>JBBGZY010000668.1:0-600000 GCA_037952925.1 Lithobates clamitans | reverse complement strand
CGAGTACATAGATACCAAACATGACATGCTTTAAAATTGCGCACAAACGTGCAGTGGCAACAAAATAAATACATGTTTAAAAGCCTTCAAAAGCCTTTACAGGTTACCACTTTAGATTTACAGAGGAGGTCTACTGGAAAAATTACTGCCCTCGATCTGGCCTTCGCGGTGATACCTCACATGCATGGTGCAATTGCTGTTTACGTTTGACGACAGACCGCCGCTTGCGTTCGCCTTAGCGCGAGAGCAGGGGGCGACGGGTGCTTTTTTTTTTTTTTTTCTTTATTATTTTTTTGCTTTTTTAATCTAACTTTTAAACTGTTCCTTTCATATTTTTTTTTTTTAATCATTTTTATTGTTATCTCGGGGAATGTAAATATCCCCTATGATAGCAATAGGTAGTGACAGGTACTCTTTTTTGAAAAAATTGTGGTCTATTAGACCCTAGATCTCTCCTCTGCCCTCAAAGCATCTGACCACACCAAGATCGGTGTGATAAAATGCTTCCCCAATTTCCCAATGGCGCTATTTACATCCGGCGAAATCTAAGTCATGAAATGCTCGTAGCTTCCGGTTTCTTAGGCCATAGAGATGTTTGGAGCCACTCTGGTCTCTGATCAGCTCTATGGTCAGCTGGCTGAATCACCGGCTGCATTCTCAGGTTCCCTGTTGAGACAGGAGAGCCAGAGAAAAACATGGAAGACGGTGGGGGGGGGGGGCATTCCCTCCCACGGCTTGTAAAAGCAGTCTAGAGGCTAATTAGCCGCTAGGATTGCTTTTACATGAAAGCCGACCGCTGGCTGAAAAGAATGATACCAAGATGATACCTAAACCTGCAGGCATCATTCTGGTATAACCACTCAAAGTCGTGAATGGCGTACCTGAAGACAAAAAAATGGTTAACAATGGTTAACAATAAAGCACAGTAAACAGTAAAGTATAAATAATTACATACCTGAAAAAGAAACATGATAAAACATAATAACAATAACAATAAAACATTGCAGAATAGAATACAGTAAAAAAGAGCAGAACAATAGAGAGAGAGAATAGAGAGAGAGAACAATAAAACGACAACTAGTTTTGCCCCTCCGCCGGGCGGAGGGGCAAAACGCAGGTGCTAGCAGGTATCTGGGCTGATCCCGCTAACACTGCGTTTTTGGGAACCCTAAACTGCTGGGGACGCTAGTATAGATCTGATCAGATATTGATGCGATCAGATACTATACCACTAAGAGAGGTGTACGGTGCGTGCGTGGGTGTTAGCGGTACTGGCGCTAACCTGACGCTGCCTGGGGCTGGTGCTTGCCAGTTCACCAAAATGCTACCAAAAAAACTGTTAGCGATCGCAGGGATCAGGCCTGACTCTGAACGCTGCAGTTATGCGTTTAGTGTTTTGTAAGTGACAGTGATCGATTGATGCTGCACTTGGGTGGGCTGGGCTCGCCTGGGCGGAGGGGCAAAACACAGGTGCTAGCAGGTATCTGGGCTGATCCCGCTAACACTGCGTGTTTGGGAACCCTAAACTGCTGGGGACGCTAGTATAGATCTGATCGGATCAGATATTGATCCGTTCAGATACTATACCACTAAGGGAGGTGTACAGTGCGTGCGTGGGTGTTAGCGGTACTGGCGCTAACCTGACGCTGCCTGGGGCTGGTGCTTGCCAGTTCACCAAAACGCTACCAAAAAAACTGTTAGCGATCGCAGGGATCAGGCCTGACTCTGCGAACGCTGCAGTTATGCGTTTAGTGTTTTGTAAGTGACAGTGATCGATCGATACTGCACTTGGGTGGGCTGGGCGGAGGCGCAAAACGCAGGTGCTAGCGGGTATCTGGGCTGATCCCGCTAACACTGCGTTTTTGGGAACCCTAAACTGCTGGGGACGCTAGTATAGATCTGATCGGATCAGATATTGATCCGATCAGATACTATACCACTAAGGGAGGCGTATGCCGCATGCGTGGGTGTTAGCGGTACTGGCGCTAATCTGACGCTGCCTGGGGCGACGCATATGACCGCCGGGCGATCGGGGGGCTAAACCTTTATTCGGTAATAAACGGCGGGTGCCCTGACACTATAAAAAATAAACGAACTAACCAGCGTCAACCGTAACGGTTATACGGTGATCAGTGGTGAAAGGGTTAACTAGGGGGCAATCAAGGGGTTAAAACATTTATTAGGTAGTATATGGGGGTCCCTGACGCTATAAAACGCTGACGGCGAACCTAAATATTTACCTCACTAACTAGCGTCACCAGCGACACTAATACAGCGATCAGAAAAATGATCGCTTAGCGACACTGGTGACGGGGGGGTGATCAAGGGGTTAAAACTTTATTAGGGGGGGTTAGGGGGGTACCCTAGACCTACAGGGGGGTAACAGTAACTGTGCTAACACAGTAACTGTCACAAACTGACACCTAGCAGTAATAGAAAAAAAAAAAAAACTGCTGGTGTCAGTTTGTGACAGGGGGGGGCGATTGGGGGGGGGGAATCGGGGTGTTTTGTATGCCTGGCATGTTCTACTGTGTGTGTGTAGTGTTGTGCACTCACATACCTGTCTTCTCTCCTCGGGCCGGAGCGGAAACTACCGACCCGAGGGGAGATGACATCACTTCCTTTGCTGCTGTTTAGCATACAGCAGCAAAGGAGTGTTCCCATTGGCCGGCGGCGATCGCGAGGGGGGGGCCACGAACGGATGGCCTCCCCCTCGTCTCTGATCGCCGGGGGACAGAACGGGACCGCCTCGGGCCGCGGGGGGGGGGGGGGGTGTCCGATCGGACCCCCCACCCGCGGGAGGCAAATCACGTACATGTACGTGATTTTGCCTGCCCGTGCCGCCTTGCCGACGTACATCGGCGTGAGGCGGTCCTTAAGTGGTTAAAATTTAAAAAAAGTGTTTTTTCCCCCAAAAATGCGTTTGAAAAATCGCTACGCAAATACTGTGTGAAAAAAAAAAATGAAACACCCACCATTTTAATCTGTAGGGCATTTGCTTTAAAAAAAATATATAATGTTTGGGGGTTCAAAGTAATTTTCTTGCAAAAAAAAAAAAAAAAATTAAATTTTTTCATGTAAACAAAAAAAGTGTCAGAAAGGGCTTTGTCTTCAAGTGGTTAGAAGAGTGGGTGATGTGTGACATAAGCTTCTAAATGTTGTGCATAAAATGCCAGGACAGTTCAAACCCCCCCCCCCAAATGACCTCATTTTGGAAAGTAGACACCCCAACCTATTTGCTGAGAGGCATGTCGAGTCCATGGAATATTTTATATTGTGACACAAGTTGTGGGGAAAAGACACATTTTTTTTTTTGCACAAGGTTGTCACTAAATTATATATTGCTCAAACATGCCATGGGAATATGTAAAAATTACACCCCAAAATACATTCTGTTGCTTCTCCTGAGTACGGCGATACCACATGTGTGAGACTTTTTGGGAGCCTAGCCGCGTACGGGACCCCGAAAACCAAGCACCGCCTTCAGGCTTTCTAAGGACGTAAATTTTTGATTTCACTCTTTACTGCCTATCACAGTTTCGGAGGCCAAGGAATGCCCAGATGGCACAAACCCCCCCCCCCCAAATGACCCCATTTTGGAAAATAGACACCCAAAGCTATTTGCTGAGAGGTATAGTGAGTATTTTGCAGACCTCACTTTTTGTCACAAACTTTTGAAAATTGGAAAAAAAAAAAAAAAAAAAAAACACTTTTTTCTTGTCTTTCTTCATTTTCAAAAACAAATGAGAGCTGCAAAATACTCACCATGCCTCTCAGCAAATAGCTTGGGGTGTCTACTTTCCAAAATGGGGTCATTTGGGGGGGTTTGTGCCATCTTGGCATTTTATGGCCTTCAAAACTGTGATAGGTAGTGAGGAGTGAAATCAAAAATGTATGCCCTTAGAAATCCTGAAGGCGGTGCTTGGTTTTCGGGGCCCCGTATGAAGCTAGGCTCCCAAAAAGTGCCACTCATGTGGTATCCCCGTACTCAGGAGAAGCAGCAGAATGTATTTTGGGGTGTAATTCCACATATGCCCATGGCCTGTGTGAGCAATATATCATTTAGTGACAACTTTGTGCAAAAAAAAAAAAAAAAAAAAAAAATTAAAATTGTCAGTTTCCCGCAACTTGTGTCAAAAAATAAAATATTCCATGGACTCAACATGCCTCTCAGCAAATAGCTTGGGGTGTTTACTTTCCAAAATGGGGTCATTTGGGGGGGGGGGGGGGGGGTTGTGCCATCTTGGCATTTTATGGCCTTCAAAACTGTGATAGGTAGTGAGCAGTGAAATCAAAAATGTATGCCCTTAGAAATCCTGAAGGCGGTGCTTGGTTTTCGGGGCCCCGTATGAAGCTAGGCTCCCAAAAAGTGCCACTCATGTGGTATCCCCGTACTCAGGAGAAGCAGCTAAATGTATTTTGGGGTGCAATTTCACATTATTTTTAACATTTTTTTTTTGTCATTATTCAATCACTTGGGACAAAAATAAAATAAATATTCAATGGGTTCAACATGCCTCTCAGCAATTTCCTTGGGGTGTCTACTTTCCAAAATGGGGTCATTTGGGGGGGGGGGGGGGGGGTTGTACTGCCCTGCCATTTTAGCACCTCAAGAAATGACATAGGCAGTCATAAACTAAAAGCTGTGTAAATTCCAGAAAATGTACCCTAGATTGTAGACGCTATAACTTTTGCGCAAACCAATAAATATACGCTTATTGACATTTTTTTTTACCAAAGACATGTGGCCGAATACATTTTGGCCTAAATGTATGACTAAAATTGAGTTTATTGGATTTTTTTTTATAAAAAAAAGTAGAAAATATTTTTTTTCAAAATTTTCGGTCTTTTTCCGTTTAAAGCGCTAAAAATAAAAAAAACGGCAGAGGTGATCAAATAGTATACCATCAAAAGAAAGCTCTATTTGTGGGAAGAAAAGGAAGCAAATTTCGTTTGGGTACAGCACTGCATGACCGCGCAATTAGCAGTTAAAGTGACGCAGTGCCAAATTGTAAGAAGTCCTCTGGTCAGAAAGGGGGTAAATCCTTCCGGGGCTGAAGTGGTTAAGGAATGCTTGAAAGTTGAAGGTAAACTGCATGCATGCTCCTGGTCACATAGTAGCAAAACTAAACAAATTAGTTCTGTTTTAGTGGTATAACTAGTGGAACAGCCAAAGACATTTTGGATGCATAGCTTTAGGCTTCCATGCACATTAGCGCGTCTCCAAAGTCGCACGATTTCCAGTGTGACTTTGAATCAACTTTTGCAGTCTCGGAACCAAAGTCGTAATAAAAGTTTTAAAATTAGTGCAGGCAGCTTTTAAAAAAACGTTGCGATGAAGTCGCCCCAATCTGAACGGGTGGCATTGCCGAAAGACTACACCTTCCAGGTTCCCTTACTGGTAATGGCGGCGGTAGAACCCGACAGCGGATTGAAACATCAGCTGCGGTGCCGACAATCGCTGGACTCCGACAGGCAAGTGTCCTAATGTTCAAAGTCAGCAGCTACAGCATGTGTGTAGCTGCTGACTTAATTTTTAAAGGGGCGGGCGGACCTCTGCTTTAACACACCTTCCATCTTGCATAGCAAGGAGTGTGACAGTAAAATCCATGTTTGAATGCACTTTAAATAGTTTGTTTGGCCCAAGGTGTAACCATCTGAATGCATTTTTTTTTTTCCCTTTTAGTTAGCAAGCACACTATAAAAACACATTCAACAAGTAAACAAAAGCACATCAGCAGGATTGCAGAACAGCAAAACAGTTACATAAGTATGCATTTATATAGTAACTTGATAAAAAGTAAATACATACATTTGCAGATTTAATATCTTTTTCACTACACTCATCTTCACTTGATGTTTCAGCTGCAACAGGAAGGGCAGCAACGTTATGCTCTTCAGTCTCTTTCTCATGTGATGCATCACTGTCAGATGAGTTTATTGACTAAATAAAATGGGGAGAGTAAAGTTTTAGATGGTCTACCTGCATATTGTATTAAAAAAGTTAACACAACAGAAAGACAGTCTTGTGAGACCGTTCTTACTGGAGGAGGAAATTTGTAACTGGCCTGTGGATTGGTCTGAATTTCCCAAAGTCCTTCATTGAACCCTTTCCTCTTGTTTGGCTTGCCATATTTATCCTTGTACTTTTCATATGGAAAAAGATCCTTTGCGCCCAGAAAAGCTCTGAAAATACATATAAAATATGTGGTTAAAGATTTCCCTAACCCAGAGTCCAGAGATAGCAAAAATGTCTTGGAGTCCATTAGGGACACAAATGATATACTTCAGATATCTTTGTTAATCAATATGCTATGCTAATGTGGTACACTCAATGCTGACAAATACTTTTATAAGGCTGCTTTTGCACTACTCCATTGAAAAATGCTTTGAAAATGTACCCAGCATGCACTTGTGAAACTTAGACGCGATTCAAAAAACACACATCAAAAACACAACACAGATGCTTTGACATGTTTTCTATTCATTTCAATAGGAGCCTGCATCTTTGGGCGATATTGAAAACTGCACCAAAGATGCAGCATGCATCGACTTTTCAAAAATGCACTGCACCCTCAACGCAGTGTCACGAAGAGTCTCAAAGGATTGTGTTTTTGTTATTTAAATTTTTAGCACAGTAAGGCCTCATGCACACTGAACCTTTTTACAACTGCTGTTTTTGGCTTCAGGCATATTTTCCTCCAGCTAGCAAACTCCCCAGCATGTTAACCATATGTGTCCATGCACACATAGGAAAAAACAAAATAAGTGTAGCGCTATGAGATTATAAAAGAGTCCAAAAACATTAAACCGGCAGTTCAAAATGTAATTGACAAAGAAGAGTCATCCTTGGGAAAGAAATGAGAAATCTTCAGGAACTAGACACTTCAAATATATAAACCATCTGGAGTGGAGACATGCACAACACCACCGAAAGTGAGGAGGCTTACCAGAATCGGTGGACCCAACGGGGCATACGCTGAGTAGGGTCAGATAGGCTTAGGTGGTGATTGGCTGCAGGTGGCCCGGAAGGGCGATGTTGATGGAATAGCTCACACGTTGCTGTGTCCCTCAAAACTATGCCGGAACCGGGGAGTATGGAACAAACGACACGTTGATTGTATCATAGTTACATAGTAGGTGAGGTTGAAAAAAGACACAAGTCCAACCTATGTGTGCGATTATGTGTCAGTATTGCATTGTATATCCTGTATGTTGTGGTCATTCAGGTGCTTATCTAATAGTTTCTTGAAGCTATCAATGCTCCCCGCTGAGACCACCGCCTGTGGAAGGGAATTCCACATCCTTGCCGCTCTTACAGTAAAGAACCCTCTACGTAGTTTAAGGTTAAACCTCTTTTCTTCTAATTTTAATGAGTGGCCACGAGTCTTGGTAAACTCTTCTGCGAAAAAGTTTTATCCCTATTGTGGGGTCACCAGTCCGGTATTTGTAAATTGAAATCATATCCCCTCTCAAGCGTCTCTTCTCCAGAGAGAATAAGTTCAGTGCTCGCAACCTTTCCTCATAACTAAGATCCTCCAGACCCTCTATTAGCTTTGTTGCCCTTCTTTGTACTCGCTCCATTTCCAGTACATCCTTCCTGAGGACTGGTGCCCAGAACTGGACCGCATACTCTAGGTGCGGCCGGACCAGAGTCTTGTAGAGAGGGAGAATTATCGTTTTATCTCTGGAGTTGATCCCCCTTTTAATGCATGCCAATATTCTGTTTGCTTTATTAGCAGCAGCTTGGCATTGCCTGCCATTGCTGAGCCTATCATCTACTAGGACCCCCAGGTCCTTTTCCATCCTAGATTCCCCCAGAGGTTCTCCCCCCAGTGTATAGATTGCATTCATATTTTTGCCACCCAAATGCATTATTTTACATTTTTCTACATTGAACCTCATTTGCCATGTAGTCGCCCACCCCATTAATTTGTTCAGGTCTTTTTGCAAGGTTTCCATGTCCTGCGGAGAAGTTATTGCCCTGCTTAGCTTAGTATCGTCTGCAAATACAGAGATTGAACTGTTTATCCCATCCTCCAGATTGTTTATGAACAAATTAAATAGGATTGGTCCCAGCACAGAACCCTGGGGAACCCCACTACCCACCCCTGACCATTCTGAGTACTCCCCATTTATCACCACCCTCTGAACTCGCCCTTGTAGCCAGTTTTCAATCCATGTACTCACCCTATGGTCCATGCCAACGGACCTTATTTTGTACAGTAAACGTTTATGGGGAACTGTGTCAAATGCTTTTGCAAAATCCAGATACACCACGTCTACAGGCCTTCCTTTATCTAGATGGCAACTCACCTCCTCATAGAAGGTTAATAGATTGGTTTGGCAAGAACGATTCTTCATGAATCCATGGTGATTACTGCTAATGATATCGTTCGTATTACTAAAATCCTGTATATAGTCCCTTATCATCCCCTCCAAGAGTTTACATACTGTCGATGTTAGGCTAACTGGTCTGTAATTCCCAGGGATGTATTTTGGGCCCTTTTTAAAGTATAGGTGCTACATTGGCTTTTCTCCAATCAGCTGGTACCATTCCAGTCAGTAGACCATCTGTAAAAATTAGGAACAACGGTCTGGCAATCACTTGACTGAGTTCCCCAAGTACCCTCGGATGCAAGCCATCTAGTCCCGGTGATTTATTAATGTTAAGTTTCTCAAGTCTAACTTTAATTATGTCCTCTGTTAACCATGGAGGTGCTTCCCGTGTTGTGTCATGAGGATAAACACTGCAGTTTTGGTTACTGAAGCCCCCCGATTCACTCGTGATGACTGAGGAGAAGAATGCAGAATCAGTGGGAGCCCCGAGTGTGTCACTAGCCAGGTCGTCTACAACCAGATGCCATCAGGCGTCCCCAGCAGTCTGTCCTTACATCAGGTGCCCCCAGCGGAGTCCCTCCTTACATGCAGCCCACAAAGAAATCTGGAACAGGGACACGGGCAATCACGGGTCTCACAGCAAAACTAAACCAAAGCAACAGAGTTTATATTGTCCATTCATCAATGGAGCTCAGTCCTTCGTGGAGGGAGGAGGGACTCCGCTGGGGGCACCTGATGTAAGGACAGACTGCTGGGGACGCCTGATGGCATCTGGTTGTAGATGACCTGGCTAGTGACACACTCGGGGCTCCCACTGATTCTGCATTCTGGGATACAATCAACGTGTCGTTTGTTCCATACTCCTCGGTTCCGGCATCGTTTTGAGGGACACAGCAACGTGTGAGCTATTCCATCACCATCGCCCTCCCGGGCCACCCGCAGCCAATCACCACCTAAGCCTATCTGACCCTACTCGACGTATGCCCCGTTGGGTCCACCGATTCTGGTAAGCCTTCTCACTTTTGGTGGTGTTGTACATGTCTCCACAGATGGTTTATATATTTGAAGTGTCTAGTTCCTGAAGATTCCTCATTTCTTTCCCAAGGATGACTCTTCTTTGTCAATTATATTTTGAACTGCCGGCTTAATGTTTTTTACATTGGACTCTTTTATAATCTCATAGCGCTACACTTATTTTGTTTTTTCCATTGTTTATATCTTGTTGGTTGTGTTAGCGGCTTGTTTCTTCTCTAGCAGCACAGAATTATTTTGTATATATTGCCATGCACACATAGGCTGTTATCAGCTTTTTTTGGCTGGAAAAACACTCAAACTCTGATAAAAGCTGAAAAATGTGGCTTTTCTGCATTTCTCAGCGATTTCGAGCCTTTGTGGAAGTTTTTTTTTTTTTTTTTTTAAAGCAAAAAAGCTAAAGAAAAAAAACGCAGAAAAATGATACTGCAAAAAAATGCTGCAATTCATTATACAGGTAACGCTACACAAGTTTTTATAACGTCCAGTGTACATGAAGCAACAAAAAATGCTTTAGTGTGAAAAGCCTAAATCACAAGTGCTATTTATCATACACATTGTCAACCTTCTTGTGATAATCAATTCCACACGTGCATGCAAAAAAAAAAAAAAAAAAAAACAAATGTCAAAAGATCAATGTCTCTTGAGCATTCAGCACCAGGCATCTGTTTCCTAGATTTTAATAAATATAATATGAATAGTGTTACCAACACTTTTATAAACCACAAGTGCCATTTATCATACACATTATCAAACTTCTTTAATAATCAATTCCATACACGCCATAAATAGGCGAAGACATACAAATATTGCATTAAAAATAAAAAACAAAGTGTGCATGGAATAAGTCCTTTAGAATTCTCAGAAATAATGAAATCTTCCACAAGTTAAAAAAACAAACAAAAAAAAAAAAACTCCTCTCCATTTTGTGTTCCAACGAAACATCACCAGCTATTATGGATCTGCTCTCACTTTTAACCTGTTGACCAAACCAATTATGCAAGCAACTCAAAAGGCAGAGGGTTTAATAAGCCAGGAATGTGGACATGGGGAGAATCTTTAGGGTTGAGATCTAGCGAGTGGAAATGCTCAAGGATAAATAGCCCAGGCCAGATTGGATTTTGGTCAACAAGTCTCACAAAGTACTTCTTGGGATGAAATCTCCTTGCCTTGCACCATGCAAAATATGCTTTCCATGTTAAACATTACACCTAGCGAGAGGATACTTTCATAACCTCTAGAAGCTTAAAAATAATCATAGTCAGATAGGCCTGAGTACCACATACTCCAAGGCAAAAAGGGTATTGTGATACCCTTCCTCTTCAACTTACAGAGCAGGCGAGGGGAAACTTTAGAGCGTAAAATTGTAAATGGGGTTTAAATGATCCTACAAATTCAGCAGAGCATCCACTGCCACAGGTTCTTTGTATGTGAAGACAAGCTTGCTAAGATTGTTGTGGAACCTGGATGAGAGGGAATCCATAACTGGGGTTCCCCACCTTTGACAGAGGTCCCGACCTCGATGAATTAAATGTGTTTGCCAGTTGTCTATATCTAGAATATGTATGGCTGACAGGCTAGAAATGAGAAATTCCAGCAAAGCACAATTCAGATCAGCTTCCCTTTGAACAGTGAGATATCTGGTGTCTTCTTGAGGACTGATATACACCACTATTGTAGCATAATCCCAACAAATTTGAGTCAGGTTAGACAGTAGAAGGGGTCTAGTGTTAAAAAGGGATACTTCCACAGCTCTAGTATATTAATTGAAACAGCAAACATGTTCTCTACAGCAGCAGGACGTTCGGGGCCCTGCTCCAGGCCCATGCAGCCAGTGTTGATTTGCAACTGTCTGCTGTGAAATGACCCATACAGGACTGCTTTGAAGGCAGACTGAAGACTCAAAACGCTCATGCAAAAGCAGAGCATTAGACATTTCCTGTACTGGAGGAACTGAACATGGTAACAGAGGGTCAATGGCTTGTCAAGCTGAAGGAAAACCCTGGTCTCAGCAGTATCTAGAAGACGACCTAGACACTTTGGTGATGAGTCAGTTCCAGCGCCTACTTCTACAGATTCTGTATCCAACTTAAGGTGGTTGTAAACCCTTACCTATACCCAGTGAAGTGACTGGACTTTGTGATGCACAAATATCTATCTGCAGTCTTTTCTGCTCTACATCTGTTCAAAGTGCTGAGGGTGTCAGAGTTCAGAAAAAGGGGGCAGAGAGCTGAAGCTACACACTGCAGAGCTCAGAGAGGAGAGGTCTAGGTGCTGATTGGAGGGAAGACCCCCGTCACACACAACACAAGAACACAGCGGAGGCCGTCAATCAGATGGAACTCTCTCCGTCACCATTTTTCTCATAATGCCAAGAAAACTTGTCAGAAATGATTCCTATAGAAGTGTACACTATAAAAAGAAGAAGGATACACTTTGTTGAGATTTCATGTCTGAGGTTTACAACCACTTCAAAAATCTGAACAATCTTTTAGATACGGACTGAAAAACCGTGCAACTGTTAACTCAGTAAGAGGTGCAACTGAGGCAGAACAAGCACTAGGGCTATCACTTTTGTGAATATGTGAGCGGTGGTTAACCTGGAAGGTAAAAGGAAAAACTCACTTGCACACCTACTTGTATAAGTGGAGGGGGAAGGGGAACTACCTTTCATTGCGAGGAGGGTAAACTGATGGGTTAGAGAGTTAAAAGACTTAAAGTCCCAAAGCTTACAGTTGAATTGGGTCCCAGGGACCTTGCCTTGGATTTTTAGGTCTGAGAGAAGTTTAGCTCTTAAAAAGGAAGAGGATTTCTCAGGTTGGGGTTTTTGCCTTTTTCTTAGAAAGGTGACGTTTCCAAGGAAAGCTTTTTGAGGCATTCATCCTCAAGAGGAATGAGCAGTAGGTGTTTCGTGAGCTGTTCAGCAACCCAGCGGTTTGGTCCAAGGGTTCTCTGCATGTGTACAGACAGAAGGCACATCAGAGATGAGGTGGCCAGTATCCAACAGCCTGTGAATGCAAAAGTGGAGGGCAGTGGGCAGGAGCCCCAGTTGCTGCAAGACCAAAAAGATCTAAAAGGACTAAGGTGTTCCAATCATATCCTTGGTCCAGGCACCTACGGTTTTGCAAATGGCCATGACAATAAGGATATTGTCATTAAACCAGCTGATAAAAGTAGGTGGGATAGTGGCCCTCAATTTTACTGACTATATAGTATAGTATAGACCAGTGGTTCCCAACCTTACTAGTGTCGTGACCCCTTGATAAAATTTCCCAAGTTGTGGGGGCCCCTAACAGTAAAATTATTTTCGTAGCATGGGTTTTCAGCACCCAAGGCAAGACAAGTAATTTGTGCCCCTAACCAACGGCAATTTTGCATTCCGAGTCGCTTCCACTGCTACAGTATTAAAACACCTTATGGTACGTTTTAGGATGTACCACTCTCTTTTTTCTCCTTTCTTTCCCTTTTATCCCTCTCTATCCTAATTTCGTTTTTTTTTTCCCCATCCCTCTCTCTAGCCATCTTTCTTGTTCTTTCTCATTCTTTCTCACCCTTTTTCTTTGTTCCTCCCCCTCTTTCCCTCTCCCTTCCATGCATTCTCTATTTTTATCCCTTCTCTTACTCCTTGGTGGGGGGAATGGGATGAGTGGCAGTGCTGGCGGGGAGTTCCGATCAGCCAACTTCAGCCTTGATCAAGGTCATCTGCTGATCTGAGAACTGTAGTGGGGACTTTTATTGGCAACTATAATCACAGGTAGTGTTACTCACTGTCTCCAACTTTGTGGTGTCTCGTAGCAGTGACACCTATGCCGAAATCAGGAGATGGGGTCTATTCCAGCCCCTCCCACTTCACATTCCTAACCAGTCAGCTGACCTCTAGTCTCTGCCCCCTAGCCATGCCTTGAACTGAATGGGTGGCTGAGGGCTCCAGGGACAGCCCTGCTGGGTGGCCGCGAAAAGGCTGGGACAGCAGTGCTGGCTTCAGGAACAGTCCAGGATTTGGTGACCCCTGGCAAATCATAATTTGACCCCCAGGTTGAGAACCACTGGTACAGACTATCGCTGCACAATTCTGGCCAAAATGAGAATCACAATTTTTTTGCCAAGAATAAAGATCACGATTCTCACAGCGTAAAATCTTTCACATTATACAAAAAGAAAAAAAATGGGGCCAACTGTACTGGATGTTTCTCAAATCACCTTTCAAGACAACCTTGGAGAGGATAACCAAGAAACTTACCCTAGGGTGGGACTACTGCCTGCAGTACATTCCTGCCGAACGCTTGATCTTCGGCGGACAGTAAGTCCAACCTATAATGTCGGAGAATTGTCGAGTAGTTGGACCGAGTGGCAGCCTTGCAAATTTGTTCAGGCGTAGCACCCGCCCAGGAAACTGCCATTTAGCTTGAAAAATGAGCAGCAATACCTGAGGTGGGTATTTCGTCGTTGGCCTTGTAGGCCTGCGTGACTGCCAATCTAAGCCATCTGCCCAGCGTGCTTTTGGAAGCTTTCTCCCCTTTACGTGAGACTGAGAATATCACAAAGAGCATTTGACCTTCTAAATTCTTTAGTGTAACAAGCATCTCCTCACATCCAGTGTGTGAAAAGCTTCTTCTCCTGGATTGGCAGGAGCTGAAGAGAAAGTAGGCAGGACCATTTCCTGCGAGTGGTGAAATGTCAAAGAAACCTTGGACAGGAACACTGCGTCTGTTTGAAGGATCACTCTGTCTGAAAAGACCTTCAGAAAAGGTTCTGTGACTGCCAGGTCCTGAAGCTTGACTACGTTATGGCTACCAGAAAAATTGTTTTAAAGAATGAAGTTCTGTAAGGATGCTTCCTGTAAGGGTTCAAACTGAGCTCCCGTGAGACCCTGTAAAAACTACAAATCCCAACTGGGAAAAACTTTGAGGGCTACTGGCCTATTTCGTGCAAGTGCCCTAAAAAAAAAAAAAAAAAAAAAAAAAAAAGAAAAAAAAAATCTTGAAAATTAGACTTCTCTGGATAGAATCCTCTATATAAAAAAAAAAAAAAAAAAAAACTGATAGAGCCGCCACCTGCGTTTTCAGGCTGCTGGCTACCAGCCCCTTCTGTGTTGATCACAAAAAAAATTAAATGAAACAATAAATATACCAGTGACTAGTAATAAGAAACCCGTGACGGTTCCATGAACCAAACACCTCAAAATAAAAAAAAAAATCATAAAAGCATAACAGTCCATATTGAGTATGTAAAAATTTGTGAAAAAGTTGTGAGAAAAACTTCACCAAAAGGTTTATGGGGGTATTATATGGCCAGTGATGGAAAAAATCTCCCAAGTTCACAAATGGATGGTTTCACCAAATCTGGCAAATGGGTAGACAGTAGGAGAACCACAAGTGTACAAAGATTTTACATCAGTGTCTGGGCCATCACCAGGAGTTGAAGAGACTTACCAGAACTTCATGACCTGAAATGGCATACGCCAAACAAGTCAGAAAGGCTTAATGACAAACGATTCTGAGGAGTGCGTCTTGTCAGATGTCATCAGCATATGGTGGAGAAAGGGGTAACAGCACGGCTTCCTCACCCATGGACAATCCAGCATAAGCCAAACGTATAATTCATATGCCATGCGAGGAGCAAAGAAAACTCACATAGCGCATTAACGTTTTTAAAAACACTAATTTATTAAAATAATTGAAAAACAAACTCACATTTTTGAAGATCGAAAAAAGCTCAAATATCATATAGCGGCAATCGTGAGGGGTCCACCCGACATGTTTCAGCTAAGGAGCCGTCTGGGCTCCTTAGACCCCAGATGATCCACTAGGTGAAAGGCAGACAGACAATCTTCGCCCTACTGGGGTAAGGCTCATTTGTTTTAAGGGGGCTGGTCTGGGGGAGATTTGAAGAGAACTCCTCCTCTTCCCTTACCCCTTTGGGAGACCCAGCGGCTCTTGTGGTCTTGATCCCTATTTTTGTGGGGCTGTTGAACAGCACAAAATTTTTTTTTGATCAGTTGTCTTTTCTTGGAAGGGAAAGCCTTTTTCTTGTTGGCTGTCCTGTCCAAGACTGTTTCAAGGTTTGGACTAGAGCTGGGCGATTTTCTCCAAAAAAACCCACAAAAAACAAAATCTGCGATTAAAAAAAAAAAAAAACAAAAAAAACGCAATTAACGATTCGAAGAGAGTTTTGTTTTTTTTGATGGACACCGCGCCGGTCCTGAGGAGCTGCGGGCAGGAGTTTTTAGGCGAGGCCGCGGCTTCGGCCTAGTCAGCGGCATCCAGCCTCGCGGACTAGGCCGAAGCCGCGGCCTCACCTAAAAACTCCTGCCCGCAGCTCCTCAGGAAAGGCGCGGTGTCAGCGCCAGTCCTGGTGGAAAAAAAAAAAAAAAAAATCGATTTGCTGAAAATTTGAATTGATTTGACCTCTCAACTCGATTCAAGTCTATTTTTTCCCCAGCCCTAGTCTGGACGAAAAAGAAGGTCACCCGAGAAAGGTAAGCCACACAGCTTAATCTTGGAAACTGTGTCACAGACCAAGTTATTAGCCAGACAGCACATGTGGCTGAATTCCCCAGCGCTGACGACCTTGCTGACATGTTAACCAATTCCGCAGATGCAGTCATGTATTTTACTGCCTTCAGTATCAAGGAAAAGACCTTCAAGAGATCTTTCTGTTATGTGCCTGCCTCTACGTGGCTTTTCAGCTTCTCTACCCAGCATTAAAGATTCCTTGCGAAACCCGTGAAAGCCATTGAGGGTTTGAGACTGGATGATATGGAATCCCACGCTTTTTTCAGGACGGAGTCCGCTCTTTTATCCATAGCATCCTTCAGCACCCCCATGTCCTCGAATGCTAGGTCTGTGCATCAGGAAACCTGCAAGAACGCAGCATCTACCTGTGGTTTCTTATTCCATACCTCTGACTCCTCATCTTCGAAGGGAAATCTTCTCCTAAGGGTCTTGGAAAAGAAGGGGCCTCTCTCAGGGTCCTTTCATTCCTTCTTTACTGTCTGAGAGGATTCCATGGACTGGGTATACTGTGTTTAGTGTCATCCAGTCCTTGGTACATTTTGTTGTGAACCAACAGTTGCACCTTCTCCGTCTGAATTTCGAGGGTAGTGTAGATCGCTTTTTAGAAGGTCGTCCACTTCCTCCAAAGAGGCTAGGCTATCGTCTTCCTCCTCCTCGTCTGAATCCCTGAGGGAGGGAAGAGTACTTGCCCCCTCATCACCTGAGTCCATAACCTCCACTGCTCTGCTCTGGAGGAGGATGCCCCCTGGCTGGATGGTGGATGCTAGGGCTCAACCTGGACTGCTGGGCTCTGTACCAGGATGGACTTGACTGAACTCAGTGAGCTCGTAAGTTCCCGTACAGTAGAGAACAAGTCCTTGTATTGCTGGGACGTTTCCTCTTCAACCAAGTCCTTAATACAGGACCTGCACATTACCTTCTGCCATGAATCTCTCAGGGGGTTCTTGCAGGAGGGACAATTCCTCTGACTTGGTCGATCTGAATGTTTGGACTTTCCGAACGCTTTTTCCTGCAATGAGAAAAAATTTAACTCACCTAGGGCCCCTAACATAATTTACTAACCCCTAGTGCATAGCTAGACCAGCACCAGACAGGAAACAGTGCAATCCCACCAGCAACCACCCAGTCCGAGTGATGTAACCTGACCATGCAGCACAGGCTTCCTGCAGGGAGGATCCAACAAAACATAAGCCCATATGGATCAGAATAAAATAAAGGCACTGTACCCCTCTTACCTGGGCCTGACCAGTGCTTGGGGCGCCTGCTTCCGCCGTGGCTGTCGGTCTCTCCTCCATCTTTGGCAGAGAACACAGCGGGGTACTGAGAAACCATCTGTTTTTTTATTTTTCCCGGTGTCATCAACGAGGGCCGGAACCGCTGGTCGACAGACCTGCCCCTTAGTCTCTGCGTTCCAGGCAGACATGTCATCCGCCGGCCAGGACCTGGAACCAACATGTGGAACACGCCGCTGACCAGCAGCGGCACCCGTCCAGCCACCAGAGCCATGCCAGCGTACCCTGGGCACACAGATGCTGCGCCTCCTGCGAGACCGGAGACTCCAGAACACCCCCCGTACCAGGGGGGGGGGGGGGGGTGCTGGAATGGTCACTGCAAAAAGACAGAGGTAAGCCTACACCCTCCACCCTGGAGAGCGCAGCTCCCTGGTTCCAGCATGCGCTTCCACCATGGCGGAGGAAATAATAACTGAAGCCATGGTGGAGGAGGGGGGATTTAAAGGCTGCATGTGTTTTCTGGAAAATGGGTGGAGCTGCGCTCTCTCCAAGGTTGTGCTGAAAGGCAATTTGAGAAAATATACTTATACCAGATTACAGTAAGGCTCCTCAAAAATATTAAAGAACTTAATGCTCTACAACCACACCTTAACGGCGCCTAGAGTATTTATGGTGTGTTAGTGAAGTATTTATGAAGCATTAGCTGGGCATCAGGGGAGAGGCAGTGGAGGTTTCAGTATCCCAGAAAGTACTGGGAAATAGAGAACTAAAGTTTAAAAGTTTAAAAATTCTATATACACCAAGCAGCTGAACAAACATTAATCCACAAAAAAATCTTAACACCAAATGCATACAATGATAACCGTTCAGTACTAGAAGTGAGACTCGTTAACCCCCCCCCTTCACATTTTTTTGTGATTAGAAAAAAGCAAGTTTCACAGACCAGAAAATACATATTAAGTATGCAGCATCAGATAAAACATAGTACATTGGTACATATCAAAAGAAAGTATATCTCAGAAAAAGAATGGTCTGCTGACTGGGATAGTACACACAAAGATATGTACATCAGGACTGAAAATACTGACATGTGCATAATAACATAGCATAAAAGAAAAGAAACAAAAAACACCTTTTTAAGATTCAACAAAACCAAACCTTCAGAACCCTGAGGGTTAAACAAGAACAGGTATGACCTACCAGGTTAGGGATGCTATGAAGCACCAATAGTTATATAGAACATAAGTTTGCTGAATCCCCAAGAGAGGTTTACCCCTGAAGAAGTCTGTCCCTAATCAACTGATGGGGTGCAAGGCCAGAAACATCTAGCCAAGGTTGCCACGTGAAGTAGAATTTACAAGAAACATTTCTATGTTGGTATGTCAGCTTTTATCGTAACAATTTGTTTACTTGTTCCACTTATTGTTGTCTGGTAGGCACCCCGGAAACAATCCAATATTGAGCAATTAGCTTATAAGCGGTATACAACAACCGCAAAACTGGGAGGTGAGCTTGTGGAGTTAAGGACTCCTCCAGGGCACCCAACAGACACACAACGGGAGTTCTCAGAATGCTAAAAATAAACACTTAGAAAATCACATCCAGCATCTCAATCGCGTAACAAAAAAGTTTAGGACATCTCTAAAGCACGTGGATAAGGTCACCATGATCACATTTTGGGCATAAAGGAGTGTTGCGTTTCCCCTATTTATATAATTGAACGAGTGTTCTATAGACTCGGTGGAGTAAATATAACTGGGATGCTTTGAGAGGCCGATACCGAAACTAATGGGGCAGAGGATAAACATAAATCCCACGTCTCCCCATCTATGGCACCCATGTCTGTTTCCCAGCGCCGCCTGCAGGGTAATTTAGAAGACTCATGTAGGGCATTAAGAAGAATGGCATAGCTTTTAGATATCATACCCTTCTCGTCTCCAAGAAGTGTATTGAGTCTCTTGTCTCTCTTGTGTTCCCTTTCCAAAAGAAACTCCTGAATAAAAGAATGGTCGGTTAAACCAAGCCGAGTGTGCCGTGATTGTGCCTGGAGGGCGTGCCTCAATTGTAGATATCTAAAGAATTGACTTCAGGGAAGGGCAAACGCCACTTGTAAAATTCATAAAGGATTTAAGGGTCGAACCATGGTATAACTGGAACATATAAAACGTAGTTCCACCCTTTCCCATTCCTGGAACCCCTTTAATTTAAGAACTTCCTTATAACTAAGGTTATGCCACACTTAAAATGCAAGACCATAAAGTTTTCAACAAAACCACTGGTCAGAGCTGTAGAATCCAAGTGCATGAACCCTGCCTTTAGATAAAAGGCAGAATCATCAGCCCCCTGCAGAATTAAAAGTCTACATATAGGACCCAAACGGGTTTGTGGTACCCTAGCCCATACAACTAAAAGGCAAGGTAATAAGCCCTAGAGTGAGGGACCGCCAGACCTCCCTGATCTTTGCTATATTGCAGGAGTAGATATGGTGGAAAAACACAGCCCGCATCAGCCTATCAGTTTGCCAAGTTGGGAATCTATCCAGACAAACCACTGCCATGGTATTCAGACTGGAGAATTATTGAATATGTACAGCAGTTGGGGCACCCATACCATTTTTAGAAGATTAATTCTCCGGACTACCGACAGCGGTAGCTTACACCAGGTGGTACATTTTTTTGCAAAATTTACGGAGTAAAGTAATTCGATTTAGCTCAATAAATTGTGATGCATTTGGGGTGACCTGGATACCCAGATAGTGAAAAGAGGAGACTACTTGCACTGCCCTAGCACATTCAGGAAGGGGAGTGAGCAGGACATCCAGAGGCATGAGGACCGATTTGTTCCAATTGATGGAAAAGCCTGAAAGGGCACCCAAAATCCTCGATAAGGGTCATAACAGCCTGCCCACATGGAAGAAAAATATATTTCCAATATATTAAAAAAATTATATATTTAAAATATATTTACAATATATTGGCCTACACCAATATATTTTTACATGTAGTCCAAAAATGTAAATTAAAATATATTTATTAAAGGCATATATTTAAAAATTGCCCTGATTAGGAACACATTTAAATGCCTACTGCTTTAACATGCATTTTTAATTTTTTGGTAAAAATTTTTGAAGCATTTAAATGAAGCTTGGCAAATGCCCTGCGTGTGTTGGCTAGTTGTTTTAAAGGGGAAGTGATGTTAAATGGGAAGTCATGATGAGGAATTCAGATTTGAGATGTATCAGGGAATTTTGTGCATTTTTATTTTGATGGCTCAGTAGTACCCCGGCTTGTCAGTTTCATGACTTGCGATTCGGTACCACCGCTCAGCAGATCTCCCACTCAGCAGTTTTGTCTCAGTAGTAACCACAGTTTAGTAGATCCCCTGCCCTGCAGCTTCCTGGCTTAGAAGATCCCCTGCTAAGCAATTTCCCAGCTCAGTAGTACATTAAGGCTGGGTTCACACTATCTTCGAATGCGGCTCACAGCAGGGGTCCAGTGCGTCCCCGTTCATTGTTTCAGGTACGATTTCAGCCCAAATTATTAGCTGAATTGGGACCTGAAAAGGACCAAAAGACGCACAGGACCTCTGTGCAAATTTGCAATGGAGCCGCAGTTCTCCATAGATAGTACCGGTAGTTTAAAATCTCCTGCTATTGCAAATTGGATACGGGTTCAATTCGCAATAGCCTGAACCCAGCCTTAAAATTCAAATAAAGAAAAACATTCCAAAATTGCACCGCAAATGCATGTAAAGGCACATGAAAAAATGCAGTTAATGCAGGGGTTGTGGTGTAAACTATCTCTATATAACAGAAGGCCAGCAGACCCAGAAAGAACTGTGCGCTGAATCGGTCTACAGTTCCATCCACTATCGCGGTGATGTGAAGGGGTTTAGGGCAAATTCTTGTGAAGCGTGGGGCTTTGATGTAAAGGGTGATGGGGCTGAAGTCACTGCTGTAAAGAGGGGATTGTAAGGTAAGGAGGGGGGTTGTGAGTTATACAAATGTGCAATTCAGACCTCTGCTGGAAGAAAATCTTATTGACTGGACATAGTGAATTTTAATGCACTTCCGTCGCTCAAGGAGGTGTTCAAAGAGAAGTATGGGGTATTTTTTTTTGATTCACAAGTATGAATCAAGGTGACACCTAGGTGGATGCAGCATCGGCCCAATTCTGTATCTGTCCTCCGGTGCCTCTAACACAGCATTGAACACAGCCGATCACTTGGTTCTCACAGCTATCCGAGCAGAGAGCTGATGACTGTCAGTCACAGCTCTCTGCCCCCCCCCCATTGCTCGCTGGAGCGCTGAGCTGTTTAGGGGCGGGAGTGGCCGGCTCAAGCTCTCAGCAGCTTGCCGAGAGCCTGAGCAGAGTGTCGGCCCAGGGATCTGGCAGATCCTGACTTGCATGGTCGTGATGACGCCGAGCCTGGACCGACTCCGCGACTTGCGCCCGTTCTCTGTGGAAAACGAGTCACAGGAGTGCAAAACAAACTGCACTCCCGACCTTTGGCTGTACTTCTTTCATATCTTTGTGTAGAACTCTCAAATTGCTCTAACAGACACAGCAATTCCGCGAGTAAACCCAATATCCAACCTAGACCAATGTCTCTATGCATATACCATATCTGGCCAATGCCCCCAGAAGCTGGAAATCAGTGAAATAGACACCGCTACTCCAGTTATCTCTATTTGCTTGGACAAGGCGGAGACTGATGTCACCAGTGCAGAGCTCAGGCATGCTCAATCCAAACCTGCCTGAGCTATCCAAAAAAAAAAAAAAACCCACACCACACAAACACCACCACACCATCAAAGCTGACATTGAATCACAGGTGGTAGAGGCATTACTCACCTAGCATATGTGCAGCTGGATAGCTTGAGAAAGGTCAGATATGCCTAAGCTTATTACAAATAGTATACATTGGTCATTGGTAACCATGTACAAAATAACCACACCTAGATTTCTTTCAAGCAATATTATTGTAATACTTCACTTGGATATAAAAGGCAATAAAAGAAAAAAAAGTAGGGAAAAACATAATTTGTTTGTACATTTTAAAGCCGCCTTTAGCCAATTAACTTACGTCTCATGGGTCCCATAAAAAAATATAGCATATTTGTTTGGAGGAGGTTTCACTGCTCCATCTCTTATATCATCAATCTAAAAAAAAAAAAAAAAAAAAAAAAAAAAAAAAAAAAAAAAGGCTTTAATCAAAAACCATTAACGAAATTTAAAAAAGCTATATCAGATATGTTCACTATATACTGCATCAACCATTATATATATATATATATATATATATATATATATATATATATACACACACACATACACACACACACACACACATACACACACCTTGCACTTAACCTCTTCCTAGCTGTTGGGATTTAGAATAATATAACTAAACCAGCAATCAAGACTACCTAAACTGGGCAAGCTCAAGCAACCCACCCCCAAGAGCTAAACCCGCGGTCTTTTTAGGCCGTTCCTGACCAGACCGCTTTATCGCTCAAATTTCCTAAACCCCTGACATGCAAATTGAACCTAACCCGTGCTGGCCAGTGAGGATATCCTTTCATCTTGGCGAACACCAAGTCCCCCGGTTTAAAAGTAACCGGCATATTTCGTACTGCTAGCAACCAACACTCTTCTATCCACACTACAGCGGTAAGGTCTCCTAGCCGGAAGTACCACCCCTACTACACCAATTGGGTCTCAGCTCTGTCAATCTCGCAGTTGTCCTCTGATTACTGCTCGGTGAACGGAACTCTGCTTAGGTACTTCCGTGTGTTGCTGTTATTTTCTGCCCTGACTATTGCGCTTTATTTTGTAGCCAGGTAACCCGGCGCTTGCTACTAATAATATGCAGAGGGTGTGATGTATTGTTTACAAGCCGTTTCTGTTTAATTTGTTTAAGCGCTTTTCTGTTTTTTTCAGCTAAATTCAGGATCATCCGGGCTATCCTGTATCCTGCGCAATTATGAAAAAGCTGTTTCAGGGCGTTAAAACTGACATGAAATTTAAGGCTGCGGGACCTGGCCACCGATTAAACGAGCAGAGGAGGTAGTCTATATATATATATATATTATAATGCAACTCAAGTCTATTGTATTGTTCATTATTTTTCATTGATATGAACAAGAAGACTCTGACAAGAAATGAAATACGTTTAAGCTGCACATGCACTTGAATGTACAAAAAAAAAAAAAAACACGAAAATCTGGTCAGGAGCATTCTTTGAACATTCTTTCTTGCGGTCAAAAACCTAGCTAAACCTATTTAACACAGATTATGTTTGCTCATAACTGAACTGTCAAGCCATCAATTACCATATGTGCAGCATAGAGGCCACTGCAGATCAAACAGAGGCTGATGGCAGCTTCCTTGGCTGTAAAGTATAAGGATAATTTTTTGGTTCCACTTTAAAATTCCATTCAGCTCTGCTATTAGAATGTAATCAACAAATTTGTTAAACAGGTTTTATCACAATATGTGCAATTTTTCCCAATAGAAAACCACATTCACAGTTAGAATATCACTTGTTCAAGAATAAAATTCACCCTGCTTCTACAAATTTTTGCATCACTACAGTCGAAAATGAACATCAATTTGACCCCACTAACTGTTAGAAAATTGTATAAAAAGTGTATGGCCATCATTCCGCACAATTCATACAATTATAGACATTTCTAAAGTCATATAATTGCATGTAATGATTTTAAAGCCTCATGTGTATTGTGTTGGTTAATCAGCGTCAAGTCCTGTTTTTGGGTGCCTGGGAGGCACAGGTGCAGTGTCCAGCCCTGTTGCCAGCAGCCTGTTAGAATCTATGACAGGCTGAAATCTGCAGCAGGACATGCATCACTGAATGCATATGGCCCTAAATGTCCAGTCACTGCATGCTTCAGCAGTGTTTTCATAGATCTTGACAGGCTGCGAGCAGCAGGCCTGGATGCGGCACCTGTGATTCTCAGGGGCCCAAAAATGCCAGAATTTGATGCAGACCAGCCAAACTTTTGCATGTAGCCTTGAAGAGTAGCTCCACTTCTGTTGGAAAAAAACAAAAAAATCCTCTCTGGGTGATCAATGTTCATTGTAAATATTTTTTTTTTGTAACAGATAGCATTGCAAAGATTTTAGCAGACTTTGTGTAGATTCCTACCTTTTTGTTGCTGTGAGGGAATAGCTTTTTATTTCACCAGACTGAACGCATACTCGTTCTGAATGGGGGGGGGGTCTTGTTCATTGTTGATCAGCTGATGCACTTTCTGTGTTCAAATTAGGAAAGCTTCCTTTACAAATTATTAGCCCTTGGAGTATCTCACAAAAACATTTCTATTGAATCCTAAAGTCTGAATTTTATCTTAGTGCAGAATTATGCAAAAATCAGCAAGCCAATCACACAAGCAGACAATTACATTGTTGTAGGCCTTCTGTAAACCAGCTCTGTACAGAATGCCACCAGGTTGTCATATTACATTAAATTTTATAGAAAATCACAGCACTGCAGATTGGATATAAAAGGTCATTTAATTGCAACATGGCTTGTGTACCATTTTTAATGTGTGTGTGTGTGTGTGTGTATATATATATATATATATATATATATAGATAGATAGATAGATAGATAGATAGATAGATAGATAGATAGATAGATAGATAGATAGATAGATAGATGGATGGTACAGGTAGCAGGTACAAAGCTCCCTGGAATAGGTGGTCTCTCAGGCACAGATACCAAATCCAAGAAGGTAGTAACGAAACCGTGCAGCGTTTATCTACAAGTCTATATACAGGTGCTGTGCAGTGTCTCAACAATAATAGCAAAACAAAAACCTAGCCGTGCCTCGGCACTAGCTATACAAAAATACACACCCCAACTAACAGGCTTAGAAAGCCTACAGCAGTGATGATGAACCTTGGCACTCCAGCTGTTTTGGAACTACATTTGCCATGATGCTCAACTACATAGTTAGGTTGAAAAAAGACACAAGTCCATCCAGTTCAACCTTAAAAACAATAAATAAAAAATATCGTACAATCTAATATACCCAATTTTTTTACCCACAGTTGATCCAGAGGAAGGCAAAAAACCCCAGCAGATCATGCAGGGGAAAAAATTCCTTCCTGATCCCCCAAGATGCAATCGGATTTTCCCTGGATCAACTTTACCTATAAATGTTAGTACCCAACTACAATGCAGAGTGCATGAGCATCATAGGAAATGTAGTTCCAAAACATCTGGGGTGATGGCCAAGGTTCGCCATCACTGGCCTACAGCATGTTAGCTTTAATCGACCTCTTTAGCTCTAACAAACAGGACTTGTCTGATTTCCCAGGCCAAGAACACTGGCTGTCTGTCTCGGGTGAGTATAAATTGACCTGGGGGGAGAGGACCAAGACCCAAAATGGATCGTGGATTAGAGATCCCTGAACGTGTATAAGAGGAGCCTGGGAGATGTACAGTATTAAACCCTGACCAGGACTTTTCCCGGCGCTCTCTCTAGGATGCTCTGCTACTTATCCCCCCCTTGTTTCAACCCCAGGGTTGGAACACCTGTGGCCTCACAGGACAAGTCATCTACATTCCCTATCTCAACACCTGGCCTGTGTTTTACTGTAAAAGAGCAATTCTGTAGAGCCAAAAACCACAGATTCACCCGTCTATTCATCTCCTTCTTTTGGGACATCCATTTCAAGGGAGCATTGTCAGTTAGTAAATCAAACTGGCACGCTAAAAAATAGTACCTTAGCGCGTCCAAGGCCCACTTTATGGCTAAACATTCCTTTTCAATGACTGCATACTTCTTCTCATGTCCTTTTGAGTTTTCTGTTCAGGTACACCACAGGGTGTTCTTCCCCTGTTCTAGGGCCATTTCACCTTTACTGAGTCTTTCTCTTTCGTAAGGTCAGTCAGTGGGGCAGCTAGAGTTGCAAAATTTGGAATAAACCTTCTATAGTAACCCGCAATCCCAAGAAGGGCTCTGACCTACTTCTTGTTTGTAGGACGTGGCCACACTTGGATGGCTTCTACTTTGTTTAACCACTTAAGGGCCAGAAGGATTTACCCCTTTAAAGTTGTTGTAAACTCCGTTACACCACTTGTACCTACAGGCAATAAGGCTTACCTGTAGGTACTGGAAATATCTCCTAAACCTGCCCAGTTTAGGAGCTATTTACCATATACGCTTGCACTGACGTCATCGGAGCATGCACACTCAAACGGCTCGATCGTATGCATAGGAGTGACGTCATCGCGGCTCCGGCCAATCATTGCGCCGGAGCCTGCGAACCCAGAAATAACTCCGGGAGATATGACGCTGGTCACATCGGTGTACGGGGTCCACTGCAACAGCTGCAATCTCAGTATTTCGCATACTAGCTCATTATGCCTTTGACTTGCAGTGTGTTGTGTTTTTTTCTTTATGTGGGTTTACAACCACTTTAATGACCGGGCCATTTTTATGGCACTGCATTACTTTAATTTACGATTGCGCTGTCGTGCCACACTACCCAAATAAAATTGTCCTTTTTTTTTCCCCACAAATAAAGTTTTCTTTTGGTGGTATTTGATTACCTCTGGCGGTTTTTATTGTTTGCGCTATAAACAAAAAAAGACAGACAATTTTGAAAAAATTGGGGTGGGAGGCGTGCTGACGTCATCGTGGTCTATTGTGCATTGGTGGACGGGTGTCTGCGAGCCGGCCGGCATCTACTTATTGAGCATTTTTAATCCTGTTTTATGTAAGTGCAATACATCTTTTTTTAAATAAATGAATTTAATGGATTCACACTATGGAGTGTCTTCTTTTATGTCCCCCTAATATGGATCGCTGGTCAATTCTTTGCACCTACATCCTCTGGAAGGTCCTCGTTGCCATAAAGCAATCCACCGCTGGCTCTGGTCTGATGTCAGGATATTGATCCCAGCTTGTAGGCTTGCTGTCGCTTGCCTTTTGGTAAGCGTGTATTCCTTACGGTGGAGGTTCATAGTCACTGGTGTTATTTTATGCACACAAGAATCATTATATCAAGATTCACTTCACTGTATGCAGTTTTTGTATAGGACATTTTTTGATGGCATCCCCTTTTAACCACTTGCCGACCGCCGCACGACGATGTACGTCGACAAAGCGGCACGGGCAGGCAAAAGGGCTTACCTGTACGTCCCTGCCTGCCCGCGGGTGGGGGGTCCGATCGGACCCCCCCCCCCCCCCCCGGTGCCTGCGGCGGTCGGCAAATGTCCCCCGGCGATCGGTGGTGAGGGGGAGGCCATCCATTCGTGGCCCCCCCCTCGCGATCGCTCCCAGCCAATGGGATCATTTCCCTGCCTCTGTATTGTACACAGAGACAGAGGAAATGATGTCATCTCTCCTCGGCTCGCTATTTTCCGTTCCGGGCCAAGGAGAGAAGACTGAACTGTGAGTGCACAACACATACACACACAGTAGAACATGCCAGGCACACATTACACCCCGATCCCGCCCCCCGATCCCCCCCCTGTCACAAACTGACACCAAGCAGGTTTTTTTTTTTTTTTTTTTTTTTTTTTCTGATTACTGTATTGGTGTCAGTTTGTGACAGTTAGTGTGTTAGGGCAGTGAGTGCTAGGCCCCCTTTAGGTCTAGGATACCCCCCTAACCCCCCTAATAAAGTTTTAACCCCTTGATCACCCCCTGTCACCAGTGTTGCTAAGCGATCATTTTTCTGATCGCTGTATTAGTGTCGCTGGTGACGCTAGTTAGTGAGGTAAATATTTAGGTTCGCCGTCAGCGTTTTATAGCGACAGGGACCCCCATATACTACCTAATAAATGTTTTAACCCCTTGATTGCCCCCTAGTTAACCCTTTCACCACTGATCACCGTATAAGTGTTACGGGTGACGCTGGTTAGTTCGTTTATTTTTTATAGTGTCAGGGCACCCGCCGTTTATTACCGAATAAAGGTTTAGCCCCCTGATCGCCCGGCGGTGATATGCGTCGCCCCTGGCAGCGTCAGATTAGCGCCAGTACCGCTAACACCCACGCACGCAGCATACGCCTCCCTTAGTGGTATAGTATCTGTACGGATCAATATCTGATCCGATCAGATCTATACTAGCGTCCCCAGCAGTTTAGGGTTCCCAAAAACGCAGTGTTAGCGGGATCAGCCCAGATACCCGCTAGCACCTGCGTTTTGCCCCTCCGCCCGGCCCAGCCCAGCCCACCCAAGTGCAGTATCGATCGATCACTGTCACTTACAAAACACTAAACGCATAACTGCAGCGCTCGCAGAGTCAGGCCTGATCCCTGCGATCGCTAACAGTTTTCTTGGTAGCGTTTTGGTGAGCTGGCAAGCACCAGCCCCAGGCAGCGTCAGGTTAGCGCCAGTACCGCTAACACCCACGCACGCACCGTACACCTCCCTTAGTGGTATAGTATCTGAACGGATCAATATCTGATCCGATCAGATCTATACTAGCGTCCCCAGCAGTTTAGGGTTCCCAAAAACGCAGTGTTAGCGGGATCAGCCCAGATACCTGCTAGCACCTGCGTTTTGCCCGGCCCAGCCCAGCCCACCCAAGTGCAGTATCGATCGATCACTGTCACTTACAAAACACTAAACGCATAACTGCAGCGTTCGCAGAGTCAGGCCTGATCTCTGCGATCGCTAACAGTTTTTTTTTGTAGCGTTTTGGTGAACTGGCAAGCGCCAGCGGCCTAGTACACCCCGGTCGTAGTCAAACCAGCACTGCAGTAACACTTGGTGACGTGGCGAGTCCCATAAGTGCAGTTCAAGCTGGTGAGGTGGCAAGCACAAGTAGTGTCCCGCTGCCACCAAAAAGACAAACACAGGCCCGTCGTGCCCATAGTGCCCTTCCTGCTGCATTCGCCAATCCTAATTGGGAACCCACCGCTTCTGCAGCGCCCGTACTTCCCCCATTCACATCCCCAACCAAATGCAGTCGGTTGCATGAGAGGCATTTTCTTTATGTCCTCCCGAGTACCCCTACCCAGCGAACCCCCCCCAAAAAAGATGTTGTGTCTGCAGCAAGCGCGGATATAGGCGTGACACCTGCTATTATTGTCCCTCCTGTCCTGACAATCCTGGTCTTTGCATTGGTGAATGTTTTGAACGCTACCATTCACTAGTTGAGTATTAGCGTAGGGTACAGCACTGCACAGGCTAGGCACACTTTCACAGGGTCTCCCAAGATGCCATCGCATTTTGAGAGACCCGAACCTGGAACCGGTTACAGTTATAAAAGTTAGTTACAAAAAAAAGTGTAAAAAAAAAAAAAAAAACACAAACAAAAATATAAAATAAAAAAAAAATAGTTGGCGTTTTATTGTTCTCTCTCTCTCTATTCTCTCTATTGTTCTGCTCTTTTTTACTGTATTCTATTCTGCAATGTTTTATTGTTATTATGTTTTATCATGTTTGCTTTTCAGGTATGCTATTTTTTATACCTTTACTGTGCTTTATTGTTAACCATTTTTTTGTCTTCAGGTACGCCATTCACGACTTTGAGTGGTTATACCAGAATGATGCCTGCAGGTTTAGGTATCATCTTGGTATCATTCTTTTCAGCCAGCGGTCGGCTTTCATGTAAAAGCAATCCTAGCGGCTAATTAGCCTCTAGACTGCTTTTACAAGCAGTGGGAGGGAATGCCCCCCAACGTCTTCCGTGTTTTTCTCTGGCTCTCCTGTCTCAACAGGGAACCTGAGAATGCAGCCGGTGATTCAGCCAGCTGACCATAGAGCTGATCAGAGACCAGAGTGGCTCCAAACATCTCTATGGCCTAAGAAACCGGAAGCTACGAGCATTTTATGACTTAGATTTCGCCGGATGTAAACAGCGCCATTGGGAAATTGGGAAAGCATTTTATCACACCGATCTTGGCGTGGTCAGATGCTTTTAGGGCAGAGGAGAAATCTAGGGTCTAATAGACCCCAATTTTTGCAAAAAAGAGTACCTGTCACTACCTATTGCTATGATAGGGGATATTTACATTCCCCGAGATAACAATAAAAATGATTTAAAAAAAAAAAATGAAAGGAACAGTTTAAAAAATAAGATAAAAAAATAATAATAATGAAAAAAAAAAAAAAAAAAAGCACCCCTGTCCCCCCTGCTCTCGCGCTTAGGCGAACGCAAGCGTCGGTCTGGCGTCAAATGTAAACAGCAATTGCACCATGCATGTGAGGTATCACCGCGAAGGCCAGATCGAGGGCAGTAATTTTAGCAGTAGACCTCCTCTGTAAATCTAAAGTGGTAACCTGTAAAGGCTTTTAAAGGCTTTTAAAAATGTATTTAGTTTGTCGCCACTGCACGTTTGTGCGCAATTTTAAAGCATGTCATGTTTGGTATCCATGTACTCGGCCTAAGATAATCTTTTTTATTTCACCAAACATTTGGGCAATATAGTGTGTTTTAGTGCATTAAAATGTAAAAAAGTGGTGTTTTTTCCCCAAAAAATGCGTTTGAAAAATCGCTGCACAAATACTGTGTGAAAAAAAAAAATGAAACACCCACCATTTTAATCTGTAGGGCATTTGCTTTAAAAAAAAAATAATGTTTGGTGGTTCAAAGTAATTTTCTTGCAAAAAAAAATAACTTTTTCATGTAAACAATAAGTGTCAGAAAGGGCTTTGTCTTCAAGTGGTTAGAAGAGGGGGTGATGTGTGACATAAGCTTCTAAATGTTGTGCATAAAATGCCAGGACAGTTCAAAACCCCCCCAAATGACCCCATTTTGGAAAGTAGACACCCCAAGCTATTTGCTGAGAGTCATGTTGAGTCCATGGAATATTTTATATTGTGACACAAGTTGCGGGAAAGAGACAATTTTTTATTTTTTTTTATTTTTTTTTTGCGCAAAGTTGTCACTAAATGATATTTTGCTCAAACATGCCATGGGAATATGTGAAATTACACCCCAAAATACATTCTGTTGCTTCTCCTGAGTACGGGGATACCACATGTGTGAGACTTTTTGGGAGCCTAGCCGCGTACGGGACCCCAAAAACCAAGCACCGCCTTCAGGCTTTCTAAGGCCGTAAATTTTTGATTTCACTCTTCACTGCCTATCACAGTTTCGGAGGCCATGGAATGCCCAGGTGGCACAAAACCCCCCCAAATGACCCCATTTTGGAAAGTAGATACCCCAAGCTATTTGATGAGAGGTATAGTGAGTATTTTGCAGACCTCAGTTTTTGTCACAAAGTTTTGAAAATTGATAAAAGAAAAAAAAAATTTTTTTTCTCGTCTTTCTTTATTTTCAAAAACAAATGAGAGCTGCAAAATACTCACCATGCCTCTCAGCAAATAGCTTGGGGTGTCTACTTTCCAAAATGGGGTCATTTGGGGGGGGGGGGGGTTTGTGCCACCTGGGCATTCCATGGCCTCCGAAACTGTGATAGGCAGTGAGGAGTAAAATCAAAAATGTACACCCTTAGAAATCCTGAAGGCAGTGATTGGTTTTCGGGGCCCCGTACGCGGCTAGGCTCCCAAAAAGTCTCACACATGTGGTATCCCCATACTCAGGAGAAGCAGCTAAATGTATTTTGGGGTGCAATTCCACATATGCCCATGGTCTGTGTGAGCAATATATCATTTAGTGACAACTTTGTGCAAAAAAAAAAGAAAAAAAAATTTTGTCACTTTCCCGCAACTTGTGTCAAAATATAAAACATTCCATGGACTCAATATGCCTCAAAGCAAATAGCTTGGGGTGTCTACTTTCCAAAATGGGGTCATTTGGGGGGGGTTTATGCCATCTGGGCATTTTATGGCCTTCAAAACTGTGATAGGTAGTGAGGAGTAAAATCAAAAATGTACGCCCTTAGAAATCCTGAAGGCAGTGATTGGTTTTCGGGGCCCCGTACGCGGCTAGGCTCCCAAAAAGTCCCACACATGTGGTATTACCATACTCAGGAGAAGCAGCTAAATGTATTTTGGGGTGCAATTCCACATATGCCCATGGCCTGTGTGAGCAATATATCATTTAGTGACAACTTTTTGTATTTTTTTTTTTTTTTTTGTCATTATTCAATTACTTGGGACAAAAAAAATGAATATTCAATGGGCTCAACATGCCTCTCAGCAAATTCCTTGGGTTGTCTACTTTCCAAAATGGGGTCATTTGTGGGGGTTTTGTACTGCCCTGCCATTTTAGCACCTCAAGAAACGACATAGGCAGTCATATATTAAAGGCTGTGTAAATTCCAGAAAATGTACCCTAGTTTGTAGGCGCTATAACTTTTGCGCAAACCAATAAATATACACTTATTGACATTTTTTTTACCAAAGACATGTGGCCGAATACATTTTGGCCTAAATGTATGACTAAAATTGAGTTTATTGGATTTTTTTTAGAACAAAAAGTAGAAAATATCATTTTTTTTCAAAATTTTCGGTCTTTTTCCGTGTATAGCGCAAAAAATAAAAACGGCAGAGGTGATCAAATATCATCAAAAGAAAGCTCTATTTGTGGGAAGAAAAGGACGCAAATTTCGTTTGGGTAGAGCATTGCATGACCGCGCAATTAGCAGTTAAAGCGACGCAGTGCTGAATTGTAAAAAGTGCTCTGGTCAGGAAGGGGGTAAAACCTTCCGGGGCTGAAGTGGTTAAGTAGGGATTTACCATCGTATTTCACAATTTATGGACTGTTATAATATGCTTATTTAAAACAATTCTTTTTCCTTTTTTTTCTTTTTTTAGCACAGTCTCCTTTTTAATTTTGAAAAAAAAAAAATATGTATTACTTTCTGCTATAAAATATACCCAATAATTTTTTTAAAAAAATCTGATTTCTTCATCAGTTTAAGCCAAATGTATTCTGCTACATATTTTTGATTAAAATAAATAAATAAATATTTATTGGTTTGCGCAAAAGTTAAAAAGTTATAGCGTGTACAAAATAGGGGGTAGATTTATGTTATTATTATTATTATTATTTTTTTTTTTTTTTTTTTAAGTCAGCAGCTACAAACACTATAGCTGCTGACTTTAAATAAGTACACTTACCTGTCCTGGGTGCCCGCGATGTCGGCCGCCCGAGGCCGACCCGTCTCTTGGGTCCCGACACCGCCATCCTAACTAAGGGAAACAGGCAGTAGAGCCTTGCGGCTTCACTGCCAGTTTCCTATTGCACACGCGCGAGGGGCGTGGCGCTCTGTGAATGGCCCCGTGGTTTTCTGGGAACATACACAGTTCCCAGAAGGCAACGGGTCCGCTTGCCGCGGAATAGCAAGAGGCAGATTAGGAAGACTGCCTAGCAACAAGGGTTCAGGTAAGTTTACATTTTTTTTTTTTTTCAATTGTTTTTTTTTTTTACAGAGATCTGTCTTCCTAAACCAATGGCACTTTTTTTTCCTCTTTGATTCGCTGTAAAACCTTCCTTGAAAAAGGAAACAAGGACACGGGGCAAGTGAGACTTCCAGTCAGTGCTATGTACCATTATGTCGTCCAGATAAGCAGCTGCATAATGTCGGTGAGGTCTTGGGGTCCTGTCCATGGCCCTCTGAAATGTTGCAGGGGCATTTTGCAAACCAAAAGCTTTTTTTTTTTTTTTTTTTTCCGTATTGAAACAAACCGTCTTGGGTCACAAACAGTCTTTTCTTTGGCGCTACCATTCAGGGGTATTTGGCAATATCCTTTGGTCAAGTCCAAAGTGGTAATATAGCGGGCCTTGCCAAGTCTGTCTATAAGTTTGTCTACCATGTGCATTCGGTCCAATTACCATCCAGTTTTGGGATTAACATGATGGGACTAGACCAGTCACTATTGGATTCCTCAATGACATCTAGCTTCAGCATCCTTTTAACTTCATGACTGATGTCCTTTCTCCTAGCTTCAGGAATTCGGTACAGTTTTAGCTTGACATGGACCCCAGGTTCAGTAACTATATCATGCTGAAGTCATACCAGGTAACTGAAAATGTCTCTATTCTTTATTGGGAACTCTCTAGCTTTCTGTTTTTGAGAGTAAGACAGGGTGTCTGGAATAGTGACCTTGGGGTACTGAGCCCCCTCTGGACCCTTAGAAGTTACAGGGATGGACCTCACAGCCAATGCCAGCCTATCCAGGGCTTTATTGGGTTTATGTGGTATATCTGCTTAGGCTTTTTATCTGGTTGAGACTTTGTAATTCGCTTCCCCAACTCTTTCAATTACTTCAAAAGGACCGTGCCACTTTGCCAGGAACTTGCTTTCAACAGTGGGACCTAAGACCAGGACCCTGTCACCAGGTAAGAAAACATGGAGTCGAGTCCCCCTGTTTAATCTTCTCTGTTGGGCTGCTTGGGCCTGAAGTAAGTGTTGTTGTTGTGTTTTTTTGTTTTGTTTTGTTTTGTTTTGTTTTAACCATTGGCATGATCACTGCAATCCTGTCCTGCATTTGAACAATTTGCTCAATGACACTTTTGTGGGATGTCTGCTCCCAGGTTTCCTTGGCTATGTCTAAGAGACCCTGAGGGTCTCCCATAGAGCAATTTGAATGGAGAGTGCCCAATAGAGGACTGGGGGTACCTCCCTTTATGGCAAATATCAAGTACGGAATCAGAAAATCCCAGTTTTTCCCATCCTTGTCAACAACCATTTTTAACGTACTCCTTTAGTGTTTTATTGAAGTATTCCACCAAGCCAGTTTGAGGGTGGCACACGGAGGTTTGCACCTTAAATATCGTGCACAACTCCCTAGTTACTCATTACATTATTGGGGTGCCCTGGTCTGTAAGGACCTCCTTAGGGATCCCAATGCGACTGAACACCGTGAACAAATCTTTGGCAATGTTTTTAGCAGACACGGTGTGTAAGGGAACTGCCTCGTCGTAACAGTTAGCATAATCCATGATTACAAGCAGGGCCACCATCAGGGGGGGTACAGCTGTTACAACTGTAAGGGGGCCAAGGGGCCAGCCTAGGCCAGAAGGCAGGCAGGATGGATGAAGGGGAGCCATTCCGTGCTGTGCATTACAGAAACTATCTCACACACAGCGTGTGCTCTCTGTGGCATTGAGCTCAGACTAGAGCTGCACGATTCTGGCAAAAATGAGAATCACGATTTTTTTGCTTAGAAGATAGATCACGATTCTCGCGGCGTAACATCATCTTTCATATTAAAACAAAAAAAAATTGCCTAACTTTTACTGTTTCAAAAAAATTGCACTTGAACGACCGCTGGGCAAATACAGTGTGACATGAAATATTGCAGCAATTGCCATTTTATTTCCTAGGGTCTCTCCTAAAATATAAATACTATAATGTTTGGGGGTTCCAAGTAATTTTCTAGCAAAAAATATTCTTTCTAACTTAAGAAAGAAGTGTCAGAAAAAGGTTTAGACTTTAAGTGGTTAAACTTCCTGCATTTACAAGTTGTTGAAAACTTGGCAGACTGCCTGGATTATTTATTTACACAGAAGTTTTTTCCCTTTGATCTAAGAAGGAAGCTTAGTTAAAATGTATCAAGTTAAAGACTTGGCAGAATGCCCAGATGATTTCTTTTGACAGCTGAGTGAGCACATAGTCTCCCCACTTGTTTATATGAAAGAATCCTCAAACTTTGCAGGAGAGATCGTCAGAGGGGGTGAATCGAGATCACAATTTTTTAACGATTAATTGTGCAGCTCTAGCTCAGACATCAAGCTCTTTACTGCCACCTCTTGCTACTATGTGCATGTGCACCCCTCGTGTACTGGGCTTTTCTGTGTCAGCAACATGTCAGCTTTGTGAAAACGAGCTGGGACCAGGTAGGAAGAAATTCTTTACAAGTATGGGCTGTGAAGGGAGGGGGGCTGTTTGTGTACAGGGAGGGGCCAGAGCCTTGTGTGTTTACAGATTTGCTTATGTGTGGGGCTGATAATAAATATAAATATAAATATATATATACATATACATACGCACACACACACACACACACACGTGTGTGTGTCTGGCATATATACAGGCAGTGCACCCATTAAGGGCGTACGGGCGCCGCCCCCTCTCTCCAGCCACCCACCTCTATGTATCATGGATAGATACATGCATGGCATTTCATGAATGTATCCATGGCCGCAGTGTCCGGCCCCTTTTCGGGCGCCGGGTGTTTCAATTACAGCGGCGGGTGTGTATTTTTGAAGCACCTGATTAGAGCCATAGGCTTCAAAAAGGTGACCTGCGAGCACAGAGCATTGCATTTGCAGTTCACCCAGGTGTGTTATAAGAGCGAATGAATATTCACTTTTCTAACACTGAACTGCCTCTACGCCAATCGGGAAGCATGGTTGTGTTACCCGTCACCTGAGGCATCCATTCACGGCACCTGTCGTTTTAGCCAATCAGGAGGAGAGGAGAAGCATGGAGGACACAGCTCGCCGCCGTCACCCGCTGCCCCACCGAGATAGGTTTAATGCTTGGCAGACAGCGAGCGCGCGGGGGGGGGGGGGTGACTGTGTTAACTTTTAAATGGGGCACAGTGGCTGCGTTTGGGCACAATGAGGCTGCAATTGATGTTTTTTTTTTTTTCTGAATTTTTCAGTTTGTTTGCCCGACCCCCCCCCCCCCCCGAAAAATTTTGAGCACCACCTGCCATTGTATACAGGTGTGTGTGTGACTGGCATTTATACAGGTGTGTGAGGGGGGGGGGGGGACTGACATATATACAGGTGTGTGAGGGGGGGACTGACATATATACACAGGTGTGTGAGGGGTGGACTGACATTTTTTTTTTTTTTTAATTATTGTTTTTATTAAGGAATAGAGATTGGAAATACATGGTACAATGTGTCACAAATAGTACAAGGAAAAAGTATATGGGTGGGCAAGCATGTTATGTCTTATTACAACAAGCAATTATAAGGGTATTATAACCACATTGACAGAGTACCATTAATAATCTGAAACATAATAACAGTTGAGTACCAGAAAAATAGAGTAGAGAGAATGGAGGAAAAATAGTAGGGTTGGGGGGGGAGAAGAGGGTAGAGAGGGGGGGGGGATTGCCCCAGGTCCGGACTCCTGTTGTGCACTGTTAACCTTCTAAAACAGTTTACTTAGGGTTTGACATAATTTCCGCAAATGCAGATGTGTATTTAAAGGCAAACCAGCAGGACCATATTTTTCTAACATAATCAGATTTATTTCTAAGGGAGAGGGTGAGATCCTCCATATAATATATGCGATCAACTTCCATTAGCCATTGGCGTAGAGTAGGTATATTTTTTTGTTTCCAGAATCTGGGGATAAGTGCTTTAGCGGCATTAAGAAGGTGGGGAGTTATAGATTTCCTATATGACCCTACTGATTTGCCTGTACAATGTAATAATACAACGAATGGATCATTAGGGACCTCATATCCTTGGATCTCTTTGATCCAGTGAAGGATGGTCAACCAGAATGGTCGTATCAGCGGGCAGGACCACCAGATGTGGGCGTGGGTCGCATGTTCCCCACAACCCCTCCAACATAGGGGGGGGATGTGAGGGAAGTATTTATGAAGAAGTGCTGGCGTGTAGTGCCATCTTGTTAGGAGTTTATAGTTTACTTCAGCTGTGTTTGTGGCCGAGGAAGAAATATGAGACATTATGAGGATAGTGGATTTTTGGGTTGGAGACAGTTCTTTCTGAAGTTCCTTTTCCCAGTTATGTAAGAAAGCCGGATCTCCTGCAGAGTTTTGTGTTTGCAGTATTTGATAGAAGTGGGAGATAGGTCTCTCCACTGGTTGTGGTTCGGCCAGAGCAGCTTCAACAGGTGTCAGTTCAGTGAGAGGCCTAATGGGTTTAGGGAGGGAGTGGACAAAGGCCGCCAGTTGTCTGTATCTCCAGTGATCCATAGGAGTAGCCACCGAGCCTTGTAGAATTGTATTCATGGGGGTAATTCCCATCGAGGTAGTGACCTGGTGTAGCTGGGTCGCCGTTCCCAGGGTCCATGAATGGGTTTTGGGGTCTGGGTTCCCCGGCGGGAAGTAGTTATGACCTGTCAGTAGCATGAGGGGGGAATTATATGGCCAATTATTTGTTTTGCAGAGAATGTCCCACATCGCAAGGGTGGAATGAGTGAGCGGAGAGGTCTTGGATGATAAGGTTCTACATTTCGAAGGAACCCATAGTTGCGTAAAGAGATCAGAGCCACTTAGCTCAGTTTCCAGTTCCACCCAAAGCTTAGATGTTTTGTGGAATCTCCAATCGGAGATTCTGGTTAATATGATTGCCAGGAAATACTTTTTAAAGTCTGGTAGGGCCAGGCCTCCTTCTCGTTTAGATCTGTTGAGAAGGAGTCTGGCAATCCTTGGGCGCTTTCTGTTCCATATGTATTTGCTAACCAGCGATCTCAATATTGTAAAGAAACCTATTGGTATCCCAAATGGGATCATTTGAAATAGAAACAGCAGCCTGGGTAGTATATTCATCTTAATAACCCCTATCCTCCCCAGCCAGGAATGGGCCATCTGAGACCATTTTTGTAAGTCAGTTTTAATCGTGTTTAAAAGAGGTAAAAAGTTTGAGCGGAACAGGGCGTCAGGGTTCGGGGTGAGATAAATACCTAAATATTTCCTTTTGTGTGCCTGCCAGCTAAAGGGAAAGGAACTTTTCAATTGGGAGGCAGTCTGTGCGGGGATAGATATATTTAGTATTTCTGATTTGGACATATTAATTTTAAAATTGGAGATGATTCCATACTTAGCGAATTCCGACATGAGATTAGGGAGGGATATGAGGGGTTGTTGTACGTAAAACAAAATGTCGTCTGCGTATGCGGCGTATTTATGTTCGGTTGGTCCTATAGTAATCCCGTGTATAGAGGGGTTATGTCTCACCGTGGACAAAAAGGGCTCAAGCGATAGGGCGAATAAAATAGGTGAAAGGGGGCAGCCCTGTCGAGTGCCGTTATGTAAAGTAAATGGGGCGCTAAGGGTGCCGTTCACTCTCAATTGGGTCGTAGGAAAAGTATACAATGCTTTTATTTGAGACAATAAGGGATCTCTAATGCCCAAGTGGGTCAGTGTTGCCAAGAGGAAGTCCCAGTCCACCCTATCAAACGCTTTTTCAGCATCTGTTGATAGTAAGAGGGTGGGCTGGGACGGCCCCCGGGCGTGCGTTATTAGCGATAGGGTACGAAGGGAGTTGTCCCTTGCCTCCCTACCCGGAATGAATCCCGTCTGGTCGGAAGTGACCCATTGCGGGAGCAGGGGGAGAAGTCTGTTCGCTATAGCTTTAGCATAAATTTTGGCATCAGTGTTCAACAGTGAAATAGGGCGATAACTTCCGCATGCACTAGGGTCTTTGCCAGTTTTAGGAATAACCGTTATGTGTGCATGGGTAGTTTCAGGCCTGAGGGACTCACCATCGGGAATCGCGTTAGCATAAGAGGTTAAGTGCGGGAGTAGAATATCTGCAAATTTACGGTAGTAAGCTACAGTAAAACCGTCCGGGCCCGGGGCCTTACCATTTGCCATGGCTTTTAATGCAACGCGTAATTCTGCAATAGTGAGCTCCCCATCCAGAGTGTCAAGTATATCAGGTGACAATCTGGGTAGGTTAGCTTGAGCTAAGTATTCCCTAATGAGCTTAGTCTTAGTGTCTTGATCTGTTAGGGTGGACTGACATATATACAGGTGTGTGTTTTGGGGGGGCTAGCATATATACAGGTGCGTGGGGGGTGACATATATATACAGGTGTGGTTGGGGGGGGCTGGCATATTTACAGGTGTGTGTGGGGGGGGGTGACAAATATATACAGGTGTGGTTGGGGGGGGGGGCGACATATTTACAGGTGTGTGTGGGGGGTGACAAATATTTAAGGGTGTGGTTGGGGGGGGGGGCTGACATATTTACAGGTGTGTGTGGGGTGGTGACAAATATATGAGGGTGTGGTTGGGGGGGGCGGACATATTTACAGTTGTGTGTGGCGGGGTGACAAATATATACAGGTGTGGTTGGGGGGGCTGACAAATATACAGGTGTGTGGGGGGGGACTGCCTTATATACAGGTGTGTAAGGGGGGGGCTGACCTATATACAGGTGTGTGAGGGGTGGACTGACATATATACAGGTGTGTGTGTTTTGGGGGGGCTAGCATATATACAGGTGTGTGGGGGGTGACAAATATATACAGGTGTGAGGGGGATGACATATTTACAGGTGTGTGTGGGGGGGGGGGGGCTGACAAATATACAGGTGTGTGGGGGGGCTGACAAATATACAGGTGTGTGGGGGGGCTGACATATATACAGGTGTGAGGAAGGCTGACATATATACGGGATTGAGGGGAGCTGAGTGCGTACAGGTGGGGTGGCAGGTGCAAATTCGGTAGGATGGCCGTGGGCACGCCCTAGGAAATGTTGGTGGTCAGGCTCGGGGGGCAAGCCTAAAGCTGTGTAAGTGGCCCAAAAATTTCTGTTGGCTGCCCTGATTACAAGAATATGCTGATGGCCCCGGGCAGACTTGGGCAGTGGACTCACAAGGTCCATGGAAATCTTCTCAAAAGGCACTTCAATAATGGGTAAGGGCACTAAAGGACCTTGGAAGTGGGATAGTGGGGCTGACATTCTCAATGTCTTTCTGTATTCTTGGCCAGTAAAACCTGCATAACACCTTTCAGTGGTTTTCTCAACCCCTAAATGACCTCCTAGCAAGTGTCCATGGGCAAGTTCCTGCACCACCCGTATGTATGGCTTAGGGACCACCACTGTTTAACAATTTTGTCATTCTTCGTATATACATGATACAGTAAATCCTTGTTGCTGCTGAAATAAGGAAAACAGGGCCTGTCCCCTGGTTCGACAGGTACATCATTAATCACTACTACATTTCCCCAGGCCCTACCAAGGGTAGGGTCTTTTCTCTGTTCTGTACCAAAGTTTTCCTTGTGCACATTAAGATCAGCAAACTCTAATGTAGCCTCAGGGTCAGCCTCAGGCTCAGAAGGCTGTCCACCTTCACTGGCTGTGGGGAATTCCTCAGGCTCAAGTTCTTCTGCCATAGCAGGGAAAGGAAAACCTGGGGAACCCTGAGAGGAGTCCCCTGAACCCATATTGTTGGTGCTGACCAAGAGTTCTAGCTCCACCACCGAGTCAGTTACTGTGACCAAGTCAGGACGATCCCACAGTTCCCGAAACTTAGGGAAGTCCTTACCAATGATGGCCTTGTGCACTAAGTGGGGCACAAGTCCGACTGTTTGAGTCATCGTACCTAAGTCAGTTTCAAAGTTAACAGTGGCTATCAGATACTCCCAGGTATCCCCATGTACACAGATCACAGCGACTTTTCTAGCATGAAAGTTTACATTTTCAACCATCTCCGCTTTTAATCCAAGTAACCAGAGTCCAGCAAAGCCATTTGGCACATGCATTTTCCTACACTTGTCGCTGAAGCTCATGAAACGGCAGCAAACATAGACTGCTATCTAATAGATATGTCACACTGCATGGGTTCATCTGTCAATAGACAGTTTGCTGCAGTTCCTGGCAATGGAAACCCCTGATGTTGCCCCAGTTTGGTTTGCTGACAGGCAGTGGCTTCCCTTGTTTTAGATGTCAAACTATAGTCCTGGCACCAAAAATCCTCCCCCTGTCTCTTTGCCATACTTACGACCCACTTCCCTTGCAAAAGTCTTGGAAAAGTCTTACCGGTTGCCTGGGGAGACTGTAGCTTTGGGTGGAAAGTCTGTGCGGCTGTAGTGTTGGTGACCAGGCTTTCTGAAGCAAAGTACCTCTCAAAGGGCTCCACCAGGTTGTTTGCCGACTTGGGGTCCCCTTAACTCGTAACAAACAAATGGCCCCTGCCCCCACCTATAACTGGTCTTCACAGCAAGGATCACATGGAAGGGCAAACGCATGAAAGACAAAAACAGAACATTCCATAGCTCAACTCACCAGCCAGTCTGCCAACAGACCAAATTAACCTGTCCAACAGTCAATGTTAAAAACAGGGATTTAATTAGCACGCATTTGCAAACGCATGCGTCCCCTTGACTTACCCACTTCTGCAGGGGAATTGGTAGTGACCTCAGTAATCGACTTATGGCCACACGCTCCCCTATTTGTGGCCCGGACAGAGGGACTCTGGCTGTAGCCATTTCTGTACCAGGTGGATTAGTTGCATAGTTGGGTAAGGCCGAAAAAAGACAATGGTTCAACCTGTGTGGGTGCATGTGTATCAGTGTCTATAATGCTTTCCCATATCCCTGTATGTTGTGTCCTTTAAGATGTACATCCAAAAGTCTTTTAACCACTTCCCATCCGGCCTATAGCAGAATGACAGCCGGGCAGTGGTTCTGTTATCTTGAGAGGGGTCCCACCGCTCAGGTAGGCGCAGACCAGGGGAGATGAACGCCAGTGTAGTATTATCCTTCAAAAGGGAAGAGTCCCAGGTGCTGGCTGATGCAAGATGAGGCAGACAAATCGAGGAAAGCTGGAAGCCGCACACCGGTATAGTGATGAATGCTTTATTTAAAAAGCTGGATCATGAAGACACACAAAACTTGACAGCAGAAGCGTACAAAAGCAGCTGCTTTTGTACGCTTCTGCTGTCATGTTCTGTTATCTTGACTGGGCGTCATATGACGTCCAGCACGATAACATGCGGGCGTGCGCCCATCGAAGGTGTTGTGTGTCAGTCTGACACACTGCATCTCCGATAGTGGTATGGAGCCTCTGATGGAGGCTCATTACCACGTGATCAGCTGTGACCAAGCACATTGTCTGATCATTGCCTGAACCAGGAAGTGTCGCTAAATGGCATTCCTCGGTTTGCGCTGACAGGGAGAGCCGATCGGCGTCTCTCCCTGTCAGATGGGGGGGGGGTCTGTGCTGATAATCAGCACATTGATTATCAGCACGGTCCCAACAGATGTGCCTCCACAGCTGCAAATAAGTGCCCATCAGCTACCAGTCAGTGCCCCATTAAAAAACAGATGTCAGTGTCAATCAGTGCCCAGCAGTAACACCTATCAGTACCTCATCATTAGTGCCACCTGTCAGTGCCGCCTATTGGTGCCCATCAGTGCTGCATATCAGTGTCGCCTATTGGTGCTCATAAATTCGACATATCAATGCCAACTCATCAGTGCTGTCTCATCAGTGTCCGTCAGTGAAGGGGAAAACAACTTTTTATAACCGAAACAAAGAAAAACTTTTTTTTTTTTCAAAAATTTTTTTTTTTTTTAGTTTAGCAAAAAATAAAAACCCCAGTGGTGATCAAATACCACCAAAAGAAAGCTCTATTTATGGGAAGAAAATGATAAAAATTTAGTTTGGTTGCAGTGTTGCATGACCGTGCAACAGCACTGAAAGCTAAAAATTTGTCCTAGGCAGGAAGGGGCAAAAGTGCCTGGTATTGAAGTGGTTAAAGATATCCATACTCCCTGCAGCCACCACCAATTGTGGGAGAGCGTTCCATATCCTTATTGCCCTGACAGTGAAGAACCCCCTACGCAGTTTAAGGTTAAACCGCTTCTTCTCCAGTCTCATTGTGTGGCCCCATGTCCTTTTTACACTCCTTAGGACTGAATAGTTCTTTTCCTATGCTGGGATCTCCATTGAGATATTTGTAGATCGCTATCATACCTCCTCTCAATCGTCTTTTCTCCAGCGAGAATACAGTCCTCCAGTCCCCCCCCCCCCCCTTATTAGTTTTGTTGCCCTTCTTTGGACTCTCTCTAGCTCTAGCACGTCCCTTCGGAGAACTGGTGTCCAGAACTGGACTGAAAACTCCAGATGAGGCCTAACCAGAGTTTTATAAAGTGGCAGAATTATGGTTTTGTCCCTGGATTATATCCCCTTTTTTATGTATGCTAATATTCTGCCGGCTTTGGCAGCTGCAGCTTGGCACTGCATGCTGTTGTACATCCTGTCATCTACTAGTACCCCTAGATCCTTCTCCATTCTTGACTCCCCCAGCTGTACTCCACCTAGTGAATATTTTACATTTGATGTTTTTTGACCCAAAGTGCATTACTTTACATTTCTCCACATTAAACCTCATTTGCCATTTGTCTGCCCACTCCTTTATTTTATTCAGGTCATTCTGAAAAATGTTCATGTCCTGATGAGAGTTTATTACTTTGCTTAACCTCTCTGACGGTATGATTATTTCGGATTTTAGGTGCTGAAAGCGGTACAATTATTTTGCATGGAAATTTGGCGTTTTATATTGTAGGCCTGTAATTCTTAACAATAACACACTTAAATCTGTCCAAACAAGAGTCTAGTAGATATCCCGGGTATGATAAAGTTTGAAACACAAAAAACATAAATTATAATAAATAATAATAAAAAAAAAAAACAATAATAATAAAATTCACTATTCAGATTCACTATCTCTCAATTCTGCAAGTGTTCTAATTTACTATCGCTGTTTTTTAGCTGGTCTAAAGCCACTTTTGACGTAAAGGGACCCTTTTTGGTTGCTATAGACAATCTCCAGTTTCCAGGCAGAAAGAACAGTATATATAATATAAAACTGTATGCAGGGCATGGACCAAAGCACTGGGGACAAAAGGGATGTGAAATAATTTCATACAGTACTGTTATCTGTAAGATTACAATACTGTATGTGTTATGATTTTTAAAATTTTTTGAATTTGCTGCAAGGCTCCGCCCCCGTGCGTCGCGACGTTTGCAGGGAACGGAGCCTGGCACAGAGAGGCTTCAGAGGAGACAGAGCCCACGTACACTGCGGGGGACATCGCAGGATCCTGGGGACAAGGTAAGTAACGCCGCACCAGGATCCTGCAATGCAATCCCGAGTGTGGGGTTACCGCTAATGGGACTGCATTTTAACCCCGAGCCACACTCGGGAAAACCGCCAGGGAGGCTACCAGTGTGTCTGCTGCAAAAACTGAGACTGAACTATTTATCTCATTCTCTGTTTATAAATATGTTGAATAGAATTGATCCCAAGACAGAACCCCACTCACTACTCCAGACCAGTCTGAGTACATGTTATTTATCACTACACTTTTGACCCGTCCCTGTAACCAGTTTTTTACCCAAGCACAAACCCTATGGTCTAAGCCTGCAGACCTTAGCTTGTAAATAGGGATGCACCGAAATTTCGGCCACCGAAACATATCGGCCGAAAATGGCCCTTTCGGCAAAAAGCTGAAAGAGAATTCTTGCCGAAAATCGCGCATGCGCAGTAGAGGCGGCAGATCCAGCGGGTGACGTCACTCGTTGTGTGGGCGGCGTGCACGTTCCTCGCGGTTAAGACGCCACAACGCCGCACTCATAAGCACGTTCCCTGCTGAGACGCTGGCACCTTCCCCGCAGATACTCCTCGTGCTTGTGAGACGCTGCTGGGACCTGAGAGACGCTGCTGGGAAGCGAGAGACAGTACTGGGAAGCGAGAGACGGCTTCATAGAGGGCTGCACATAGCATACTCAAGTACAAGAGTAGGCACTGTTACTCTAGTCTGACTATTTAAAATGACTGTGTGTCTGCACTGCAGTACATCTGATCTGACTTGTAGCAAAAAAAATTATATAATTGTACTGACTGAGTGATTAAATATGATATGTAATGGATTGCAAGCTATTTTTTTTTTTTTAGCTATTCTCTAGTATACCGTATAAAATTCATGCGCTTGCTGTTATTGAATGTGTCACTTTGACAGCGTAGTAAAAGTTATACAATACTGACATGACAGCAAGCGCATGAATTTTTTAAACATGACAGTATGCAATATATATTAATTTCATACATAATATATTAATAATTATATTTATTGTGTACTGTCATGTTTAAAAAATGTATGCGCTTGCTGTCATGTCAGTGTCGTAAAACTTATAATACTACGGTGAAACAAAGTGACAAATTTTATTCAATGACAACAAGGCGCATGAAGTATACTATAGAATAGCTCAAAAAAATAAAATAGCATGCAATTGCAATTTGCAATCCATTCCATTTCAAATCAAATTTATTCAGTTCAATTATATTTTTTTGGTACAAGTCAAATGTACTGCAGTGCAGACATAACTACCTTGCACGCCAAGAGCAGCACCATTAAAAAAAAAAAAAAAAATTGGTTAGTTTTTATTTTATTTTTTAAAGCTGCCTCCTGGGGTTTAGCTTTTAAATTGATTCCGTCTTTTTTTTTTTTTTTTTTTTTTTTTTTTTACCCCACCCTCAGATTTCACTCCCACTATAAATCATTCTATGATATTATTCTACGTTACCAGCAAAGGTGGACCATGTCTGCAGTGTGGAAATATTATAAAGTTTCTGATAAAGACCCCAAATTTGCAATCTGTACTCTTTGCTCAACAAAAATTTCAAGAGGGGGTACAGTGCCAAAGAATTTTTCAACAACAGGTTTGATACACCACCTGATAACACGTCATCCAGTTCAGCATTCTGATTACAAGAAAACAGCGCCACTTTCAAAAAGTGCCTCAGGCTTGACACCACCTGTGGCCACAGTGTTTGAAAAGGTTGAAAAATATGCAAGTGACAGTCCCAAAGCTCATGCTGTTACAGCTAAAATGGTGGAAGCATCTAGTGAAGGAGTTTCGAGGTGTCGCACAGAGGAAAGTGAAAACCGGTCGCATACAAGTGAAGAGGAACACACTCCCTCCGTATTTGATCTGTTTGAAGAAATTTTACACAAATGCACCCCAATCCATAGCGTTGCCACAACAAATGCAGCTACCCAACAGCTGGACATTTATTTAGCTGAACAGCCTATTGCCAGAAGCGACAATCCACTTGAATACTGGCACATCAACAAAGAACATTTTCCTTTGCTTGCACAGATTGCACGCGGATATTTATCTGCCCCAAGCACCAGTACAGAGAGTGAGAGACTATTCAGTCTAGCATCATATATTCTTGATGAGAAGAGAAACTGTCTCTCCTGTGAGAAAGCTGAACAGCTTTTGTTCTTAAAGCGAAATCTGCCACTTTTACTGAAATAGATTTAAAAATCCGTAGCATAGACCAATTAATTTACCATGTTGAACATAGTAAATGAATTGGTATTGGACTGTGCTATTGGACAATTGGACAATTGGAACATACAACATAGTATGACTGACTACCTAGTATGTTCCAATTCCAATCTAGTTGTGCCATTTGTTGGTTGTTCATTGTAGTAGTTCTACAGTTTTTTGCACTTCAATTTAAGAGAGAACTCCAGCTTTTGAACTACGGTACCATAGTTTGTTGCTGTTGGGCTAAACTATGTCTCTCCCTAAGCTGTCAGCCAGCTGCATGTGCAAATGCAAAAATCTGTATGTTCTGTATCTGTGGCTGTCTACATACTACAGTACTATATCGCACTGTGTTCCGGGTATGGGCAGTGACTTCCATAAACACAGACTAGACTAGTCTACATTGCTTGCTGTGATTGGCTGAGCACCCCTGCTATAGACTAGTCTGTGTTCCACTTTCAGGATGTCCCCGCCCATACCTGGGGCCGGAACATAGTGCGGTCTACTGTATGACTAGTATGTATCTAACCCGCAGCTACATACATACACAGGTGAGGGAGAAGTAGCCTGTCAGCTCTTGTCAGTGTGCAGCCTGCAGTGATCCTGAATAGCAGCAGCACGGAGGAACACGAAGGCAGTGATTTCTACTGACCATACATCAGTGAAATGCGATCTAGATCTTTTACATCATGTGAGTGGATCTATTGTGCTCTTTGTTAACTTTATTTAGTAGAAGTTATGTGCGCAATGGTCTTGTCCCACTTTTGTATTTCATGTGGGGGAAAGCATATGAACAGGAGAAGTGGAGATTAGATGATCCTAGCCGGTGGATGTAAGCCTATCCTCTGCTGATTAACCCAGACTCAGTAAGCCTTGTTTAAACACAGATAAGAGGTATCTTCTAACCTGCAAAGGAATCACCTTTTCAAGTAAGGTGTATGGGAATCCACACAATTGTAATCCTTTATAATTGTTACCAACTACATATTTATTGAATATATCTGTTTTAATATATTTTTCACTCTATTTTTTCACCACCTTTTTTCCACATATTTTTGTTTGTTAATTATTTCACAAGAAAAAATGGTGAACTAACTTTTGGATTTGTATTCCGGGAGGTCTCCAATTAGATTTTCACAGCAGACTTTTCAACACATTGTATTTATATTTATTTATATGCTAATCACAGTTTTTGTATAGTTTGTAACAAAGTATCCACAAGTAGACTGTGACCTGTCAGCACATTGAATAGTAGGATATCCTATAGATATTACGAGCGCATCACTATCTATTTAATTATTTATAAGTGGGGTGTCACTGAATGATTGCAGCTGCAGTATCTGGATATTTGAACTCTTTTTATATATCAGTTTTTTTTTATATATTAGTTTATTTATTCATTTATTTTTTACACTACTTTGTACAACATTTTACTGTTTTATATATTCACTTTAGCGCTTGAGTACCTTAATACTTTTACTTACAAAACATGTGTCCCCACTAGACAGTCAGTTTTTTTTGTTTTTTTTTTTAACCACTTGTCGAACACTTCACGCCGATTTACGTCTGCACAATGGCAGCGGTGGGCAGGTGGGCGTACCTGTACTTCCCCTATAATTCGCTGTGCTAGCAGGCGTACAGCGTGACCGTGCCCATGGGATCGGCGGACTCAATGTCCGCCAGTCTCCCGGCGATCTTTCACGGAGCCGCAGAATGGGAAAGTGACTATGTAAACAAGGCATTTCCCCGTTCTGCCTTGTGACTTGACGGAGATCACTGCTCCCTTTCATCAGGAGCAGTGATCGCTATCATGTGAGTTGAAGCCCACCCCCCACCCCCACAGTTAGAATCGCTCCCCAGGACACACTTAACCCCTTCGTTGCCCCCTTAGTGGTTAACCCCTTCCCCGCCAGTGTCATTTACACAGTAATCAGTGCATTTTTATAGCACTATTTGCTGTATAAATGACAATGGTCCCAAAATAGCCTCAAAAGTGTCCACCATAATGTCCCAGTCACGATAAAAAATAAAATTGCAGATCGCCGCCATTACTAAGAAAAGAAACCTAATAAAAATGCCTTAAAAACTATCCCCTATTTTGTAGACACTATAACTTTTGCGCAAACCAATCAATATACGCTTATTGCAATTTTTTTTTGTTTTTTTGTTTTTTGTTTTTGTTTTTTTTTTTATACTAAAAATATTATAAAGAGTGATCAAGTATTGCGCAAAAAAACCCAAAAACTTGGTGACCCTCCACTGCGCTCCAGTGTAAGATAAACAGTAACTGCAGCTGCCAACTTAAAAAAAAAATAAGAACAACAAAGTGTTCAAAAGAAAATCAGTGAAATAGTGGCGCTGTAAAAAAAATATACTATAAGTGAATCGTAAAAATGGTGTTACTAACTATTGTTGTAAACACATGACCTAAAGTGCAAGTAATAAACCCAAAACAATTACCATAAAAATATATAAAATGATGACTGAGTGAGTAAATCATCTGATGATGAAAATCAAGTGATTATAAATATCACAGTGAATAGTTCATGCAATATTGGTTCAACTGAAAAAAAGTCCAGACCAGAAAAAGTATTTAAAATCCAAGCCAGTAAAAAAATTAAGTGCCAAAAAAGGGTGCAACACAACAAGTGAATAATGCAGTAAAGATCTTCCTTTGATGTAAACACTCTCCTCCACCACACCGATTGTGATTGTGAATCACTCTAATGGAGCCGCACTCACCAGATATGCATGACTTGCATTCTCATGCGCGGCGTGTAAGCTTTATAAAGATCCCGCCCAAGGGATTACACGAGCTGGATAAAAATGGGCCCGCACAGATGGAATTCCTTAATGGGCAACGCTTCTCATCAGGCAGAGGTGTGTCACCATGCAAAAGAAGTATTTCCTCCAATAGTGTGATAAAGTTTTAAAACATTTATTGGATAAAATCAAGAGTCTCCTAACATTGTACTCACATTCTTAACTAATATAAAACAGCATGAACAAGACATTCCTTGTGATAGGTGATGACAGTGTGCTAGTGGTCACGGCGGACCGGGGATGCAGCTTAGAACTCTCACCCCTCCCCTCGTCGGATCTTCAGCGCTACGAGGTAGTGTCAGCCTGCCAAAGTCAAATCACAGTGCGTCAAGAGTCATGCGCAGATGCTGGGTTGCCGTACAGCCACACCTCTGACATGTTTCGTCATATCAACTTCTTCATAGGATTGTAATGTGGATTTGCGTCAAGCACCAAGCAATGCAACAGCTCCACCTAGCCGTTTCTCCTCTGGCTAATTCCTTGAGTGTAGCTTTACCCATTCTTTATCGAAAATCATTAGGTCAAATTGGGTCAAACATCTGTGAACTTGGGGAGGCCTCTCATCTCAAAAGGACCAGCTGCTGACCCGCTGTGCTCGAACGGCCAAGGTGACACTAAGAAGTGCCAGGATTTTCTGCTTGACCTTCTCATATTCTCTTGCTTCTGCCCCCTCCAGATCATAGTAGGCCTTCTACAATTCTATAGTAAGTAAGGGGGCGACCAGTCCTGCCCATTGGGTTTTGGGCCAGCCTTCCTCTCAGCAGTTCTTTCAAACAACAGCAAAAAGGCCTCTGGGTCATCAACTGCAGTCATCTTCTTTTTTTTTTTTACTTTAAATCTTTTTTTTTCTTTATTAAATGCCATAGGGAAGACAGTATACAAAACACACTGTATTACAATACAAATACCAAAGGTAAAAAAGAAAAAAGAAAAATACAAATACGAGGAAAACGACCTTATAGCAGCTAGCGCTACCATATGCAGTATTAAATATAAACAGTTAAAGCGCAGAAGAAGAGGGAAAAAGAATACAGTGTGTTGCTTTTACCCCAATTTTCCTTCCCTACCCTTCCCACCCTTTCCTAATCTCCTCCCATCCCTTCCCCCTCCCTCCCCCCAGTAAATAGCGTCGCGCTCAACTTGCTAGCACTGGGAACCGCGGTGGTCTGCAACAACCTGTATCGCGTTGAAGCTTGCTTTTTCTCCCCGATATAACCAGCTTGGGCCTTTATTCACCCCCACCCCAGGGGACCAACCTGTATTCTGTGGTTAATTACAAAGAAGGTAACTTGTGCTTAGCCCCTGGAGCCAGGGCCTCCATATCTTAATGAATTTATTATAACTTTCTTTCTTAGTATATACCGTCTTTTCTGTCCAGACCAGTGAGTCTATTGTCCTAAGCCAATCCCCTAGTGTTGGTGGTGTTGCTGAAAGCCAGGATTGCGCTATCAGTTTTCTCGCCTGGTATAAACACCGTATTATAGCGGTAGTCATATTGGGATTCCCCATATTACCATTTACCAATCCTAAGATACACACCTTAGCATCCAATTCTAGTTTAACTTTAAACCTATACTTTATTGTTCTAACCACTTCCGGCCAGTATCTTACCAGTTTTGGACACCTCCAAACCATATGTATGAGATCTCCTGTATCTAGACACCTAGGGCATTTGTCGTCTGGTCTGCGACCAAACCTATACAGCCTCCTGGGGGTATAGTATGCTCTGTGCAGGAGGAGGAGGTGCGAGGCTTTCTGCGACGGAGAGACGGACACCAACGGCCCAAGTTCCAATATCCTCTTCCACTGGATGTCCGTCAACTCCCCCACATCCGCCTCCCACCTCTCCCTGGGGCCAGGGGATGCACGCTGGACTACCATTTTATCCATTTTCTGCACATACGCATCCGCTATCAGTCCCTTAGTATTTGTTGCTTTGACTATTTTGTTAAGGAGAGGTGCTTTACTCCACTCCATGGGACAGGTCCTGAATTGAGTGCTTAGTGCGTGCCTGATCTGCAGGTAGCTGTAAAATGTATTATACGGTACTCCGTATTCCAATCTCAACTCTATAAAGGATTTTAGGTTATTATCTCTATACAGCTGAATCAGTCTGCGTATTCCATGGCGTTCCCAAACGAGGTTCTTTTCTATAGATAATAACTCCCGCAGAGATTTATTAAACCGAATAGGTGAAAATTCGGTGATGCCCCTGTACCCCATGGTCTTCTTAACTGTCTGCCAGATTTTAGTTACCAAATTATATGTTGGCAACTTTCTCTGAAGCGAGCCCGCTTCTAGTGCTTCCACCAAGGACTTATGCGGATTACCTTCTAACATTATTTTATTACTGGCGCATGTATCGCCTGGGGGTTCGCACCCCCCAATGTGCTGTAGTTGGGCGGCTAAATAATAGCCGTAAGGGTGAGGGATTGCGAGTCCTCCTTCCCAAGTGGGTCGCTGCAATGCCTGTAGACTAATCCTAGGCTGGCCCTTTTTCCAAATTGGCTCCCTAAATAAAGAGTTTATTTTCAGGAACCATTTTCTCCCGATCCATACCGGGGAGTTATGGAGAATATATAGCAACTGTGGCAACCATATCATTCTGATCAGATTTGATTGTCCCGCCAAAGACAGGGGAAGCCGGCACCAGATGTCACGTTTTTTTTTTAAATTTTACCAGCAGGGGGGCCAAGTTGTCTCGGATGTAATGGTTGGGATCGTTAGTCATCACTATTCCCAGATACCTTAACTTGTCTGTTGTATTTAACCCAAGAATACCAGCAGGAGGGGTACTAGTAGCTGAGTCAAGCTGTAAGACTCCATTCACACAGGGGCAACACGACTTCCAGCGCGACTTTGGGAGGCAACTTGGACACGACTTGAGTATGAATCACAGCACGACTTGGGGGCGACTTGGGGCGACTTACAACACGACTTGAAGTCGCCTCCAGGACAGGGAACTGTGAAGTGGCCAATTAGAGCTTATCAGCTCTTGTGACCTCATTCTTCTTCCTGTTTTCTTCCTTGTTCCCTGTTCCCCGTTGTCCTGTGTCCAAAATGCTCTCTCAGCGTTACTTAATGTCAGCTGTCATAACAGCTGGTTTGGCAGTATTGATGGAAGAGGAAGAGGAAGAAAGGAAGCGAAGGATGAGGATGAGAAGACGACATCGGTACTGGATCCATCCAATCATTGCCAATAGACCTACCAGAGGCCAGTTCTGGGCTATGTATGAGAACTTGCGTGGTTTTGAGGACAAGTTTTTCAACTATACCCGGATGTCGATCGCAAGGCAAGTACATATGCTATATGTCATTGTCCACCTGCCACGTCCACCTGCCACGTCCACCTGCCACGACCACCTGCCACGACCACCTGTGACGAGCACCTGCCACGTCCACCTGCCACGTCACATGCCACGTCCACCTGCCACGTCATAACCCCCCCATATTTGCATATGGTTGTCTAAGCGGTAATGTGTGTGTAGCTACTATTGATTGATATTTCTTATTTTCAATATAGTAAATTACATTCTTTTGTTTTGTATTGCAGTTTTGACGAATTGCTTGGTCTGGTTGACATCCATCTTAGGCGACAGAATACATCATACAGGAGGAGTATTTCATCCACTAAAAGACTTATTATTACCCTAAGGTAAACTATCTTTATTTATGCACATTAGTAGCATATTTTCCACATTAATAAAGTCCAAACTGCGCTCATTTGTCCGGTCTTCTCCAACGGGTCAAATGAGTGCAGCTGCCTTGACTGATGGCAGTTCCAGCCTCTCAGCAAGCCGCTCTCCGCCCCTTCACAACTCAGCGCTCTTATGGGCGTGGAGGAGCAGAGCAGGAGAGCTGCTGGCAGTCAGCAGCTCTCAGCTCATGGAGTGTAGAGATGAGAGCCACCTTTTTTTAAATATCATGTAATACACATTTTAAAATTTAGCACACAAACATACTCAAAAATTTGAACAATCTAAAATTTTTATTATTCAGAAAACTATATATATCACCAAATATTATATTTTGAAAACAAGTAACTTGTTAATTTTTTTAAGCCTGAACAAGTAGACAAAATAGCAAAAAAAAAAACACAAAAAAAATTACAATTGGTGGTAGTTCGGCTGAGTAGAGCTGGTGGAAGGCCTTGGGGATGGTGTGGGTGGCATCAGAATAGATTCTTCACCGAATCTTTGACTAATAAGGGTACTTGGAATAGGGGACGGTGATGGATAGGGGATCGGGGGATTTCCAAGATTTTGGGTATTTCCATATTCGTCCGTGTATGGACGGAAGCGAGGGGGGTAGTAGTGGTGGGTTCTGGGTGGGGTAGGGTTAGGAAAATTGTAATAAGGACCGGATGGGGGTGGTGGGTGGTCAAAAATTGAGGATTGCTCAGTGGCTGGAGCGCTTTGGATGTTTGCCTCCAGGATGTCCATTATAGATTTTTTGACAGAGTTCTTTCTGTCCTGTGGCACTTTTTTGAGCATTCCTGCAACCATACATCCAAAGCCACTCTCCTCAGTCTCCAGGGTATCCAGTTTCTGATCAAGTTTGGCCATCAGGGTTGAAAAACGCTCCATTGTTTCCTTCATTCTTCCCCCTAGCGGTCTGCTGGACCTTGGAGGGAGAGGCCTTCGCGTAGGCGGTTCCTCAATTTGGGGCTGCTCGACAACTGGCAGCTCAATAGGTGTTAGCTGGACCTCTGGCAGCTCAAGCTGGGTAGAAGGCTCTGCAATGTTGGTCTCCTGTGTGTCTACAGAAACCTCAAGTGACTGACACTGAGACCCTCCTACAGCGCATGCTGCCTCTCCACCTGCCCGCTGTATGTTGTCTACATCCTCCCAACTTGATTGTGTTCTGCAAGAAACATATAGTACAATTTTAGCACACCCTTCTGTGTAGAACGTTATATTATATCACTTTAGAAATATGAAAGATGTTATCTTACTCTCTTAGTTCCATGTAAGGCCTCAGGAACTGCAGCTCTTCGGCATGTACATAGGGTACATATTTTTTGTATCCAGAGCCACTTCTGCTTTCGTGCAGTCTTCGTAGGTGCCGCTTATAGCAGTCCCTCAACCCTTTCCATCGAGTCTGTAAATTTGCCACTGCAAAATATAAACATAACCATAATCACTTATGTATTTTTTCTTTCAGATACCTGGCAACCGGTCATTCATTAGTAAGATTTCATTTCGAGTTCATGGCGGGCAAATCAACAATAAGCTATATCATCCGTGAAACATGCCAAATTTTATGGGACGTTTTGAACACCATTGTAATGAAGAGGCCTACACAAGAAAATTGGTGTGATATTGCTGAGCTATATTGGAATTGGTGCAATTTCCCCAATTGTATTGGAGCTATCGATGGGAAGCACGTGCGTGTTATCAAGCCTATCGGTAGCGGTAGTATGTTCTTTAACTACAAAAAATACTGTTCGTTTGTACTACTTGCCGTGGCCGATTCAAACTACTTTTTTACGTACATCGATATTGGATCCTACGGAAGTACCTGCGATGCTCGTATTTTTGCTAATTCCTCCTTCGGTGAAAGGCTAAGAGACAATCAACTTGATCTTCCGGAAAACCGCCCTCTTCCTGGCACAACTGGACCCCCGCTACCCTATGTGTTTGTCGCAGATGAGGCTTTTGCCTTGGGGAAACACATTATGAGGCCATACTCAAATAGGAACCTGACCACTCCGAAGAAGGTTTTCAACTATCGTTTAACAAGGGCAAGAAGGGTGGTTGAGTGCAGTTTCGGAATACTTGCCAATGAATGGCATTTTTTACATACACCAATTGCCTTGCATATAGAAAATGCAGTTATTGCTGTCAAAGCAGCATGTGTGCTGCACAAGTATGTGAGGGTACGTGACGGATACTGTTTTGAGGATTCCCTCATGCACGATATGGAAAGTGCACACCTCAGTGCTGCGAGGGGAACCAGTGACGGTGCCACAGTGCGCGGTCAATTTACGCCATACTTTGTTTCACCGGCTGGTGAAATACAATGGCAAATGGACGCCATTTCATAATTTATTGATATTCAGTGCTTTCAAAAGATATTTGAGTTTTTCAGTTGTTTTTTCTGTAGAGTTGAATAGAGCCTGCAGGTATTGATTTTCAATTGTTTTCATAATTTGTTATGTTATACTGTTGTTAATGTCTTCAATAAATTTTTGGCCTTAAAATTTTGTGATCATTAATTTGTGTATGGTTATATTGTTCAATCATTAACTACAGAAAATGACATTACGGTTAGACATCACTGACAGACTTCACCAGGGTTCTCCATACTCCGGCCCTCTAGTTGTTATAGAAACCCTGCTTTTTTGCAGCAAATGACGTGGCAAGTGGGCAATTCACAAATAGTGGCAGGTGTAATACATAAAGGTCTAATACATAAACAAGACAAATGGAATTATAACTCCATTAATTTCACTGAAAGAAACAAATTATTTCACACCGAGAAAAGGGAAATTATTTGAAGCATGGATAAAAAATGAAAATGGGCAATTAAATGACATAATTGAAAAGGGTAAAAATATGCACATTTCAAGAATTAAAACGCAAAACAGACTTGATGGTGATTAATGAATGGCACTACCTCCCAGTTGAAGCATTTTGTTACAACTTTGCCACAACCAATAAGATCTCCGGAGTACCCAAGGCCTCTGGAGCGGCTGTGTATAGCACCAAACACAAGAATTGGTATATCACGGATTTATAAAATTTTTATGGAAATGGAGGGGCTGGAGCTCCCGCCATACATAAAAAAAATTTTTTTTAAATGGGAAAAAAAAATTGGGAATAAACAAAAAATTAGGAAACATTTTGGGACTGGAACATAGATCCCCAGTAGACACTAATACATCTGAGATGAACTACAAATGCCTCACAAGGTGTTATATAACCCCAGACAAAATATGCAAATATCAAACAGGGAAATTACCTCACTGTTGGCGAGGATGTAAAGTAGTGGGAACGATGGCCCACATATGGTGGGATATGGTGGGATTGCACAAAAATAAAAAGCTACTGGAAAGATTTTACAGTTATTAAAATAGATCACTAATAGAGAAATATTAGAAGAACTTTGGATGTGCTTATTCCACGGGATAGAAAGTTCAATAACACAATATAAAGAACCTATGATACCTCATCTGATGCAGCCAAAAGTCAGATACTAAGACACTGGCAAGAAATAGAGTCCCACAGAAAGTCCCAGGAATTCCTCTGGGATATGCTGCAACAAAGTGTGGGGTTTTACCTAAATGATATTCTCATACAGTGCATCCGTAAAAGTATTCACAACGCTTCACTTTTTTTTTTTTTTTTCTTTATAGAATAAAGTATCCATCAGAGCAGAACAATACATACCCAATCACAAAATGAGATCAGTATCTCGCAAAATACAGGCACCCTGAGAAAAGAAATTAAAACTCTCATCTAAAATCCGGGGCAACAAATGTTGCGGAAATCACTCAGATGGACTCTTCAGTTGTTTAAAAAGGGAGGAGAAAAGAAAGCCGGGGGAGGAGAAGGATGCCTATGAGCACCAGAGAAGTAGGAAACAGGTGGAGAAAGAAAGAGGGGTTGGGGAAAAGAAAAAACTAAAAAAACCACCCACACTAAAATGGGTGGGAAGGAGGGTGGTGGGACGCATGCGTGTCAGCAAAAAGGGCAGAAAGACCTCAGTCCCCAGAACAATCTTCCCAAAGGGCCTGTCAGATCACCTGAGACCAGGTGACAGATGCACTCTGTAGGAGTTGGAAGTGCACCGCTAGGTAGTGGACCCTAGGACTGACTGCTGTGGATTGAACTCTGGGAGGTTCAGGAAGCAGGTCTACTGGATCACTAACACAGATCCCGCTGGGAGATAGAGCATAGATTCCCCGGGGCGCGGAGTCTAAGAGCCAGCAGGTGTTCACCAGAGCCTCTAGTGGTGAGGATGGACTGAGCTGCAGTCTGGCTCCAGCTCGTGGCCCCCAGGGTCTCACAGCTCATTTTCACGGTAGACTACAGGAGAAGAGGAAGGAGGCAGCAGGCTGGAACAACAAAGAAAGTAAGGGATAAGCCAAAAGTCAGGGCGACTAGCAGACAAGGATAAACGTAACACGCCAAAGGTCAGGGTCACAAGCAGACAGGGAAAGTCAAGAACAGGCCAAAGTTGATAACTGGAATCAGACGTAGGAAACACAGCAAGTACACACGAAAGCTAACACACAATGGTTGATCAGCACTGCTGGCTTGCAGTGCACAGGTTAATATAGGGTTCCCTGATAGGGCCTGGGATGGGGCCATGCTTAGAAGAGAGGTTATAAAACCAGCCAGGTGTGAGTGGCTGGCCTCTTAGTCTGAACACATGAGGAGAAGATAAGCTGACAGAGAAAGATTACTGCATAACCATGACAGTACCCCCCCCTCTTATGAGACCTCCCCCTCCCCCGCCTGGGCCCTGGCTTACAGGGAAACTCCAGATGAAACCTCCTCAACAGACAAGGTGCAAAAGATCTCAGATGCAGTGATCCAAGGCATCTCCTCAGGACCAAACCCTTCCCAATGTACGAGGTACTGAAGAATGCCTCTACGGCGCCGGGAATCCAAAATATGACTAACCTCGTACTTAAGATTATCCTCAGAGACCGAAACCGAGGTAGGGAGAGGACGAGAGGACTTATTGAGGGCTAAAGGCTTCTTAGGAATGGGTAAAGGCAGAAGAAGACCATCAGGAGTCTGAGCAGGGTCCCTCCAGACCCTTAAAGATGAGCTGGACATCCAGCACAGGATCATCAGACTGGGCAGAAGTCAGTGGATCCCTGAGACCAGGTTGGTTAGAAAGTGATGTGTCACAGAAGTCAAGCTGGATAGCTTCACTGGGCATAAGCTGAACTGGTGCAGAGGCCGACTGAACAGCATTGCCAGTTGCAGCGACCACCAGAATCGCATCACAGGGCGTAGCGACTGTGGAACTGGTTGACGAGTCAGCCTGGGTGTGCGTCCAAGGGGGTCCAGGAAAAGGCAAAGGTAAAGGTAAATGACTATGCAAACTGGAGTGAATGATCGGCTTAAGTTCACAGGTGGGCTCCTCATCCAGAGTGCCACATGACCCAGAGAGTGCCTCAGCCCGACTATTGCAGGAGACATTCCAGAAATCACTATATGCAGCGGGAAGAGCAGAAGATACTGGGATGGTGGCAACAGGAAGTTTCTCTTTTGAGGTAACCTTGAGTAGGCAGGAAGAGGACCAGGAGGAACCCCAAGCCAGGATCCGTCCAGCAGTCCAGTCAATGTGTGGAAAATGGAGCCGTAACTAAGGAAAACCTAATATGATAGGAGATGAAGCCTTAGGTAAGACAAGGAAGGATATCCACTCCTGGTGAAGTGTCCCTACCAACATCTTAACAGGGAGGGTCTGGAAGCAGATAGGACCCCCTAGGAGAACAGTGCCATCAATCGCCAAGACCACCAATGGCGTTGAAAGGGGCAGAAGCGTAAGTCTCATGGAAGATGCAGTTTCCCAATCCATGAAATTGCCAGCGGCTCCGGAATCCAGATGTGCCGAGAACGAACGAGAGGAAGCGCCGACATGAAGGAACACAGAAAGAAGACGACGAGAAGGTGAAAGTGATATTTCAGGGTCTAATACTCCACCTTCCAGATGTATTAGCCCAGAGCGTTTTTCCGTACAAAGAAAACAAGTGTTACGAAAATGACCTTTGGCCCCACAATAAAGGCACAACCCCAGACCCAGAGTTCTGCGCTTAGCGTGTTCTTCAGGAGACAACTTGGTCCAGCCCAGCTGCATAGGTTCCTCAGCGGGCAGGGGGTGCTCCTCTGATCGAAGAGAAGGGACTGGGAGCTCAGGCTGCCTAAGGAACGGGGAGTGCTGGCGTCTTTTTTCCAGGGCCCTCTCCTGAAAGCGAATATCGATCTGGTTACACAAGGTGATGACACTATCCAGATCAGCAGGAAGGGATCTTCCTGCTAAGTCATCCTTCACTCTATCAGAGAGGCCATGTAAAAAGGTTGCAACTAGGGCCTCATTATTCCAGCTCAATTCAGCTGTGAGGATACGGAACTGAAGAGCATACTGTCCCACAGAAGCGGACTTTTGACGGAGACGTAAAAGAATGCTAGCCACTGAGGAGACACGACCCGGTTCCTCGACGATGTTACGAAAAAGTTTCAATAAATCAGACAGACTAGAAACCACTGGATCATTCAGTTGCCACAGAGGGGCAGCCCAAGCTAGCGCCTCACCAGACAGGAGGGATATAATATAGGCTACTTTTGCCCGATCGGACAGGAAATTTTGGGGCTGAAGGTCAAAATGAATTGTGCACTGGCTAAGGAACCCCCTGTAAGCCTTGGAGTCCCCAGATAAATGGGCCGGAGCTGGCAGTTGTAATGAATGTGTGGCTGCGATTGGTGCAGCAGCAGATAGCAGTTGAGGTTTTTGAACCAGGGGTCCTAATGAGGCCTGAACCTGTTCAATGCGGGATGCCAAATCCTGAAGGAATCGCATCACCTGGGTCTGATGCAATGCCTGGGTCTCAAGTCTGTGAACTAAGCCCTGCAACGAATCATCTGCGGGTAGCGGCACATTATCCGGGTCGATGGCTGATCAAAATGTCAGATCACCCGAGACCAGGTGACAGATGCACTCTGTAGGAGTCAGAAGTGCACCGCTAGGTAGTGGACCCTAGGACTGACTGCTGCGGATTGAACTCTGGGAGGTTCAGGAAGCAGGTCTACTGGATCACTAACACAGATTCCACTGGGAGCTAGAGCATAGATTCCCCAGGGCGCAGAGTCTAAGAGCCAGCAGGTGTTCACCAGAGCCTCTATTGGTGAGGATGGACTGAGCTGCAGTCTGGCTCCAGGTCGCAGTCCCCAGGGTCTCACAGCTCACGCTCCCGGTAGACTAAAGGAGAAGAGGAAGGAGGCAGCAGGCTGGAACAAGGAAAGTAAGGGAAAAGCCAAATCAGTGGCGTAACTAAAACCTTCAGGGCCCCTGAATCATGAAGGGCCCCCCTGACCCCTGGACAGCGCTTTTCCTAGGGGGATGTCTGATCAGAGGAGGAGCCGCAAGAGCCGCCGAGAGACCCCAGAAGTCGGTGTTCGGGGCCACTCTGTGCAAAACTAACTGCACAATGAAGGTATGACATGTTTTGTTATTTAAAAAAAAAAAAAAAACCTTTACAATCACTTTAAGGGGTTAAAACAGGTGGTCAGGAGGCAACATATTGCATGGGGCCCAGTCGCCATGGCGACCTCAGCGACCCCTTTACTTCCGCCACTGAACCAAATGTCAGGGCGACTAGCAGACAAGGATAAACATAACACGCCAAAGGTCAGGGTCACAAGCAGACAGGGAAAGTCAAGAACAGGCCAAAGTTGGTAACTGGAATCAGACGTAGGAAACACAGCAAGTACACACGGAAGCTAACACACAATGGTTGATCAGCACTGCTGGCTTGCAGTGCACAGGTTAATATATGGTTCCCTGATAGGGCCTGGGGTGGGGCTATGCTTAGAGGAGAGGTTATAAAACCAGCCAGGTGTGAGTGGCTGGCCTCTTAGTCTGAACACATGAGGAGAAGGTAAGCTGACAGAGAAAGATTACTGCATAACCATGACAGGGCCTTGCCCTTGTCTGAATGTACGAACATGTTCCAATATGACCATGTTTTAGTATACTGCTCTGTCCTGTTCGGGAAATCCATAAATTGCTGGGTGGTCTTTTGCACCTTAGAACAATATTGTTTTATTTTGGGGCTAGTCCAGAATATGTGAAATAGAGTCCCCTGTTCCCCCTGCATCTCCAGCAAGGATCTGAGGATTCAGGAAAGTATTTGGACAGGATCGACGGGGTGCAATACGAGTAACTTGTAATCGGTTTCCTGTGTACGCGTACAGTACATATAGAGGATTTCAAAGTGAGATGTATGATGTTTCAACGTTGGTCAGGCATGAAGTTCCTATCTAGGTCCCGCTCCCATCTACGAAGACCAGGCATAGCAGTCTTCCAGAGGACAGATCATTAGTGAGTACATCTTAGATAGAGAACGTGGAAGGGAACCACTGTCTTCACAATAAGATTTAAACATGGTCAGTTGTCGAAAGTTTGCGGGTGGACCGAGGGTACGGAGAAAATTTTGGCGTGGTAATGTACGCCAGAAACCTAATCTATACCTTCCGTCCAATTGCATCACTGTGGAGACCGAGCGCCATGCATCAGAAGTCAGAAAGTAAGAGACTTGAAAACAGCCTTTCTCGAGAAGACCACAGAACAGGCCAAATGTCAAAGCACTTAACCTTTTTTTCACATTTTGTTATGTTGCAGCCTTATTCCAAAATGGATTAAATTAATTATTTTCCTCAAAATTCTACAAACAATATCCCATAATGACAACGTGAAAGAAGTTTGTTTGAAATCTTTGCAAATTTATTAAAAATAAAAAATGAAAATAAATCATAGTACATAAGTATTCACAGCCTTTGGTCAATACTTTGTTGAAGCACCTTTGGCATCAATTACAACCTCAAGTATTTTTGAGTATGATGCTAAAAGCTTGGCACACCTATTTTTGGGCAGTTTCTCCCATTCTTCTTTGCAGGACCTCTCAAGCGATGGGGAGCATCAGTGTACAGCCTTTTTCAGATCTCTCCAGAGATGTTCAGTCGGGTTCAAGTCTGGGCTCTGGCTGGGCCACTCAAGGACATTTACAAAGTTGTTTCATAGCCACTCCTTTATCTTGGCTGTGTGCTTAGGGTTGTTGTCCTGTTGGAAGATGAACATTCACCGCAGTTTGAGTTCCAGAGCGCTCTGCAGCAGGTTTTCATGTCTCTGTACAATGCTGCATACATTTTTCCCTCGATCTTGACTAGTCTCTCAGTTCCTGCCACTGAAAAACATCCCCACAACGTGATACTGCCACCACCAGGCTTCACTGTAGGGTTGTATTGGCCAGGTGATGAGCGGTGCCTGGTTTCCTCCAGACATGACACTCGCCATTCAGGCCAATCTTGTTTTATCAGACCAAAGAATTTAGTTTCTCATGGTCTGAGAGTCCTTAAGGTGCCTGTTGGCAAACTCCATGCGAGCTGTCATGTGCCTTTTACTGAGTCGTGGCTTCCATCTGGCCACTCTACCATACAGGGCTGATGGCTGTAGTTCTGCAGAGATGTTTTTTCTTCTGTAAGTTTCTCCTCATTCCACAGAGAAACGCTGGAGCTCTGTCAGAGTGACCATCAGGTTCTTGGTCACTTCCTTAACTAAGACCCTTCCCCCCTGAACGCTCAGTTTGGCCGGGCGGCCTGCTCTAGGAAGAGTCCTGGTGGTTCCAAACTTCTTTCATTTACAGATGATGGAGGCCACTGTGCTCTTTGGGACCTTCAATGCTGCATAACTTTTTTCTGTACCCTTCCCCAGGGTCTGTAGACCCCTGTCTCTGATGGGTCTACAGACAATTCCTTGGACTTCATGGCTTGGTTTGTGCTCTGACATGCACCGTTAACTGTGGGACCTTATATGCAGCACTACAGCACACAGGTGTGTGCCTTTTCCATTTCATGCCCAATCAACTGAATTTACCCCAGGTGGACTACAATCAAGTTGTAGAAGCATCTCAAGGATGATCAGTGGAAACAGGATGCACCTGTGTTGGCAAAACCTGTGAATACTTATGTACATGTGATTTTTTTTTTTTTAATAAATTTGCAAATATTTATAACAAACTTCTTTCATGTTGTCATTACGGGGTATTGTTTGTAGAATTTTATGGATTCAATTCATTATTTTCCTCTTTGGAATAAGACTGTAACATAACAAAATGTGGAAACAGTGAAGCACTGTGAATACTTTCTGGATGCACTGTATATTCTAATACAGAACCACTACATCAATGTCTCCCGTGTGCTACAGAGGTTGAGAAAGAACAACCTGTATTGCAAGTTGGAAAAGTGTGAATTCCATCATGAACAAGTTACATTTTTGGGTTATTTCTGCTGCTGGGTTTTTTTCTAGACCCAGAGAGGGTTGGCAGTGGCGTTTAATGTAATGAACACTGGATTTACTTCAGAAGACATTGTTTTTGTGTTTTTGTTTTTTTTTTGTTTAATATATTTTTATTAAAGTAAAGTATGACAAAGATATACATGCATCTCAGAATAAATGCATTCTTGAAAATATATAAACAAGAGTTTCAGTTCTCACAGATTTCAATGAGTAGTTATAGGCTAGTACTCAATTAATTGGCTCGGAAGCTAAACAAAGTATTAGTATATCATAGGATTTATATTTTGTGAGCACTTGAAACAAAACTAAATTAATATGAAAAGAAAATAAATAGTCCTTATTTTGGTATATAGAAACTGAGAGATAAATAAAAGCAGGAAAGATAAAATTAAAGAAAATTAGATGAAAGGGAAGAGAGTAGGAGAGATAGTAGAAAATAGGAAAGGTAAGAAAGTAGAGGGTAGGAGGGGGGGTATGGGGGAGGGGGGGGGGTTGTTGCTGGTATGCATGTTTACAAAGTGAAAGGGAATGATATATTAAGGTGTAGTTGGCTAAGCTTGAACGAAAGATTTAAGAGGTTTGCGTTATTAGTTCCTTATAAACAGATGTGGATTGAAATTTTATCCAAGAATCCCAGGTTAGAGAATGTTTTTTAGAGGTACCTCTAATGTCGTGGGTGATGCTCTCCATAAGATGTACCTTATCAACCGTTTGTAACCAAACTCTTATAGAAGGGATTGTTGGTTGACCCCATAAAGTAGGGATTAATGCTTTGGCCGTGTTTAGTAAATGAGGGATAATCGAACGTTTATATATTCTTATGGGGGTTTTGGTAGAATGAAAAAGGATAGTCCATGGGTCATTAGGTATATTGACTTCCGAGATCTGTAATATTAAATTGCGGATGACATCCCAGTAAGGTCGGATGAGTGGGCAAAACCACCAGATGTGTGCGTGAGTGGCTTTGTTCCCACAGTTCCTCCAGCATAATGGGGAACTGGCGGGGAACATTTGTTGTAATCTAGCTGGGGTGTAATGCCATCTAGTGAGTAATTTATAGTTGACCTCTGACATTTTTGAGGCCAATGAGGAAGTGTGGGCTAATTGGAGGATCTTATCCTTTTGATTATCCGTTAGGTAGGAATCTAAGTCAGATTCCCATTTAGCCAGAAAAGGTGGGAAATTGGGATTTTGAAGTGCGATGAGAGCTTTGTAAAATAGAGAAATTCCATGTAAAGGGGGATCTTTTGGGTAGAATATTTCTTCTATGGCGTTTAATTCACTCAGACCTCTAAGCGGGTTGGGAAGGGATCCTAAAAAGTGCTGTAATTGGTGATATCTCCATTTATCTAGAAATGTGGTGGGTTTAGGAGCAAGGATCATGTGTAATGGTTTAAGTATGTTGTCCCGGAGGACATGATTAATAGAAGAGGTTCTTCCGTTCCCCATGATTTAAAGCCTGGATCTAATAAGCCTGGTAGGAAATATTTATGATTGAGGAGAGGTAATAGAGGAGAATCATACTTCCAAGAGAATTTTTTGTGTAGGGCGTCCCAGATGTCTAAGGAGGATATAGTAAGAGTCGAGGTAGATCGAGCTAGGTTCCTACAAGAACGGGGTATCCAGGGGGCTACCGAGAGATTCACTCCACTTAAAAAATATTCAATTTGTACCCATAGTTTCGATTTAAGAGCGTACTTCCAATCAGCCAATCTGGACAAGATAACTGCTTGATAATATGCCTTAAAATTAGGAAGTGCTAGACCGCCTGAGCATTTGGAGCGGAATAGCAGCCCTCTCGATACCCTGGAATGACCACCCCTCCAAATAAATCTGGAAATCAGTGTTTGTAATATAGTGAAGAACCCCACTGGAACTCCCATTGGTAGCATTTGAAAGAGAAAAAGGATGCGGGGCAGTATGTTCATTTTGATTATATTCACTTTCCCCAACCATGTGTGTGATAAGTTGGACCATTTTCGTAGATCCTCCCTGATCCTGTTTAGCAGAGGGATATAATTATGTCGAAATAAAGAATGGAGATTGGGAGTCAGATATATACCTAGGTATTTCATGTTTTTAAATACCCATTTAAAGGGAAACAGGGGCTTAAGGAAAAGAGCTTCGGACTTGGGGATATTGATGTTTAAAATTTCGGATTTGGATAGGTTTATTTTGAAGTTAGAGATGGATTGAAAGGTAGAAAATTCAGCCATTAAGTTGGGGATTGAGATGCGTGGTTGCTGGATAAAAAATAGTACGTCGTCCGCATACGCCGCGTATTTATGGGGTCTTTTGCCTATTTGTATGCCTTTGATATTATCATTATGCCTAATTGTAGCTAGGAAGGGTTCTAAGGTGATAGCGAAGAGGAGAGGGGAGAGGGGGCAGCCTTGTCTGGTTCCATTGTGTAAGACAAAGGGGTCACTCAACGTCCCATTAATTCTAATTTGTGCTGAGGGGTTAGAGTAAAGGGATGAGATTCTGTGGAACATCCTGGGTCCCAGCCCAAAGTGGCGTAAGGTCATCTTAAGATATTCCCAGTCCACCCTATCGAAAGCTTTTTCAGCATCAGTGGAGAGGAGTAGGGTGGGCTGGGCGCATCTCTGAACATATTGGATTAGGGATATTGCACGAAGTGAATTGTCTTTTGCTTCTCTATTGGGTATGAATCCTGATTGGTCTGCTGATATCCAGTTGGGCAATAAAGGGAGCAGTCGGTTTGCAATTACTTTAGCAAAAAGTTTGATGTCAACGTTAATTAGTGATATTGGCCTAAAACTGTTACACAGAGTGGGATCCTTATCTGGTTTAGGGATGACAGTGATATGAGTTGATAGAGATTCTGGGCGTAGACCTGAAGAGTGAGATATAGAGTTTGAGTAAGCGGTGAGACGGGGGAGCAGAATGTCGCTGAATGTTTTATAGTATAAAATAGTGAACCAATCCGGTCCAGGAGCTTTGCCGGATGGAGATGATTTCAATGCTACCTGGAACTCCTCAACCGAGAAGTCCTCCTCCATTTCTTTTAGGGCTGATATGGGCAATTTAGGCAGGTTAGCTGCTCTCAAGTAGGAAAGCAAGCGGTTTCTTCTCTCTTTTTGTGATAAAGAGGACAGGTCATTTTTAACATTATATAGGTCCTTGTAATATTCTCTAAAGGCCTTAGCAATATCTGGGGTTGCATGGGCTAATTCCCCAGTTGAAAGTTTGATTTTGGAAATAAAGGACTGTGATTGTTTAGTCTTTAGAGATCTAGCTAGCAGCTTGCTTGGTTTGTTTCCCCATTCATAAAATTTCTGTGATAAACGTTGGAATTTTCTTTTAGTATCTAAATTGAGAAGGGATTTTAGTTCCTCACGTTTGAGTGTGAGGGATTGAAGGTGCTCAATATGCATGGAGAGTTTGTGTTGTTTATCAAGAGCTGCTATCTGCTGTAAGACCTGATCGATCCGCTGACCATGCTCCCTCTTTTTCCTAGCACCGAGTTCAATAAGACAACCCCTAATAGTAGCCTTATGGGCTTCCCACACAACAGAGGGAGAGGTGTCAGAGGGTTTGTTTTCTTTAAAATATTGTGAGAGATGAGAGGCTAACATGGAAACTTCGACTTCATTGGAGAGAAGGGTATCATTGAGTTTCCAATTGTTAGTGCGTTGTGGTAAGGAAGGCACGGTCAGCGTCATCGATACAGGTGCGTGGTCTGATATGGATGCAGTGCCTATATGAGCAGATTGCAGGAGGGGGAGATGAAAATGGTCTAGGAATATATTATCTATTCTGGAATAGGATTGGTGTGTTGTGGAAAAGTGAGAGTAATCTTTCTCCTTAGGGTGAAGAAGGCGCCAGACATCCATCAATTGAAGATCCAGAAGCTTTTTTTTAACAAGCTTCAGTTGTTTGAAGGGAATATTAGAGCGGCCCTGGGATGTGTCAATTGCTGGATCTAATGGCATGTTAATGTCGCCCACTAGAATAGTAAGGCCTTTGGCGAAGTTTGAAAGTTTAGTCAGTGTTTGTGTTAGGAAAGTTGACTGATTTTGGTTGGGGCAGTACACGTTTGCAAGAGTACATTGAGTGTTACCCAGGAAGCCCTTTAAGAAAAGAAAGCGACCATGGTCATCTGCCATCATGTCAGATAACCTAAAGGACACAGCACTGCAGAATCCAATGGCCACTCCTTTAGCTTTATTAGTATCTGATAAACTATAATACCACTGTGGAAAGTGAGATGAGGTTAGCTTAACGGGTGTTGTGTGAGTTAAATGCGTTTCTTGAAGAAAAGCAATAGAACATGAGGCTCTTTTAAGTTCACAGACTAATTGGTGTCTTTTAGCGGCAACATTAAGACCCCTAACATTATACGATATAGCCTTTAATGTAGCCATTGTTAAAGCATAGTACGTACCTTTAGCCTATATTTCCATGCATACCAGCCAGAGGGGGGGAGTAGAAAGTAGAAAAGAAGAGAGTTTTTTTTGGAAAGAAAGAGAGAGAAAAGAAAAATAAAAAAAACACATGTGAGAATCACATAAATAAGTTAACCAACTTGTGGGAAACACATAGTTATCACGCAGAAATCTGCAGTGTTCCCATTGGGGAGAGAGAGAACTAGAGGCCAACCTAATCCCTAGATGGGGACTGAATAGGGCGATTATAAGGCCCATCGTTCTCGCCAACCCCAGAAGGAAAGGGGGTGACAGGATTGCGCTGCAGTGAAGGGGGTAAATAGGGGGAGTGTATCCCCACAGCGCGCGACCTATGAGAGAACAAATAACTTATAACTATAAGTAAATAATTAGTTCCATTTAGGAATGTAAATATTACCAGTTTGTAACCAAGATCGATTTGAACAAAACAATATCCCTAGGCAACAGAGTGTAAACCAAGTCGGTGCCTAAACTATAAACCCAAGTATAAAAGGTAATAAAGAACATTGGTCATTTCCACAGTATGGCGGTTTTGGCCAAATTTAGACAGGCACACAGAAAAAAAAAAAAAGAGAAAAACTGAGGCCAAAACCTGACTTAAGATAGACGACCTATAGGTAAAAGATTATCCATAATAAGAAGATTAGTACTTGTGAAAAGTTACATATTTCAACCATGCTTTTGTGCAGAGCCTGGAAGAGAGGTACGGCTTTTCTTTGAGGGGGTCTTTATCCAAGATGGATCCGTTGGGCTCAGGAATTTAGGGATTGAGTCTTGCCAACCCGGGAGTTCCATGGGTGGAAGATTAAGATCTTGTAAAAAGGTTGGAAGTTCCTCCGGAAATCTCAGCGTGTGTGACCGACCATTTTTTGTGGCAATTAGGCAGGCTGGGAATCCCCATCTGTATGTGATACCATCTGATCGCAGGTGGTCAAGGAGCGGTTTCAGAGCTCTGCGACGGTCCAAGGTTTCCTTAGAGAGGTCTGGAAATATGGTGATGACTGCTCCGTCAAAGTCTACGTTAGGCAAGCCCCGCATCTTCATCATAATGGCATTTTTGTCTTCAAAGTAATGCAAACGACAGATGACATCTCTGGGCTGATCTGACTTAGCATTACGGGGTCTTAGGGCACGATGTACACGGTCAAAACGTAGCGGTTCGGTAGCTGAATTGCCCAAAATGGTATTAAAGATGCCTCTTATAGATGGTTCTAGGTCATTATCTCCTGTTGCCTCTGGCAGACCTCTGATACAAATGTTATTTCTACGGTTACGGTTCTCGAGGTCTTCGAGTTTATACTGGGAGGCTCGATGGGCAAAGGCCAGCTGGGTAACAGTGTCCTGTAGTTCTTTAATAGCTACATCATGTGTGTCTTGTCGCCGTTCTGTTTCCTCAACTCTGGCCAGAATATGTGTCATATAAGATCTGACAGCAGATATTTCCTTTTTTATGGATTTCTCCAAACTGTGAAACATTCCTGCAAGTTCTTTTTTGAGACCGCTCATTAGCGTGTTCATTTCGGAACTCGCGGGGGATCCTGGATCATCCATGAGGTCCGAACAGTATGAGGAGGCCGGTGAGCTGTCTCGCACAGATGCAGCGTGAGATGATGGAGAGACGTTGGTCCGTGAGGTTCGGACCTGTTCGTCTCTTGCGTTAGCTAAGTACTGTTGAATAGAGCCAGTGGAGACTGAAACGGGTAGTGTTTTCTTGCCTGGACGTTTACCTTTGGCAGACCGGGGTTTAGGTGTTTTGGCGGGCATTACTGGAACTATACGGTCGATCGCCGTGGGGGTCACCCCTACTCACATCTGTTTAGAGACACGCTTCCATCATAATATCCCTGTTACTCAAAATTAGTCTTATGAAGGAAGTATGCAAGCAGTGTTAGAAGCGCTACAACATTCACAGGGAAAAGCGATGATAGTTGTATTGATGGAAGTTTATGGGAGCAGAAGCTATGTGTAAGATATAATAGCAAGGAATTGGCTTAAGAATACTTGGAGCACCAAGATGGCCACTAGTTTCCAGAGGTAGGTCGGAGGGTAGTCTTTTCTTGCGGTAATAGAGTATGTATTCTGTCACTATATGAAGGGGCCAGTTAATGGAGGGTATGTTTGAAATTGCAGTATTTATAGTGGTGGCTGGGCAGATTAACAGGGGAAGTGGCTTGGAGTACCAAGATGGCCGCCGTCTTCCACAGGTAGGCCGAAGCCGCGGTCTTTCCTGAGAGTCGCGGCCGGCCGAGTGAGCACTGTATGCTGTGGGCTTAATTCAGCGCCGTGGGGCATCAAAACGGAGGTCCTAGTGGAGTGGGAACGCTCCGATCCGGGTAAGGAGGGCTCTGCAGAGGGGTGGATGGGTGGATGCCTCTGTACTCACTGTGTTGGCGTTGCGGAGGCCGATCCTGTAGGCCGCAAGATGGCGCCTGGCGGGGAGTAGTCCGGGGTAGAGGAGGAGATCACCAGGCAGCAACCCACAGTCGTCCAAGGCCCCCTCGATCGCCGACAGTGACACGATTGATCCGCCAGGTAAAGGCTCCTTCTGTCTGCTTGGCTGTGGGGATGATGGGCGGCATGTACGAAGCCCTCCGTAGGCCCTAAGATGGCGGCGAGCGCCCAAGGCTCAAGTCCGGTCGGAGGCCCGGGGCTAGATAGTGTGTAGCCCTGGTAGTCAATTCCCCCTTATCTGTCGCAGCGGAGGTAGGCTAATCACCTCTGGAGGTGGAGAGGAGCTCCATAAATTGAAGAAGGGTTAGGATGGCGTCGGATGAATATGTGTAGAGCGGAGCTCAGCTTCCACACGTCCTTCTCCTAGCTCGTCCAGACACGCCCCCTGTGTTTTTGTTTTTAAATAAATTACTTGTTAAACTGTCTCTGGTGTATTTATTAATTTTTGACACTTTTTTGGTGAATTAGTAGGGGTCCAATGTACCCCATACTCATTCACATAGGGGGACCGGGATCCGGGGGCCCCCTTGTTTAAAGTGGGCATATAGGTTCCAATAAGCCCTCTTCTGCAGACTCCCACAACCATTGGCCAGGGTTGTGGGGCAGAGGCCCTTGTCCCCATCAACATGGGGACACACACACACACACTCTTCCTGGCCTGCCAGGCTGCATGCTCAGATATAGGTCTGGTATGGATTTGGGGAGGATCCAAATATGTTTTTTCTTACTCCTTTTTTTTCCCTCCTTATTTTAAAATCCATACCTGACCCAAATGGCCTGGTATGGATTGGGGGAGGGACCCCACGCTGTTTTTTTTTTTTTTAAATCAATGTTATTACTGCCGATTCTTTTGTTTACATTCAGCTGTCAGTCATTGGTTGTTAAGGATGCAGTGGCCCGCGTGCCGGCCTGCTCCTTAATAACCAGCTATAACACAGGAGAGGATGGAGGGAAAAAAAGCAGCCAAAATCTTGTTCAAAACTGATGACCTGTGTGATTCAGAAGCGTTCCCATGCAAGTCAATGAGCTTGTAATTCTCACCTGAACTGCCCTGTAGTGCTCAGAAAACATACATATGTATATATGTGAACAGCTACGATAGGTAACTAAGGTTATTTTACATGTCCTGCAAATCGGATGCGGTTCAAAGCGCATCCAATTAACATATGTGAACCCCAGGACTAAACCTTTTGTTAACCACTTGCAGACCGCCTAACACAGATATACTGCGGCAGAATGGCACGGGCAGGCAAAATCACGTACCTGGTACGTGATCGTGCCCCCCCCCCCCCCCCCCGGTGCCCGAGGCGGTCGGCTTCGTTAGGGGAGCGATCTAGGCTGAGGGGGAGGCCACTCATTTGTGGCCACCCCCTCGCGATCGCTCCCAACGAATGAAAATCTTCCTCTGCTGCTGTAATGTAAACAGCGGCAGAGGAAGTGATGTCATCTCTCCTCGAGCCGGTCTTTTCGTTCGGGCGCTGAGGAGAGAAGACATTGATGTGCGTTGCACAACACTACACTAAAAGTAGAACACACTAGGCACACTTATCACCCCCGATCACCCCCCTGTCACAGTGACACCAATAGCAGTTTTTTTTTTTGCATTGGTGTCAGTTTGTGACAGTTATAAGTGGTAGGGCAGTTAGTGGTAGCCCCCTTTATGTCTAGGATACCCCCCTAATAAAGTTTTAACCCCTTGATCACACCCACCCCCCCCCACCCCCCTGTCGCAAGTGTCACTAAGCAATTGTTTTTCTGATCGCTGTATTAGTGTCACAGGTGACGCTAGTTAGGGAGGTAAGTATATAGGTTCACCGTCAGTGTTTTATAGCGAAAGGGACCCCCATATACTACCTAATAAAGGTTTTAACCCCCTGATTGCCCCCTAGTTAACCCTTTTACCAGTGATCAGCGTATAACTGTTACGGGTGACGCTGGTTAGTTAGTTTGTTTTTTATAGTTTCAGGGCACCCGCCGTTTATTACCTAATAAAGGTTTAACCCCCTAATCGCTCGGCGATGATATAAGTTAAGTTTTAGGGTCAGATAAGGTCTGCGTCGCCCCAGGCAGCATCAGGTTAGCACCAGTACCACTAACACCCACGCACGCAGCATACACCTCCCAAAAACGCAGTGTTAGCGGGATCAGCCCAGATACCTGCTAGCACCTGCGTTTTGCCCCTCGGCCCAGCCCTGCCCAGCCCACCCAAGTGCAGTATCGATTGATCACTGTCACTTACTAAACACACATAACTGCAGCGTTTGCAGAGTCAGGCCTGATCTCTGCGATCGCTAACAGTTTTTGTTGGTAGCGTTTTGATACAGTCGCTAACAGTCAGGAGCTTTTTTGCCTGTGAGTCTCACTAGTGTACCACTAAATTTAGAGCCCAAAATGGCAAATCAAAGGTACACTAGTGAAGAGGCCTACACGTTTCTGAGCATGACAGATAGTGAAGAGGAAGTCACTCATCTGTCTGATTCAGGCTCAGAATACGATCCTGTAGATGACAGCGGCTCCATGACAGATAGCTCTGACGACGGAGTTGTGGTCCCTGCCAAGGTCAGGCATACCAGACCCCGAACTTTTTCTTCTGTCGTTGATGTGCAAGAACCGCAGGTCCCTCGTATGGAGCAGAGCAGTACTAGCGCCGCTATTCCTTCTGGTGAACTGGCAAGCACCAGTGGCCTAGTACACCCTGGTCGTACATCCAGCAATGCAGTATCACGTGGTGACGTGGCGAGTCCCATAAGTGCAGTTCAAGGTGGCAAGCACAAGTAGTGTCCCGCTGCCACCAAGAAGACTAACACAGGCCCGTCGTGCCCATAGTGCCCTTCCTGTTTCATTCACCAATCCTAATTGGGAGCCCACCACTTCTGCAGCACCCGTATTTCCCCCATTCACTGGCCAACCCGGCATTCAGGTGGAAACAGTTGATTTTACGTCACTTAATTTTTATTCGCTGTTTTGCACCGAAGATTTCTATAGATCTATTGTGGACCAAAGCAATTTGTACGCTGGTCAACACATCGCCACTATTCTCCAGTCCTCCCTTGCCAGAGATTGGAGACCAATTACAGTCTCCGAATTTAAGCTCTTTCTGGGCCTTTCCCTCAACATGGGCATAATCAAAAAGAGTGAGTTGCGGTCATATTGGTCCACTGACCCAATTCACCATATGCCCTTGTTCTCTGCCTCCATGACCAGGGCACGATATGAGCAGATCTTGCGGTTCATGCACTTTAATGACAATGAACTCTGTCGTCCTCGTGGAGACCCTGAATACGATCGGCTCTACAAAATTTGGCCCCTCGTAAACCACTTCAACCAACATTTTGCAGACTTGTTTACTCCCCATCAAGTTGTCTGCGTTGATGAGTCCCTGATTAAGTTTCTGGCCGCTTGTCATTCAAACAGTACCTTCCCAGCAAGCGTGCCAGATACGGGGTCAAGATGTATAAGCAGTGGTGTCATCCTTATGCGGAAAGGGATACCACTTGTACGTGGACAAATATTACACGAGCGTGCCACTTTTTAGTCACCTTTTTTGATCATAAAATTGGAGCATGTGGCACCTAATCGCCGGAGCTTTCCCCAGCGGCTTGTAGATTCCCATCTTAGGCTGAGGGAGAGAGCCTGCTTGCAGTGTAATAATTTGCTTGCTATGAAGCGGAGGAATAATAAGAATGTTTTCATTCTTACCTCCCTTCATGCAAACACGACGGTCCAAATTACTACGGCGACTGGTGTTGTGGAGAAACCCCTCTGTGTCCACGAATATAACCAAAATATGGGAGGGGTGGACCTCAATGACCAGTTGTTGGCGCCGTACCTAGTTGCCCGTAAGGCCAGATGCTGGTACAAAAAAGTGTCTGTTTATTTCAATTGGCTTTGCGGAACGCTTATGTGCTATACAGAGCTTCAGGACAGACTGGATCCTTCCTTAAATTCCAGGAAGAGATCGTCAGCGCCCTTCTGTTTCCAGACGGTGCTCCACCTCACCTTCCCCAACCAAATGCAGTAAGCCGGCTGCATGAGAGGCATTTTCTTTATGTCCTCCCGAGTACCCCTACCCAACGAGCCCCCCCAAAAAGATGTTGTGTCTGCAGCAAGCGCAGATATAGGCGTGACACCCGCTATTATTGTCCCTCCTGTCCTGACAATCCTGGTCTTTGCATTGGTGAATGTTTTGAACGCTACCATACACTAGTTGAGTATTAGCGTAGGGTACAGCACTGCACAGACTAGGACACACTTTCACAGGGTCTCCCAAGATGCCATCGCATTTTGAGAGACCCGAACCTGGAAACGGTTACAGTTTCAAAAGTTACAGTTACAAAAAACGTGTAAAAAAAATAAATAGAAAAAATAAAGAAACACAAAAAAAAATACAATAAAAAAAACAAAAATAGGTGTTGTTTTATTGTTCTCTCTCCATTCTCTCTCTATTGTTCTGCTCTTTTTTACTGTATTCTGCAATGTTTTATTGTTATTATGTTTTATCACGTTGGCTTTATAGGTATACAATTTTTTATACTTTACTGTTTACTGTGTTATATTGTTAACCATTTTTTTGTTTTCAGGTACGCCATTCAGCTGCAGAGCGGATTCATTTATCTTGACAGCAACAGCGTTTGCTCCCACGATACATAAAGCCGTGACTCCAGCGCTGTCGGAGGTGATTTTACCACCACAGTTAAAAAAAGAGCATATATGCCAAAGCATGGGGGCAGCAGGGGCGGAGGAGCGATTTGCTCCTACCTTTTGGGGCGGATGCCCCCATGCTTCGACATATATAAACGGTGCATTTATGCCCATCATTGGAAGTGGGTGGATGAAGGGAGGTATTCTAATGGTGGGCATACCCACCGATCAATCTCTTTTTTTCGTTCAGCCCACAGGCTGCATGAAAAAAAAGTTTACAATATATGCCCAACAAGGACGAGCAAAGTACTGGTATAATTAGATAGATCCGCGCTTAGGACAGTGTAAGAGCTGCTGCCTATCCCTAATTAGTACCCCTAAGGGTCTAATTGCATAATAGATAAGTAAGATGAGAATGAAAACGGCGCTGCCCTCTAAGTTATTAAGTAATGAGTAAGAATGTCATAAAATACAGGCTAAATCCAAATGGCTACGATGTATGAAAGCCAATATCTATCGTAATACGGTCTAAACCAAAGAAGACCATATATTCGGAGATAACCAAAAATATTCAAAAACACCAGTGTTTTAGAAACTGCTGAATAAAATATGTCCCCCCAGCGGGATAAATGTGTCAGTAAAGGTGGAATATAGAGTGAGTGAAGAAATGTTATAGTGAACGGTGCAGTAATTTAAGAATATAGAAAAATGAAAAATTAAGAAATTAACCCCAGAGTTCAAAACTATTGTGACAAAATGGCGCCAGAGAAAAAATATAATAGTGAGAAAATATAAGTGCGTAATAGTGTCAGTGTGATGTCCCTGTTGCCCCTTCCATATGTATATACAAACAATGAAGTAGGATTGTGATTGACCCCAATGTACAAAAATATTGGGACAGTATGGCGCTTGTGAAACGTGAGGTGTCCATCTGTGTGACAAACTAAAATAAAATTCAATTGAAACGCTCCCTGTGCATAAAATACAGTAAATAAAAAGATAACATGCATAAACGATTGATTCCAGTTTCTTTTGTTTGTAACAGATGATAATTAATTTCTAAAAAGCGACAGAGTGGGTGCCTCAGGGCGGATGATGTACACTCCAGTTATGCTTCCGTTCCTCTGCTATATGCGATCCTTACGGCTGTTCCAGGGAAAATATGTGCTCTAATGTGACCATGCTACTCCAGCAGTATACCACCTTAATCTGTTAAACTCTCCAGAGATCCAGAGAAAAGAGAAACACAAGGGGGCTTCCATCGTGAAGTATGTCAAGTTTGTTTATTCCACATGGGCAAAGAGAGTCCAAAAATACAAGCCACAAAGTAGGTAATAATGAAACAGACAACGCTGTGTGCAGGGATGGGACCAGCAGCGATCTGCGAGCGTGCGTCCCACCTTGCGTTCCAGCGTACACTTCCGGGTATGACGTGTGAGCGTGACTCCGCCTTACGCGTTTCGTCATAGGACGTTTTCAAAGACTTTGAAAACGTCCTATGATGAAACACGTAAGGCAGAGTCACGCGGAGTCACACTTTGTGGCTTGTATTTTTGGACTCTTTTTGCTCATGTGGAATAAACAAACTTGACATACTTCACGAAGGAAGCCCCCTTGTGTTTCTCTTTTCTCTGGATCTCTGGAGAGTTTAACAGATTAAGGTGGTATACTGCTGGAGTAGCATGGTCACATTAGAGCACATATTTTCCCTGGAACAGCCGTAAGGATCGCATATAGCAGAGGAACGGAAGCATAACTGGAGTGTACATCATCCGCCCTGAGGCACCCACTCTGTCGCTCGGTACCCCTGTAGGGGTGATTATTTCTGGTGAGTGGGGAAGCACTGGGGGGCGAGCACTTCAAGTCACCTTATGAACAAAACGCACAGAAGTCACTATGGTGTACCTTCTAGGGTGAAATAAACAGCATTTATATTTTAACTCTGCTTTTTCCACCTGGTTAAAAACACTTTTTTCTGCATGGACTATATATAAAAACTTTTTAGAAATTAATTATCATCTGTTACAAACAAAAGAAACTGGAATCAATCGTTTATGCATGTTATCTTTTTATTTACTGTATTTTATGCACAGGGAGCGTTTCAATTGAATTTTATTTTAGTTTGTCACACAGAAGGACACCTCACGTTTCACAAGCGCCATACTGTCCCAATATTTTTGTACATTGGGGTCAATCACAATCCTACTTCATTGTTTGTATATACATATGGAAGGGGCAACACGGACATCACACTGACACTATTACGCACATATATTTTCTCACTATTATATTTTTTCTCTGGCGCCATTTTGTCCCAATATTTTTGAACTCTGGGGTTAATTTCTTAATTTTTCATTTTTCTATATTCTTAAATTACTGCACCATTCACTATAACATTTCTTCACTCACTCACTATATATTCCACCTTTACTGACACATTTATCCCGCTGGGGGGGGACATATTTTATTCAGCAGTTTCTAAAACACTGGTGTTTTTGAATATTTTTGGTTATCTCCGAATATATGGTCTTCTTTGGTTTAGACCGTATTACGATAGATATTGGTGGAGCTTTCATACATCGTAGCCATTTGGATTTAGCCTGTATTTTATGACATTCTTACCCATTACTTAATAACTTAGAGGGCAGCGCCGTTTTCATTCTCATCTTATCTACCAAAGTACTGGTATGTTGCTGGACTTTGAGTGGTTATACAAGAATGATGCCTGCAGGTTTAGGTATCATCTGGGTATCATTCTTTTCAGCCAGCGGTCGGCTTTCATGTAAAAGCAATCCTAGCGGCTAATTAGCCTCTAGACTGCCTTTACAAGCAGTGGGAGGGAATTCCCCCCCCCCCACTACCGTCTTCCATGTTTTTCTCTGGCTCTCCTGTCCCAACAGGGAACCTGAGAATGCAGCCGGTGATTCAGCTAGCTGACCATAGAGCTGATCAGAGACCAGAATGGCTCCAAACATCTCTATGGCCTAAGAAACCGGAAGCTACGAGCATTTCATGACTTAGATTTCGCCGGATGTAAACAGCGCCATTGGGAAAGAATTTTATCACACCGATCTTGGTGTGGTCAGATGCTTTGAGGGCAGAGGAGAGATCTAGGGTCTAATAGACCCCAATTTTTTCAAAAAAGAGTACCTGTCACTACCTATTGCTATCATAGGGGATATTTACATTCCCTGAGATAACAATAAAAATGATTTAAAAAAAAAATGAAAGGAACAGTTTAAAAATAAGATTAAAAAAAGCAAAAAAATAATAATAATAAAAAAAAAGCACCCCTGTCCCCCCCCTGCTCTCGCGCAAAAGCGAACACAATCGTCGGTCTGGCGTCAAATGTAAACAGCAATTGCACCATGCATGTGAGGTATCACCACGAAGGTCAGATTGAGGGCAGTAATTTTAGCAGTAAACCTCCTCTGTAAATCTAAAGTGGTAACCTTTAAAGGCTTTTAAAAATGTATTTAGTTTGTCGCCGCTGCACGTTTGTGCGCAATTTTAAAGCATGTTATGTTTGGTATCCATGTACTCGGCCTAAGATTATCTTTCTTATTTCATCAAACATTTGGGCTTTATAGTGTGTTTTAGTCATTAAAATTTAAAAAGGTGTGTTTTTTCCCCAAAAAAATGCGTTTGAAAAATCGCTGCGCAAATACTGTGTGAAAAAAAAAAAGAAACACCCACCATTTTAATCTGTAGGGCATTTGCTTTAAAAAAATACTAATGTTTGGGGGTTCAAAGTAATTTTCTTGCACAAAATGTTTTTTTCATGTAAACAAAAAGTGTCAGAAAGGGCTTTGTCTTCAAGTGGTTAGAAGAGTGGGTGATGTGTGACATAAGCTTCTAACTGTTTTGCATAAAATGCCAGGACTGTTCAACCCCCCCCCCCCCAAATGACCACATTTTGGAAAGTAGACACCCCAAGCTATTTGCTGAGAGGCATGTGAAGTCCATGGAATATTTTATATTGTGACACAAGTTGCGGGAAAAAGACAATTTTTTTTTTTTTTTTTGCACAAAGTTGTCACTAAATGATATATTGCTCAAACATGCCATGGGAATATGTGAAATTACACCCCAATATACATTCTGTTGCTTCTCCTGAGTACGGGGATACCACATGTGAGACTTTTTTGGAGCCTAGCTGCGTACGGGACCCCGAAAACCAAGCACCGCCTTCAGGCTTTCTAAGGGCGTAAATTTTTGATTTCACTCTTCACTGCCTATCACAGTTTCGGAGGCCATGGAATGCCCAGGTGGCACAACCCCCCCCCCCCCAAACGACCCTATTTGGGTCATGCCTCTCAGCAAATAGCTTGGGGTGTCTACTTTCCAAAATGGGGTCATTTGGGTGGGGGGGGGGGGGTTGTGCTATCTTGGCATTTTATGGCCTTCAAAACTGTGATAGGTAGTGAGGAGTGAATCAAAAATTTAGGCCCTTAGAAATCCTGAAGGCGGCGATTGGTTTTCGGGGCCCCGTATGCAGCTAGGCTCCCAAAAAGTCCCACACATGTGGTATCCCCATACTACTCAGGAGAAGCAGCAGAATGTATTTTGGGGTGTAATTCCACATATGCCCATGGCATGTTTAAACAATATATCATTTAGTGACAACTTTGTGCAAAAAAAAAAAAAAATTGTTACTTTCCCGCAACTTGTGTCAAAATATAAAATATTCCATGGACTCAACATGCCTCTCAGAAAATAGCTTGGGGTGTCTACTTTCCAAAATGAGGTCATTTGGGGGGCTTTTGTGCCATCTGGGCATTTTATGGCCTTCAAAACTGTAATAGGTAGTGAGGAGTGAAATCAAAACTTTACGCCCTTAGAAAGCATAAAGGCGGTGCTTGGTTTTCGGGACCCCGTACGCGGCTAGGCTCCCAAAAAGTCCCATACATGTGGTATCCCTGTACTCAGGAGAATCAGCAGAATGTATTTTGGAGTGCAATTCCACATATGCCTATGGCCTGTGTGAGCAATATATCATTTAGTGACAACTTTTTGTAATTTTTTTTTTTTGTCATTATTCAATCACTTGGGACAAAAAGAAATATTCAATGGGCTCAACATGCCTCTCAGCAATTTCCTTGGGGTGTCTACTTTCCAAAATGGGGTCATTTGGGGGTGTTTGTACTGCCCTGCCATTTTAGCACCACAAGAAATGACAGACAGTCATAAACTAAAAGCTGTGTAAATTCCAGAAAATGTACCCTAGTTTGTAGACGCTATAACATTTACGCAAACTAATAAATATACACTTATTGACATTTTTTTTACCATAGACATGTGGCCGAATACATTTTGGCCTAAATTTATGACTAAAATTGAGTTTATTGGATTTTTTTTTTTATAACAAAAAGTAGAAAATATAATTTTTTTCAAAATTTTCGGTCTTTTTCCATTTATAGCGCAAAAAATAAAAACCGCAGAGGTGATCAAATACCATCAAAAGAAAGCTCTATTTGTGGGAAAATAAGTACGTAAATTTCATTTGGGTACAGCATTGCATGACCGCGCAACTAGCAGTGAATGCGACGCAGTGCCAAATTATAAAAAGTGCTCTGGTCAGGAAGGGGGTAAATCCTTTCCGGGGCTGAAGTGGTTAAGACAGTGTTCAAATCTGGTACAACTGATAAGATATCTGCCTCCAGACTGGGTTAATTATGGTAAACAACTTCCCAACCCCTTTATAACAGAGAACTAAGAAGATTTTTTTCCCTGCTGGAAGTGCCAGAAAAGGATCTAAAAGCTAAGTTGCATTTTATTTTTTTATTTTAAGTTATGCTGTTAATGGGGACATGTAACAATTTTAACAATTTGGCTGCAAACGTGGAAATACTCCTTAAAGCGGTTGTAAAGGCAGAATGTTTTTTTTTCTAATGCATTCTATGCATTAAGATAAAAAGCCGCCTGTGTGCAGCAGCCCCCCGACACCTACCTGAGGTCCCTCGCTGTCCAGCGATGTCCACAAGTGTCTCAGTCATCAGAGATTCTCCCTCCTGATTGGCTGAGACACTGCAGTGGCACCATTGGCTGCCTCTGCTGTCAATCAAACACAGCCAATCAGGGGAGAGAGGGGGTAGGGCCGGGTCTGGGCTCCGTGTCTGAATGGACACAGTAGGAGCTGTGACTGGGCTTGGGTGCCCCTATAGCAAGCTGCTTGCTGTGGGGGGACTGAACAGGAGGGAGGGGCCAGGAGAGCTGAAGAGGGACCAGAGAAGAAGCGGATCCAGGCTGCTCTGTGTAAATGCACTGCAACAGAGCAGGTACGTATAACATGTTTGTAAATTTTCTCTTTTTTCCTATAAAAATAACAGTCACTTTAAGCTTGTTCAGAATTTACCTAGTGCCCAAGCTCCTAGAGGTAGGAGCATATGTTCGAAGTTATGTCCCTTATATGTCTAAAACTGGGTTGTAGCTTTCTCTCCAATTTGATTTCACACTTTGTTTAACCACTTACCTACCAGGCCAATTCTGACATTTCTCTCCTACATGTAAAAATCATCATTTCTTTGCTATAAAATTACACAGAACCCCCAAACATTATATATGTTTTTTTAAGCAGAGACCCTAGAGAATAAAATGGTGGTTGCAATGCAATGGAATTTTTCAAACATGTTTAAAAAAAAAAAAAAAAACTGTAAAGTTAGCCCAATTTTTTGGATAATGTAAAAGATGTTACACCGAGTAAATAGATACCTAATATGTCACGCTTCAAATTTGCACACACTTGTGGAATGGCGCCAAACTTTGGTACTTAAAATAAAAAAATCCCCATAGGCGATGCTTTAACATTTTTTTACAGGTTACGTTTTGAGTTACAAGAGGTCTAGTGATAGAATTATTGTGCTCGCTCTAACGTTCGGCGATACCTCACATGTGTGTTTTGAACATTGTTTACTAGTAATGGTGGCGATCTGCAATTTTTATCGGGACTGCGACATTATGGCAGACACATCGGACACTTTTGACACATTTTTGAAACCATTGAAAATTATACAGCGATCAGTGCTATAAAAATGCACTGATTACTGTGTAAATGTCACTGGCAGGGAAGGGGTTAACACTAGGGGGTGATCAAGGGATTAACTGTGTTCCCTGACTGTGGGGGGAGGGGACTGACTCTAGGAGATGACAGATCAGGGTTCCTAGCTATTACGAACTTGCAATCTGCCTTTCCTCTCCTCACAGAACAGGGATTTGTGTGTTTACACACACACGTCCCTGTTCTGCCTCTCGTGCCCGCGGTGGCAAGTGACCGCCGGCCACGAGCTTTGGCACCCCTGCAATGCAGCAGCGCGCGCCTGCCATCTCGCTTAAAGGAGCCGACGTACAGCTACAACGGTTCGCAGAATCGCGCCGACCTGCCGCCGTATAATGACCGTGGCTGGTCGGCAAGTGGTTAAAAAAAATAAATATTGTTAATTTTACTTTTATTTTTCTAGTTTTGATGCTTTCTTTCTAATTTTTTTTTTTATCAGTTTTATTCCTATTACAAGGAATGTATACATCCCTTGTAATAGCAATAGTGTGTGACAGGTCCTCTTTACAGTGAGATCTGGGGTCAATAAAAAAAAAAAAAAAAAAAAAAAGGATCCTGGATTCCCAGCAGAGGCGGCGGCATTTTTTCAAATGCAGAGACCGAGCGTGATGTCATAACATCACGCCTGGCCTCTGAACAATAATAGAGAATCCGGGGACCATCTGGCCCACCGGAAATCTATATGGTAAACATCCGGTGCCGATCGGTTCCTTCTCCGGTTTGCCGATGGCAGGGGCGAGCCGGGAGAAGCACCGGAGGGTGGTGGGGGGAGTCCCCTCCCGCTGCCTATAACAACGATCAAGCGAATGAACATCATTCAGATATCACTGCTCAAACCCGACAACGTCATATGACGTTGGGCAGGCGGGAAGCAGTTAAGGATACTATGTTACACAAATTTTGCATGCTGTGGTACAGTTGTTGCTTCATCATTGTCCATTTTTCCTTTTTTTTCCCTTAAGGGATAATCCTGAAGTTGTTTCTAAAGAACAACCAAATTCTCCAAAGCCACCTCCAGAAGAGGCTCAGATAGCTGCAGCTTCAGCAGCAATGACCAGACTTAAGTCAATGCAAGGAAAAGGCCAGTCACAATCCAAGAATGCTATTCAGATACATGGTACGTACAATACTTTGAAATGCTGAAGGCAGTAACTGTGGCAAAAATCTAGAAAATGTTATAAAGAACATAATGGCACATTGGTTTTGTGTACAGTACTTGTAGAACTGTATTATTGTGTTTAAATAGTAACCTGTGCACCTTTCCCATGTTACAAAAGTTACATAGTTGTTGAGGTTGAAAAAAGACACAAGTCCATCCAGTCCAACCTGTGTGTGTGCTTATACAGTCAGGTCCATAAATATTGGGACATTGACACAATTCTAATCTTTTTAGCTCTATACACCACCACAATGGATTTGAAATGAAACGAACAAGATGTGCTTTAACTGCAGACTTTCAGCTTTATTTGAGGGTGTTTATACCCAAATCAAGTGAACGGTGTAGGAATTACAACAGTTTGTATATGTGCCTCCCACCTTTTAAGGAACTAAAAGTAATGGGACAGATTAACAATCATCCATCAAACTTTCACTTTTTAATACTTGGTTGCAAATCCTTTGCAGTCAATTATAGCCTGAAGTCTGGAACGCATTGACATCACCAGGCGCTGGGTTTCATCCCTGGTGATGTTCTGCCAGGCCTCTACTGCAACTGTCTTCAGTTCCTGCTTGTTCTTGGGGCATTTTCCCTTCAGTTGTCTTCAGCAAGTAAAATGCATGCTCAATCGGATTCAGGTCAGGTGATTGACTTGGCCATTGCATAACATTCCACTTCTTTCCCTTAAAAAACTCTTTGGTTGCTTTCGCAGTATGCTTCGGGTCACTCTCCATCTGCACTTGAAGCGCTGTCCAATGAGTTTTGAAGCATTTTGCTGAATATGAGCAGATAATATTGCCCGAAACACTTCAGAATTAATCCTGCTGCTTTTGACAGCAGTCACATCATCAATAAATACAAGAGAACCAGTTCCATTGGCAGCCATACATGCCCACGCCATGACACCACCACCACCATGCTTCACTGATGAGGTCGTATGCTTTGGATCATGAGCAGTTCCTTTCCTTCTCCATACTCTTCTCTTCCCATCACTCTGGTACAAGTTGATCTTGGTCTCATCTCTCCATAGGATGTTGTTCCAGAACTGTGAAGGCTTTTTTAGATGTTGTTTGGCAAACTCTAATCTGGCCTTCCTGTTTTTGAGGCTCACCAATGGTTTACATCTTGTGGTGTGAACCCTCTGTATTCACTCTGGTGAAGTCTTCTTTTGATTGTTGACTTTGACACACATACACCTACCTCCTGGAGAGTGTTCTTGATCTGGCCAACTGTTGTGAAGGGTGTTTTCTTCACCAGGGAAAGAATTCTTCGGTCATCCACCACAGTTGTTTTATGTGGTCTTCCAGGTCTTTTGGTGTTGCTGAGCTCACCGGTGCGTTCTTTCTTTTTAAGGATGTTCCAAACAGTTGATTTGGCCACACCTAATGTTTTTGCTATCTCTCTGATGGGTTTGTTTTTGTTTTTTCAGCCTAATGATGGCTTGCTTCACTGATAGTGACAGCTCTTTGGATCTCATATTGAGAGTTGACAGCAACAGATTCCAAATGAAAATAGCACACTTGAAATGAACTCTGGACCTTTTATCTGCTCCTTGTAAATGGGATAATGAGGGAATAGCACACACCTGGCCATGGAACTGCTGAGCAGCCAATTGTCCCATTACTTTTGGTCCCTTAAAAAGTGGGAGGCACATATACAAACTGTTGTAATTCCTACACCGTTTACCTGATTTGGATGTAAATACCCTCAAATTAAAGCTGAAAGTCTGCAGTTAAAACACATCTTGTTTGCTTCATTTCAAATCCATTGTGGTGGTGTATAGAGCCGAAAAGATTAGAATTGTGTCAATGTCCCAATATTTATGGACCTGACTGTATATAGTAAAGTAGGCCTAGACTAATGCACAGCACTCTAATTGTACAGGAAAAGGGTAAAAATCATGGATTACATGAAGGAATACAGCGTTTATTCCTTAAAACAATAATCTACAAACAGTAGGACAAAAAATACATAATACCAACATATTTAGATACAAGTACAAGGGAGATTTTCCATATTTAACATTCCCAGAGGTTCCATTCACGTGACTTCTCTGCCATAGAGTGTGTTTCCCTCCCATCTAGTCCGTGTATATCATTACAGGCTAATGCCTCATTGGTTGGCATGGCTCTGATTGGTGGGCTTCCCTATTTCTGGTTCAGGATTGGCTACATCTCCAATCCCTATACTTTGCATAAGTCAGCCCCCTTTAATGCAAGGCCTTGTCCCAGACTATTTTGAGCAGGAAACCTAACCCTGTAAGTAGGTTACATTTTCAGGGAAATGAAGTATACATGACGGACTGGCCATGGCCCCTTATTGCATATTCAAACATGGGATCCTTTGAAGTGAGTATGTGTAGAACAATGAGGTTTGGGTCCCATTGTTTGATACACAAGCTTAGGCACCAAATTGTCTATCTAACAGACACTTCTGTGAAGCTATGTTTTTACACCCTACATAGATACAAGCTAAATGAAATATATTCATAATTACAATATTTTACAGCTATTAATGGAGATTTCACATAAACTCTTAAGGCAACAGTATTGGGCTCTCAGCTTCCAGACTTCTGAGAAATCCAGGGAAAAAAATTAGATAATTGATCCATTAAGCTCTATCGTACCCTTGGTGCGAGCCATAGCAAAGATATTATCCTGATCTTTATAATGAAGCATCTTTAGGATAAAGGGTCAAGGATGATTACGAGGTGAGAGCGGATGGGCAGGTATACAATGCGCTCTTTCTACTATGAAAAAAAGGCGTAAAGTTATTTTTATAAAAAGTTTCTAGCAGCCACTGTTCAATATAAGCAGTAAAATTTATCCCCTCAATCTTTTCAGGCAGACCCAGAATCTGGACATTATTTCTATGTAGCCTGTTTTCCATGTCATCAATATGATTAGCATGACGTTGCACAACTACATGGTTTGCAAGGACATCTCTCTTAACCGGTGCCAGCTCTATTTTCAGGGAACTCGCCCTGCCTTCCAACGCAGTAGTGCGCTCCCTCAAGACCAAAAAATCTTAAGGGGGGACCTTTGACCCCAGGTACAAGAGAGGGGGAAGCAGACATTTTGTCAGTCAGCTCCCTCTATGCCCTGATGCCACAGGCAAAAAGAAATTTAACGCAATATGTAAAACTTGAGTAAGAGTTCCCCATTTAATATAAACTATAAAATAATAATAATGACTTAGGTCATTGAATTAAGGGTGTCCTAAATCTTCAGCTAGCTATGAGGGAGCTCAAAGATGGTGCTGTGCAGCAGCAAAGGTGAATCCCATGAGCAAGGTGTTTCCCAGTGCAAGGCCTTTTGATGAAGTAAAGGGTGGGGTAAAGGTGTCTCCATGCAGTGTCTCTGAATGTAAAATTAATGGTGGGCTTCTGCCTGCTCACCAATCATGGAGATACCAAGGTTCGTGGGCAAAGGATGTCCCAGAACAGGCTCTTGAATGACCTCCAGTCAGATGAAGAATGCCCAATTGCAACCTGATGACCCAGGGGTTCACCGACATGGGCGTAGGTGAAAGTGTCCTTGAATAACCACTCTGCTGATGAAAGGCAAGTGGCTGAGGATCTGCCTTCAGAGATAAGGGTCACTCTTACAAAGGCCCTCCGCAACCTCTAGGCTGCAGAGCTCGCTCTCATAAGCCAGGGGAGCCTGACCTCTCGCTCCTGCAGCTGCAGATCCCATGTCCCAAGAATGTGAGTCCCTCTCTTAACCATTTTGTTTATGTGCTCATCCAGAATTTTTTTCTCTCTCCAGCCAGCTGCTACTTGTAGTTTGCATCAGCATTAGATCCATTGGAATTCTAGATTTCCAAACTAAATCCCACGGTCCCCTGCTTTCAGTAGTGGTCTTTCTCTCTCTCTCTCGCTGCCTCTCTCTCTGAAATTATGCAGTAATTCCAATGCTGGGCACTAGAGGAAACAAAGCTCATAATCTTCAGTAAAAAGTGTCCCATGAAGGCAAAAGCAAATGGAGGAATTTGATTCTCAGAGGTGACTAGCTCAGGATTCAACATGTAAGCAGGCGGTGAAGATAGCTTGTTTCTCCCTTGGGTGTGCAGAAACAGGCTATCAAATTTGAAGGATTTATAACCTGGGACTGATCTCATTCCTAAGTGGAGATGGAAATGTAGACTCTGGGATAGCTCTCCAGGACTCACAGATCTTGCAATACTCTCTCTTCATACTGAACTGCTTTTTGTCTCTGTCAAGTTTTTAACCTGTGGATGTGCCAGCTCAATTCAGAAGGCTGAACATTGTTATTCCTAACCACAGCTGGAATGTCTGTGATGAGGTCAGTTGTTCGAGACCTATGCAAGGAAAAGACTTCCCCATCACATTACTACTGGTCAGGCCAGACTGGGAGCCATGCCAGGTTTCCTCCACTAAGCATCACTTGGTGGGAAACCAGCTGATCCCTTACTAGAGTACCCCGATGGGCAGGATAATCACAGGAATGTCGGGAAGCTAAAGGCTTAAATAAAAAAAATGTAAAAAGAAAGCATCAAAATAGAAAAATTTAAATTAACAATAAAAAAAACATAAGCTCCCCTGTCCCTGCGTGCTCGCAGAAGCAAACTCATGCATAGGCCGCGTCCACATATGTAAAGGGTGTTCAAACCACACGTGAGGTCACTGCGAACGTCTTCTGTAACTCTGAACGGGTAGTTTTTTTAAAAAAATGTCACCTATGGGGATTTTGAAGTACAGAAGTTTGGCGCCATTCCACAAATATGCACAATTTTAAAGTATGACATGTTAGGTATCTATTTACTCAGCGTAACATAATCTTTCACATTATGTAAAAAAAATGAGCTAACTTTACTGGGTTTTTTTTTTGTTTTTTTAAGCATGCAACAGTTTAAAAAAAAATAAAAAATGTGTTTGAAAAATTGCTGCACAAATATCGTGCAAGATAGAAAGTTGCAAAGACCACCATTTTATTCCCTAGTGTCTCTGCTAAAAAAACATATATAATGTTTGGGGGTTCTGAGTCATTTTCTAGCAAAAAAAAAAATATGATTTTTACATGTAGGAGAGAAGTGTCAGAATTGGCCTGGTAGGCAAGTAGTTAAAGGGGTTGTAAACCCTCGTGTTTTTTCACCTTAATGCATCCTATGCAATAGGGTGAAAAAACTTCTGACACTGACCAGCCCCCTAGTCCCCCCATTTTAGTCCATTGTCCCCTCGGCGGAGACGCGCTGTACCTCTCTGCCCGGGGTTCTCGGCTCTTGATTGTATAGATTGATAGCAGCACAGCCTTTTGCTCCCGCTGCTGTCAATCAAATCAAATGATGCGGGGGGGCGGGGCCGAGTCCAGCATTCGATGTCTATGGACGCAAATGCTGGACTCGGGAGCACGCCCGCAAGGTAATCCCCAGGGTGAGCACTTCTCCTTGGGGGTTTACTGATGCGAGGAGGAGCCGAGAGCGCTGCCAGGGGACCCCAGAAGACGATGGTCGGGGGCCACACTGTGCGAAACGAACTGCACAGTGAAGGTAAGTATGATATGTATGTTTTAAAAAAAAAAAAAAACAAGGGTTTACAACCCCTTTAATGCCACCATACCTGTCAGGACACACCCACACACATGCATGCTTTATATAGATTAATTTTTTGCCTAATCTATGAAATGTTTAATCTCTTTTTAGTGACAAAGCCCCTAGAATCTCACCAGGAAGGGAATATTATTCCAGAACGCAAGGTAAGTTGTTTTTCAAAGATAAACTAAAACAGGGACATCCTAAAACATTTAATGTAAAAATGACTTAAAGTGGAGTTCCGCCAAAAAAAAAAAATAAAAATCAGCGATGCCCGCGATGTCCTCAGCCGAAGCCAACCCGTCCCTTATATCCGGGTGCAGGTGCCTGCATCTTCAGTAAGGGAATCGGGAAGTGAAGGCTTGCGGCTTCACAGCCTGGTTCCCTACTGCGCATGCTCAAGTTGCGCTGCACGTCCTGACTGATCCCTGCTGCCTTCTGGGACCTGTGTGTCTCCTAGAAGACAGCAGGGAGGGATGGAGGAGGGGTTGGACATGGCGTAGATCGCTGAGGAATCTGCAGCAATCTTTTGCTGAAGATGGGAGCAAATACCTGTATTAAACAGGTATCTGCTCCCCCCTGAGAGGTGCCAAATGTGACACTGGAAGGGGGGAGGAACCAGATAAGTGGAAGTTCCATTTTTGGGTGGAACTCCGCTTTAATGTAGCTTAACGTATAATAAAGTGCCTACACCTTGATCAATTGTCTTTAAATTGTGCACAACCTAAGTTTTCAACTTCCCAAACATGTCCTAGAAGTTTCATGGATTTTGGTCTCCCACAAAGAAAATGAGGGACATTAAGCTTGTTTTTTACGGGCTTAATGTGGCTTAACGTAAAAAAAAAAAGCTTTGCTGCTAACCAATTTTCCCCAAACTTTACACAATACAAGACTCTGTCTATGCCAACATATTCTGGAAATGTTAGATCATTTGGTAAATCACACCAAAAGTTATTCACATTAAGCTATATTTTACAATCCTAAAACATTTAAATGTGAACAGCTTAAAGTAATTGCAAGGGTTCATTTTTTTTCTTTTAATTAAAAAACATATCATACTTACCTCCACTGTGCAGCTTGTTTTGCACAGTGAGGCCCCAAACCTGCTCTTCTGGTGGCCCCCGGCGACTCTCGCGGCTCCTCCCCACATCAGATAACTCCATAGGTGAAGTGCTTCTCTGAGGGGGTTACCTTGTGGGTATGACTCGGCCCCGCCCCCGCGACACCCGCATCATTGGATTTGATTGACAGCAGTGGGAGCCAATGTTTGCGCTGCTATCAATCTATCCAATCAAGAGCCGAGAACCCCGGGCAGAGAGACAGCGCGTCCCTGGCGGGTTAAGTTACAATGCTCAGGTAAGTAAAACCGAGGGTCTGGGGGGGCCAGTCGCTGCCAGGTTTTTTTTCACCTTAATGCATACGATGCATTAAGGCGAAAAAACATGAAGGTTTATAACCCTTTTAATGTAAACCGAGCTTAACGTACCATAATGTGCCTAAACCTTGATCAATTTTCTTGAAACTTTGCAAAGCCTAATGCTGCATACACACGGTCGGACTTTTCGTCTACAAAAGCCTGACAGCCCGTCCGACAGACTTTCGACGGACTTTCTAACGAACGGACTTGCCTACACACGATCACACAAAAGTTCGACAGCCTAGTACGCGGTGACGTACACCAAGTCCGGCGAGACTATAAAACGGAAGTTCAATAGCCCGTACGACACCCTTTGGGCTCCTTCTGCTAACCTCGTGTTTATCTCATGTTAGTAGAAGTTTGGTGAGAGACGATTCGCGCTTGTGAGACTCGTATTTTTCAGTTCATTTTAACTGTTGTTCAGTCTGTGCTTGTGAGGTTTGTATCTGCTTTTCAGTGCGTTTGGTCAGTTGGCATTGAGAAATATTTGTTTTATTGTCCGCTCATGGCTGATTTTCAGGTCGCTCTTCACAGGCCTTCCTGTTCTTCAGTGCGTTCTGTTAAGTGCGTTCTGAGCAGCCGACCGTTTTGAAGCCATGTTATCTGTACGTACTCGTTGTAGAGCTCGTGCATTGTATGTGCTTGGTGCTGTAGTTCATTCTTCAGCCCAAGACCAGTCCATGAACAGGGCGAGGAGGAGTTCATGGACCAAGAATTGGTTGCTCCAGCGTGCCCAGTTCTGTCACATGCCATTGCTCCGTGAGATCCGTGAGAATAATCCTAAGGATTTCAGGAACTTTCTCCGGATGACGGACCCCGTTTTTGACAGTTTGTTGGCTTTGCTGACCCCCTATATCAGCAGGCAAGATACCTGCATGAGGCAAGCCATCACTCCGGAGCAGAGGCTAGTTGCCACGTTGCGGTACTTGGCGACAGGAAGAAGCCTGCAGGACTTGAAGTTCTCGACAGGCATCTCCCCCCAGGCTCTGGGGATCATTATCCCAGAGACCTGTTCTGCCATCATCCAGGTCCTGCAGAAGGACTATATTAAGGTAAGAATTTTTTCTTTTATTAGCATCACATGTTATTTTATTTAATCTTTGATTAAATAACTCAACTTAACTCAAACACTACTTACCATCATTGCAATATAGTGTGAATGTCCCCTTTTTCTCCTCACGCATGCTGTAATTTTTTCCTGTTCTTTTTTTGTCATGCATGTATATTTGCCTTCACTAACCTCCCCAGCATACAATGCTGGGCACATATCCACCTAGTCTACTCAGTTTGAATGTATTTAGTCAGCTGCATTGTATTATGTTTCCCCTAAACTCCATCCAAATAGTGTGTGTGTCATTAACTTGATTTCCAAACCCCCCCCCCCCTAAACTCCATCCAAATAGTGTATCAGACTCCTACTTACCAGACCGGTGAGTCCGCTTGGGCAGAGAGTAGGCTCCCTTACGCGTCCGACTCGCGGCCCCTGGTAAGGTAACAGGAGGCACAGGAGTGCGGAGTGGTATGAGAGCCTGTGAACTAGAGTCCAGATGCTGGTGGAATAGCAGTCTATGAACAGCAGGTGCAGGCTGGAACACAGGCGATGAGACTGAGCAGGATGGTCAGGAGACAGGCTGGGTTCGGCAACAGACTAGCAGCAAGGTACAATAGGAGCAGGCAGAAGCGGAGTCAAACAGGCCAAGGTCAGGTACAGGCAGCAAAAAAGGGAATCCAAGGACAATCCGGGTCGTCAGGAGATCAGGTAAACAGGAAGACAAGACAGGAAACAGGAACTATGGCACAGGAAGCTGATGATCAGGCAGCACTGAACAGAGTGCCTGACAAACTTAAATAGGCCGGCTTGCTCACAGGCACGCCCTCTGGTGGCCAATCCCATGACCAGCAAGGTGAGCTCTCTGACAGTGCCCCCTCCCTAAGGGCAGCCTCCGGATGCCCAGCCGGGCCAACTTGGAGGCATGAACATTTCTGAAAGTCTGTAAAAGTTCCGGGGCATGTAAATTGTTTTCTGGTTCCCAGGAATTGTCCTCCGGACCATACCCCTTCCATTTAATAAGATACTGTATTTGATTGCGCCTTTTCCTACAGTCCAGGATAGCCTCGATTTCAAACTCCTTCTCGTTATTGATCATAACAGGCTCAGGAGGACTGGTACTACGGTTGGGGAAAGGATCAGGAGCGACCGGTTTCAGTAAGGACACATGGAAAACCGGGTGTATTTTGAAGGAGTCCGGCAGACTGAGCTCGTACGCTACGTTGTCCCATGAATTTAGGCCCTAGTTTCCTAGAAGGGCAAGCCATTTTTAAATTAGTTGTGGACAGCCATACTTGATTGCCAGGTTCCAGGATAAGCTCCCCGCGCCTCTTCTTGTCGAACGTTTTTTATAAGAAGCCTGGGATTGGGCCATTGTTTCCTGCAGAAGTTTGTTGTTGGTAGAGAAGAATTCCAATGTCTCGGTCACTGCCGGGAGGGAGCATTCAGGTATTGAGCTGGGTAGAAAGGAGGGATGAAATCCATAATTGGCAAAAAATGGCGTCTGGTTGATGGCTGAGTGCAGGGAGTTATTGTATGAAAACTCCGCAACTGGTAGCAGAGAAACCCAGTCATCCTGGGAAAAGGCCGAGAAACAACGGAGGTATTGCTCCAAGGTTTGGTTGGTTCTCTCCGTCTGGCCGTTTGTCTGAGGGTGATAGGCTGAAGAGAACGCTAACTCAATTTCGAGGGAACCACACAATGCCTTCCAGAACCTGGAGGTGAATTGGACACCCCGGTCCGAGACGATATTAGAGGGAACCCCATGTAATCTCACAATTTCTTTAATGAAGATCTTCGCCGTTTCCACGGCTGAGGGTGTGCCTTTCATAGGCAAGAAGTGAGCCATTTTTGACAATCTATCAATTATCACAAAGATGGTGGAGAAGCCTTCGGATGGGGGCAGTTCCACAATGAAATCCATCGCGATCATTTTCCAAGGTCTGTCAGGGATGGGCAAGGGTTTCAGTAAGCCCCAGGCCTTCGTCCGAATATTCTTGCTTCGGGCACATGTGTGGCAGGAACTGACGTAATTCCTACAGTCCTCGGCCAACTGTGGCCACCAAAAGGTGCGCTGCACCAGTTCGGTTGTCTTCTGAGCCCCGAAGTGCCCAGCCAACTTGTGGTCATGGCAAAGCTCTAGTACTGGTACCCTAAGGCTCTCAGGAACCATGATCTTCTCCTTATGCCAGAGTAAACCATCTCTTAGGCTGGTCTCAGTGGGTTGGGGTATAGTTGTGGAAGCTTGCCTTATTCTGAAGATTAAATCCCCCTGAAGTAATAAAAAATTTCCTGCAGGCAGGATAGTGTCCGGAGGGACGGTTTCTTTGGAGTCATGGAACATTCGTGAGAGAGCGTCTGGTTTGATGTTTTTGGAGCCGGGTCTGTAGGTTATATGAAATTGAAAGCGAGAGAAGAAGAGCGCCCATCTGGCTTGTCGCGGTTTTAGTCTCTTGGCAGATCTCAAATACTCCAAGTTCTTGTGGTCCGTGTAGATTAGAATAGGATGTACAGCACCCTCCAAAAGATAGCGCCACTCCTCCAGAGCCGTCTTGATGGCCAGAAGCTCCCGGTCTCCTACATCGTAGTTTCTTTCAGACACCGATAATTTGCGAGAAAAAAAAAGCTATTGGAAACAGAAGGGCCTTGGGGCCCTGACGTTGGGAGAGTACAGCTCCTACTGCGACCTCTGAGGCGTCAACCTCCAACACGAATGGCAAGGCAGAGTTAGGGTGTTTGAGGATGGAGGCCGACGTGAATAATTGTTTTAATTTTTCAAAGGCCAATTGAGCCCTGGGGGTCCAGCAGAATCGGATTTCCTGTCTTGTTAATTCAGTAATGGGGGCGATGATCTTGGAAAAGTCTCTGATGAATTTCCTATAGAAATTGGAAAATCCAACGAAGCGTTGGACCCCCTTCTTGTCCGTAGGTGCGGGTCAGTCCAGGATGGCGGACACCTTTTGAGGGTCCATTTTAATACCTTCCACTGAAATGATGAGCCCCAGGAATTGGATGCATTGCAGTTCAAATTCACATTTATCGAGTTTAGCATACAGCCCGTGTTGCCTGAGCCGGGCGAGGACATTCCGGACGTGCCTGCGATGATCAGTCAGTGATGATGAGAAAATGAGAATGTCATCGAGGTAGACGATGACGTAGAGATCCAAAAATTCCCGGAAGATGTCGTTCACAAAATGTTGGAATGTGGCTGGGGCATTGCATAGACCGAAGAGCATAACGCAATACTCGAAATGCCCAAAACGAGTGCGAAAAGCGGTTTTCCACTCGTCCCCCTCCCGGATACGGATTAAATTATAGGCTCCGCGAAGATCCAGTTTTGTGAAGACAGTTGCCGTTCCTAGCCTCTGGAATAATTCAGGCACAAGGGGTAAGGGGTAGCGATTCTTGATCGTTATCCGATTTAATTCCCGGTAGTCGATACATGGCCGAAGGGAATGATCTTTTTTTTCCACAAAGAATATGCCTGCGCCGGCCGGAGATGTGGACGGGCGGATGAACTTTTTCTTTAAATTCTCATCAAGGTATTGTTTTTAGTGTATCCAATTCCTGCTCAGTCAATGGAAAGATCCTACCGAAGGGTACTTCGGTACCAGGTAGCAGCTCTATAGGGCAATCATAGGGCCTGTGTGGCGGTAGAGTCTCAGCACCTTTCTTGCTGAATACATCAGAGAAATCTCGGTAGGGTTCTGGGATGGCTTGGTGTGAGTTGGTTTCAGGGTGTAGGCCGAGGAGTTGAGGTATCTCATGGGCCATTCTTGGCAGGCAATGTTGTTGGCAATAATCAGAGAGAAACTCCACTTTCCCAGAAACCCAGTTGATATGGGGGTTATGGCCCAGCAACCACGGCATGCCCAGGATGACAGGGAACAGGGGAGAGGAAATTACATCTAAACGGAGGAATTCCTGGTGTTGAGAGTTTATAGTAGCTATTATAGGGATAGTCTCTTGAATGACAGGACCGGAACGGAGGGCGGAACCGTCTGCAAGGTGGACAGCCAGGCTCTGGGTCTTGAGTCGGAGTGGGATATCATGCTGAGCTGCAAAGGCCTGGTCCATGAAGCAGCTGCATGCTCCGGAATCAACGATGACTGGAACTTGGATAGCCTTTTTGGGAAGCTGAAAAGTGACAGAGATGGTAAGGTGAGTACTAGGTTTTGGCATGATAGTAGCACATATACGAGCGGAAGAACGACACTTACGCGTCTTGCTGGGGCAGACGCTGGCGTAGTGCCCAGGTTCCCCACAGTAGAGGCATAGGTTAAGGTTACGTCTTCGTAACTTCTCTTCAGGAGTCAAGGAAGGACGGAGCAGACCAAGCTGCATAGGCTCTGACGTGTCGAAAACTGGAGAGGTTGGAGGAGCCAAAGGCCTACTAGGAGGACTGGGAACCTGTGGAAGCATCCAAGTGGATCGATAGGCACTGGTAGATCTTTCAGTGCGTCGTTCTCTCAGATGACGGTCAATTTGGATTGAGGGGTTAATTAATTCTTCCAGGGTCTGAGGTATCCCAACCCGTGCTAACTCGTCCTTGAGTGGATCGGACAAACCCATTCTAAACTGATGACGCAGAGCCGCGTCATTCCATGCCGTATCGTAACTCCAGCGCCTAAATTCAACAGCATAGTCCTCCGCTGCCCTGCGGCCTTGCCGAAGGGAGTGCAGGGAAGCTTCAGCAGAAGCGGTTAGTTGAGGATCCTCATAAAGTTGAGACATCGCCAAGAAGAAGGCGTCCAGACTTTCCAGGGCATCCGACTTTTGTTCCAGAAGGTGATGGGCCCAGGTTTGAGGCTCACCGGACAACAGGGAAATAACAAAGTCCACTTTGGTGGCTTCTAGGGAGAAGGTCTGAGGCTGCAGAGCAAAATAGAGACTACATGCATTCCGGAATGCACGGTATTTACTACGGTCTCCAAAAAATCTCTCCGGTATAGGTACTTTGGGCTCTGGAGGGAGCATGACTACGGAGGGTGCCCCGGTTGCAGACGAAGTCCCCTGAGGATTGGTAGATGCAGACAGGGCCTGAACACGTTCCTCTAGTCGGGTATAGCCATCCTGTAAACTTTTGACTGCTTGGGTTAATCCTGCCAAGTGTCTGCAAAGTCCGTCCATAGGGGAGGCCCCCTGCCCGGACTCGGTCATGGCTGCCTGATACTATCAGACTCCTACTTACCAGACCGGTGAGTCCGCTTGGGCAGAGAGTAGGCTCCCTTACGCATCCAACTCGCGGCCCCTGGTAAGGTAACAGGAAGCACAGGAGTGCGGAGTGGTATGAGAGCCTGTGAACTAGAGTCCAGATGCTGGTGGAATAGCAGTCTATGAACAGCAGGTGCAGGCTGGAACACAGGCGATGAGACTGAGCAGGATGGTCAGGAGACAGGCTGGGTTCGGCAACAGACTGGCAGCAAGGTACAATAGGCAGAAGCGGATTCAAACAGGCCAAGGTCAGGTACAGGCAGCAAAAAGGGGAATCCAAGGGCAATCCGGGTCGTCAGGAGATCAGGTAAACAGGAAGACAAGACAGGAAACAGGAACTATGGCACAGGAAGCCGATGATCAGGCAGCACTGAACAGAGTGCCTGACAAACTTAAATAGGCCGGCTTGCTCACAGGCACGCCCTCTGGTGGCCAATCCCATGACCAGCAAGGTGAGCTCTCTGACATAGTGTGTGTGTCATTAACTAGATTTCCAAACCCCTCCCCCCTAAACTCCATCCAAATAGTGTGTGTCATTAACTAGATTTCCAACCCCCCCCCCCCTAAACTCCATCCAAATAGTGTGTGTGTCATTAACTAGATTTCCAAACCCCTCCCCCCCTAAACTCCATCCAAATAGTGTGTGTCATTAACTTGATTTCCAAACCCCTCCCCCCCTAAACTCCATCCAAATAGTGTGTGTGTCATTAACTAGATTTCCAACCACTCCCCCCCTAAACTCCATCCAAATAGTGTGTGTCATTAACTTGATTTCCAAACCCCTCCCCCCCCTAAACTCCATCCAAATAGTGTGTGTGTCATTAACTAGATTTCCAAACCCCTCCCTCCCCTAAACTCCATCCAAATAGTGTGTGTCATTAACTAGATTTCCAAACCCCTCCCCCCCTAAACTCCATCCAAATAGTGTGTGTGTCATTAACTTGATTTCCAAACCCCTCCCCCCCCTAAACTCCATCCAAATAGTGTGTGTGTCATTAACTTGATTTCCAAACCCCTCCCCCCCCTAAACTCCATCCAAATAGTGTGTGTGTGTCATTAACTAGATTTCCAAACCCCTCCCCCCCTAAACTCCATCCAAATAGTGTGTGTGTCATTAACTTGGTTTCCAAACCCCCCCTAATAAATTTGCTATAATGTTCTGTGCTGTTGTTTTTTACAAAGCAAATATGTGTTGCACTTTGCAAAATGCATTTGCACTCTGCAAGTGCATTTGCTCCAGGGCTTTAGTAAATGAGCAGAAGCTCTGATTTACATCATCCAATCATGTGCAAGCCACAAAGTGTTTGGATTAATTGCCCTTGCATGTGATTGGGTACTCCTTGCAACATGAAGCCTTTTACCTTACCTCATTTACTAAGCTGTGGAGCAACTGCACTTGCAGAGTGCGACAACTGCACTTTTCAAACTGCACAGTCTTGTAGCCTTTAGTCAATTAAACCCTGCGTGTCCTTAAACTTTTAATTTCTAATTTCACCACCCCCTAAAATGTAACAATGTGCCATCAGAGGGGGTGAGCAATCTGATAAGTGTGCCTTTCCATATTATTTATTCAAGAAGATTTCAATTATTTAATGTTATACTGATGCTGGGCAATAATGTTTTAAGTGTATAATGTTCTTGCAATGTTCTTTTCTAAATTACTGAGATTTGTTTTCTTGTTTGATTCCCCAGTTTCCTTCAACGCCACAGGAATGGTAGACTGTGGCATCCCATTTTGCCACCCGTTGGCACTTTCCCAATTGTGGAGGGGCTATAGATGGGAAACATGTCCACATCGTGCCACCACCCCATTCGGGTCATACTATTTTAATTATAAGGGGTTCCATAGTATTGTCTTAATGGCGGTGGTGTCGGCACAATATGAATTTCTCTATGTGGACGTGGGGAAGAATGGCCGGATGTCGGATGGAGGAGTATTTGCCCAGAGTTCTGCCAGCGTCTCCAGATTGGTGGCCTGGGATTGCCACCTAATGCGGATAACGTGGAAGGACTCCCCTTTGTCTTCATAGCAAATGAAGCCTTCGCTTTGAGCAAGCACCTCATGAGGCCATTCCCCCAAAGAACCCTCACCCTGGAGAGGAGGGTTTTTAATTGCCGGCTGGCCAGAGTGAGAAGAGTTGTTGAGAATGCTCTTGGGATTCTGGCCAGCCGGTTCCGCCTGTTTCAGACATCCATAAACCTGGCGGAATACAAACTTAATTTCATCATTTTAGCTTGCTGCATCCTGCACAACTTTTTGAACAAACATTCTACAAATTATATTGTGCCAGTTGGGCCTGAGGCCGGACTTATTAGTGACAATCTGACGGGCCTGGATACTGTCCGTACTGGCTTGGCCCCCTAAAGTGCCCGTCAATTTCGAGATCAATATGTCAATTATTTTATGGATAGGGGGGACCATTGCAATGCCCCAGAATATTTAATTTCTCAAAATAAAAAATCTTGATGAAATATTGAATTATATTTATTGCTTGCCTTTCTTTTTGGCTTTCTCCTAGGTTATGGTAGAGCACTTGTAGTGCCAAGTGTATTTTCCTTGACTAAATAAGCACCATTGTCACTGTAAACAACTATTTTAAATGTAAACAAACTGATACTGAGCATTGAAATAACAAACCACACATTTAGTTAATTACTAAACAGATATTTTAATATTCTGTATACATTCACTTATGCATTTGTAAAAAATGTTGATAGTCAAAAAAAATATCTATATATTTACAAATTTGGAACAATATAATTAAGTCATTTTTTTTTTTTTTTTACTATATAATTTTTTTTTTTTGGGGGGGGGGGTTTAACAAACAGGCCTCTTTATTTATTTATTTTTTTGTTTTTTTTGTTTTTTTTAAAAACAGGCCTCTTTTTTTTAATGATTTTTTTATTTTTTATTTAAACAGGCATATAATTTATACCAAATAAAAAAGAGAAGGCCCAGAATGGGGGCAGCAAACAAGGAAATGAAGAACATGATCAATGTTTTTTGGGTTGAAAAAGGACATTTAGATTCGACCCAAAACATCGATCATGTTCTTCATTTCCTGCTGCATACGATCCAGCCGATTCCGCATTTGATCAATCTCCCTATCCCAGGCCATTATTTGAGCAATTAGTCGTTGGGCACTGTCTGTTGTAAAATTTTCACTCGGACCTAAAATTGAATGAAAAAAAAATGTGTTTAGAAATATGCAGACATACATAGATTACCTTACCATAAGCTGGTGTCTCAGACACTGACCTGGTGGGGTGCCCATGTCGCATACTTCATCAACATCCTCTGGGGTGGCGCTGTTGCTTGAGTCAAGCACAACCAGATCACCTAAAATAGAGTTTAAAATTTTCATCAAAAAATATGCAGCCATACATAGATTACCGTAAGCTGGTGTGTCAGGCACTCACCTGGTGGGGTGCCCATGTCGCCCACCTCTCCTTCCTCCACATCCTCAGTGGGGCTTGGGCTGATTTCCCAATTTTGTTCTTTCGGTTGGGGGGGGCTGGGTTCATATTGGCTGAGTCTTTTTTCCCCTATGTGAACCAAAAAATTAATATACTTAGCGCACAGATATTTTAGTACATAGTAATCTTCAAATATTGTAGTGAAGTGGTGTACAAATTGTCTGTTTGTGTAGAGTTCCTAGTTTAATACATTTTTAATTTTATAATGACATATCTAGATAGATCGATAGATCAATATCTATATATATATATATATATATATATATCTCTAAATATCAATAGATATATAAATATATATATATTTAAATATATATAGATGTGTGTGTATATATATCTATAGATAGATTTATCTCTAGATATCTCTCTCTCTCTAATATATATATATATATGTTTGTATATATATATGTATGTATGTGTGTGTGTGTGTATATATATATATATATATATATATATATATATATATATATATATATATATATATATATATATATGTATATATCTAGATATATATCTATATCTAGAGATAGATAGATACATTAATAAAAGATCTAGGTCTGTATATATGTAACAAGGTTTATTAAAAGATCGTTTCAAACTAAAAAAAAACTTGTACAGTAAAGAAAAACACATGGAGCAGTATACAAGGTAATAAACAGAAGATGAACACACGACAAGTACTTTACTTTTTTTTAGCACTTTACAGATCCGTCTGTGCTGTTCTGGCTCCCGGAGTTTGAGGTCGGACCATCTTTTCTGAATCTGATCTTTCGAGCGCCGTACCCCAAAAGAAAGATGTAATGTCTTCACCACCTTTGCCATTATTTTGGCTTTTCTAAAATTAGGTCCATACTTCCCATCATAGTCCTTATTTTTCACAATTGCCACCATTTCCATCATCTCTTTAAAGAACATATTGGAGGCCTTAAATCTCGGCTTCCTAGATCGTGACGTTCCGGCCTCCGGGCTTTCGTCGCTACCTGAGGTAGCACACACCTGATGTGTCTCCGCCATTATTCAGCCTACTACGCACCGTTGAAAGAATGGGCGGAGAATATGAGTTAAAATCGAACGTCAGGGGCGGGCGACGCAGGCGGAGTTTCACACATGCGCAGTGTATAAAGAGAGGTATTACGCATGTGTCGTACGTACTTTCTGTGCGTAGGGTCAAGGGGCGGAGAATGAGTTAAAATTGAACGTCAGGGGCGGGCGACGCAGGCGGAGTTTCACACATGCGCAGTGTATAAAGAGAGGTATTGCGCATGTGTCGTACATACGTTCTGTGCGTAGAGTCAAGGGCGGGGTATATGCATAAAGAAAAAGAACGTCATGGGTGGGCCAAGCAGGCGGAGTATTACACATGTGCAGTGTATAAAACGTTATTACGTATTGTGTCGTACGTACGTTCTGTGCGTAGATAATAGTGGACCGGGACGCTACAAAACTAAGGTAATTTTACATTTTGAAATTTGGTCAAAACTTTGTAGCAAGAAGCCTACATGGCTGGACAGATTGATGAGGCCTATGTAGGGATAAGATGATGAGGGTTTAGCAGAAACATAAGTGTTTTTTGTCTTGTGTCCTATCTTTTACAGACATTATGAATGCCAAATTTAAAGAGCCTGAATTTTTGTCGGCTTTCATTGACAAATACAGAGAGATGAGGAATCTGTGGGAGGTCAAACACCCTCAATATTATTTGAAACATGTAAGGAAGTCAACGCTGGAGAGACTTCTGACATTTGTCCAGACAACCATCCCGGAAGCAACGATATAGATGTTGTTAAAGAAAATTGGGATCTTGAGGAACATGTATAAGAGGGAGCATAACAAGATCCAGGATTCCATGAGATCAGGAGCATCAGCAGATGATGTATATGTACCCAGGCTGTGGTACTACAATAAACTACGGTTTCTTGATGACCAGACTAAAGCCAGGGCATCACTTTCAACCCTTCCCTCCACCCTTTCATGCACCCTTCCCTCCACCCCAGCAGAGGCTGATGAGGACCAAGCTGGGTCTTCCATCCTGGAAGAACCGGATGTGACCATCTGGAGTCAGGTAAATTAATTTCAAAAATATTTACTGTCCTAATATTATTGATGTTAAGTGGATGTTATAATTGATTGAAATAATTTTCTCCTAAAAATTATGTATACATATCAATTGACAGTAGTGGCCAAATATGTTTGTCACCTGCTTTAAAAAATTATGGTGTCTGATTTCTAGACTCTTTTATTAAGAGATGTATTCACATTGAATTTGCAAGTCATGAGAAGCAAATTGTGTGTCATTGATGAACCCAAAAAAAACTAAAACTATGTCCCTTTTTTATACACAGGATGAGGGCAGCCAGGAGGAATGTGGGGAAAGTGGCAGGCAGAAGGAGGCAGGGCCCATGGACAGCCTGGAGGAGGCCGGACCCAGTGTCATCCTGGAGGAGGCCAGACCCAGTGTCATCCTGGAGGAGGCCAGACCCAGTGTCATCCTGGAGGAGGCCGGACCCAGTGTCATCCTGGAGGAGGCCGGACCCAGTGTCAGACAGGAGGTGGCTGGGCCCAGTAGCAGCCTGACACAATCTCAAGTGCCTCCCCTCCGCCTTCCAAAAAAAAGGGCCAGGAAGGGGACAGTGACACAGGAGGCATCCCTACGCCTCATGCGAGAGGTCACCAATTTTTTGAGGAGCCCCCCCGAAGCTGAAGAGGCCTATGGGTGCTACTTAGCCAGCAGGATGCTTCAAATGCAGTGGGGCCAATGCCTCATTTGCGAAAAACTTTCGGCGGAAATGATCCACAAGGGGCTGAACGGCGAGCTAACTGCCAATACACAATTACATGAGGCAGCCCCCCTCCTCCTCCTCCTGCCACAACTCAAACACCAGAGCCACAGCCTCCAAAGAAGGCTGCAGGGAAGGGTGCAGGGCAGCGTGGAGGAAAGGCTGCAGGGAAGAGAAGAAAGTGATGACCTGGGTTCAGTCTGGTATGACAGAAGACGCAGGCTGTTGTAGTACCACAGTCTGGGGACATCTATATCATCTGCTGCTGCTGTTGATCTCTGGGATTCCTGGACCAGATTGTGCTCCCTCTTATATGGACTCCTCAAGATCCCAATTTTCATGTCCACAGACTTTTTCCAGCATTGACTTCCTCTTTATTTTCTTTTGACCATAAATAAATGGATATTTGAGTTTATGAAAAGACTTTATGTGTTTTAATTAACATCATTGATTTAGATGTCAAATTAACAAGGGACAACAATCTCCTTGAGGTTGCAAAAACACACACAAAAAAAAAAAATGTTCTAGTGGTAACTTAAAAAAAAAAAAAAAATATATATATATATATATATATATATATATATATATATATATATATATATATATATACACACATATACATAACCAAAAAAGGTTCTTTGTGTTAACTTTATATACAAAAGAAAAAATTACAATAAACAAAAAAAATGGGTCTTTGTGGTAACTTAAAACAAACACAATTAAAAACAAACAAAAATAAAAGAAAAATGTATTTGTGTTCAATTTAAGAACTACAAAACTAAAACAAAAAAAATAATATTAAAAAAAATGGTTCTTTGTGGTAACTTTACAAACCCCAAAAAAAAAAAAAAAGTAGATAAAGATAAAATAAGTTCGACAACAATCATGAAATAAAAATCTGGATAAAATCAAAAATAAAAGATGACTCCCCCAAAAAAACAAGTGTAAAAACTATTATTAGTATGGAGACATTATTTTTAAAAATAATACTATATCATTCATGAGATCAAAGAGAAAAAGAATCCAGAAATCAGTTTGGGAGAACTCTGTGTGAATAGGAACAGCAAAACCTCTTCGTTCTTATAGCATTAATAAAGAAGACATTAATGCGCTGCATTCAACGATCACAGAATTTGCAGCGTGAGGAATGTGCTACCTACAATACGAACACTAGTTTTACTAGACCGAGTGCTGCCGATTAGTTTTTGCTTATGAGCATGCGTCGTTTTTTTGTCCGTCGGACTAGCATACAGACGAGCGGATTTCTGGGTCCGGCGTAGTTACGACGTAAAGATTTGAAGCATGTTTCAAATCTAAAGTCCGTCAGATTTGCGGCTGGAAAAGTCCGCTGAAAGTCCGGGGAAGCCCACACACGATCGGATTGTAAGCCGGCTTTAGTCCGTCGGCCCTTTGTATACGAAAAGTCAGACCGTGTGTACGCGGCTTAAGTTTTCAACATTCCAAACCTATCTTAGACTTTTCTATTTTTTTAAACCTCTACAAGTCAAAACAGGGGCATTAAGCTGTTTTTTTTTGGAGCTTAATGTGGCTCAACATACAAAATAAAGTTTACATGTTAACCAATTTGCACCATACTTCACACAATGACCAACTGGGTCATACATTTGGGCCATTTGACCTGTCTCCTCCTCCCCATCCAACACCCGGAAGTGGAGAGCCCAACATTGCCTTCCCTCGTACAATTGTGAGGAGGGAGGGAATGAACGCTGCTCGGGGTGATAATCTAGGGTGGTAAGGACTGGGGGAAAAATATCAGTAGGGGAGACTTATGCCGCGTACACACAAGCTGACTTTACGGCAGACGGGATTTGGTCGGACATTTCGATCGTGTGTGGGCTCCAGCGGACTTTGTTTTCTCAAAAGTTGGACGGACTTAGATTTGAAACATGTTTTAAATTAATCAGTCAAAATCGAGTCCGGTCGAAAAGTCCGCTCGTCTGTATGCTAGTTCGACGGACAAAAAGCCACGCTAGGGCAGCTATTGGCTACTGGCTATGAACTTCCTTGTTTTAGTCCGGTCGTACATCATCACGTACGAATTCGATTGAATTTGGTGGATTGTGTGTAGGCAAGCCCGTTCATTCAGAAAGTCCGTCGTAAAGTCCGCCGAGCAAAGTCTGCCGTGAAGTCCGCTCGTGTGTACGCGGCATTAGAGTAAGGCCTAGAACTGTCTGTTAGAGAGAGTCACAAACCAGGGCCCTGGTTTATGATGACGGACAGTCCATTCATGTCAATAGTGTCTCTTTGGATTTCTTGGAGTGCTGCGTCAGCCAGGTGGGTTGCAGGAGGTGGTCGTTGCGATGACGAGGAGGGACCCTTGTTCGGTGGGGGGAAGCTCCTGGGAGAGTAGGCCTAGGTGGAGCAGAAGACGTTCATCCTCCGCAAAGGAAGAGAAGCCATGTCCTTTGTTGCGATATGAAAAGTTCAGGTGGGGAGGGAAAGACCATCTATATGATATCTCTTTCCGTGTCGGGATTTGAAGTAGAGGTTTGAATGCTCTTCGCTATTGCGCTGTGTAAGGAGAGAGGTCGGCAAAAACCTGAATTGGGTGACCTTGGATATTAAGGGCTGTGGTCCCTCTTGATTTCCACATCACCTCTTCCTTCATTGAATAAAAATGAGGTTTTTCTATGATATCCCTGGGAAGCCTGTCTGATCAGGGAGGCTGTAGTGCTCTATGAGCTCTGTCGAGTTCCAGGCGGTGATCAGCAATATCTGGAATGAGCCCTTTAAGTGGTGCCTTCACTGCTGGCTGGACTTCCTTCTCAGATTCGGGGAGCCCCCTTATCCTAAAGTTGTATCGTCTTGACCTGTTCTCAAGTTCATCGATCTTTGAAAGTGCAGTCTCTAGTTGGTCCTGCATGTCTTGGAGTCTGGCTGAATTTTGGTTTATCCTGGCAACATATTGATCTGCTTTCCTTTCTATCAGTTCGATCCTCATCCCCAATTGCTGCAAGTCTGCATGTATGGATGATTGTCAGGGCTGGCTCAGCCCTTCCTTCTCTGAGCTAGCCGTCCAGCTGTCGGCTAATTGCCAGCTCTCATCTCTCTCCACAGTTAACCAGCTGTTGTGGATCTGCTCGTCAGTCCCGCCTACTTAAAGATCTCCAGCTCACTTAATTCCTGCCTTCGCGTTGGTCACATCACAAGAAACTATCTCCTGCGTTCCTGTTTAAAGACTGGCTTTGCTTACATCCCTTCTGGCTCCTTATCCTGCTTAATGTTCCTCTACTTGGATCCCTGACTTCTGGCCTGGCTGATTACCCAATCTGGTTAATGAACTCTGGCTTGTCTGATCACCCAATCTGGTTACTGAACTCTGGCTTGTCTGACTACCCAATCCAGTTACTGGACTCTGGCTATGCATCGACTATGCTTACTCTATTTACCGTTTTATTTTTATTAATAAACAAGTGTGATTTTACTGTAGTTCTGTCTCGGTCTGGTTCATGGTTTCTGACAGTAGGCGAAGGCCATGAATTCAGAAGATACAGTCAATCCACTTGTTGGTAATATTTTTTCCAGATTGGATGAGCAAGATCACCGCATGGATCTGTTTGCCATGGCGTTACAAACGATCCTGAGTCGCATGGATCACCTGGAATCCCCCACTGTGGCTGCTCAGGTACAAGCTGAGTTGCAGGCTGTCCCTGCTGCTGCGCCAGTCTCTGTGCAGGCACTCGCCTTAAGTACCGTATATACTCGAGTATAAGTCGAATTTTTCAGCACATTTTTTCGTGCTGAAAGTGCCCCCCTCGACTTATACTTGAGTCAAGCACTTTTCTGCAGCAAAAAATTTCATTTTCTGAACCGACTTTGGGGCCCCGTATCTCAGGGCCACTTGGCGCTAGGAACCCCAAATTTGGTGTGAAAACCCAGTGGAACTGGTACCATAACATATCCAAACCTGGGGTTCCTAGCACCAAGTGGCCCCGAGATACGGGGCCCCAAAATCGGTTTGGAAAATGTCATTCTCTGCTGAAGAAAAGTGCTTGACATTTTCTGAACCGACTTTGGGGCCCCATATCTCAGGGCCACTTGGAGCTAGGAACCCCAAATGTGGTGTGCAAACCCAGTGGAACTGGTACCATAACATATCCAAAGCTGGGGTTCCTAGCACCAGGTGGCCCTGAGATACAGGGCCCCAAAACCGGTTCGGAAAATGTCATTCTCTGCTGCAGAAAAGTGCTTGACATTTTCTGAACTGATTTTTGGGGCCCTGTATCTCGGGGCCACTTAGTGCTAGAAAACCCAGCTTTGGAAATTTTATGGCGCTAGTTCCACTGGATTTGCACACCAAATTTGGGGTTCTTAGCACTACGTGGCCCCGAGATATGGGGCCCTAAATTCAGTCAACTGTGTCCATCTGCAGCAATGTCATTTTAGGACCCTTTGGGTTCAGAGACCCCAAATTTTGGCTGCAGCTAGGGGGCATCTAGGATCCCTTAACTACCGAGTTTGAAGTTCAGGGGACCTTTTGGCTGCAAATGGGCACAGTGAGGCATGCAAATGGGCACAGTGATGCTGCAAATGGGCATTGTTGACCCTCTTTTCCACTTACAGTAGCTGTGCATTTCTCACCCTCGTCTTATACTCGGGTCAATACGTTTTTCCCATTTTTTTTGTAGTAAATTAGGGCCTCGACTTATACTCGGAACGACTTATACTCGAGTATATACGGTATTACCTCTATAGGAGGTATGTCTGGTTCCACCCTGCTTCCCCAGTGATTTGGAGGCGATCCAGTTCAATGCAGAGGGTTTCTCAACCAAGCTGAGATATACTTTGAGATGCTGCCCCGGGCGTTTCCCACGGACAGAAGCAAAGTAGGGTTTGTGATACCTTTGCTTTCTGGCCTGGGCTAACCCTCTATGGGAGATGCAAAAACCTGTTGTCTTGAGTTACCCTGAGTTTGTGGCCTCCTTTAAAAGGGTATTTGACGTTCCCGCATGCTCCGCTTCTGCTGCCAAGTGCCTCATGTCCATCAGAGTACGAGAACTGTTGCCGACTATGCCATTGAGTTCTGTAATCTGGCAGCAGAGGTTGCTTGGAACAATGAGGCCCTCGTGGCTGCTTTTTCTTATGGTCTCTTGGATTCCATCAAGGATGAGATAGCAGCCCGAGATATACCCACTGAGCTGGAGAGCTTGATCTCGTTTGCCATCCTCATTGAGTCCAGAGTTTCTTTAAAGGAGTGTTTGCGGAAGCCTCCTGTAGGTTTGCCTCTGAGCTTTGCAGTCCCACCCGTGCCTCCCATACCTCCTAGTACCGAGTCGGTCAGTGATGATGAACCCATGCACTTGGGCTTTACGCGTCTCTCTGCGGATGAGAGAGCCTTTAGGAGGAGGGAGAGATTGTGCCTTTATTGTGGCCAGGCAGGTCACTTTTTGAAGTCTTGTCCTATCCGTCCTGGGAACACCTGAACCGTGAGGTCCTGTCATGGACAGACCTTAGGGGGTGTTGTGTTGTCCCCAGTTATCCAGAAGGATAAGCCCCTGGTTTCGGTCACGCTTTCTTGGACTAAGTCGTCTATCGAGATACAGGCTCTAATCGACCCTGGGGCAAGTGATTTCCTCTCCTAAGTTTTCGCTGGTTATTGGTTATCCTTGGTTACAGAGGCACAGCCCCTCTTTTGATTGGCTCCCTGCTGAGGTTCCCTCATGGTCACCACAATGAAGTGAAACATGCTTCCGGAAGGTAGCCAAGGTCCTGTGTACCTCTTCACTCTCCTCCCTGCCAGAGGAGTACCGTGATTTTAGCGATGTCTTTGACAAAGGTCCAAACTGTCCCTATGATTGCGGAATTGACCTTCAACCTGGTGCCACTCCCCCTCGTGGTCGGGTTTACCCTTTGTCGGTCTTGGAGGGTAAAGCCATGGAGGAGTATGTTGCAGATGCACTTTCTCTGGGTTTCATCCGCAAATCCTCATCTCCTGCTGGTGCTGGTTTCTTCTTTGTGAAGAAGAGGAGCAGTGAACTGAGACCTTGTATTGATTATAGGGGTCTCAATCGTTTCACGATTAAGAATGCCTACCCAATCCCGTTGATTACAGAGTTATTTGACCGCCTCAAGGGAGCAACAGTTTTCGCTAAGCTTGATCTGAGAGGGGCTTACAAACTCGTGAGGATTAAGGAGGGCAACGAGTGGAAAACTGCGTTTAATACCAGAACAGGCCAATATGAGTATTTCGTAATGCCTTTTGGCCTTTGTAACGCCCCGGCAGTTTTCCATGAATTTATTAACGATGTCCTCCGAGATTTGTTGCAGTTATGTGTGGTGGTTTATCTCGATGATATCCTCATATTTTCCAAGTCCCTGTAGAGCCATCACCCAGATGTCTGTCATGTGCTTCAGAAATTAAGAGAGAACAATCTCTATTGTAAACTGGAGAAGTGAGAGTTCCATTGGGAACAGGTTAAATTCCTGGGCTATATCATTTCCACTGCTGGTTTTTGGATGGACCCAGAGAAACTTTTGGCAGTTCTACAGTGGCCTTGACCCGTGGGATTACGTCCTCTGCAGCGTTTCCTGGGTTTTGGCAACTATTATCGGAAGTTTATTCTCCTCTCTGGTCAAGCCCCTGACCGATATGACCAGAAAGAAGAGCAACCCACAGAGTTGGTCTCCGGAGTCCATTAAGGCCTTTGAAAGTCTCAAGGCTGCCCTTGTTTCTGCTCCTGTGTTGGCACATCCTGATCCTATGTTACCTTTTATGCTTGAGGTTGATGCTTCTGAGACTGGTGTTGGTGCCCTTCTGTCTCAACGTCCTACCTCTGAGAGTGCTATGCATCCTTGTGGCTACTTTTCCAAAAAATTGTCACCTGCCGAGTGCAATTACGAGATTGGTGACAGAAAGCTGTTGGCAATCATTTTAGCCCTGAAAACATGGAGACATCTCCTCGGTACCACTGTGCCGGTTCTCATTCTTACCGACTATAAGAATCTAACATTCTTGTCTGAGGCTAAACGTCTTTGTCCCAGAAGGGTGCTATGGGCTCTTTTCTTGTGAAGTTTCAATTACATTGTCTCATTCTTTCCCGGTACTAAGAATGTAAGGGCTGACGCTTTGTCATGACAATTTTCCTCCACTTCCAAGTTGGAGTCGGTTACGGTTCCTATGATTCCTCCTGATCGTATTCTGGCTACGGTTCGCACCAGTCTTACTTCTCCTTTGGGTGACAAAATTGTTGCTGCTCAGGTCGATGCTCCTCCTGAGAAACCTTGTGACCGCTGCTTTGTCATAGAGTGTCTCCGTACTGCCGTGCTCCAGACTTACTATTCTCCCAAGGCAGCTGGCCATCCTGGTAAGAATCAACTCATTGGGGCCATTTCCCAACAATTCTGGTGGCATAGTCTACGTGCTGATGTAACTGCCTTCGTAGCTGCCTGTTCCATGTGTGCTCAGAGTAAGACTCCACGACACCTTCCAGTGGGCATCCTACAACACATACACAATGGAGAGAGGCCCTGGACCCACCTGTCTATGGATTTCATTGTGAAATTGCCAACTCCCAAGGCAACACAGTTATCCTTATGGTGGTTGACCGGTTCTCAAAGATGTGTCATTGTATTCCATCTAAGTATGTGGCCACTTCTAAGGAACTGGCTTCCATTTTTGCTCGGGAGATCTTTCGCTTACATGGGCTACCCAAGGTGATTGTCTCGGACAGGGTTAGTCAGTTTGTGTCCCGGTTCTGGCGAGCCTTTTGTGCACAGCTGGGAATTCAGCTTGCTTTCTACTCTGCGTATCGCCCGCAGTTTAATGGGGCCGCAGAACGAGCCTCAGTCCTTGGAGCAATTCCTACGTTACTATATTTCTGACCATCACAACTGGTCAGACCTATTACCATGGGCAGAGTTTGCTCACAACAGTGCCTTGAATTCTGCTTCCCGATTGTCTCCGTTTATGGCAAATTATGGTTTCCAACCTTCCATGTTGCCTGACTCGTTTGTTCTGCAGAGTATTCCTGCGCTAGAGGAGCATCTCCATGGTCTTTGTTCCACTTGGGCACAAGTCCAGGAGGCTTTGCATCATGCTAATGATAAGTACAGACTCCATGCTGACCGCAGACGCCTGCCTGCTCCTTCCTACCAGTTTGGGGACAGGGTCTGGCTGTCCTCTCGCAACCTCCGACTTTGTGTTCCCTCACTGAAGTTCGCACCTTGGTTTTTTGGGCCTTTCCGTATCCTTCGCAGGATTAACCCAGTGGCTTATGCGTTGGACCTTCCTCCTAGTATACGCTTTTCAAATGTGTTTCATGTCTCCTTATTGAAACCGTTGGTCTGCAACCGCTTTACCACCTCGGTGCCACGTCCACAACCTATACAGGTTGAGAACCATGAGGAGTATGAGGTACAATCCATTGTTGACTCCTGTAGTTTCCGTGGGTGCATACAGTACCTGGTGCATTGGAAGGGGTACGGTCCGGGGGAACGCTCCTCGGTCTCATCCTCCGACGTACATGCTCCTGCCCTGTCCGTGATTTCCATAGACATTTTCCCCTCAAGCCCGGTGGTCCTCCAAGGGGGAGGGGTCGTTGAGGACTGGGGTACTGTCAGGGCTGGCTCAGCCCTTCCTTCTCTGAGCTGGCCGCTCAGCTGTCGGCTAATTGCCAGCTCTCATCTCTCTCCACAGTTAACCAACTGTTGTGGATCTGCTCGTCAGTCCCGCCTACTTAAAGATCTCCAGCTCACTTCATTCCTGCCTTCGCCTTGGTCACATCGCAAGAAACCATCTCCTATGTTCCTGTTTAAAGACTGGCTTTGCTTACATCCCTTCTGGCTCCTTATCCTGCTTGCTGTTCCTCTACTTGGATTCCTGACTTCTGGCCTGGCTGATTACCCAATCTGGTTACTGAACTCTGGCTTGGCTGATTACCCAATCTGGTTACTGTACTCTGGCTTGGCTCACTACCCAATCCGGTTATTGGACTCTGGCTATGCTTTGACTACACTTACTCTATTAACCTTTTTATTTTTATATATAAACAAGTGTGATTTTACTGTACTTCTGTCTTGGTCTGGTTCATGGTTTCTGACAATGATGTGATTTGGGCAGCTTGCAGTGCAAGGTTGCTAGTTAGCATCTGTGAGAAAGCTTGCATCATGGATGGGAAGTCAGTGGGTGCTGGGGCAGAGTCACAAGCTTCTCCCTCACAGAAGAGAAGGCCCGAGATGGGGGTTGTGGGGATTCCCATCAACGATCACCCTAGCAGGGATTTGGTGGATGTGGGAGAGGGGGCCATCGTTACTGGGGGGTTCGCTGTACCTGGAGAGGGAGGAGGAGCTGTGTCCTGGTCGACTATGTAGCCTTCTTCCTCGGCTTCTGTGTTTCTCCTTTGTGGGGCGGCCACCATTTTGGCGTAGCTGAGCGGACCGGCAACAAAGGTCATCTGGCGGGATGGGCTTCTCCTGGCCGATGCGGAGGTCATCCACGCGTTCCCGGGGAACTTCCCTGGTGTTTCGTTCTTCCAGTGTGGTGTTCAGGGAGGTGTTCTGGAGGATGTAGCAGGCAGTTAAATGACCATGTTGGCACGGAGCTCTAGAGTGTCGTGACCATCTTGCGAGGTTCCGCAAGATGCCCTTTGAAATCCTGAAGGCGGTGATTGGATAGTCGCACAAAAAGTCTCACGCATATGGTATCCTCCTACTCAGGAGAAGCAGCAGAATGTATTTTGGGGTGTAATTTCACATGTACCCGTGGCATGTGTGAGCAATATATCATTTCAGTGAAAACTTTGTGTAAACCCTTTTTTTTGTCATTTTTCAATCACTTGTGACAAAAAAAATGAAATGGGCTCAACGTGCCTCTCAGCAAATTCCTTGGGGTGTCTACTGTCCAAAAAGGGTTAATTTGGGGGGGGGGGGTTGTACTTCCCTGACATTTTTAGCACCTCAAAAATGAGATAGGCAGTCAGAAAGTAAAAGCTGCATAAATTCAAGTAGATTTACCATAGTTTGTAGACTCTATAACTTTTGCGCAAACCAATAAATATACGCATATTTTTTTTTTTACCAAAGACATGTACCTGAATACATTTGGCCTAAATGACACAAATCTAGTTTATTGGATATTTTTTAGAACAAAAAGTAGAAAATATATATATTTTTTTCCAAAATGTTCAGTCTTTTTTCGTTTATATCGCAAAGAATAAAAATCCTAGAAGTGATCATATGCCACCAAAAGAAAAGCTCTATTTGTGGGGAAAAGAAGGACATAACTTTTGTTTGGATACAGCGTTGCATGACCGTGCAATTACCAGTTAAAATAGCACAGTGCCAAATTGTAAAAAATGCTCTGTTTAGGAAGAGTGTGAAACCTTCCAGAGCTGAAGTGGTTAATGTCATTCATTTGCCTTGTGGAAGACCAAAATCCATGAAACTTCTAAGATAGGTTTGGAAAGTTGAAAACTTGGGCTGTGCAAAGTTTCAAGGCAATTGATTTAAGGTTTAGGCACATTATGGTACATTAAACTCTTTTTACATTACGCTGTTCACGTTAAATGTTTTAGGATTGTAAAATATAGCTATGTGAATAACTTTTGGTATGATTTACCAAATAACCTGAAATTTTCAGAATATGTTGGCATAGACAGAGCCTTGTATTGTGTAATGTTTGGGGGGTATATGGTTAACATCTAAGCTCTTTTTGTACGTATAGCCAAATTAAGCACCCCAAAAACAAGCTTAATGTCCCTAGTTTGCCTTGTGGGAGACCAACATCCATGACCTTTTTTACATTAAGCCACGTTTTGTGATTGTAAAATATAGCTTAATGTTAATAACTTTTAATGTGATTTACCAAATGATCTGAAATTTTCAGAATATGTTGACATAGACAAAGAAAGTCCTGTTTTGTGTGAAGTGTGGGGGACATTGGTTAACATCTAAGCTCTTTTTTTTTTTTTTTGAATATTTGAATGATAATAACGAGAAAAATCCACCTATTTGAAGTATAATATCTTGAGTCGTCAAAGAGCTTCATGGGCGTGGTATTTCTAGGGTGGTAAAAAGATGGAGGGATCTGACAAGTTGGATAATTTAAGTTTACCTAGGGAGTTTGATAGGTCTTGTTTTAGATACCAGTCCGTGAATTTAAATGGTTGCATTATATCCAGTAGTTCCTTCTGGGTGAACGTGGCCTCCATAAATTCACGCCATCTGGCAAAGAAGCATGTAGTGGATCGTAAGTTTAGAACAATAATCTAGTCTCTCTAGATTGAAGAGCGTTAACATTGAGCGTTCCAGAATTGTGAGGCTAGGTGGTGTTGGTTTGATCCAATGGAACATGATCGTTCTAGGAGCTACTAGGAGAGTTATATGTATAAAAAAGTGTAGCGCTATAAACTCCAAAAAAGTGACATCTCAAAACCAAATAGAGTGTATATATAATGACATATCATATGGTTAGATATTGGTATGAAAAAGCTAGATAAATACGTATATAGTATACAAAAGATGTGAACCAATGTGCAAAGAACCCCTGCAATATTGCTATTAAATGGAAATGGCACACTGTGTATATATTATATAAATTATAAAAACATCAAATCATGTGAACAGTGATGCAAATATAAATAAATATAAATAAAATGCAAGTACAGTCCAAAAAGTCCTAAATGGGATTAACACCACAGGGAATTAAATTATCAGAGTCCACCAATAATGTTGAAAAGTTATAGAGGGAGTGAAAAAGCCACCACCCAGGGTCTTAGGGTGCTCACCAAAAAGAAATGACCTGGAACAATTTATGCCGGCCAAGTCCCAAAAGACAATGAGACCAACAGGTCACAAGAATATAGCTCCTTAGACACCTATGTTGACTCGCAGTTTGGAATAGAGGATATGTGAGGAGGCTGTGTTTAAAAGTGACCAAAATAACCAGGAAGGGTAATGATGGTGGAAAGAGCCATCACCTGAAGATATTAAAGGCTTACCAGAGGTTGTTGACTTGGGGAGACTTATGTCATCCAAGTCAAAAAGGCATGGAGACCAACTAGTCAGAAGGGTACATCCCCTTTCGATATCCTCAATAGATTCCATAACATGGCGGCTATTTAGCACCCACAGTTATCATATTCGTAGATCATCAAAAAATTACAAAGATTAGGTAGCGGTAATTGTGAAGGGTCCACCCAACGCGTTTCTGCTAAAGAGCCGTCATCTGAGCCGTCATCTTTTCAACATTATTGGTGGACTCTGATAATTTGGTTCCCTGTGGTGTTAATCCCATTTAGGACTTTTTGGACTGTACTTGCTTTTTATTTATGTTTATTTATATTCGCATCACTGTTCACATGGTTTGATGTTTTTATAATTTATATACTATGTACACAGTGTACCATTTCCATTTATATCAATATTGCAGGGGTTCTTTGCACATTGGTTCACATTTTTTGTATACTATATACGTATTTATCTAGCTTCTTCATACTAATATCTAACCATATGGTGTGTCATTATATATACACTCTATTTGGTTTTGAGATGTCACTTTTTTGGAGTTTATAGCGCTACAATTTTTTATACATTTACTTATTACTTGGGTCTACAGGTGTGTTGGCAGCTGTTCACTCCCTTTTTACGCAGCGCTGTATTTTTTTTTTTTAGGGGAGTTATATGAGTCCATTGGGTAAGGTTGAGTGAGCCTGCTGACGATTGTGCGGGAGGTATTGGTTCGCATCCCAATATACACAGTAGCGGATTGTTGGGTAGCCAGCTCTTATTGATTCTGAAGATGTATGCCAGCACAGAGTTCCAAAATCTAGCAATTGATGGGCATTCCCAGAGGCGGTGGAGTAGAGTAGGACGTGATAGTGAACACCAGGGGCATTGTGCCTGGGTAGAGTCTGCCTTATTGATGCGGAATTGGTAATATGCCCTGTGTATAATTTTAAATTGCGTTTCACGCCACGACTCTGATATCGTGAGTTTGTGGATGCGTCAGTATCCTTCCAGGATCCTTTCTGGAAGTGTGTTGTCGTTAAAGATGGTGGACCATTTTTGGAATGGAGCAAGTTGGTATTTATCCGATTGGTGCATAATGAGGTATGAGTATATACTGGAGATGGAGTAGTCCTCTTTCCTGAACATTATATGAATAAATGATTGTTGAAGAGGGTCAGTTTGAGATCCACAGCATGACCGTAGATAGGCTAAAGTTTGTTGATAATAGAAGATGTGTGACGTCGGCAATGCAAATTCACGTGAGAGGGTTTGAAAAGATTTGAATTCACCAGGTTTGCCTTGGTACAGAGAAGTTATGTGAGTGAGTCCACGGGTTAACCATAGGGTAAAAGCTTTATGCATAATTGATGGGAGGAATATAGGGTTGCCCTGAATGGTTAAGTGGCAGGATATACTCGAGGGTAACCCCAGCAGTCTCCGCACCTCTCTCCACGCAATATCTGTATCTTTGATAAGAACACTATTTCTAAGGTGCGGTGGTAGACCTCAAATATTCGAGTGTAAGGCTTCTGACAGAGTGAGCGGAGAGGCCAAAGCTCTCTCGAGTGTATTATTAGAGTACTTTGATTTACCAGACAGCCAATCAAGGCCTTGTCTAAGCAGGCAAGAGAGGTTGTAAAAACGTATATTGGGCAAGCCAGCACCCCCCTCGGACCTAGGGAGACATAGTTTTTGTAATGCCATGCGTGTTTTTTGTGTACCCATATGAAGGCCACAAGTACTTTGTGTATTCCCTGCACATCGGAGTGTTTTAATAAAAGGGGTATGGTTTGCATTGGATAGAGTAGACGTGCAAACGAGACCATTTTAAAGAGGTGACATCTCCCAAAGAACCAGAGGGGGAGGGTTGCCCAAGCTTCCAACTCCTTTACAATTTTGGATATCAGAGGCTGGTAATTAAGATTGTATATAGAGGAAGGTTCTTGTTCTATATGGATACCCAAGTAGGTGATGTGGTGAGTCGCTAAGGTAAAAGGGGATGATGACATCTATTTAGCTGATGCCCGAGGGTGTAGTGATAGGACCTCGCTTTTGTCAAAATTAATTCTAAAGCCCAAGCTCTCTTGAAAGGTCTTAAAGAGTTCTGAGTTTATCAAAGTCTGCAGGAGGGTCGGTGGAGAACAGTAATATGTCATCCGCGAATAGGGCGGAGCGAAATATCTGGTTGCCTACAGTGATGCCACTGATTCCTTCAAGTGAGTTAAGTATCCTGGATAGAGGCTCAATAGCTATATTGAAGAGTAGGGGGGAAAAGGGGGCATCCCTGTCTCGTTCCTTATGTCAACAGGATTGTGTCAGAAACAAAATCAGGAGTGACGAGTCGAGCCGTCGGGGATGCATACATTTGTTGTAGAAAATGCACAATTGGGCCAGAGAAACCGAATGCTTCCATCACTCTAAATAGCCACGACAAATTAATGTTGTCGAAAGCTTTTTCGGCATCGAGTGAAATGATGGCTACATCTTGGTCTGGGTGTGATTTAGCGTACTCCAGCGCCATCAGAACCTTACGAATGTTCAAGGTGGTAGAATGCCCTGGGACAAAACCAGATTGGGCTGGGTGTAGTAAAGAGGGGAGTAATGGAGCTAGACATGAGGTTATATGAGGCTATTATTTTTGCTAGAATTTTAACGTCTACATTGATTAGGGATATTGGACGATATGAGCCCGGGTGCAGAGAATCTTTTTTCTTTTTTGGAGATTAGTCTAATGTGTGCCTGCGTTCCCGTGGGGAGATAAGGGCCACCATCCCACATAGTGGTGAAGACAGATGTTTCAGAGTGGCAGGGATAAATTCTTTTGTCAATTTGTAAGCCAACCGGGCCCGGAACCTTGCCAGATGCTAGAGATTTAATAGTTAACTGGATGTCCTCTAAGGAGATGGGAGCATTAAGAGTCTCTAATTGAGTGGAGTCGAGCTGAGGTAGATGGGTCTTTGCTAGGAAGGTCTCTGCTTTCATCTGGTTGGTCGTATCCTTAGAGTACAAGGTCGTATAGTAGTCAGCAAGAAGTTTACTGATTTCCACAGGTGAGGTAACAACGTGGCCCGCAGTGTTTTTTTAAGGCGGAGATGTTGGTAGGTCGCCTCGGGCCTGAGCACAGTTTGGCTAATAGTTTTCCCGCCTTGTTGACGAACCTGCTTCTTGCTGTTCCTCCCACATGTCAAAACTGTGTTTAGCCTGTTGCCAAGTTTGTAAGTGATTGGGAGTGCGGTATAATGTGAGACGCTCGTGTGCTAAACGCAAAGCCTCGTTAGCTTGTATGTATTGTTGCCGAGAGTGTTTCTTAAATTGGGTGGTGTATGAAATAATTTTTCCCCTCATAAATGCTTTACCTGCTTCCCAGAAAAGGTTTGGATCTGTAATGTGTGCTCCGTTTGTCGAGGTATATTCCGCACATGCTGACAGAAATCTTCATTATCCACCAGATAGGAAGGAAAGCGTCATGTGGGCGAAGGACATGAGGGTTTGGCATTTGTTAAGTGTATCGTTATCAGACTGTGGTCTGAGATTCTCTCGTCGCTGATTTCCGCATCATGTAATGTAGGTAGTAGCGCCGAGGAGGCAAATAAATAATCGATCCGCGAAAAAGAATTGTGAGGGGGTGAAAAGAAAGTAAAATCCTGGTCCGTTGGGTGCGTTAGTCGCCATACATCTAAAAATCGTATGGAAGCGATGGATTGGGCTAAGAGTTTGATCAGTAGTTGGGGATTTGACCTTACTTGTCACACGAGTTTGGGCACTGGTGCAGTCTTCCGAGAGGGACATGACAGAGTTAAAATCACTGCCTACTAAGTAAAGAGCTTCAGGGGTACTTATTATCCAGGATACCATGTCTTGAAAAAAGAGAGTGTCAAGAGAGTTAGGAGCATATACAGTGGGGACAGAAAGTCCTCAGACCCCCTTAAATTTTTCACTGTTATATTGCAGCCATTTACTAAAATCATTTAAGTTATTTTTTTTCCTCATTAATGTACACACAACACCCCATATTGACAGAAAAACACAGAATTGGTGACATTTTTGCAGATTTATTAAAAAAGAAAAACTGAAATATCACATGGTCCTAAGTATTCAGACCCTTTTGCTGTGACTCTCATATATTTAACTCAGGTGCTGTCCATTTCTTCTGATCATTCTTGAGATGGTTCTACACCTTCATTTGAGTCCAGCTGTGTTTTATTATACTGATTGGCCTTGATTAGGAAAGCCACACACCTGTCTATATAAGACCTTACAGCTCACAGTGCATGTCAGAGCAAATGAGAATCATGAGTTCAAAGGAACTGCCTGAAGAGCTCAGAGACAGAATTGTGGCAAGGCACAGATCTGGCCAAGGTTACAAAAAATTTCTGCTGAACTTAGGGTTCCTAAGAGCACAGTGGCCTCCATAATCCTGGAAGACGTTTGGGACGACCAGAACCCTTCCTAGAGCTGGCCGTCCGGCCAAACTGAGCTATCGGGGAAGAAGAGCCTTGGTGAGAAAGGTAAAGAAGAACCCAAATATCACTGTGGCTGAGCTTCAGAGATGTAGTCGGGAGATGGGAGAAAGTTGTAGAAAGTCAACCATCACTGCAGCCCTCCACCAGTCGGGGCTTTATGGCAGAGTAGCCCGACGGAAGCCTCTCCTCAGTGCAAGACACATGAAAGCCCGCATGGAGTTTGCTAAAAAAAACACCTGAAGGACTCCAAGATGGTAAGAAATAAGATTTTTTGGTCTGATAAGACCAAGATAGAACTTTTGGCCTTAATTCTAAGCGGTATGTGTGGAGAAAACCAGGCACTGCTCATCACCTGTCCAATACAGTCCCAACAGTGAAGCATGGTGGTGGCAGCATCATGCTGTGGGGGTGTTTTTCAGCTGCAGGGACAGGACGACTGGTTGCAATCGAGGGAAAGATGAATGCGGCCAAGTACAGGGATATCCTGGACGAAAACCTTCTCCAGACTGCTCAGGACCTCAGACTGGGCCGAAGGTTTACCTTCCAACAAGACAATGACCCTAAGCACACAGCTAAAATAACAAAGGAGTGGCAGCACAGTGGTGTAGTGGGTAGCACTCTCGCCTAGCAGTAAAAAGAGTCGCTGGTTCGAATCCCAACCACGACACTACCTGCCTGGAGTTTGCATGTTCTCCCTGTGCCTGCGTGGGTTTCCACCAGGTACTCCGGTTTCCTCCCACACTCCAAAGACATGCTGGTAGGTTAATTGGCTTCTGTCCAAAATTGGCCCTAGTATATGAATGGGGACCTTGGATTGAGGGTTGGGACTGATGTGAGTGTGCGATGTACAGGGTTAGGGACAATTGTAGACATGCACCCACACTCACTCAGGTTGAACTGGATGGACTGGTGTCTTTATTCAACCTTACTATGTAACTACTATGTAACTCCATGACTGTTCTTGAATGGACCAGCCAGAGCCCTGACTTAAACCCAATTGAGCATCTTTGGAGAGACCTAAAAATGGCTGTCCACCAACGTTTACCATCCAACCTGACAGAACTGGAGAGGATCTGCAAGGAGGAATGGCAGAGGATCCCCAAATCCAGGTCTGAAAAACTTGTTGCATCTTTCCCAAAAAGACTCATTGCTGTATTAGATCAAAAGGGTGCTTCTACTAAATACTGAGCAAAGGGTCTGAATACCTAAGACCATGTGATATTTCAGTTTGCTGCGTGTACATTAATGAGGAAAAAAATGAACTTAAATGATTTTAGCAAATGGCTGCAATATACCGTATATACTCGAGTATAAGTCAAATTTTTCAGCACTTTTTTTTGTGCTGAAAGTGCCCCCCTCGACTTATACTCGAGTCAAGCACTTTTCTGCAGCAAAAAATTTCATTTTCCGAACCGACTTTGGGGCCCGTATCTCAGGGCCACTTGGTGCTAGGAACCCCAAATTTGGTTTGCAAACCCAGGGGAACTGGTACCACAACATATCCAAAGCTGAAGTTCCTAGCACTAAGTGACCCCGAGATACGGGGCCCCAAAATCGGTTTAGAAAATGTCATTTTCTGCTGCAGAAAAGTGCTTGACATTTTCTCAACCAACTTTGGGGCCCCGTATCTCAGGGCCACTTGGTGCTAGGAACCCCAAATTTAGTGTGCAAACCCAGTGGAACTGGTGCCACAACATATCCAAAGCTGGGGTTCCTAGCACCAAGTGGCCCTGAGATACGGGGCCCCAAAAATGGTTCGGAAAATGTCATTTTCTGCTGCAGAAAAGTGCTTGACATTTTCTGAACTGATTTTTGGGGCCCTGTATCTCGGGGCCACTTGGTGCTAAAAACACCAGCTTTAGAAATTTTATGGTGCTAGTTCCACTGTGTTTGCACACCAAATTTGGGGTTCTTAGCACTAAGTGGCCCCAAGATACAGGGCCCCAAATTCAGGCAACTGTGTCCATTTGCAGCAATGTCATTTCGGACCCTTTGGGTTCAGAGACCCCAAATTTTGGCTGCAGCTAGGGGGCATCTAGAAACCCTTAACTACCGAGTTTGAAGTTCAGGGGACCTATGGCTGCAAATGGGCACAGTTATGCTGCAAATGGGCATTGTTGACCCTCTTTTCCACTTACAGTAGCTGTGCATTTCTCACCCTCGTCTTATACTCGGGTCAATAAGTTTTTCCCATTTTTTTTGTGGTAAATTAGGGCTTCGACTTATACTCGGAACGACTTATACTCGAGTATATACGGTAACAAAAAGTGACACATTTAAGGGGGTGTGAATACTTTCCCTCCCCACTGTATGTTAGTGATAGCTATATCTTTAGCACCTATGATCCTATGTAGTGTCATTTTGTGGCCAATCGAATCGGTCTGTATACATCTCCAATAGTATGTCTCAGATGTCTATGAAGCAGTACAACCACTCCAGCTTTGCGACCAATTGCTGGGGAGCCGTATACCTCACCTACCCATAGTTTATGAAGACTGTTCATATCGTCTGTAGATGGGTGAGTCTCTTGGAGGAGTGCTACATCCGTCCGCAGACACTTTAAGTGTCTAAGGACGGACATGCACTTGTTTGGGGAACGAAGCCCTTTAACGTTCCAGGGTACAATTTAAGGAGAGGAGAATACTTAGAGGCCGAACACTGTTCCTCCTGTTGTACGTTATGACTTCTGTCTGAGTTTCACCAAAAAATCGTATGTCACTTATGGATGTAGTTATGGGGTGGGTAAATAAAGTCAATAGATAATCAACGCAGAAAGAATAAGAGAAAAACATCAAAAACGAATAACAACAAATCAGGTGGAAAAGCCACCAAATATAAACTGCTAACTTCACTTTTTTCCACATGAGGACAGATGTACAAGTGGATCTTGTGCCAAGCGCTTGCTCCACCCCTAGAGGTGTAGATGGGGCTTTAGGGGGAGGGGAGAGGAAAGAAAAAGGGGGGGGGAGTAAAGGGAGTCGGGGAGGGTAAAAAGAGGGAGGAGGGGAAGGGGGGCCCACTTAAAGCTGGGTCACGAGACAGGCCCAGAGGATCGAGAGTAAGATCCAAGGTTTATTAAACAGTTAAGTGCAGCACATAAAAAACAGATACAGAATAGCTATTTAGAAAAAAATGTTTCACTAGTTAGATAAATAAATCATTTGAAGTCCATAAAAAATAAAGCATAAATATTCTTCTGGTAATATCCAGGTTGGTTACTTGTCTGCAGGTCTAATAAATAAAAGAATGTGGATGCCCTTACCAGATCAGATGGACCCATTAAATTACAGGGGGTCTTTGAGGCATTAATAGACTATTATCAGACTGCTCTGTTGGGTGTCATCAGCAGGAACCAAACGTCAGATGTCCCGGGATCCGAGTCAGCTGTGAGGTCCGTGCTCACACTGCTTAGCTGGATGTCTTCTGCGAGAAGCAAATGTTAGATGTCCCGGGATCCGAGCGGGCTGTGAGGTCCGTGCTCTATTTGACAGCAGTAATCACCAGTATAAAGAGATAAAAAAGATCTAAGGGTACTCCGTATGAAATCTCTTGACAAAAGGTTTTATTTAAGGCACACAAATAAAAGCGCTCAGCAGCGCTGTGTTAAAATGAGCGGTATTCTTTACAGGGGCATTCTTGCAATAGGAGCTGTCTGTCCATAACAGAACAGCTGATCACTTGAGATGGCTGCGGGCGATGTCAGCGGTAATGCTCAACCCCCGCACGCGGCGTTACGTCACTGAGGACTTCATCAGCGGGGGTAGGGCCCGCCCATCACCCGTAGCAATATATACCCTTATTGAATAGACTAGGAGAGTGTCAAAACACCGGAACCGGAACCTAGAATAGGAGAAATCTTCCAGCGTTCACCAGGGGACACCATCCCATATACTCTCCTTACATTTAAACAATAAATTAACCTTATGGTGATAATAAGAACCTAAAAAATAGAGTGCTATTTATGCACAATCAGTATTTTAAGGTGCCAGAAAGGTTAGGAACTCTTAAAGATAAAAGTCAATGAAAGTTAATTAAAAAAATCCTTTTTGGTTAAAAAACTTTTTTTAATTATTAATAATTTTAATAAGACCACCCGCAGCCATCTCTTACAGTAATTCCAATTAATTTAAAATCTTAAGACCGTTACATGATACCGACTTATAAATAAGTAAAAATATACGAAATACATATATGCAAAAATACAAAAATCCGCAATTCAACAACTAAAATATTGTATATATAGTATAAAATAGTATTATAAGAGTATAATCGATCATTTATTGGAAATAAAACAGTTGAGATCGAACTCAACATTTAGTCCTCTAGGGACTGACACTCTGGTTTTGTGTATCCAGAAGGATTCTCTCTGGCTTAGTTGCCTTATAAAGTTACCCCCCCCTCCAATGTTTTGTGACTTTTTCTATACCCCAGAATAGCGGCGAAGTCCTCAGTGACGTAACGCCACGTACGGGGGTTGAGCATTACCGCTGACATCGCCCGCAGCCATCTCAAGTGATCAGCTGTTCTGTTACGGACAGACAGCTCCTATTGCAAGAATGCCCCTGTAAAGAATACCGCTCATTTTAACACAGCGCTGCTGAGCGCTTTTATTTGAGTGTCTTAAATAAAACCTTTTGTCAAGAGATTCCATACGGAGTACCCTTAGATCTTTTTTATCTCTTTATACTGGTGAATACTGCTGTCAAATAGAGCACGGACCTCACAGCCCGCTCGGATCCTGGGACATCTGACATTTGCTTCTCGCAGAAGACATCCAGCTAAGCAGTGTGAGCACGGACCTCACAGCTGACTCGGATCCCGGGACATCTGACGTTTGGTTCCTGCTGATGACACCCAACAGAGCAGTCTGATAATAGTCTATTGATGCCTCAAAGACCCCCTGTAATTTAATGGGTCCATCTGATCTGGTAAGGGCATCCACATGCTTTTATTTATTAGACCTGCAGACAAGTAACCAACTTGGATATTACCAGAAGAATATTTATGCTTTATTTTTTATGGACTTCAAATGATTTATTTATTTATCTAACTAGTTTGAAACATTTTTTCTAAATAGCTATTCTGTATGGCTCGGTTCACACTGGGACGACTTGGGATCCGACTTGTCGCCCCTCAAGTCGCCCCAAGTCGCCCCAGAAAGAGATTCACATGACAGTGAATGGGAGCGTCTTAATAGACACTACTGAAGTCGCTCCGACTTCAGAGCGTACTCCCTGTACTACTTGGATCCGACTTGGTAGGCGACCTGTACCATAGAAATCAATGGAAGTCGCCTCCAAGTCGGATCTCTCTCTAAAGTCAAGCGACTTTGCAGGCAAAAAATTTCGTTTGACCAGGCAAACCCCTCCCTCCCAGAGAGCTGATTGTCCTGTGATTGGCCACAGCCGAAGTCGCCTGTCCTGGAGGCGACTTGAAGTCGCGTTGTAATTTGCTAAAGTCGCGTTGAAGTCGCCGTACAAAGTCACGCTGAAATCGTGTTGCCCCTGTGTGAACCGAGCCTGTCTTTTTTGCTCTGCACTTAACTGTTTAATAATTTCTAATAAGGTTGGTGTATCCTTCAGTGTCCAGCTTGCAATTTTTCATTATTAGGTTTTGTTTGCGCTGATTGCCCCCTATATATTTAAGATCCAAGGTTTAACCTATAGAGGGAGCAAGAAGCTAGTCATGTAACATAAGCTTAAGAGGTAGCAAAATATATATTAAGCTTTAAACCATAGTTATAGTTCAACTGAGCAAGTGACAGATAAGAGCAAAAAACCTAAAAAAAATAATCTAAAAAAAAAAAAATTAAAACATGTAACGGTATATCCCCTAAAATGTAGGGAGTTCTGGGGGGGGGGGAGAAAAAGGGGCAGAGTTACCCATCTCCTGCGTATCTCCAGTGGCGTAGAAGTCCCAGGGGCTGTTCAGCAAACTCCAGTGCGGTCATCCCAGGGAGCAAAGCGACTACGCTTGTAGGGAGGCTTGTTCGGGCTGTGATGGTGACTAGGTGCCGTTGGAGGAAGCAATAGCATATTTTGGAGAAGAGCCAACAGCCGAGTTGGTGTGCTCCATTTCCATTCTAGAAGAATTGTTGATGTATTGCTCCGCGTCAACCGGTGAGGTGAAAGTAAGGTGTTCTCCAGTGTGGGATTGGATGTGAAGGACTGCCAGGTAGGTGAGGGTAAATTTAACTTGATTGCTGTATAGCGTTGTGCGAGTCGCCGAGAAAGCCTTGCGCCTTGTCATCACTTCTACTGAGTAATCTGCGAAGACTAGTAGTTTTGCGCCATCAATGGTTAGAGAGCGTGAGCGGCGGAATTTCTGCATGATGGCATTTTTATCAGCATAGTTGAGGTATCTGACAATGACAGGACGTGGTTTTGTGCAATTTTCTGCAGGTTGGCCAATGCGATGAGCCCGTTCGACAGTGCAGGGGATGCAAAGGCCTAATTGCTCCAGAATGATTTTAGCGCAGAGGTCTGTAAGCTGGGTATTGGAGGTTCATTCTGGCAGACCTATAATGCACATATTATTACTTTGTGAACGATTCTGGAGGTCGTCTAATTTTTCCCAGACGTCTCTGTTAGAGGTTGTTATGCGGGCAAGTGCAGCTGTGTTAGCCCTGACCTCCTCTTCTAGTGCAGAGATCTGCTCTGTATCAGGGATCCTTTGAGCTTGTTTCTGGAGCTCAATATGCAGTTGTTCCAGTCCCCTTTTTACTGCAGCATCTACAGTGGCTGCTAGTGTGGGGGCAAGGAGGGAGACCACAGCCTGTGCTATCCCAGCGGGGGAGGTGGGGTCCATCTCAGGCGTGACAGGCACCGCTGAATGCTGCAGTGTGTCAGACATGTGCGGTGCGGCCGCCATGTTGGCTGAGTCCGTGGCTGTGTCACTCGCTGGCTGCAGTGTGGAGGAGACCAAGCAGGGATGTGATCACTCCACGAAATCTATCTATGGGGCCCCCGCAAGGTAGTGGAGACAGGGGGGAGGCACCCCAAAGCTAGGCAGGCTTATTGCCAAAGATGTGGTGTGTTCAGCAGGAGCTGGCTCTGCTCACGTCCTCCTCATGCGGTGCCGGAACCGGAAGCCCAGGCTCTTTTTTTTATACGTTAAACCACATAAAGCTTCCCAAAAAACAAGCTTAATGCTCAAGGCAATTGATTAAGGCACATCGTGGTACACTAAGCTCCCCCAAAAAACAAGCTTAATATCCCTAGTTTGCTTTATGGAAGACCAAAATCCATGAAACTTCTAGGACAGGTTTGGTAACTTAGGCTGTGCAAAGTTTCAAGGAAATTGATTAGAATTAAGAACCAGGAATGTCAGCCAGGTATTTCATGTGATACAGGGGGCCAAATTACACAGCAAAAGCACTGTGCTGCATAACATGCTTTAACCACTTAAGGACCAAGCCTATTTTTTACACTTAGTGTTTACAAGTTAAAATCTTTTTTTTTTTGCTAGAAAATTACTTAGAACCCCAAAAAAATTTTTTTCAGACACCCTGGAGAATAAAATGGCGCTTGTTGCAATACTTTGTCACACCTTAGGCCCCATGCACCCAAGACGCCGGCACAAACTCTGCTGAAAGTGTGTTTTTAAAAGCTGAAACCGGCGTTTAGAAACGCCGTTTTGCCGCTCTTGCATGCCGCGTTTAGCTGCGTTTTACCGCATTTGCGTCTAGAAGCATTTATTTAAGATAACATCAAGACCCTCCCCAAGCTCAAAAAAACAGTATTATTTAACTCTTTCAGCCATTTTGAGTAGACCAGAGTGAGTAGCAGCAGCTGAGAGAGCAGCAGTGTACTTGTAACGTCATCTGCCACAAGTTGTGGATTGTCATTTGCCACGTCATCTGCCACAAGTTGTGGATTGTCCACTTGCCACGTCAGCTCCCTCAAGTTGTGGATTGCCACAAGTTGTGGATTGTCCATGTCACGGAACGTCCCACACCCCGCTTGAGTGCTTCCGTCATATACCACTTCCTCCCAGTCTGTATGCAGATATCAGATATTCCAAATGCTTCCAAGCACAAAACAAGGTGACACTTGCTTAGATGCTAACATGAACTCACTTTATTTAGAACCAGAATACAGTCTTATATACAGGAGAAGATGAGGTTCCCCCTCCTGCTCATATTACTCTAACAAACGTAACCTAATTAACCCAGACCAGATGACTCAGAGACATGACCTGTAGGACACAGACCTGTGGGCACCGAGCTTCACACAGTAACAGAGTTAATTATCATAAGTACAACCACAGGACATTTTCTCACAATAGCAGAAGCTCCAATAGGTGTCGGCCAGTCTCCTACATTGTATAGAGGACAATGTGATCAGCTCATTGACTATTCAACACACATTACCATAAACATCAACACAGGGTTAATTAGAACAAACAACAATGAGTTGAATACCCTTAGAACCTGTGGTAAGCCAGACTAAACTCATTTACATTAAACACATTATAGCTGACATCAGACAGGTGAGTGGAGTTGATGACACCAGCATCTCCTCACAGTATGAGTCCCAACAGTATGAATCAGTCTTATCAGCAGGGGGGCTGCTGGAGGAATCCCCCCTCCCTCTTCAGGGACACACATCGCAAATGACCACAGCAAGGAGTCCCCAACAGAATCAAACAACATACAATATATACATATATACACAACTGAGTCCGATTAGTACAGTTCAGACTGGATTTCTAATTCACCTCACAAAGAGTATTGTTCCATTTGAAAATCCAGGGCCCATAATCAAAAGGCAAGAGGCTTGCATTCAGTCCACTCCAACAGCCTCTGTCCTGGCTAGGTCTGTCACAGTCCACTTGCCACGTTACCTGGCACAAGTTGTGGATTGTCCACGTGCCACGTCACCTACCACAAGTTGTGGATTGTCCACTTGCCACGTCACCTGGCACAAGTTGTGGATTGTCCACTTGCCACGTCACCTGGCACAAGTTGTGGATTGTCCACTTGCCACGTCACCTGGCACAAGTTGTGGATTGTCCACTTGCCACGTCACCTGCCACAAGTTGTGGATTGTCCACTTGCCACGTCACCTGCCACAAGTTGTGGATTGTCCACTTGCCACGTCACCTGCCACAAGTTGTGGATTGTCCACTTGCTACATCACCTGCCATAAGTTGCTTGTTCAAATCTAACAACATATGGGTCAAATTCCAATTATACTTCGGATAACAGCAATGCTAGTGGTGTATTGGATCATGGGCTCATTAGGGTATATAAATGGTCTATAAATCATTGCAAGCAATTACAATTGTTTAAAATATTTTTTTAATGGTTTTTCATCATTTGCCATATATTTTGAGATTTTTAATGTAAAAAAATAGGGCACTTTTAAAAACGCTTATAAAACGCAAACACTTTCGTTCTGGGTTGACGTCATATGATGGCCTCCCAGAACGACCGCTCTCGCGTGTTACTAGGACACGGCGCGACCCCGATCTGTGTAAAGAGCCACGGCTCTTTAACCATGTGATCGGTTGTGTCCAGTCACAGTCGGTCACATGTAAACGCGGAGATGCCGGTAATTGACGCTCCTCGCCTCACATTGACAGAGTGTGAGGAGAGGAGAGCCGATCAGCGGCATCACCTCACAGAGGACATCTAGGGATGTAATCGGGGCACTGATCATCAGTGCCCTGATTACAGTTAAGTGCCAGGGCCAGCACTTCCACTGCTAGCAATCAGTGCCCACAATTCACACCAATCAGTGCCCACAAGTGCCAGCAATCAGTGCCCACAAGTGCCAGCAATCAGTGGCCATCAGTGATGCCAGTCAGTGCAGGTTATCATTGCTGCTCATCAATGCCCATCAGTGCCACATATCAGTGCCCATAAGTGCAGCATATTTGTGTCTCATCAGTGCCACCTAATCAGTGCCCATGAGTGCCACCTCATCAGTGCCGCCTCATCAGTGCCCATCAGTGCTGCCTCATCAGCGCCCATCAGTGAAGGAGAAAAATTATGTATTTACAAAATTTACTGACAGAAACTAAAAAAACATTTTTTTTTCAAAAATGTGTTTGTTTTTTTGGAAAAAATAAAAAAAACAGGAGTAATCAAATACCACCAAAAGAAAGCTCTATTTGTGTGAAGAAAATGATAACAATTTCACATGGTTACAGTGTAGCATGACCGCACAATTGTCATTGAAAGTGCAACGGCACTGAAAGCTGAAAAATGGCTTGGGCAGGAAGGGGGTATAAGTGCCTTGTATTGATGTGGTTAATGTCCAGAAAAATATGTACTTGTTTTTTTTGTTTTGTTTTGTTTTTTTGACAGAATATGTTTGCACCTGAAAAGGAATCTACTGTGTGCAATATTCTGTTCAGATGCCCACTGACTGGAGAGATCCTAAGAAAAGAGGAGAAAGAATCGCACATGAGGAAATCCATAGAGTTGGTAAGTGCAGGCATAATGCATTTACATTTTAGGCAGAACAATTTAAATAGCTTGTTTTCATGCTTTATTCAGATGTACTGCCCTGCTTTTCATGTTTTGTCCTGATTTCTCTTAGCTGTCACATACTGATCCAATTACTGCATCAATTATGAAGATTTACACACTTAATAAGGATCAAGCCAAAGTGAAATTGGGCATTGAGACTATAACAAAGTAAATGAGCATTCTGGTATTTCTTTGAAAATATATTATCGGTATTGTATAATTCCCTTTGTTTTATATGTTTATGTAATGTGTTTATTTATACACAGTTTCCAGGGCAAGAACATTATTTTTTTTTTTTTTTGTTGAGTAATCAGCAAAAGACAGGTCATGGCTTATTCCCGACATAGTATGTCACTTTTCAACATAACATACTGGCTTAGAAGAGGTATAAAACAAAAAGAAGAAAAGGAAGCAAAATCTAAAGAGAAAAAAATATGGGGATGGGGTTCTGGAGGAAGGGTGTGGAAGGAAAAGTCTAGGAAAAGGGATTAGGGAGCAGGAATGTTGTTCACGGTTCCCCAAATTGGATGTTACCTAACAAAAGGTCTGCAGTTGAATATGGTAGTGTAACGAGCCCCTGCTCGCTCGGTTCCACTCTCCTGACACTCCTCTGCTGCTATAGAATCAGATTGCAGATCGCAACATCTGATGGTTCGGTCATCCGATGCTCCGGGACTAGAACTATGTGCCGTTCTAATCCAGTTGTGTAGCTCAGAACAAACACCAGGCAGGCTGTATGTAAGTTCAACCAGGAATCTCCTTTATTGCCAGGAATACAGGCTCTTTTATACAGTAAAAGAGGAGGTGTATACCTCCTCCTCATATTACTCTAACAATACACCTGTAACCTAATTAACATGAGCTAGTTTACTAACATGACCTTTTGCCCAGACTTGTGGTCACCGAGCTTCACACAGTACATTATACATTATCATAAGTACAACCACAGGACATTTTCACAATGGCAGGAGCTAATTACAATTAACAATCCAAACAGTGTATTCCCCCCTCCTCAGCCTAGTCATCAACACTTATACTAGGAGTAGACTGTTCGTCTCCTAGCCAGTCCTGGAGGCTAATGTGATCAGCTCACTCAATTAACATGTTGAGTTCAGAATCAAACAAACCAATAATAGTCTGTAAATATATATCCTGGGAGATATTGGGGATAAATATTACTGTCCCATTTTAAGCAATCCAAGACATACCCTCCAAGTCACCATTTCCCATATGGCATACACAGGGTCCCCAGAGTCTATGTGTCCTGGGGGACCAGGACCCGAATCCACAGTAATACCACCTCAAGGGTCCCCAGGCATACAGCTCACAAAGAGCACCGTTCCCCCAAATGCCAGGGCCCACGATCGATCGGCAAGAGGCTAGCATTCAGTCCCCTCCAAAAGTCTCTCTCCTGGTTAGGTCTGTCACAGGTAGCCTGAGGAGAAAGCGAACCCACCTTTTGCAAAATTGTTCTTCTTTCTTATTCACTGTGCTCCCATCATGTGCACTTTGTTAACCACTTTAATACAGGGCACTTAAACACCTTCCCGCCCAGACCAATTTTCAGCTTTCAGTACTCTCACACTTTGAATGACAATTACTTTGTCATGCTACACTGTATCCAAACAAAATTTTTATCATTTTTTTTCTCACAATTAGAGCTCTCTTTTGGTGGTATTTAATCACCGCAGTTTTTTTTTCTTTTTTGCGATATAAGCGAAAAAAGAGCGAAAATTTTTGGGAAAAAAACACTTTTTTTAATTTCTATTGTAAAATTTTGAAAATAAGTCATTTTTCTTCAAAATTTGGGCCAAAATTTGAAATTTGTAATTTTTTCCCAAAATTCTTTGGAAAATGAAGACAATTTTTTTTTTGTGCGCATACTTGCAACCACACCTAAAAACACATTTTGCTACTCCTCCTGAGTATCGCAATACCTCATGTGTGAGACTTTTACACAGCCTGGCTACATACAGAGGCCCAACATGCGGGGAGCACCTCCAGGCATTCTAGGAGCAAAATTACACATATAATTTCATGACGACCTATCTCACTTTTGAAGGCCCTGGAGCATCAGGACAATGGAAACGCCCACAAAATGACCCCATTTTGGAAAGCAAACAACCCAACGTATAATCTATGAGGCATAATGAGTCTTTTGAACGGTTCATTTTTTTCCAGAAGTTTTCGGAAAACGTGGGGAAAAAATGAAAACGCATTTTTTTTACACAAAGTTGTCCATTTATAAGATATTTCCAACACATAGCAAGTACATAACAAAAATGACACCCCAAAATAAATTTTGCTACTCCTCCTGAGTTTAACGATACCACATGTGTGACACTTTTACACAGCCTGGCCACATACAGAGGCCCAACATCCAAATAGCACCTCCAGTCGTTCTAGGAGCATAAATTACACATATAATTTCATTACTACCGATCATTTTTTTGAAGGCCCTTCATATTTCTAACACATAACATGTACATAAGAAATAACAAAAAGATTACCTGTGGTTTTAGTAATGTAGTGGTCCACAGAGGAGAGCATCGGTCCAGGCAGCAGGCAGGGATGTGGTCAGCGACAGCAAAAGCAATCGTACAGGCAGCAATACTGTCCATAGTTAGTTCAGGCAGAGATACTGTCAGCACAGCCAAAGCATTGGTCCAGGTAGCAGGCAGAGATGTCCAGGCAGAAATACTGTCTATAGTCAGTAGAGGCAGCAGGCCGAGATATGGTCAACACAGCCAAAGTATTGGTCCAGGCAGCAGAAATAAACACAGTCCATAAAGTCCTGGATCATTACAGGCAGCGATATGGTCAGCACAGCCAAAGTATTGGTCCAGGCAGCAGGAAGGACCATCAAGCTTAGGGACAGGGGTAAAGGCTTCTCCCACCCAAATCAGGGCAACCAGACCCTGTTCTGGGAACACAGAAAACCAAAAACTGATTTTCTCTACTCAGAACGCTATTCTAAAGCCCCTCACATATGTGAGACCCCTGTGTACTGAAGTACAAGGGCAAAAGATCAGTCCAAGTGGCAGGCAAAAACATGGTCGATTTAACAGGCCGATGTCGGTGCACGTGGAAGTCAGAAACGTGGTTAAAACGGCATGCAAAGGCATCGTCAGTAAACAGGCTGAGGTTGGTGCACGTGGAAGTCAGAAACGTGGTTAAAACGGCAGGCAAAGACATTGTCCGTAAACAGGCCAGGGTCAGTTAACATGGAAGGTAGAAACATGGTGGCAGGTAAATGATGCACACAACTAATTGAAATGGGGAAATGACATTCTGTCACTAATAAGGGGAACTAATATCTGATGGATGTGTGATCATTTTTGAAGCAATCACCGATGCACAGGCCAGGTTGGGAGGGACATTGGGGACAATAATAACTTGTATCTCTTCTAGCTCCCCTACTTGAGCATACACAACATTTCTTTTGGCATCTTCTTCCGGATTCTGCAGGGGGAATGTTATAGGGAAAATGTTGCTCATGAAGTTGACTCACACTATCAGAGTGAATGCTTCCTGGGGCGGGTCCTTGCTGGTAAATAAGGGCGGTGACAATGTTTTCAATATATTTGAGGTAGGTGATGGGTTGTTTTTTAATAGCAGACAAATTAATTGAACATGGCCATATGAAACAGATGAAATGCAACTTTTTCATACCAATAATTGGACTTGCAGGTTGACAAATATGGTTGCAGCATCTGGTCATTCAAATCCACCCCCCCCCCCCCCATATACAGATTGTAGTCATGGACACATTCAAGCTTTTTTATGGGGCCACGTTTTCTCTGAACCTACACCAAGGTTTCATTGTGAATGTGAACATCCTTCTTGTCCTGCCACTTTATGGCCAACACCTCCTCATTCCTCATGAATGCGGCCAGGGTTTTTTCACGATACAGGTGACAGAAAAGGGGCAAGCTGCTGTAGTAATTATCTACATATAAGTGGTAACCTTTTTTGATCAGGGGGTATGCAAGGTCCCACACAATTTTACCACTGGTTCCTATGTATGTGGGGTACTCACGGGGCTGGAGCTGGGAGTCTTTGCTCTCATAAATACAAAATGAGTACACATATCCAGTGGCTCGGTCACATAATTTATTCAATTTCACCCTGTACCTGGCTCTCTTACTTGGGATATACTGCTTGATATTCAGCCGGCCAGTAAAGTGGATAAGGGATTCATCTACACAAATATTTTGGTCAGGTATAAAGACTTCAGAAAATCGTTTGGTAAAAGAATTTATTAGGGCGCAAAGCTTATATAATTTGTCGTGGTTGGGATGATCTTGGGGAGGGCACTGCGAATTGTCATTGAAATGTAGGAAACGCATAATCATATCGTACCGTGTCCTGGACATAACAGAAGAATATATGGGCATGGGGTGGGTGGACCAGTAGGCATGCAGTTCGTTTTTCTATGTAAGCCACATATTAAAAGTAAGGCCCAAGAACAATTTGAATTTGTCTAGTGTGAGACGTCGCCAATGGAACATACGGGCATAGGACAAACTGGGGTTGGCTGGATGTGCAATTCCAGTACTTGTACTGGGCTCCTCTTCCTGGGGTCTGGCGCTGCTGGTGGTAGGCAGGTGTTCTGATCTTGGTCCTGATCTCCTTACTCTTTTAGGAGGGGCGGTTTCCTCCGCTGACTCGGACTCCGATCCACTACCCTCCACTGGCTCGTATTCCGAACCAGAATCGGATAATGAGAGCTCCCCGCTGCTCTCATCATCTGACATGGTAAGGAAGTTATATGCCTCCTCGGCAGTGTAAACTCTTTGGTACATGATGGTGGTACTTTTGGTGGGCCTGTGTGACGGAACTGGTGGTGCTACTGACAGCTCACTGATGGCGGGCCTGTGTGATGGTACTGACAGGTTACTGATGGCCTGTGTGATGGTACTTATGGCGGGACTGTGTGACGGTAGTGATTGCAGGCCTGTGTGACAGATGGGCTATCAGATCCAGATGGTACTAATAGCGGTACCGTTAGTGGTACTGATGGCGGCCTGTGTGACAGATGGGCTGTCAGATCCAGATGGTGCTGATGGGGGTACCGATGGCTGTGCTGATGGTGGTACCGATGGCGGGCTGTGACAGATCCTGCTGGGCTGTGACAGGTTCTCTTTATTGGTGGGGGGGTGCGTGTTGTGCAGACAGTAGATAGTGTAAAAAAAAGGTGTTTCACTCACTGATCAGATCTCTTCTTCTCTCTCCTCACACGATCGGTGTGTGAGGAGAGAGAAGGAGAGATCCCTGGAAACCGCTACTATGTTTATACTTGTGACCGGTTGTGATTGGACACAGCCGATCACGTGGGTAAACAGCCATTTCATTGGCTGTTTTACCCTGATCGGGATGGGGCTATGTCCAAGGGACACTCGCCATCTCCGATCGGCGCGCTGTTTGCCCCCGGCGGCGCGCATTGCGCGCGAGCCCGATTTTTTTTGACATGTGACCGGCTGTTATTGGACACAGCGGATCACATGTTAAACAGCCAATTTTATTGGCTGTTTACCCTGATCGGGGATGCACTGTGTCCGAGAGACAAGCGTCATCCCCGATCGCCCCAGGGGCGCGCAATAGCGGTGCATACTGAAGGACATCATATGATGCTCAGTCAGGATTTTCAAACCACTTTGCCGCTGTCATTTTGTAATAGGGCGGGCGGCAAGTGGTTAATTTTGGCGAACCATAAGCTTAATAGTTGGTGTCATAGATTGCTTCCAGTATAGCGGATTCCATGATTTTTGCCATGTTAAGTAAATGTATGCATAAGAAACATTTATATCTCTTTAGATAGCAGAGCCAACTAACGGAGAAAGGCTGCCAGGTCATCAGGATCTGTACAGTGCCTTGCAAAAGTATTCACCCTCCCTTGGCATTTTTTTGTTTTGTTGCCTCACAACCTGGAATTAACATGGATTGTTTGAGGATTTGTATCATTTAATTTACAGAACCTGCCCACAACTTTGAAGATTTTTTTTTTATTATTATTATTGTGAAGCAAACAACAAATAGAACAAAATAACAGAAAAAGTCAATGGGCATAACTATTAACCCCCTAAAGTCAACACTTTGTAGAGCCACATTTTGCGGCTATCACAGCTCCAAGTTGCTTTGGATAAGTCTCTGAGCTTGCCACATTTGGGATTTTTGCCTATTCCTCCTTGCAAAACTGCTCCAGCTCCTTCAAGTTGGATGGTTTGTGCTTGTGAACAGCAATCTAAGTCTGACAACAGATTTTTTTTTTTTTATTGGATTGAGGTCTGGGCTTTGACTAGGCCATTCCAACACATTTACATGTTTCCCCTTAAACCACTCAAGTGTTGCTTTAGCAATGTGTTTGGGGTCATTGTCCAGCTGGAGGTGAACCTTCGTCCTAGGCTCAAATCACACACAGTGGTCCAGTTTTTGCGCAAGAATATCCCTGTATTTAGCACCATCCATCTTTCCCTCAACTCTGACCAGTTTCCCAGTCCCAACTGCTGAAAAACATCCCCACCACCATGTTTCACTGTGGGGATGGTGTTCTTTGGGTGATGTCATGTCAACACATGACATCATGCGTCAGACATAGCATTTTCTTTGATGACCAAAAAGTTCAATTTTAGTCTCATCAGACCAGCGCACCTTCCTCCATATATTTTGGGAGTCTCCCACATGCTTTTCGCAAACTCAAAACGTGCCATTTTGTTTTTTGCTAAAAGTAATGGCTTTCTTCTGGCCACTCTTCCATAAAGCCCAACTCTGTGGAGTGTACCGCTCATTGTCGTCCTATGTACAGATACTCCAGTCTCTGCTGTGGAACTCTGCAGCTCCTTCAGGGTTACCTTAGGTCTCTGTGCTGCTTCTCTGATTAATGCCCTCCTTGCCCGGTCCGTGAGTTTTGGTGTGCGGCCGTCCCTTGGCAGGTTTGCTGTTGTGCCATGTTCTTTCCATTTGGTTATGATAGATTTGATGGTGCTCCTAGGGATCAGTAAAGATTTGTATATTTTTTTTATAACCTAACCCTAACTTGTACTTCTCAACAACATTGTCCCTTACTTGTTTGGAGAGTTCCTTGGTCTTCATGGCAGCGTTTGGTTAGTGATGCCTCTTGCAGCCTCTGGGGCCTTTTAAAAAGGTGTGTATATGTAATGACAGATCATGTGACCCTTATATTGCACACAGGTGGACATATTTTCACTAATTATGTGACTTCTGAAGGTAATTGGTTTCACCAGAGCTTTTTATGGGCTTCATAACAAAGGGGGTGAATACATACGCACATGCCAATTATCAGTTTTTTATTTCTGAAAAATAGTTTTATGTATATATTTTTCTAATTTTACTTCACCAACTTAGACTATTGTGTTCTGATCAATCACATATAATTCAGATTAAAAAAACATTGAACTAAAGGCTGTAATATAACAAAATAGGTAAAAAGCCAAGGGGGTGAATACTTTTGCAAGGCACTGTATATCTATTCGTCTATGAATAATCTGTTTCACCCGATTCCAGAAGTGTTGAATATTTTGGAAAAAGCTGAATATATGGAGCAAAGAACCCTCTTTCCCTTTCCAGAACACTGAAGGGCATTGTGGAAAGACGTTTGTGTAACATAGTGGGGCCCCCTTTACCACGTGGAAAGGATTTTTTTGTATGGAGCTTGAGATGGAGGTCCTATTAATCATCTGTAGAATTCTTTATTTTTTTAGTAAACGTGCAGTTTAGATCTCTTTCCTATTTGGAGAGAACATTTTGGGGTGCACATGTCAGATGGGTTAGATGTCATACGAATAGGTTACTGCCTAATTGTCAGAGAAAATGGCAAGGCTTTCCAAAGAGGAAAGTCACACATATTTTGCAGTTCCACCAAAGTTTTGGTATGACTGCCTATTCTAAAACGATGACATCTATACATGCTTTGGTGTAGAGGGGAAAGGAATATCCCTTCATGAGACCCAAGTGGAAACTGAGTGTGTCCAATTTCCGGGGTCATACGTGAGGGCATATGGACGGATAAGACAGGCTGTATGTCTTGTTTGAATAGTTTAAGGTTAGAGCTTATCATATGATGGTTGTATAAAGATCTGGGGTGTCTTGGGCCATCCAAGGGAGACCCCCAAGGGGAATCTCTGAGAATGCCTGCTCCATCTGGACCCCAATTTTAGAAGGTATCACTGTACAGTCACTCCAGAATAGGGTTCATTCCACCCATCTTTGGGGCCTATTCCACCCCTGTCTTTGGGGAATGTCAACAGGGAGTGATTGAGTCTAAATGGTTGACCCGCCCATAGGAATTGTCTGATTTCCCTCTTCACATGTCTCAAAAATGTCTTGGGTATCCAAATTGGAAGAGTTTGAAATAAGTACAACCATTTAGGTAGACATTAATTTTAAAGTGTTTGTAAACCCTCAGCTTGTAAAACAACCTATTCAGTTTAAAACCAAAATGAAAGGCAAAACATTTGGGTATTAATATAACAAAAAAATAAACTTTTTTTTATTTTTATAAAACACCCCTTCTGTTCTCAGCTGCATAAGAGCTGGGGAAGGAGAAGCAGCAGGACACTGAACTTGATGAAAGGCTGTGCAGTGGGGTGTCAGGACTAGTCTGATCCTTGGAAGAGAGCAGGCTCAGTTTCCAGCATAGCTGGAGAACTGACCACTGTGTGTTCTCCTGCTTATTGTGGTCAGTTTTTGGTGGAATAGCAGAAGGACTGGCAGGAACACCAGGGGTTTCACACAAAGGAAGCAATACAAAGAGAACATTATACCACTTCATGCAACTACATGGTACAGCAGGCATATACTAGGAATTAAAAGCATTGGGTTTACATACTCTGTAAGAACACTGCTTCTCCCAAACCAGCAAAGGAGCAATGACAACCATCTGGCAAGGTCTTTCTGGATCTGAGACAAGAATGGTTGAAAGTTAGGGCTGAAAATGACCCCTATGGGAGAGGGTGAGAACAATTATTTTAGGCAGGTTTGTGCTCCCTTGAATGGAACATGGAACTGAAGGGAGTAAATAGTTGGTTGGGACACAGCGATGTTAAGCGCTGCAGATTTTTGAAGGTTAATTTTAAAATTAGGATGATTGCTATAGGCTTGAAAATCTGCTAAAAGATTAGACAGAGTGACCTGAGGTTGTGTTCTGAAAAGTAGCAGATCATCTGCATATCCAGCTAGTTTGTGGGTTTCCCCTTTTGTGGTAATGCCATGAAGTTAGGGTTGGCCCTAATCTTGTTCATCAATGGCTCTAAGATTAAAACGAAGAGAAGGGAGCAGACCTGTCTAGTGCCATTACAGAGAGTAAAGAAGCCAGATAAGGTAACATTTATCCTGACTCACTTAGTGGGACAAGAATAGATGGTCTCTAGTCATTTACAGAAATTTACAAGGTCTATGTTATAGAAGACAGCCAGCTAAAAAGACCAATCTATCTGATTGAAAACCTTTTCGGCATCTGTTGACATAAAAAGTGTGGGGGCCTTTTTGAGGCATGCCCAATGAATAATATTCAATGCCCTCATTGTATTAACCTTCACTTTGTGCATTAGAATGAAACGAAAGGAACCCGGAGGGCAAAATTTTAATGAAGATTTTGAAATTGACATTTAGTAAAGAAATGGGTCAAAAGTTGGCACATTGCATCAGGTCTTTACCTTCTTTCGGTATCACTGTACAGGTAGCCTTCAGGGTGTCCTCTGGCAGTTGTTCCCCATCGAGAAGTGCATTAAACACTTTCACAAGAGGGTGGAGAGTGTGTCTTATAGTAAGCAATGGTAATTCTTCTACAGAGATGGGTACTTCTGGTGATTGGATGAGCCACACGGGAGAGGTGAGGAAGATTCAGAGATGACAGATTTCTTCCCAGCTTATCTGGGGACTGCTGGGGTGGTGAAAAATTGTACAATTCCCTATAAAATTCTTGAAAACGTCTGGCGATCTCATCTGCAGGTTGGAGTATTCCCCCTGTACATGAATGAATTTGGGGAATGTAAGATCTACCCCTGACTTCCATAAGTGCTCTGGCAAGTAATTTGACTGGTTTATTTCCCCATTCATACAAGTGACATTGAGCTTTGTTGAAGCATGTTTTATTTTGTGAAGGAGGAGTTTGTTTAATCTGTCGCAACAAGATGCATAACCCTGCAATCACTGAGAGATTTTTTTTTATGTACTGTATCAAGGTAGTATATTTGAGACAAAAGGAGTGAAATCGGTTCTGATCTTTCCTTTTTGACGTGGAACCCTAAAAGATAAGACTACCCCTTATCACACACTTGTGTGCTTCCTATATGGACATTGCTTTCACTTTGGAATTTTGATGAACATTAAAAAAGATTTGAGTTCAGAATTCACTAACCATCTGGTCATTGCCACATCCTATATGTGCCCTGGCTAATACAGATGTCAATAGTGACACAACTAATCGGCATAATTGATTTATGAAAATAGTTGTCAACTATATTTGTAAGGGCTTACCTTGGTTGGAGTCCATAGTGCAGAGATGTATGCTCACCCTTGCAAATACACACCGCCAGCGGTAACAAGGTAAGAAGCTACCTGGGCTATGAATCTGTGAATGGGGGCTTGACAGGAATTTGCCAAAGGATAGTCAAGGTAAAGCCGTAGTCAGGGATTCCAGAAGTCAGAATAAACGATAAACAGAGCCACGGTCAGAAGTCGGGGTCAGTCTCGGAACAATGTAACTGGAACACAGGAACACTGAAACACAGGAACACTGGAACCTTTGGCAAAACAAGGGACAATGAACTGACAAAGCCCTCAGAGTGAGGCAGTATTTTATACCCAGCTTATTGGATAAACTGCTTCAGCTGAACCAGGAGTGACAGGTACAATCAGAGTATCGCCCTCAGTACTTCATGAAGAACTAGGCATAGCTGGAAAGCAGGCTGAATAGAGAACTGAGGTGTGGCTCAGAGGTAAAGCAACAGGCGCAGCAAACAGAAGGTTATGGGTTTAATACCACCTTGAGCCACTTGGGGCGCGACCACATCTGGCTCTCTGCTTGGCACGGTAGGGACCGTGACAGCCCTCCCTCCTTAGAAACGCCCTCTGGTGCATGAACAGGTGGCTCCTCACAGGAACACTGTCCGCGAGGTCCAAACCACCCTCCTCACCAGAGCAGCCAAGCACTTCGTTGCCTGACCGGAGGAATGTTCTGCCATAGGCATCCATGCCATACATACAGTCCTCATCATGCCCACAGGGAAACAAAGCACCAACAGCAATGCCAGAAGACTTTTTTTCTTTTTCTTTTTGGTCTTTGTTGTTTTTTATGTCCTTGTAGGGGGTGCATTCACTGTTTGCAAAGCTTTTTCAAACATTACCAGATCCTGCTTATGGACAATGGTGCCATTCAAGGCCTACGTACAGTCAGGTGGTAGAACTTCAAGCGGGGACACCGGCACCGGATCTTCAAGCTGGAAAATGGGCACAGAGACATCAGACCGGGCAGCAGGTACCGAAACATCGGACTGGGTAGCAGGCACTGGGCCGTCAGACAGGGGCACAGGAACTTTAAGCTGCATAGCAGGCAGAGATTTAGTGGCAGGAAGGATCCTAATAGTACCCACTTGAAGAACCTTTGGCCGAGTTGGGCAGAGAGTGATAAAGTGCCCTCTATCTCCACAATAGAAACAAAGACCACAGTCTCTCCTCCACTCTTTTTCACCTTTAGCCAGCTTGGACCAGATGGCCCTGATCTCCATGGGTTCCACATCTTCCAGGGTAGGTGTGTGTATACCCTCAGGAGTGTCAAGACTTTATGGGGTTAGCGCTTCATAGCTTGGCACATACGGTGATGGCTTGGAGTCATATCTGTACAGGGTATTCCTATTCCTAGATACCCATAGGCCACGTGAACAGAGAGCAGACTTGGAAACACTGGGGTTCTTAGAAACAGGAATGTGAGAGTCCAGAGCAAACGTGAATGCTTCCCAGCTGTCCAAGACTGGACTCCTTTCCTGTAAAAGCTGATGAGCCCATGTTTTGATTTGCCCAGTGAGCAGGTTGATGGAAGCGCGAACCTTTAGATAGTCGGTGGCATAGGTTCTAGGCTCAAGAGCTAACAACAGCTCACAATCCATCTTAAAGCACAAGAAAGATGCACGGCTACCGTCAAACCTCTCTAACATCACCACAATTGGCTTTAGGACATGCTGGTTCCGGGGCTGGACGTACTGTGCCTTTAAATAACGGAACTTCTTGCTGCAGCTCCGAAACGGTCTGGCCCAGGCTGGAGACTTGCAGATCAAGGGAGGTGAGCATCTTGTACATCTCTGCGGACTCCATGTTGGTCAGTTCATTATGGAAGGGCTTACCTTGGTTGGAGTCCATAGTGCAGAGATGTTCACCCTTGCAAATACACACAGCCCATGGTAACAAGGTAAGAAGCTACCTGGGCTGTGAATCTGTGCACGGGGGCTTGACAGGAATTTGCCAAAGGTCGAGGTAAAGCTGTAGTTCCAGAAGTCAGAATAAACGATAAACAGAGCCAGGATCAGAAATCAGAGTCAGTCTTGTAACAATGTAACTTGAACACAGGAACCTTTTGCAAAACAAGAGACAATAAACTGACAAAGCCCTCAGAGTGAGGCAGTGTTTTATACCCAGCTGATTGGATAAACTGCCTCAGCTGAACCAGGAGTGACAGGTACAATCAGAGTATCGCCCTCAGTACTTAATGCAGAAGTAGGCATAGCTGAAAAGCATGCTGAACAGAGAACTGAGGTGTGGCTCAGAGGTAAAGCAGCAGGTTATGGGTTCGAGCTGAGTCGGCTCGAATGGTGGGACCGTCCAAATATCCATACCACTGGGACACTGGGATCGGCTCTCCTCCATGGCTGACTGATCTGAGATCAACCATCTAGTGCTTCACAGCAGGATCCATCCATAGAAGGGACAGCATCCACAGCGGAGATTGATTCATGCCTTTTTTTAAAGGCTGTCCGGTAAGCCTTTAATCTTTCTGGTGACGGGTTTTACAGCGGTGAAGTCAGATATCCAGAGGGATTTTTCACATGTCTCATGGACGTTTATTCATATTTTGGTTTTGTTTAATTCATGGACAATATTTTAGTGGTTAATGTGCACAGTTTTATTTGCACATAACATAATATTTTTCACTGTTAAAATACTTTTTCACTGTATATTCTTCACTGTTTATACTAATCCAGCGCTGCGCTCTTTATATACACTTTTTTATGGGTTCAATACCACCTTGAGCCACTTGGGGAGCGACCACGCCTGGCCATCTGTTTGGCACGGTAGAGACTGTGACAATTTTCATAATTGATTAGTTTGTCATCCGATTAGTTGTTCTGCATACAAAATGCATTATTTGTTCACATATCAGAAAATACAGTGCAGCACACATACAGCTCACTACACTGTCCATATATGTCAATAAGTGCCTGAGAGCTTGTGGATAGTGACTCATAGGACATGCAGGAGAAGGAAGTAAGTGATTCCAAAGGCAGAAGTTTTTTTTTTTTTTTTTTTACCTTGCCATAGGGGCACACTATACTTTGTGGCTTGCAATAGGCTTGCAATAGGGGCACTCTGAGGGCAGGAGGAGCCAAAAGTGCCAGTGGAGGACCCCAGAATAGTAGAATCTGGGCTGCTCTGTGCAAAACCATTACACAGAGCAGCTTAGTATGACATGTTTGTTGTTTAAAAATAAAAAAATCCAACAATTACAATCACTTTAAGGGCTCTGTGCAGGGAAGGTCAGCATCTGAATCCAGAGAAGCTGGAGGCTGATAGACTGGTGGTAATATAAGGCATTACAATACAGTTTAAAGTAAACTTTTACCAGTATTTTGTGTTATATTTAAAATGATTATATTCATGAGAAAGTCTCAGCCTTTAGTAACACTTTAATATAAAATATATATATATACCCCCCTCCACCCTTCATATAAATTCATGTCTGACTCCCAGTTAAAATATCCTGTATATCATACTTCTGGATATATATATATATATATATATATATATATATATATATATATAACAAGATAACAAGTAATTGTGTATGGCCAGCATAAGTGAGAGCAGGCGCAGGTTGTATCAAGCTACCTGCCTATGACAAGGGAGTCTGCAAAATATTATATTACAATTCTGTCTAAAAATCAGCGAAAAAGCGCTTTAGGTCTTTTTGAAATAAACATTCTGATCTTGGAGTCTGATGATTTGTACCAGATTCAACCTCTACAAATGTGGTTAAGGAAAGCTGCACCCGGTCCACAATTAGTGCAAAGCAATCAGGTCTTCCCACTGACCATACATATAAGCACAAAAGTCCAAAGGATTGCTGCACTTAAAAACTTTGTTCAAAGATTTGTAAAGTTACATCTCAGAAAGTGTTCAGAAATGTTCTCCGTTTCGGGCTCACATGCTCACGCCCTTCCTCAGATCAGAACACATATAATATTTTTTTTTTCATCAATAGTTTTTATTCAATTTTTTCAACGTACAAAGGTGAACATCATTTGTCATGTATCAACTTGAACTGTAGATAGTAACTTAAATGTTGGTATCATTTCAGGCGGCACGTACAGTACAAGAGGAGCCGTCCCTCTCCACCAGCCAACCCATTGGGAGCTTACTGTGGCTGTGGGGGTGGTAGGGGGGGAGACAACTCCTGTAAGACCATACTTCTATTATAAGAGTATGACATATGTTCAACAGATCAATTGCTGCTAGAGCAAATAGCTCACAACTAAAAGATAGAGACAATAGGGAAGAAGAAGAACACGAACCTTGATTAGATTGCAGTTACTCGGGACTCCGCTATAGAGTATGGATAGTTAACAGTATTATCACCTATTGGAATTGTTCTCAGTCTCATTGGGGTTTGTGGACTTTGTACCAATGGATGCCAGTGAAGTAGAAATTTAGTGTGTTTTCCTTCTATGTGTGATAGCATGCTTTCATAGGTGTAATGTGTGGATAGTGTGCGTATAGCCTCTTTCACCTCTGGAGGGTCTCCATAGCCTAAGTATCACTAACTTAGCTGCTAGGAATAAGTGGGTGGTAAATTTCCTATGGAGCGGTGGTATTGTTTGAATGCCCACATTCAAGAGCGCTGAGAAGGGGAATATTGGATCTTTAGTCTGTTCACTTGCTGGAAAGTTGTAAATATATATGACCAAAATTTGGCCAGTCTCCCGCAACTCCATAGTACATGGTAGATGGTGCCTGACTGCGCACAGTTTCTCCAACATAGTGAAGATGTAGAAGAGTCAAATTTGTCAATCCTGTACGGTGTCAGGTACCATCTCTGTATGACCTTGTGGGAGAGTTCCCATAGAGTGGGTGTATTGCAGGGCTTTGAGCCATTGTTCGTCTGAAAGGGAATCTTTGAGATCCTTTTCCCATGCAAGCATGGAGTTTGTTTTCATGAATATGGACTTATCGTTGAGAAACTGGTAGAACAGTGAGATACCTCCCTTACAGTATTCTTTAGCGGTATAGTATATTTGGATCTGCCAAAATAAGTTGTATTTAGGGGTGTTTTTGCTTTTAAGGTAGGAAGTTACTCGGATGTAATTAAATTGCTCAGAAGTAGGTAAACCATACTCCCTTTCTAAATCATGGAACTGTTTCACAGTCTTGTTCGAATATAAATCCGATAACCATTTTATTCCTCTCATTTTCCACTTCTCCGGGTTTAATTCAGGGATAATCAATGCTAGAGTGCATATGGGTATTGGTAAGGGAATGGTAGGGGTTGACAGAGACTTGTTAGTCACCATGGTCTTCCAGCAGTTCAGGGATGCTACTATTGGTAGAGGAAAGTCTGAGTGCTTGAATTTAAGGTGAGGATAAGCTAGGGCGTACTCGTACAAGTTACCTCTTGGTATCAGAGCCCGTTCAATGCTTCCTCATAGTGGTGTAGGATGGTTCAGGAGCCATCCTCTAAGCTGCGCTAATATTGCTGCTAAATGGTAGTCGGCTAAAGACTGGTAAGCTTACTCCACCTGCCCTTTTTGTCTTTTGAAGTTTGGAAAAAGCACTCCTGGCTTTCTCGCCCTCCTGGCTTTCTCGCCCTCCCAAAGATATCTGGAAAGTGTAGTTTGTAGCACTTGAAAAATTTTTTGAGGAACTGGTATGGGTACTGCGCAGTATATATAAAGTAGTTGGGGTAAGAGTTGCATTTTGAAGGCTGCCAGCCTTCCTGACCATGATAGTGTATGTTTGCTTAAGTTTTGTAGTCTCAGTTGTAAATTATGTTCTACCGGAAGGTTCCATCATGCCCCAGGACTGTGACGTCATAAGGGGCTGGGTCACCGGGTGACATCCCCTGGTGACCAAGCCCCATGCCTATATAAGTCGTCGCGCACCTTGCACACGGAATTACAGCGGGAGAGAGCGTCGTGTCGACATCGGAAGAAGAGAAGATGGAACAAGACGACGGAGAAGACCGGGCCACCGCTAGCAAAAGAGCGGCAAAAGAGCAGAAGATAGCGGAGGAGCCCGGCAGAAGAACCGGAAAGCGGAGAAGGGGCCGGAGAGCGGGAGAAGAACCGGACACCGGGAGAAGGCACCGGAGAGAGCGGAGAAGTCAGAAGAAGACCCCTGAAGTCGGAAGAAGACCCCCGGAGCTGACTAATAAATTACTTTAAAAACCTGTCTAGTGTGTTTTTTTATTGACACTTTTTCCCCCAGGTGAATGGGTAGGAGTACGATGTACCCCATACTCATTCACATAGGGTGGGGGGCCGGGATCTGGGGGCCCCCTTATTAAAGGGGGCTCCCGGATTCCGATAAGCCCTCTGTCCGCAGACCCCGACAACCAACGGCCAGGGTTGTCGGGAAGAGGCCCTTGTCCTCATCAACATGGGGACAAGGTGCTTTGGGGTGGGGCAGCCGCAGGGCACCCCCTGCCCCAAAGCGCCAACCCCCCATGTTGAGGGTATGTGGCCTGGTACGGTTCAGGAGGGGGGGAGCTCGCTCTTCCCCACCCCCTTTCCTGTCCTGCGTGCTCGGATAAGGGTTTGGTATGGATTTTGGGGGGGACCCCACACAGTTTTTTCGGCGTAGGGGGTTCCCCTTAAAATCCATACCAGACCTAAGGGCCTGGTATGCCCCTGGAGGGGAACCCATGGCGTTTTTTTATTTAAAATTTATCGCAGCGTTCCCCCTCATGATTCAAACCAGACGCCTGTCAGCAATGCTTGCCGCTTATCGCGAAAGGAAAAAACGTTTTTTCTTTCCCGATGAGCGAGCCAGCGCGAGATGTACAGTACTCTGCCGCCGAGAAGCAGCGCGATGGGATCGCGCTGGAAACACATTCTCACGGTCAGGTACTGTAGATCCAAAATATAAGATTTGGTGTCATTTATCTTGTATGACACCATACCGTACCTTTGTATTAGATGAGACACATTTTCCAGAGAAGACACCTGCATTAAAATCACCTCATCTGCGAATAAGCTTATGACGTGTTTACAATTATTGATCATAAAGTTATGTATGTTAGGGTTTTGTCTGATGCTGGCGGCTAGAGGTTCCATAAACAAATTAAAGATAAGGGGAGACAATGGACATCCCTGGCATGTTCGGTTTGAGATCCTAAAGGGTTTGGACAGCATTCCCGACGTATACACTCGAGCCGATGGTGTAGAGGGCTAGTATTGCAAAAAGCAGATGGCCTGTGAAGCCAAATTTCTCCAATGTTTTTGTTAGATACATCCAGTGCACTCTGTCGAATGCCTTCTCTGCATCCAAAGCTAGAAGCAGAGAAGGTGTTCCATGTTGCTTAGCAAGATGGATTATATCAATCAGTCGTCAGATGTTTTTCTGCCTTTGGTAAACCCAGATTGATCTGGATCAATTATGGTGGATAGGATGTCCATTAGTCTCAATGCTATCAATTTGGCATAAATCTTTAGGTCATTGTTCAATAAAGATATTGGCCTAAAATTTTGGGGAACTTCCGGTGTCCTGCCCGGTTTCGGCAGAGTGACAATTAATGCCTCTAACATCTCAGATGGAAAGGAAGCCGAAGCAGCAGTCTAGTCTAAGGTCATGTCTTAGGGTAGTGAGTTTGACACTAATTAAAGGGGTAGGATTTTTTTTGTTTTGATTATCCAGGGCATTCATTTCTGAGAGTAGGGTGTTAAGTCGCTGCTGCCTCTGCTTCTTGAGCCTCCTGCCTAATTGAATAAATGTCTCTAATGTACACCTTTTGGGCGTTCCAGAGTATAAATTGATTTTCTGTAGAGGAGGAATTGATCTGGAAATAATCGGACAAGTGACCTTCCTGAGGATTGGCATGCCACACATAGGCATTGTTGTTGGGGTATTTATCCCGTAAAGTAAGGAGGATGGAAGCATGGTCCGACCATGTTATGTTATTGATTTTTAATGTATAGTTCCTTTTTGGAGTAGCCACTTGTACATCAGAAATAGATCAATCCTCGTGTATGTGCAATGTCTATGAGAGTAAAACGTAAAGTCCCTTTCAGTGGCATGAGTACATCGCCATGCGTCATAGAGGTCCTAGGAACCTAAGAAAGAAGCCAGAGGTGGTGTCCTTTTAGAGGATGCTGACGTAGAGTCCATTCGTGGGTCAGGAGTAATATTAAAGTCCCCACACACTATGAGGGAACCTTGTTGTATCTTCTTAATTTGTTTCATCAATCTATTCATGAATTTAACTTGGTTGTTGGGAACATAAATGTTCACCAGTGTATATCTAGTAGCGTTAATGTCACATACTATTATAAGATATCGTCCAGAAGGGTCAGAAGCTTCTGAATGGAGTTGGAAGGATATAGAGTCTTTGATTGCGACCATCACCCCCTTTTTTTTGCTTTCATGTTGGAGAAAAAAATAGTGTTGGAAATTTTTATAGGAGAATCTGGGTGAAGCATCCTGATGAAAATGTGTCTCTTGGACGCATAAAATGTCACAATGGGAGGAGTCTGCTTCCCTCCACAGGGATGCTCTTTTGGCCAGGTGGTTTAGACCATGTGTGTTGACGGTAAGTACTGTAACTGGCATTGCTCAGTGTAAGGAGTACATTGTGTCAAATGTTGGGTGTACTTACAATTGAGGAAGAGTTACTGTACCTCCAAGGCGACGATGACACAAAAGTGTACTATAACTTGAATGAATGTTGTGGAGTGTCCTGGAATCTTTATCGTTCGATGGTTCGAATGAATGACTTGGAAGTCCAGGTGGGTTAGTAGATTGCAGATTCAAGGACGTTCAGCAGGGATGAACATGAACATGTCTCTAGAAATGGTTGTTGATCCATAAAAACAAATAAAAAAAACAAGACAAGACAATCTGTATTAGAAAAAGAAAAATGGTTGACAGTGTAAAAAGAGAATCCAGACTCTCCAAAAAGCAGGCCCACCTTATCGCTGGGGATTCCCCTTTTATCTACAGGTATCCAAAGATGGCAAAAATGCTACGCTGCGCACTAAGGATGACCTCCCACATTTTTTGGATACCCTGGGACTTGAGCCAGTTGATTTTCCAGACTGGAGGGTCCCACAAGACCACCCACGCCTACAGCTCCCCCAACCCTGGCTTCCAGCTAACCGCAGGAGTCGCAGACGAGACCGAAGACGCCCCACTTCTGCCTCCCCTGCGGACCCTGTGTCACCACGGCACTAACGAAAAGCTCCCTTTCTTCGACCTGTTTTCTGCACTTCTGTGAGGAACATGATTCCCTTCAGTTACGGGGATCCGCCCTACTTTTTGCAGAGGCTCCCTGCCCATCTGAGCAAGCAGGCTGCCTGGAGTTGGGACATAAACTCAGCTGCACACCATGCCACCAGGAAACCCTCCATTAGAATAACTGATCCTGCTAATGAGCCTGATTATGGTCTCCTATTGCTGGCCTGGGAGGGTATCTGGAAGCTACAGTTCCAAATCCAGAGCAACAGGCCTTTGCTTTGGATGCCCTGTTTCTCAAGTTTATTTTTATACTTTTTTTTTTTTTCCTCCTCAAGTTTGAACTCTGTTTTTCAGTTTTTGTTTCCACGAAAGTTCTCCCCTCTTATACATTGCCTATTGATCAAGAGATGGCGGCGGGTGGGGGCTGACCCTCGCCCTCTTATGTTGGTCCACGCTCCCCACGTAGGCCGTACCTTTTTAGGTATTTTTTTCCTATTTTTGGAAATGGGGACGAGCCTTCGGAACTTCTCCCCTAGGGGAGGGACCCGACGCCTGGCCCCCAGGTACCCCATGTTGTGGTATTGTTATTATTAATGCACTTTGCATTAGACGTATGTTTTGCTCTCTTTAACCATGTTTTCTTCTTTCCCTTCTGTCTACTCCTCTCCACTGCATACTTCTTTACAGGAACTGCCTCCGGCTCTGCCTCCCGCTCTGCACCCACAGTCGTACAGCGAGACTCACCCACTCCAAGAACTTCTTATGGCGTCACTTAAGGTAATCTCATGCAACGTACATGGTTTCTGCTCCCCATGTAAGCGCAGTAAATTTTGGTGGGAACTTAAGCGCTCAGGGGCTCAGGTGATCCTTTTACAGGAAACGCATTTCACCCCCCAGTCAATACCTAAATTGCCCACCCACATATATAACCAATGGTTCCTGAGCACTTCCTCCGTTGTGAAATCTAGAGGTACAGCTATAGCCATACATAAGTCTTGCCCCCTCCAGGTCAATGAAAGTAAGGTGGACCTTCAGGGGAGATATGTCTTCCTAAAGGGGACTATGGCGAGACAGAAGCTCACAGTTGCCACGATCTATGCCCCCAATTCCAATCAACTTACCTTTTTAGATAACACCCTCGATAGTCTGACAGAATTCAAAGAAGGCCCTTTGGTCCTGGGGGGTGACTTTAATATTAGCCCAGACCCACAATTAGATACTTCACACAGACGCCCCTCTCATTCACACACCTTCCTTAAACACTTTCGTAGATCCCTAGAAGCCCATCGCCTCTTAGACAGCTGGCGAGTTCTCCACCCCGTACATAGGGATTATAGCTACTACTCAAAGGTACATGATGTCTATACCCGCATAGACCTGATTTGTGTAGACCACTTGGCTCTAGAGCTGCTGCAGGCCTCATCCATTGGGAATATCACGATCTCCAATCATGCCCCAGTAATGGCTGCACTGGTTTTACCACAGGGCACCCGTAAGGCCTGGTTGTGGCACCTAAATGAATCCCTGTTGGACGATGTGACAGTGGTCTCCGGGGTCACGGGTGTTCTGTCCCACTACTTCAAGCAAAACAACACAGAAGAGATAAGCAAAGGGATTGTTTGGGAGGGCCACAAGGCAGTGGTGAGAGGTGAACTGATCTCTCAGGGATCCAGACTTAAGAAAGCCAGGCAAGCAGATTTCGATAGGGTACTTCAGGTGCTTCAGCAGGCGGAACTTAAACACGAACAGGATGGGGACTCAGAGGCTTTGAGGACACTGATGGAATTGAGAGAATTATTCTCTTGATTGCTGGACCGACAGGCACGCAGACAACTGCGATACCTGTCGCATAGATACTACGAACACGGCAATAAGTGTGGCCGTATGTTGGCTAGAGCTCTTAGGAAGAAATGTGCGCTCATGTATGTACATAAGCTACGCCTCTCCTCAGATGACTACACGGTCAAGTCCTCCCAAATAGCATATTATAAATTGTTTCTACCCCTATTGTCTGAGTCGATGTGCAACTACTTTAATTCTATAGCAGATGGCACCGTAATCCCTAGAGAAGCCCTGTTGGCTCATATTTCCGTAATCCCTAAGGAGGAAAAAGACCCCGCTATGCCCCAAAGCATATATCCCTTCTTAATGTGGATATAAAAATACTAGCCAAGATCCTTGTGACCAGACTGAAGCACCTAATCCCACTAATTGTCCACCCAGATCAAACAGGGTTTATAACAGGCAGAGAGGCTAGAGACAATTCTATCAGAGTAATTCACCTTATCCACTGGGCGCGCGCTTCCCCTGAATCCCCTCCCTACTTGATCCTGTCCACCGACGCGGAGAAAGCCTTCGATTGGGTGAACTGGACTTATTTACGTGCTGTGCTGGAGGCATTGGGCCTACGCTCACACATGCTCACCTGGATCATGGCTCTTTACTCGGACCCAAATGCTCAAGTCAAGGTCAACGGCTTCCTTTCCCCGAGATTCCCAATCAGAAATGGCACAAGACAGGGGTGCCCCCTTTCGCCTCTTTTGATAGCCCTGGTGCTGGAACCGTTTCTATGCACTGTCAGGGCGAACACAGATATTAAAGGACTCACAGTAGGTCACACGGAGCACAAGCTCTCGGCTTACGCCGATGTGATTTTCTACCTCACGGAACCCCTAATCTCTTTGCCTAATCTGATGCGGGAACTCCAACACTTTGGGACACTTTCTAACTTCAAAATCAATTATACGAAGTCAGAAATATTACCTATTCAACTGACACCCTCCCTGACTGCCAGGTTGCAAACTGCCTTCCCATTCACTTGGACCAAATCGTCCCTAAAATACTTAGGTATACGGCTGACGGACAGGTTTGCCACCTTACATAGTTACATAGTAGGTGAGGTTGAAAAAAGACACAAGTCCATCAAGTCCAACCTATGTGTGTGATTATGTGTCAGTATTGCATTGTATATCCCTGTATGTTGTGGTCATTTAGGTGCTTATCTAATAGTTTCTTGAAGCTATTAATGCTCCCCGCTGAGACCACCGCCTGTGGAAGGGAATTCCACATCCTTGCCGCTCTTACAGTAAAGAACCCTCTACGTAGTTTAAGGTTAAACCTCTTTTCTTCTAATTTTAATGAGTGGCCACGAGTCTTGGTAAACTCTCTTCTGCGAAAAAGTTTTATCCCTATTGTGGGGTCACCAGTCCGGTATTTGTAAATTGAAATCATATCCCCTCTCAAGCGTCTCTTCTCCAGAGAGAATAAGTTCAGTGCTCGCAACCTTTCCTCATAACTAAGATCCTCCAGACCCTTTATTAGCTTTGTTGCCCTTCTTTGTACTCGCTCCATTTCCAGTACATCCTTCCTGAGGACTGGTGCCCAGAACTGGACCGCATACTCTAGGTGCGGCCGGACCAGAGTCTTGTAGAGCGGGAGAATTATCGTTTTATCTCTGGAGTTGATCCCCCTTTTAATGCATGCCAATATTCTGTTTGCTTTGTTAGCAGCAGCTTGGCATTACCTGCCATTGCTGAGCCTATCATCTACTAGGACCCCCAGGTCCTTTTCCATCCTAGATTCCCCCAGAGGTTCTCCCCCCAGTGTATAGATTGCATTCATATTTTTGCCACCCAAATGCATTATTTTACATTTTTCTACATTGAACCTCATTTGCCATGTAGTCGCCCACCCCATTAATTTGTTCAGGTCTTTTTGCAAGGTTTCCACGTCCTGCGGAGAAGTTATTGCCCTGCTTAGCTTAGTATCGTCTGCAAATACAGACAATATATACTACTAATTTTCCCTCCCTACTAACAACTGTGAAAAAAGATTTGGCCCTGTGGACTAAGACAGCTTTCACTTGGATAGGAAGACTCAAAATCATCAAAATGAACATTCTCCCCCGTGTGTTCTATATGCAGATGGTACCCGTGGCCCTACCTAGGAGCTTTTTTGCCCAACTATCCAGTCTGATATCAACTTTTGTCTGGAACAATAAGAGACCGAGAATTGCAATTAGACTGTTGAGTCGCAATAGAGACATAGCAGGTCTGGGCCTCCCAAATACTCAAAGGTATTATAGGGCTATAGTCCTCCAGAGGATACTTAACTGGCGCTTCCACACTCAATCCAAACTATGGGTCTCACTAGAAAAGTATATGGCGGGGAGGAATTTGGCCTATGTCCCATGGCTGGCCCGGTAACACAGGGGGCTGTCTACCTTTACTTCTCCGCTGACGACCCAGGTCCTGAAAACCTGGGACCAACTCAATGCCAACTTGGCACTGGTGCCCCCTGTGTCCCCATTGGGAGATAATCTGTGGTTCCTGCCTGGTGAACAGGCGTCTTTCTTCGGCCCCTGGATAGATGGTGGTAGCGCCAGTTGTGGTAAATTAATGCAGGACAGTAAATTAATTCCCCTCGAAACCCTACGGAACTGGGCGGGGAGTTTCCCACATGGACTCTTGGCGCTATAGGCAGCTCCACCATTTTTTCAAAACACAAGGAGACTCCATACGAGATATCTCCTCCCTCACACCTTTCAAACACATCTTCATAGCAGAAGAACCGATCCCACATATGGTCTCTGAACTCTACCAACTGCTTAGCTCTGCTTCTCCTGCAGTGAAGCCCTCATACATTAGGGTTTGGGAACGGGACTTAGAGACAGTTTTCATCCCTGCCCAACTATCTTCCCTCTACCAACTTACTCGATCCAGCTCAATTGACTCCAAGACCAGGAAATGAATTACAAAATACTGATGCGCTGGTACCGTGTACCGGCAGACTTAGAAAGAATATACCCATCCACACCAGACCAGTGCTGGAGGGGTTGCAGTCACAAAGGCACCCTTCTGCATATTTGGTGGGATTGCCCTGTGATCAGACCTTACTGGGAAGACATCAAGTCCCAAATCAAAGAAATTATGGGCATAGACATACCTCTCTCTCCAGTTCACTTCCTGCTACACATTCCTACCATGCCAGTACAGGAAGAGTGTGCTGCCTCACCTGCTAAATGCAGCTAAGCGGCTACTCCCCAAACAGGGAGGAATGGCGTCGCAGGGTGGGTGATATCCAAGAGGCAGAGGATTGGATCGCCACCTGCAGGGGTGTCCGTGACCGCTTCACCGCAGCTTGGCAGCCCTGGACCCCACATCCCACATGCCTTCCATCTTAGATTAGCCCTCCTGGAACTGGCGGAGCCTTCCCTGAGGGGGCGCCCTCAATACTCACAGACGGGAACCACGAGTTGAAGGGTTCCAACATACCAATACGCCATTTAACCAAATGAGGGAATGGGGGCAAGATGTTCTTTCCTTTCTTTTTTAGCTTTCCAGCATATGTGGAGATGTCGACAGGGCTCGCAGCGGAGGCGGAGTTGGACGTGAGGTTCCAGGTATGTTCTAACCCACCTTTCTTTTCCCTTCTTTTTCATCCCTTACTACTTTCTAATACTCTGTTTTAACTGGTCAGAGCTGTCTACCTACGGATAGCCAGTATGTTAGATGCCAGGTGACGGGCGAGAAATAGACGAACAAGCTGGCCTGATAGAATCTGGCGGTTTGATGCCATGGGACACCCCGACCTGTAGGGGGAAATTGGCACCTTTGTGCCGCCATGGTACAGACGCCTGGACTTGGGGGGGCTGGGTCGGGGGGGAGCGCTGTGGGGAGAGGTTAGCTGGAGGCACAAGTTTGCCCCCTCCCTCCGCGTGCGCCCGCCTGGCCCATCCCTAATCCCAGGCGATACGCCATAATTTAAGTATTGTATAGGGAGCCTACCAAATTTAGTACATACAAGAACCTCTCTTAGGAGGACAAATATGTCTCATACTCAGCGGAAGGTATGACGGGCTGAGTCGCTCTAGCCCGATAAACAGGTTGAGACTATCTTGCCGACCCGCCACCTGATAATTGCGCTTTTTATAACTCTAGTTGCATCAAAATATAACTGTGACTGTTTATCATTCATGTTTTCCTATTCCTTTCATGTGAAAAACAAAAAAGTAATGATTGGTGTATTACTTGAAGCCATCACCTTTGGCAATTGTTTTTTTTTTTTTTTCTTTTTTTTATCTTGCAATGTAATACCCTGTCTTTTACAAATAAAGATTCTTTAAAAAAAAAAAAAAAAAGAATCCACGGGGGATTCTTGAACAATGTGCACTGTTCAGTGAGAGTGAGGGGAGACGGAAGTATTTCCATATGGTGACATTACCGGGGGGTAAATGATAATAGGTTCATGTTAGTTGTTTATGAGCTCTCATTCGGGTACAAATTCTTTTTCTCAGTTTTTTTTTCTGGTCACTACCTGCCATCCATCCTGAATGTGTGAGATTCCATCGACCTGTATTGGGACTGGTGGCATTTCCATTAAAATTCCCCATTGCCAAAGGGCTACCAACCCCTCTTCCAGGGTAAAAACTATGGCGGTAGTTCCAATGTAAGTAATGGAAAGTGTAGCTGGGTATTTTCATTTGTGCAGAATATGATAGTTGTGTAGGGCTTTAATAATGGTGGCCAGATTGGAGAGTGGGCCTGGAGGGGTCGGGTAGCAGGTGTAGGGGGGTGGGCGTTGATCAGATTTGCGAAAAGCTTCTAGAATACATTTTTTCGCCCTGTAGAAGTGCATTCTCAGCAATACATCTCTGGGAACGTCATCTACTAAGGACGGTTTTGGAACTCTATTGCTCTGTACACACGACCGGACATTGATCGGACATTCCGACAACAAAATCCATTGGATTTTTTCCGACGGATGTTGGCTCAAACTTGTCTTGCATACACACGGTCGCACAAAGTTGTCATAATTTCCGAACGTCAAGAACGCGGTGACGTACAACACTTACGATGGGTTTATAAAAGGGCAGTTCAATACCAAGCGCGCCACCCTCTGGGCTCCTTTTGCTAATCTCGTGTTAGTAAAAGTTTGGTGAGAGACGAGTCGCACTTTTCAGACTCGTGGTTTTCAGATCATTTTTCTGGTGTTCAGTTTGTGCTTGTTGGTATTGTATTAGTTCTTCAGTGCGTGCAGTGAGTTCATATTTGATCATTCAGTGCGTTCTAGTCCGCTCGTTGCTGATTTTTAGGTCGCTCTTCACAGGCCTTGCTGTTCTTCAGTGCGTTCTGTTACTTCGTTCTGACCAGCCGACCGCTTTGAAGCCATGTTGCGTGTACATACTCATCGTAGACTTTGTGCTGTGTTGGGGTTCTTACTTTGACACAAGCCCAGTCCATGAACAGGGCGAGGAGGAGTTCATGGACCAAGAATTGGTTGCTCCAGCAATTCTGTCACATGCCTTTGCTCCGTGAGAATAATTCTGATGATTTCAGGAACTTTCTCCAGATGACGGACCCTGTTTTTCACCGTTTGTTGGCTTTGCTGACCCCTTATATATCAGCAAGCAGGATACCTGCATGCGGCAAGCCATCACACCGGAGCAGAGGCTCGTCGCCACGTTGCGGTACTTGGCGACAGGGAGAAGCCTGCAGGACCTTAAGTTCTCGACAGGCATCTCCCCCCAGGCTCTGGGGATCATTATTCCAGAGACCTGTTCTGCCATCATTCAGGTACTGCAGAAGGACTATATTAAGGTAAGATGTATCCTTTAAAATCTCATTATATGTATTTAATGTTTGCTAATGTATTGTATTTTTTTCATCATTCCCTAATTACCATGATTGTAATATGCTGTGAATGTTCCCTTTGTCCTCATGCATGCTGGAATTTTTTAAAGTTTGTTTTTTGTCCTTCATGCATATTTGCCTTCACTAACCTCCCCAGCCTGCTCTCCTGGGCCTATATCCACCTAGTCTAGTCACTTAATGTATTTTGTAGGGCTGCAACTAACGATTATTTTCATAATCGATTAGTTGGCCGATTATTGTTTCGATTAATCGGTTAATAACATCAAAAGAAAGTGTGGTGTATAATTTAGTTAATATGTAAAGTTTTTTTTTTAAAAAAAGGCAATTTATTCTAAAATATCTCTATGCAGTGGTTAATATAAATAACCAACTATATGGTTAGGGAGCAAAATCTCTAATCCATTCTGACAATTACAGACAGAAGAGATATACTGTATATACTATTAAAGAGTGAATCTGGTAAATATCAGACTCAGAGATCAAATTTTTGTATTAAAAAAAACAATGTCTTCCTTAAAAAAAAAAAAATGTAATTTTAAGAACATTCATTCGATTTTCTAATCATTAGTGGGGTAAAATCGACGTTCATTTTCAACTACAGTGACGGGAACATTTGGAAATAATAGAAAACTTCTCGGTCAAAGGAATTTTCAGACAGTGTATGTGGTTTTCGTTGAGAAATGATATTCCTTTTAAAACAGAAATGTTAAAAGCAAGTGAAAATTTCAAACAACATTCTTTCATTCAGCAAATGTATAAAGATTTTTCGTATGAATATTCTCATCTGAAAATTGATCCGTGTGGCCAGCATAAGGCTCGCTACACACCTATGCAGTTTGCTTGTGATCTGTTTCTGCAGTGCTTTTTGATTTTTGCACACGTGATTTTACTACAATTTGCGGTTTTGCATTTTTTTGGCCAAGTTGTTGTCGAGCAGATTAAAAAACACAAATTGCTGCAAAAACGCATTACATGCTTTTTTGCAGCTTTTCCATTGAAGTATATTGAACCAAAAAAAGCACAGTTTTGCATAAAAAAAAAAGTCCCTGACCCTTTCCAAACACGCAGTGGCTGAAAAAAAGCATAGATGTGAACGTGTCCCAAAGGACACCATGTAGATTAACTGTAGTGCGTCTCTGCAAAAAGCACCAAAAAACACACATACTGTAGATGTGAACCAGGTCTAAGATGTTTAGTAAAATAATGGGGTTAAAAAAACAAAATTAGCCCTTTATAGTACAAAAAAGCAGATAATCACTACTGTAAGGGGTTCATTTTTTTACTGTAGAACTGTGAAAGTAATATTTACAGTGGAGATTATTTGCTCTTTTTGTACTATAAAGGGCTCATTTTAGTTTTTTTTTAACCCCATCATGTTACTGGCCGATTAATCGATTATGAAAATAGTAATCAATTATTTTCATAATCGATTAGTTGCCGATTAATCGATTAGTTATTTCAGCCCTAGTATTTTGTCAGCTCAATAGTAGTGCTTTACCCTAAACACCCCATAAAATGTGTCAATGTGGCAGAGTACCAAAGGCTTTTTTTTGGGTCCCAAAAACATTTGTAACCCCCCTCCCCCCAACCGCTAACTCAGCTGATACCAATCCTCTATCTGCTGACTTTGTCAAACCCATACACACTATACCTACCTCTTTTGTGGTCATATTTATGGACAAATTCCCCAAAGCATGTAGTGCAAGGGACTGCCTGAATACTTTCAAATGGTACAGTTTAAAGTTTTTGTATCCTATTATTATCTTGATAGGTAATTGCAGAATGTAAAAATGTGCTCCAATTTGTACAGTGTGTATTAATATATTTGTATTATGACACTTCTTACCTGTCCAGTGGGCTGCCAATAGTGTAAGTAAGGAGGGGCTGGCCAAAGTAACACACATAATTATGTTTGCATTCATCTCTCAATGAAGTGGAGAGGGTTACCTGTCCAAAACATTGCCCCCCTCAAATTTTTACAATGGGCCATCAGGGGGGGTGAGGAATCTGATAGGTGGCCCTTATAACTTTGTCTTTAAATACTCCCTAAAATAAATGTTATAGTGATTTTGGGCAAGAATATTTGTGTCTAACCTGCTTTCAATGTTCAAAATTACTATTTTTTTTCTTGTTTGACTCCAGAGTTTCCTTCCACGCCACAGGAATGGCAGACTGTGGCCTCCCACTTTGCCACCTGTTGGGACTTTCCCAACTGCGGAGGGGCAATTGATGGGAAACACGTCCACATCATCCCACCCCCCAACTCGGGGTCATACTATTATAATTACAAGGGGTTCAATAGTATTGTGATGTTGGCGGTGGTGTCAGCTACTTACAAATTCCTGTATGTGGACGTGGGGAAGAATGGCCGGATGTTGGATGGTGGAGTCATTGCCCAGACCGAGTTCTACAGGCGTCTCCAGAATGGCAGCTTGGGCTTGCCACCTCCAGAAGACAATGCGGAAGGACTCCCATTCGTCTTTGTTGCGGATGAAGCGTTTGCACTGGGGGACCATCTTATGCGGCCATTGCCTATGAGGACTCTCAACCTCAACCCGGACCAGAGGGTTTTTAATTACCTGCTGGCCAAAGCCAGAAGAGTGGTGGAGAACACATTTGGAATAATGGCCAGCCGGTTCCGCCTCTTTCTTACACATGGCGGAATATAAACTCAATCACATCATCCTGTCTTGCTGTGTTCTCCACAATTTTTTAAGGAGAAATGCTGTGAACTATGCTGCCTCAGTTGGGCCTGAGACCGGAATTCTGAATGAACCAACCCTGACGGCGCTGGAAACTGGCCGTCCTGGCTTGCCCCCCCAGAGTGCCCGCGAGGTCTGTATAAGATACCTTAAATACTTTGTGGGTAGGGGGGCCATCGATATGCCAGACAATGTCTGAGACATTTTTTAAATAAAAATATATTTGAAACTGAACTAATATTTGCTTTGATTTACTGCTTAGCTTTCTTTTAGCTGTCTCCTCGGTTATCTTTTAATGGTATATTTTTTTTGGCCTTTTTCTTCAACAGTGCAAACCAAATTTCTTTGAGACATGAGGTGACAATCTCTTCTTCGGCTAACTATTATTATGTTGTGGGTCTGATACACACACATTGTTTTTGTTGTTAATGTATGCAATGCATTACTAACAAAAAGATTCATCATTTTCAGCACTATGACCGAAATTTGGGGAGTCCTGAAAATGGCGTGATTGTGTAAAATTATAAAGCACTGTTGGGTGTTATTTACTAAAGGAAAATCCACCTTGCACTACAAGCGCACTTGTGACTGCACTTCAACTGCACTTGTAGTGCAAAGTGGATTTGCCTTTAGTAAATAACCCCCATTGTCACGGAAATAACAACTTTACTCCAAAAACTGCTTTTGAGCATTAAAAGAAGAAGCCACACATTGTTGATTATCAAAATTTTTACTTAAAGCACAATCACATGTGCGTTTATAAAAGGGTTTTTGAACAAACCAACATGTTTGTTGTATAACATTTTTTTTAGGTCACATTAAGTAGAAATTGCCTTTTATAGGTAAAACAGGCATGTTTAAAACCATAAAACAATACACAACTCTGAAACTTACAAAGTTCAACTTTGATAAAATGAAGGCAATATCAGACATGAGTATGTACAAACTGGGTTTGATATGGCCTTCATGAGATGAGGTGATGTCACCCCTGTAAAAGCCAAATTTTGAAGATGCACACACATTGGGATTCAAAATGGAGATTTCCCTCCTGATCCCATGCCTAATGTCAACATGTGCTAGCTCCCATCACGTGGGATCAATGGACGTGTTTTGGGGGTGCAACCCCTTCCTTTCAGCTACTTTATTATCGAGGAAGGGTTTGCACCCACAAAACGCGTACATTGATCTCCCGTGATGGCAGATAGCACATGTTGACACGCTGTGTGCATCTTCAAAATTTGGCTTTTAAAATGTGTAAAAAAATTAGTCATAAAAACAAAAACAAACAAGCAAAAAGTTAGGGATTTCTGGGTGTTTTTAGATTTTCCCTAAAACATCAATAATGTTCTTTATTTTGTTTTGAACATCATTGATGTTTTCCTTTAGGTTTTCTAAATCCCTATTGCACCCCATTATCTCCCCGATGAGGATCTGGGCACTTTCACTGGTGAAATTACCTTCTTCCACAACATCCCCATCACCTAAAAAAAAGAACACACCATGTATTATAAATATGCAGGCATCCATCTATTACCTGAAGCTGTGGTCGCAGACACTCACCTGTTGTGGTGCCAATTTCGCCAATATCAACAACGTCTCCCTCCTCCTCCTCTGGTTGGGTTTGGGGGATTTCCCCTTCTTCCTGAGGTGGGGAGTCCCTGGTCTCCTCTGATGAGTGGTGTCCTCCGAGTCTTTTTTCCCCTATGTGAAAAAAATAGGTATACTTAGCACACAGATATTTGAGGGCAGAAATAGGAATATGAAACATTGCTTGGAAGTGTTGTACAATTGTCTGTTTTGTCAGAGTTCCATGCTGAATAATTTATTTTTTTACCTTTGTAAAGCTGTAATACTTACCTGTTTTGTGCAAGCTTCACAGATGGAGACACCCCTATATTATTCACTGGAGCACCTGTGTGGCCTCCCTAATAAAAAGGGTGTTCTTTTGCCCCACACTAGTGCTCCTGCGTCCATATGTGTAAACAGCTGCTGAATGTCCTCTCATTACACAGAATCTAGTTTGCATTTCATTCTAGTTACAAACCCATCTAGACAACAAACTTTTTTTAATAGAAGTAGGCCAGAAAAAATGTATTGAACTGCATCTGGCCAAAACATCTTATTTTAGTGGCCGAACGAACAATGGTTCCTATGAACGATTAATGTGCCCATGAACATGAAAGTTGCCATTTTAAACTGTACAACAGTAAAGAAAAGCACATGGAGCGGCACAAATGTAATAAAAAGAAAGAATAGGAACACAGGACAACTGCTTACTTTTTTGGAGCACTCTTCTGATCCTTCTATACTGATCGTGCTCCCTTAATTTGAGGTCCGACCATCGTTTACTCAGTTGATCCTTGGATCGTCATACCCCAAAATTCCGGAGCAGACTCTTCACAACTTTAGCCATGATCTTGGCCTTTCTCACATTTGGGTTTGGGTAAGGTCCATACTTCCCGTCATAGTCGGTCCTTTTCAAAATCTCCATCATCTCCACCATCTCTACAAAGGCCATATTTGAGGCCTTAAATCTCCTGAGGGATCGTGACGTTTCTGGCTCCGGGCTTTCCTCCTCCTCATTGCACAATTATGCACCTGCTGTGTCTCCGCCATGTGCTCTCCCCAACTGCGCTGAAAGAGAAGGGGCGGGGAATAGACTAGAAAGAATGTCCGGAGCGGGCGGAGTTTCATGCATGCGCAGTGTATATAAAGCGTAACGCGCGTGCGTCGTACGTACGTTCTGTGAGCGGAGGAAGGAGTATTGTAAGCGCCGATCGTGATAGCGAAGGTACAGTTTTACCTTGGGACGATACTGCTTATAGATTGAGGCCTATATTGGGACAAGATTAGGAGAGTTTACCCTGACATTAGGGTTTGTCTTGTGTTGTGTCTTGCAGAGAAAATGGATCTAGTGAATGATCATGACTTTATCCCCATATTCCTTGATATGTACAGGGAGCTGCCCTGTCTGTGGCAGGTAAATCACCCCAATTATAAGAGGAAGGCAGCGCTGGATCAATTGGTGAAATTTGTGAAGCCGATGATCCCCACGGCAGACATCCCCTATTTGAAGGCCCTAATTGGTGGCATGAGGAGCACTTATCTTAGGGAGTGCAAGAAGGTCCAGGATTCCCTGAGATCAGGAGCTGCAGATGACATTTATGTCCCCAGGATGTGGTACTATGACAGACTGCATTTTCTGGCATGCCAGACTGAACCCAGGCCAGCACTCTCCACTCTTCCTTCAAGGCTTCCTTCCCCCCCAGCTGAGGCTTCAGACACCCAACCTGGGCCGTCCAGGCAGCAACATGTGGAGGAGCCCAGTTGAGCCAGGTATAGCATTATTCTAAATATTTCTGTTTGTCAAATTAATGATGTTAAATATATGTTAGTTTTGATAAATAATTTCTGATTTCACAAAGTGTTTACATATCAATAGACAGTAGTGGCCACAAATGATTGTGACAAGAATGAAAAATGCTGGGGTCAGAATGATAGTCTTTTCTATTTATTAACATTCAATTTGCAACAGTCATGAGCTGAAAATTGTGTGTGATTGATGAAACAAAAACTCAAACTATGTCCCTTTTTCATACACAGGAAAGCCTCAGCCAGGAGGAGGCTGTGGAAAGTGGCAGCCAGGAGGTGGCGGGGGTAAGTGGCAGCTAGGAGGTGGCTGGGCCCAGTAGCCTGCCCCATACCCAGGTCCCTCCCCTCGGCCTTCCACAAAAAAAGTGTCAGGAAGAGGAGTAATCTGAAGGAGGCAGCAATTTGCCTATTTTGAAAGGCTACTGCGGCTCTCAGAAACCCTACCAGTGTTCAAGAGGACTTTGCCTACATTACAGCCTGCAAAATGCTGGAAATGGAGGAGGGCCAACACCTAATATGCAAGTATCTCATCTTACAAGCCCTAAATAAGGGGTTGAGGGGCCAACTCACAAGCCAAAGCCATGTTTGTGAGTTCAACCGTGGTCCTCCTCCTCCACCTCCTCCTCCTCTTCCACCTCCTGCCACACCTCCAACACCACAGCCACAGCCTGGAAGGAAGCGTCTAAGGAAGACCAAAGAGTGATGGCCTGGGTTAAATCTGGTCTGGCAAAAGATGCAGGCTGTGGTAGTACCACAGCCTGGGGACATAGATGTCATCTGCTGCTGTTTCTGATCTTTTGTAGTCCTGGACCGGATTGTGCTCAGTATTATAAGGACTCATCAGGCCAACAATTGTGACTGTAAAATTATTGATGTCTGCCCTGGGATACAAAGGCTTCCCAAATTTCACCAGTTTATCCAGCGTTGCCTTCCTCTTTATTTGGTTATGACCCAGAATAAATGGCTATTTATTTTTCACAAATTCTTGCCTATGTGTTTTACTTCAAAAAGGACAGTTTGTGAGTAGGCAGGTACATTTCAAAAATACAATGTCAAATTAACAAGGGACACCAACACCAAGCAACCTCCTTGAGATTAAAAAATACAAGATAATCATGGTGTTGTGGTAACTTAACACACCCAAAACAATTAAAAAAAACAGGAGATCTGGAATAAAAAAACAAACCACAAATAATACAAAATATAAAAACATAAAACCAAAAAATGTTTTCGGTGGATCTGACAAATAAAAATATTAGATTCATGAAATCACGAGAAATAATCCAAAAATATGTTTGTGAGAAGTCTGTGTGAATATGAACAGCAAGACAATTTCATTCTTCTAGCATTATAAAGAAAAAGAGTGCGCTGCATTAAACTATTTAAAACATTGCAGCGTGACGAAAGTGCTATATCCATTACGAATGCTAATTTTACCAGACCGAGCAGTTCCGGTTCGTAATTTATTCTGAGCATGCGTGGCACTTTGTGCGTTGGAATTTACGCAAACGGATTTTGTTTTCAGAAAATTTTATAGCCAGCTCTTAAACTTTGTGTCGAAAATTCCGATGGAAAAAGTCCGATGGAACCCACACACGGTCAGAATTTCTGACAACAAGCTCCAATTGCACATTTTCCGTCGGAAAGTCCAATCGTGTGTACAGGGCATAAGTTTTCTATCCACTGTGAGTTCCAATGCAGACATTGCGGTTGTTATGGCGGAAAATAAATCTTGGGCATATTGGGCCTCATATTTTTAAGTTATTCCTTCTGGATCTATCCTCGAGGTCTGTATTTTATCTTTGATCCTGGAGATGTCATCACTTTGAGCCCCCGTGAGCATCCACCACGCCCCTCCACATCTAACATTTTGATCAGACATTGAAATGTAACATTTTTGCAAAAAAAAAAAATCACATATGGAATCAATCTATGGTTAATCGCTCATTAATCATTTCACATCACTGATATAAAAATGGTTAACCATGTAGAGACTTAGCTCACTATTCACTCAGGAACCATCACATTGTCATTATGTAGAAAAAAATATATATACATATGTAAAAAAACATCACAATCCGAATATTCAGAAGGATACCATAAAATACTTTTTTTTTATAATTTTTTATTTTTCAACAAATGTAAATCAGCATAACAAAAAGGTATAAAAATGGTATATGACAGTTTTACATGGAAGCAGTCATAAGATAAGTACAAACAGTGTAAATAAGCATGATGAGGATATCTGTATAGATAGATGTCAGCTTCTTCCCGAATTGGGTCATACATACAAAATAGAAGTTCCACACAGTATCCATGCTTCCATCTCAACTATATATTCAAACAAAAGGATGCTCAAGAAAAACGTGCAAAATGGAGTCAAAAAGGAGCAGGAATAGGAGGCTCAGAAGAAAATTTGGAATCATCCCAAGGTTTCCAGATTTTTTCAAATTTGGGAATATTACCTTTAATTTTTGCGGTTAAATGTTCCATTCTACGTATATCTGTGATAATGGAAAGAGCGTGGTGTACAGTGGGAGCGTTGGTAGAGAGCCAAAGTCTAGGGATGGCTCTTTTTGCTGCCAGAAGAACATAAGATCCTAATCTCTGTAGTGATTTAGGAATACCCGGGAAAGGCAGACCCAAAAGGAAATGTATGGGGTTTAATGGGATAGATGTGGCAAAGAGTGATTGCAATAAATTTTGTATCTCAGTCCAATATGCACTCAAGATCTGACAGTCCCAAAAAATGTGAAGGTACGTACCTACGGACCGTCCACACCTCCAGCACAGACTAGAGAGAGATGAATTTTGGGCATGTAGCAATTCAGGAGTTTTGTACCAAAAAAAAATTATCTTAATAGCGGTCTCCTTTTGTGCCACACATCTGGAAACTTTAAAAGCCGACTCCCAAATTTTACCCCAATCTATTAATGAAATTGATCTATTTAGAATTTTGGACCATTTTGTCATGTATCTATGTATGGAGTCAGTTAAAGGGGGTATTGTCTGGAGTATTTTATATATGGATGAGATTAGTTTTGGTTCGTATGGGCCATTTGTACACAGTAATTCAAAATCAGTGGGTTTTTCTAAGGATAATGAGGGGAAGTTGGATTGGAAAAAATGTTTAATTTGTAAGTAGAAGTATTCTGTAGATTTGGGTAGAGCATGTTTTTCTTTGAGGGCTGAGAAAGGTAAAAGCTTGCGTGTTACTGGGTGAACCAAATGTCGCAGCTGCAATATACCTGCATGCGTCCACGGAATTGTTCGCAAATAAGATAGTCCGTCTGGGATGTCTGGGTTGAAAAGGATATTCTGGAGAGGGGAGCAAGATAAGGAAAGATGAAATTTGTCCATACATCTTTTCCAGATTGATAGCGTAAAGAGCATCGGGGAAAGACATAGAGACCTTAATTGGGTTATGAATTTCTTTGAGGATGGCCATAGCATATAGCACGGATGTACAGGGGCAGTAATCCCCATTTCAATTTCGGCCCATCTATTTGCAGCTTTTCATGAGGTCCATACAGTCAGTACTCTAAGATGAGAGGCATAATAATATTTAATAAAGTCGGGGGCGGCCAACCCACCTTTAGCTCTAGGGGAGAGGACTACCGATTGGGCAATTCTATGGGATGCATTGTTCCAGACAAAGTTAAGGCACTTTCTCTGAAGATTTTTCAACTGCGACAAAGGGACTGGAACCGGGAGCGTTTCAAAAAGATACAATAATTTGGGCAGTACCGACATTTTAAGAACGTTAATCCTACCAAGAAGGGAAATTGGGATGGAAGACCAATGTTGTAGAAGTTTAGCAATTTCTGTGAATAGGGGAGGGAAATTAGCTTGGTAAAGAGAGTGATATGAGGGGGTAAGATGGATTCCTAAATATTTTAGTGAAGTCTGGCACCATCTATATTTAAATCTGTTTTGTAGGGAGCTGAGTATATCTGAGGGTATATTGATGGGGAGAGCTTCTGTTTTAGTCTGATTAATACGAAAACCTGATAGGGACCCGAACGTGGAGAGAGTGTCGTGTAAGGAAGGTAATGAAATCTCGGGATGTGTGATGGTTAGGAGAATGTCGTCTGCATAAAGAGAAAGTTTATAGTCCTGATGTCGTAATGGAATCCCCCTGATATCAGGGTGGGATCTAATAGCTGTTGCTAAAGGTTCTAGACTTAGTATAAATAATAGGGGCGATAAAGGGCAGCCTTGTCTCGTGCCATTACTAAGAGTAAATCGTTGTGAAATATAGGAGGACAACTGGACTTGCGACGTAGGGAGGGAGTATAGGGTATGTAGAGCTTGTATAAAGGGGCCTGAGAATCCAAATCGGGTTAAAACTGCAAACATGAAGGGCCAACTTAATCTATCGAAAGCTTTTTGAGCATCTAAGCTTAAGACTATGGTGGGACGTTTGGTTCTAGTTATTAGGTCTATCAAATCTATGGTTCTTCTTGTATTATCTCCAGCGTGTCTCGAGGGAACGAATCCCACCTGGTCTCTATGGATTAGGAACGTTAATAGTGGGGATAATCTATTAGCTAAGATCTTAGTAAAAATTTTGTAATCTGAATTCAATAGAGCAATTGGGCGATAATTGTCGGGTAGTGCAGGATCTTTACCTGGCTTAGGAATTACTGTTATGTGTGCATGTAAGAATTGTGAATGTGGGATGGATCCCCTGAAGAAAGAGGAGAATAGGGATTGTAGATAGGGGATTAAAGTGTGTGCAAAACTTTTATAATAAACGTAAGGGAGACCGTCAGGGCCCGGAGATTTGTGAGTTGGAAGATTTTTAATCACCTCTCCTATTTCCTCCTCAGTAATCGGAGAGTTAAGAGAGGACAAATGATCGACAGAGATTTTGGGTAGCGGAAGGGAATCCATAAATTTATCAAACTCAGATTGTGAGAATTGGGGATGGGATTCAGGACCTAAACAATTATAAAGCCGACTATAAAAGTCACCAAAGACTTTTGACATAGCTTTCGGGCAGTATGTGGGGGTGCCATCGGATTGTATCAAATGATCAGGTATCGATAGAAAGGGCCTTGGTTTTAATTTGTTTACTAACATCCTATGTGGTTTGTTTGCATAATCGTAAAATTTTTGCTTAGCCCATAGCATAGATTTGGAAATTTGGTTCATATCAAAAGACTTAATCTGATCCCGGATTGAGATGACATCCCTCAATTTTTCCACCGTGGGGGAGGCCAAAAGATTTCTTTCAGCTATCTGCAGTTGGGTAATAAGATCATTTTTGAGTTGTACAGAGTCTTTCTTTAGACGAGAGCCCATAGCTATGCATTCACCTCTAAAAAAGGCCTTATGGGCCTCCCACAGGGTGGAAATCTCCGAAACAGAGCCATCATTAATCCGGAAAAACTCAGTTAGTTTCTGTTGTAATTGGCTTAGAGATAGAGGGTTTTTAAGCAAAGATTCATTGAGGCGCCAGTGGCAGGATTTAGTAAAAGACTTCGTCAATAGGACATTGAGTTCAATAGGTGCATGATCCGACCAGGTAATAGGATTTATTTCAGAGGAGACTACATAGGGAAGTAGAGGACCTGTAATAAGGAAATAATCTAGTCTAGAATAAGACTTGTGAGGGTGAGAATAAAATGTATATTGCTTTTGGGTTGGGTGTTTTATCCTCCAGGAGTCAAAAAGGTTATGAGATCTAACTAGTTTGCGAAAGGATGTTGATAATTTCTTGGAGGCAGTTTGCGGGGTGGTTTGGAATAAAGTTTTCCTGTCCCTGGTCGGGGACATGCACACATTGAAGTCGCCTCCCATGATCATAAAAGGCTGGGAGAAGGGTTGTAGCTTCTCAAAAACTTTTTCAAGGAAACCGATTTGTCCTACATTCGGTGCATAAATGTTAACCAAGGAAAAGGAGGTAGATAGGTGACTACATTTTAGGAATATGAACCTACCATGAGGGTCTAGGTAGGAAGAGAGAATCTTAATTGGGCTTGAGCGTTTAATAAGGATTGCCACTCCTGCTTTTCCAGAAGGATCAGAAGCAGCATATGCTACGGGAAAGTGTCTAGAAGCAAATTTAAAGGAACCCCCGGATTTAAAGTGGGTTTCTTGAACCATAATCACTTCTGCTTTGGATGATTTAAATTCTTTTAAAGCCTGCCACCGTTTGCCTATGGAATTTAATCCTTTTACATTACAAGAATAAACCTTAAGGGCCATATTTGGTCATACAAAAAAAGTGCTAATATAGTGTAAAAACTAAGAGCATATAAATGAGCATCCTTAAAAAAGAACATTTGAAAATAAACATATCTTGCAGTTGGCATATCAATATAAGTATAATACTGAAAAAACATATAAAGGTCAAAAAGAGAAAAAAAAGAAAAAAGACCTGCATATGAAAACTCCAAAGGAGGTAAAAAAACAGGAAATATATTGAATGGGGAGAGAAGAAACAATAAAAAATGAAAAAAGAAAAAATAATTTTTGAAAAGCCTGAGAAAAAATTTCAGGCTGCCCAGGCAAAAGCCTTGGGTCATGAGGGAGGGCATGTTAGCCTGCAGGGACTAATAGAGGAGGGGAGGAGGTGGGTAGATCCTCGTCTCTGTTTTTGTAAAATAAAAAACAAACAGACAAGAGGAGCACAGGTGTTTAGCATATTATTATGAACAAAAAAAAAAAAAAAAGGAGGTTAAGCGGGGAAAACGATCTCCAAAAAAAGGCATCTAACAAAGACATCAGTAAGAGGTGTGACCTCTCAACAAAGTGACCCGATCACAGTGAGGTCACCGGGGTATCCATGGTAAGTATTCTCCGGCTACGGGAAAAAGAGCAAAAATTGAGAAAAAAGAGAAACAAAACAGAAAAAAAATAAGTTACATCAGGTCGGATATCTGTGATTATTGGCTCGTTGTGGAGTGGAGAAGTTCTTCTGGGATCTTCGTTGAACTGGGGTCCAAATTTTGGCTGGTGTGGTGAGTGGTTTGGGGTTCGGAGCTTGGGGTAAAGAATCTTCTTCAGGCAGAGGCGGAAGGCCTAGACTATGGATAAAAGCTTCACTTTCGTAAAGATCTCTTAGGGAGTGTTGAACACCATCTTTGGAAACGGATAAGCGGAAGGAGAATCCCCAACGGTAAGGAACCTGATGATTCTGTAGATGAGTAGTGACAGGACGGAAACTGCGCCTTTTGGTTAAAGTGATTGGGGAAAGGTCGTTGAATATCTGGATCTTGTGTTGTTTATAGTCAATTCGTGACTTGTTACGCGTTGCAAGTGTGAGGGCTTCCTTGCTCTCGTAGAAGTGGAAGCGGACAATAATATCTCTGGGGTTGGCATTAGGAGGAGGTTTCGGGGCCAGAGATCTGTGCGCCCTGTCCATACGCCAATCTATGTCTGGGATGTGTGGGGCTAAAGTGACGAATAGGCCTAAAAGGTAGGGGCGTAGTTCCTTGTCGTTCACCGCTTCAGGGACTCCCCTGATCCTCAGGTTCTGGCGTCTTTCACGATTTTCCAGGTCTTCCTGTTGGAGCTGGAGTAGGGAGACTGTATGTTTCAGGTTGGAGTTGTCTTCTTCGAGAACGTGTACATATTGGGTCAGTTCATCAAATTTGTTCTCCAATGTGTTGGTGCGTTCACCTAGCTGGTCAATTTCACCCCGTAACTCATGCGCTAATTTGCCCACCTCTTTAGCGATGCTGCGGGTTAGATCATGTAGTAATGAGTTCAGCTTGGCATCTAGAACAGCTACCGTCACCACATCTACGGGGTGATCGGGTGGGAGAGAGTGCTGAGAAAGTTGGGATCTGTTATCATCTTGGGTCATACCTTCCGGCAGAATATGTGAGTCAGCAGTGTCCGAAGGTCCCAGTTGTTCACCGGAGATCGGGGATCGTTGTTTATATAGGAAGCGCTCCATGGTATTAGGGGTCTGCGACTTTGGCGGTGGGATAAAGCCTCTATATATTGCCTTCTGGAAGCCAATCTTCCCCATGCAGTATTAGAAAGGATCAGATATTTTGTTATTTTATTGCTCCTGTGATTAATAAGGAACCGTTAGCTTTGTAGGAGCATCTATTAAAGAGACGGGGATCAGAGTTCTCCTCTTACATGTCTGCTTCCCTGCATGCCAGACTGGAGGTGATCACATCATATATCAGGGAGAGTTGAGGGGGTAGTTGTGAAGAATTGCAGATAAATTACGAATTTTGTGTAAGTAGATGATTGATAGTAGATTAGACTGAAAGGATTAGGTTACAGGGGTACTTGGAGTACCAAGATGGCCGCCGGCCTCCAGGACTAGGCCGAAGCCGCGGTCTTTCCTGGCGGCTGAGGCCGGTCGGGAGGGTACCTCTCTCCACAGGCCCGAACCGGAACTTTAGGGCCTAAGAACAGGGGCTCTGGGGGTCAGATGCTGAGGGGTAGTAGCGGCAAAAGAATCGGGCGAGAGCCCTTTTACTCACAGAGTCCAGGGTGGCAGGCCTGGGGATGGCGGCAGGCCGTGAGGAGCTCCGGGATGAAGGGGGGAAGGTCCCGCTCGGCTCTCCTTCACGCCGCGGGTGTCCGGGTCCCCTCGGCGGTGTCTCGGTTGTCCCGGATGGGAAGTCCCCAGCAAGGCCGCTACCCGTCCCCCGGATCGCAGCGTAGCAGAGCGGCAGGCTCCTGACAAGCTGTAGGCCCCAATATGGCGGCGATAGCTGCTAGTGCAGGACAGGCAGACGGCCCAAAGGAGCCCGGCTTCGCTGGATTTCGATTAAGATCCGGCCGGATCTGCAGCGGAGGGGATGTAGGTTGTTCCCAGAGCAAGAAAATCTTCCCTCAGGGGAAAATAAGGCAGGGATGGCAATGGATAGAGTTTGACAGGACGGAGCACAGCGTCCACACGTCCTCCCTGTATCTCGTCCGGCCACGCCCCCCCATAAAATACTTTTATAGATAATGTATTATAAATTATACAAATAGATAAAGATCCAAATCTGCTTGTGGAGTAATAGTATTAAGAACATTTATCCAATGAGACTCACATTTTCTTAAAGTGGAGTTCCACCCACTTTTACAACTCTTCAGCATCCCTCACTAAACTGTGCACTGTAAACGAATTTTTTTTTCTCAGCACTTACTGTATATCTGCTGTATTAATTTTTCACTTCCTCCTCCCTGGCCGCGGCCCATCGCATCATTTCCTGTTTGCAATGCCTTCTGGGAAAGGGCGGCAACTTCCTCTGACACTGCCATTGCTACGGAAACCTGACCTGAAACCTATTACACTGCTTGTGCTGCACTGTGCATGTGCGAGATCTGCAAGGATGAGATCCAGGAACAAATACAGTCTGGCTTCAGATGCCCACACTTAAGATGGCCACGGCCTGCTGTAAGTTTATAAAATAACAAACTACTGCTATAAACTAACAAAACAGACCTTAGTTTACAGACTAACTTTACTAGAATACATTTAGCTTGTGTATTATAGGGGTATTTTTATTTAAAAAGTATAATTTCGGCCGGAACACCACTTTAAGATTAGTTCACGATCACCTCCTCTCCTGCTTTTATTATTGCCTTCCAGCACCATGGATTTTGGGAAATTGCATGCCCCTTCTCTAAAAAATGTCGAACTAGTGGTAACTGTATTCATTTATTTCTAATTAAATATTTATGCCTGGCTATACGATCTTTAACCTTTTGGGTTGTTTCTCCAATATATAATAATCCACATGGACATTTTATAGCATAAATCACATATGATGATTGGCAGGTATAGTGGCCCTTGATAAGAATATCAAAGCCTTCATGTGGGTGTAATATAATTTTTCCCTTTATCATAGAATTACATTGGATACATAATAGACTTGGAAATGATCCCAGGTCTTTTGGTCCCAGAAAAGTTATCCTGGGGATAAGAGGAGAAAATTGATCAGATCTTACCAATCGATCCCTCAAAGTTCTCCCCTTTCTATATGAGGGTAATGGTAAAATCCAAAATTCTTCTATAGTGGGATAACTTTCCCTTAGTAAATTCCAATGTTTCTTAATTGTGTTAAACACAGTATGTGAAAACGGATGAAATTGTGTAACAAAAGGTATCCTTTTAGTGTGTTTTTTATCTGGATTAGTTTTATTTAAACGTTCCTTTTTTATTGATGCTTCAGGATAATTTCTGTTGATTAGTTTAGTTTTCATTTCTTTTAATCGTCACGATGTTGCGGATCACTAACTATTCTCTGAACCCGCATTAGTTGGCTTTTAGGAACAGAATTAAAAACAGATTAGGGGGAAAACTGTCAAAATGTAACAATTGGTTGCGATCTGTACTTTTAGCATAAAGATCGCTATCAATTTTCATCTGGTTGGTTTTCAACATGGTGTCCAGGAAGGAAATTTCTGTCCCACTGTACTCCATATTGAATTTTAAACCAGGAATAAGATAATTCAGATATTGATCAAACAATAATAGGGTTCCAATGTCGCTTCCCCACACTGAAAACACATTGTCCACAAATCTATACCATCCCTGGCAATTTCCTTGAATTATTTTATTATTATATATAAAGGACATTTCAATCATATTCATAAATGTGTTTGCATATGGGGGTGCAACATTAGAACCCATCAATGCGCCTTTTAAGCTGTAAATAATGAGTTTCCTTGAAGAGAAAATAATTTTCCTCAAGGACAATTTTTAGTAGATCCAACAAAAAGTCAATTTGTCGACTATTGTAGCAATCTGATTGTCTCATAAGTCGTTTACAGGCTTCAGTACCCAATTCATGGGGGATAATAGTGTAGAGACTGGATACGTCCCATGTGACAAGGATGGAATCATCCTTTTAATTTTTTCAAGAAAAGTATCCCGTATAAACGATTTAGTGTTTGTTAATAATGGCGTTATACATTTATTAAGGTATTGTGCTAATGAAGTTGTCACTAATTCCATCCCAGAAACAAGAGAACATTTTCTCTTCAAGGAAACTCATTATTTACAGCCCCTTCCACCTGTAAGGTTGATTACCTGCCCCGTTTGTGTACTTAATGGATGAGCCGTTCCGTTCCCTCCGACGAAGACGTGATTACGGAAAGGCGTTAGGGCGTGACCAAGCAGCTCCCTTGTCCATCACAAAAGTACATCATCTCGGGTCTCTCCGCGGCCAGCGAGTTCAGAAATTCCAGGAAGTGGTGAGCTGACGTTACGAAGTATTGCACAGGCTATATTGAGATACGCTGTTTTTATTTCTTAATCTTGTAGGTACATTATGTTTGTGGGGGTTGAGACTCCAAATAAAAAAGCAGTATTACGCTATGCAGAGCATTCCCTTGTTTTTTATGGTGAATCGTTTGAATTGTGCTGGTACAGGACTCCTCTCTGGCAATCCTTGGAAGAGTGGCTAATTTCCTTTGGAGATACCAGGCTCATTTTTTTCATCATTGTGGTGAGTGCGTCACCAAAGGGGTGCTCACAAGGTGGATTGGTGACAGTATTCAGGATAGGACCTTTTGCTGTCTCATATTTCTGACGATGTTGCAGCAACTTACACGGTTTTAAGAACTTTTGCATGGACTGTCTATCAAACTCACCTCATAAGTTTGCTATGTTTATAGCTCACTTTGATTACCGTTGCACTTATTAATTTTAATTATTAGCGCTGTTAATGCTGAGTTTTATCTTTGCATATGTTTTATATAATATTTTTGGTTACCATACATATATACTGTACAATTCTGGGAAAAATGAGAATCACAATTTCTTTGCTTAGAATAAAGATCGTGATTCTCTCACGATTCTCGCGGCGTAACATCTTTCACATTCTACAAAAAAAAAATAGTTTTTTTTTTTTAAATTCATTATAATGTGTATTTTTTTCCAAAAAAAATTGCATTTGAAAGACCGCTGCGCAAATACAGTGTGACATAAAATATTGCAACAACCACCAGTTTATGCTCTAGGTTCTCTGCTAAAATAAATATATAATGTTTGGGGGTTCTAAATAATTATCTAGCAAAAAATAATGATTTTAACTTGAAACCAACAACCAAACCAAAAAGGTTTAGTCTTTATGTGGTTAAACTTCCCTTACTTACGGACTAAGGTTCATTAATTTGATCTAAAGAACAAAACGTTACAATGTTTATAGTTAGCTCAGTAGCTGAGGAATGTGGTGAAACTTGGCAGACTGTCTGTGTTTGTTTTTTTTTTTTTTGCTTGAGCAGAGAGCTCTGCATAGAATCGGGAAAATGCTCCCTTAAAGCGGAGTTCCACCCATGTAAGAGTCAGCAGCTACATAAAGTGTAGATGCTGACTTGTAATAATCAGATACACATCTGTCCCCCCACAGTCCAGTGATGTGGGGCAAACAAAGCCCCCACTCCTCTCCCCCTGCTCTCTGCGGCGCCGGCATCACTACTGTGGGTGCCCGGCTGTGGCTTCACAGCCGGGCACACACTGCGCATGTGTGAGTCGCACTGGGAATGGCCGGGCAATCTTCTGGGACATGTGACGTGTCCCAGAAGATTGTAGGGAGGGAGGGGGGGGAGGTGAACTTCCTTCCAGCACCGTGGAGCCCCGGGAGGAAGTGGGAGCTAGATGCCTCTAAAAAGAGGGTATCCGCCCCCCCACTTAAAGCAGAAGTTCAATTTTTGGGTGTAACTCCACTTTAAGATCACAAGGGGGGAAAGAATCCCAATCTCGAGATATATATTTTTATATACATTTTTATCTTCTGTCTGTTTTTTCTCAAAGTGAAGTAGATATTTTGCTTCCCTTCCAAATAGCTGGTTATTTTTATTTAGCACTGCATAGAGATATTAAAGAATAAATTGTCTTTTTTTTTTTTAACTTTACATAGTACTAACTTTTTTTAATCTGATTATTCAAAACAATAATCGGTCAACTAATCGATTAGGAAAATAATCATTAGTGCCCTAGTAACAGGGCAGTGATCTAAAACTGAGCTTGTGAGTATCTTTGCGGCTCATACCCTGTGGAAATCTGCATGTTTCACTAAAAAAAAAGTCTATTCAGGAATACAAAGTATAAGCCACAGAAAAGAAAGATAGTCTCAGTATGTAGACGACGCCAAATGTCCACTAAATTGCTTATTGTGTAGGGTTTTTTAAAGCAGAGTAGAAAAAGAGTAGGAATGATGTGAGGCATTACAGGTCACATTTAGTAATAGTAATGGGGTCCGGGACAATGTTAAATCCCCCCAATTAACTTTCCTTCTTTGTTTAAAGTAGTTGTAAATGCACCAGGTTTTTTACCTTCCTGGATTCTATCCATGAATTTAAAAAACCCTCTGTATGCAGCCCTCCCAGCCCCTCAAATACTTACCTGAGCCCCCTCTTGATCCAGTGATGTCCAGGATAGCCTTGCCTCTCCTGGCTTTTGGCAACAGGGGGAGCCATTGGCTCCTGCTGCTGTCAGTCAATGAGCCAATCAGGAGATGGAGGGGGCGGGGACGATCTGCGGCTCCGTGTGTCAATGGACACACAGAGCAGCAACTCAGTTTGGGTGCCCCCATAGCAAGCTGCTTTCTATAGGGGCACCTGTCGGGAGGGGACAGGTGTGTGGACATGGGATCTGAAAAGAGGAGGATCTGGGCTGCCCTGTGCAAAACCACTGCACAGAGCTGGTAAGTATAACATGTTTATTTTTATTCTTTTATAACAAACAAGACTTTAATATCACTTTAAATTAACACTTATTAGCAGTCTACACTATTGGTTCCTTCTCCTTTATGCTTTTACATGATTTATACCTAGTGGAGGAGACAGTTTTGCAAATTGGAATGCTGGCCGGCATATAATCTGTATAAAGCCTATCTGACCTCCAGGTAATCATTAGGATCCATGAGCTAAAGTGAGAAGACACCCTTAGGGGCTCCTTGTGATGGGCACACTGATGGTGAAGTGTGTGGAAAATTAAGGAAGGTTTTGGACTGTTTATGGCACACCATTTATAGCAGTCTATACCTACTGCACATCACTATCTCTACATTTCTTTTTTTCTTTTTAATAATTACAATTTTATTACCATATTTATTGGCGTATAACACACACCTTAATGTTAAGAGGGAAGTTTCAGGAAAACAAACTTACATTTTAAATAAAGAATTTTGAAGCAAAATAAGGGTCAATGCCCACCATACAGCCTTATCAGTGCCCATCTGCAGCCTCACCATTGCGCCTCATTGCAGCCTGATTAGTGCCCATCTGCAGCCTTGCCCATCATTGCAGCATGATCAGTGGCCATCATTGCAGCTTGATCAGTGCCCATCTGCAGCCTTGCCCATCATTGCAGTGTGATCAGTGCCCATCTGCAGCCTTGCCCAATATTGCAGCGTGATCAGTGCCCATCTGCAGCCTTGCCCATCATTGCAGCGTGATCAGTGCCCATCTGCAGCCTTGCCAAACATTGCAGTCTGATCAGTGCCCATCTGCAGCCTTGCCATCATTACAGCATGATCAGTGCCCATCTGCAGTCTTGCCCCTCTTTGCAGCCTGATCAGTGCCCATCTGCAGTTTTGCCCCTCTTTACAGCATGATCAGCATCTGCAGCCTTGTTATTGCCAAAATAGACATAGCTGGATCTCCTGTGTACTCGGCTCGGCTCGCAGTCCCACGCCCAGTCCCGCCCCTTGGCCCGGCTCCTATGATGAACATAACACCGGTCCAATGGCGGGACATCAATGCTAGGAGGTGGGACTGGGCGTGACTGCGAGCGGAGCCGAGTACACAGGAGATTCGGCTCTATTTCAGCGGCGCTCGTTCCCTCCATCCCCTCCGAGGCAGCAGCTTGGCATATAACACGCACACACGATTTTTCCCTGATTTTAAGAGGGAAAAAGTGTGTTATACGCCGATAAATACGGTATATTTAAAAGTTTTATTACAAAACAATGCCAGTTGGGCATACCCTGGCTTGATGTACGCACAAAAATGATTGAATTTCAAATGTTGTTAAGCGATTGAGATATTATAACAAGATAAATCAAGTATACATAGAAATATAGAGAAAAGCACTATGTTGACCAGGTTGACTATGTTGACCAGGTTAACAATAACTGGAGGTCTTCAGAAGGTAACAAACAAGAGATTTGTTGCTATTGTGAGAGATTTTGAGTACCGTGTAGGATCCTTATGAGGGTAGTTGGGTTAAGAGAGCTGGATTTGTAAAAGCAACTGAATGGGAAAGGGTGAGAAGTTGGTCCGAGTTGTGAAGCTGATAGGGTAACAATACTTCAGCTTTTGATAATAGATGGGGGTTGGTCCAACATGTGTTATTTAAAACAAGGGCACACTTCTGCAGTCAGCTATCCATTTTTCCCAGGTTGTGGAGAAGGGTTTTGCAGATAGGTTAGCTTTGGCAAACCAGAATTCCATTTGGAAATGCGTGTTGAGCAAACAAATGGTGTCTTTTAGGAGGGGAGGGTGGATTGATTTGCATATTTTTGCCACTGCCAGACGAGCTGCTATCAGGATGTGTGTCACTAATGTTTGCAGGTGCCTAGGCCAAGAGGAAAGTGACAGTCCCGGGAGTAAGTCCAGTGAAGACATTGGGATGGATACGTCACACAAAGGAGATTAATCTCATTACTTTTTTCCAGTAGATTTTGATGGGTGGGGAGTCCCACTAGAAGTGTTGTAAAGATCCAATATTGTCGCAGCCTCTCCAACATTTAGGTGAAGCAAAAGGGTAGATCTTTGCCAGTCTGTCTGGTGTGTAGTACCATTTATGGAACAATTTTTGTAGAGATTTCCAATGGGTGATGCAATGGGATAGGTGTAGGGGGGTTATGAGGGCTCTTTGCCATTGTTCAATTGGAGATGGGTGGTCTATGTAAGAGGTCCAGTATCTGATGGATGAAGAGGGTAGATCAGAAGTTGGCATGGTGAGCATCTTGATTCCTTTAGCGTTAGTAATGTCGGAGTCTGTTTTTGACCAACACATTTTAGATAAAAGGGATCTTATCCGGAGGTAAAGGAAGAATGTTTTAGTTGATAAGCCAAACCGTTGTTGCAGGTAGGAAAAGGAATGTAGTCCTGATGTAGAGAAAAGCATTCCTATGTTGGTGATACCGGCCTTTATCCAGTCTGAGGGGGATAGATCTGGTGCTAGAAGTCCTTGTCAGGGCTGGGCTCAGCCCTTCCTTCTCTGAGCTGGCCGCTCAGCTGTCGGCTAATTGTCAGCTCCTAACTCTCCACAGTTACTCAGTTGTTGATGATATCCTGCTCATCAGTCCTGCCTACTTAAGCCATCCAGCCCAGAGGAGCTCTGCCTTCATGTTGGTCAACATCACATTATCTCCTGCGATCCTGTTCTAGACTCGCTTTGCTGACATCTCTTCTGGCTTGACTGACTATCCGTTCCGGTTACTGAATGGATAGGATGTTAAGGGTCATGATGTTCAGGTATATCTGGAGATGTGAGCAGCAGAAGAGAGACTATAACTCCTGGTTGTATCCAATTGGTATAATGTAACAACTAATGCAGTTCTTGCAATAGAAAAATTTACACGGTATACAGTACAATTTTCAGGTCACAGTAAAGGTAGCAATAAAGAGTGATAAACAGTGCTTGAATGAACCGTACAAGTAACACAAAGTACAATCTAGTGCGCTTAGCACACTAAAACCTGAGGGGAGGAGAAAAGAAGGTAAGTGGACACCGTCTAGGCTGGATCAAAGTAGATAGGAGGACTGGGCATAGCCATGACCTAGTGCTTTCCGGCTACTTAGGGTGTCGGATTTCTGGAGTCAGATGATGTGCGAGGGGGACCTCTTTGTCCTGTGTCACCAGAAGAGACAGGGAGGAAACCCCAGTTTGTCAGCTTTTTGTATACATCTTTTGGGGTGAGGATGGGGAGAATTTATTGTTGGTTTGTGACCAGCAATTTTGTTGGGAAGCCCCATCTATAGATTCTTTTTTTCTGCTGGAGACTAATAGATGTGATGGGGGTAAAAGCTCTATGCATTTCCATTGTGGCAGGAGAGAGGTCAGTGAACAGCTTAACTTAAGTATATGGAGGTGGCAGAGGTTTTGAAGCTCTGGCGGTGGAGAGGATTTGATCCTTGATGTGAAAAAAGTGAAACTGGGCTAAAACATCCCTTGAGATGTCATCTGGTAAGTGTGATGGTTTAGAGATTCTATGAGCCCGGTCGATCAGGGTATCACGGGTGTTGAGGTGAGGGAACAATGTTGAGATGAGTTGCTGTAGATAGGGAGTTATTTCATTTGGATTAATCAATTCTGGAATTCCTCTGAATTTGATATTGTTCCGCCTAGAGCGGTCCTCTAAATCTGCTAGTTTCATCTTAATGTGGTGAATTTCCTCTGTATGGTGTTCATGTGCATCTAATAGCTCGTTGTGTGCTTTAGAGTAATCCTGCATGTTTTCTTCCATTGCTACTGCTCTTACTTCAAGGCAACCTATTCTGTTATGTACCTGAGACATAGAAATGTTTAACTCTCTGTGCAAAATCCTGTTGTAAGGTGAGAAGCATAGACTTAAGCATTGCCTCAGAGACAGGGTTGTCTGTGACAGGGATAGAAGCTAAGGAAGGAGCTTGTTCTGTGTAATGCATGCCTGCAACAGAGGACCATAGTTGCTTTTTGGCCTGGAGCTCTTTGCTTGGGGAGTTAGCAGGGGAGGTTACCAGTCTCTTACCTCTGTCTGATTGCTGCACTCCTGTAATGTCATCCGAGGGTGGGAGAGTGTCCATGTTATCCCTTGGAGTTTTATTGGAGGAGTCTCCTGGCTGTGGTAGCGGCGGTGTGGAGCTGACAGGCAGGCTAGCTGCGTCAGTGTGGAGTGTACTGCTGGAGCAGGCGCCATCTTGGGCTTTCTGCATAGCCACGGTTGGAGGATAGTAATGGGTCATACAGTGCGGTGCAGGCGGCTTGTGTCACCTTCTGGACATGCTCTGAGGTGTCCTCGGACCTTCCTCTCGCCGGTTGTGCGGTAGGTGGGAAGGTAAGTTGCTACGGTTGCTTGTATCCAGGCTGTGGAGCGGAGCTCGGACTTCAGGCGTCCATCCCAGGCCACGTCCCCACTATTTCTGCACTTTAATAATGGCCATTTGGACTTTTATTTTGCTATATTTTCACTGACCTAATTGTTTTGCACTACTGTTTCATTTTGCTTAATTATCACTGATAAACAAACTAGTTCACTTGGTTTATTCATTGGAGTGCTTCATTTTATTAATATGTTTTTTATTAATGTTCCCCATTATTTGAGATGGTTTGAAGGTAATGTTGAGTACCCAGGGGTTCATACCCGTGCAGGGTTAAGGGTTCCGGCTAGAGGGGAAAGGACTGACTTTCAATATGCACCAGATTGAAAGTCAGACCCAGAATTTTGGAGGTTTGATGAGTTTTGGGTGGAAAGGACCTCCAAACCCTGAGTACATTGGTCCTGAAGGGGTTAAACCAGATGCTTCAGAGTCTAGGAAAGGAAGCAGAAACAGTTGGCACCTGCCTGTAGGAGAGTGAGCTGGACACCTGTGTGAACTCGGCTAAGGACTGAGCCACAGTTGCTTAGCTGTGAAAACATCTTCTTTGGGGCCCCTGACACCAGGGCTGGCACAAGCATAAGGCGGCTTAGTGCGCCAGGGTAGGTGGGGGTTGGTAAAATCCAATTCCCCAGCCACCTGCTGGGGATTCTGATTTTTATAATACCAGTCTTCTGTACCCCCCAGCAAGTAAACTAAAACTTCCACACTTCCAGGAGGTAGGAGAGAGGGTGCAGCAGATGTTTTAGTTTCTTATGCCGCGTACACACGAGCGGACTTTACGGCAGACTTTGCCCGGCGGACTTTTCGACGTACTTTACGACGGACTTTCTGAATGAACGGACTTGCCTACACACAATCCACCAAAGTCCGTCGAATTCGTACGTGATGACGTACGACCGGACTAAAACAAGGAAGTTCATAGCCAATAGCTGCCCTAGCGTGGCTTTTTGACCGTCGAACAAGCATACAGACGGCGGACTTTTCGACCAGACTCGATTTCAACGGATTAATTTAAAACATGTTTCAAATCTAAGTCCGTCCAACTTTTGGGAAAACAAAGTCCGCTGGAGCCCACACACGATCGAATTGTCAGACGAAATCCAGTCCGCCGGGCAAAGTCTGCCGTAAAGTCCGCTGGTGTGTACGCGGCATTAGTTGTTGCAAGGCTGCTGTCAGTCTACAAAGAGCACAGAAGGCAGGGGGGGGTGGTCTGCATGTCATGCTGTCAGAGCGGATCGGCCAGGATGCAGAAGAGGGTGTAGTGGTGGGCAGAAACTAGTTGTGTGCAGGGAGGGGTTGGGGTCTGCTGTAGGGCATGCTCCAGTCAGGAATGATGGTGTGTGCCCACTGTGTGGGGTGGGTCAGGCCAGGGGGGTGCTGGCAGAGGGCCCCGTAGAGGAGAAGAAAGAAGAAGAAGAGGAGGTCAGGGAGAAGGAGCCCTCCTGCTGTTTGTTGAGGCTGCTACCAATCTTCTGCCTGCCTGGGACACAGTTACACCTCCTGGCACCAGATCCTCCACACTGGCACCATCTGGAGGAGCCAATGCGGGATAGGTGTGTGATCAGAGTGACACTGCCCCCCTCTCCCTCTCTCCTATCATGCTGTCCCCTTCTGTCCCTTCTAAGTTTTCTGTTTGCTTGGAATAAAAAAAATAGGATTTTTTTAACAGCTTACCTGTAAAATCCTTTTCTTGGAGTACATCACGGGACACAGAGCCATAGTAGTTACTATGTGGGTTATAGGCCACCTTCAGGTGATGGACACTGGCACACCCTAAGACCCCTTTCACACTGGGGCGTTTTTCAGGCGCTTTAGAATTTAAAAAAGCGCCTGAAAGAAGCCTCATCTGCAATACCAATGTGAAAGCCCGAGTGCTTTCACACTAAGACCCCTTTCACACTGGGGCATTTTTCAGGCGCTTTAGCGTTAAAAAAATCACCTGTAGGGGTGGAGCTAGCTGAAATCCAAGATGGACGTGTGAGAGCAGAGCTCCGGCATCAGCAGGAACATCGCGGCACACAGCACCTCGCCCGGGACCGAAATTGAGCCCAAACCACGGCGTTCCGGTCCGCACAAACCCGGGGAACACAGCCATCTAATGACAAGGAGAAAGAAGGAGGGGAACCGGCCGATGCGCCTGACGGAGTTTTACTCCTATGAGGCCAGGCAAGATAGCGCCGGCTCGGCATCCACGCCGACATCTGCTACTAAAATCAACAACAAGCAGCCTAAAACACAGAAAAGGAGCAGTCCTCCTAAAGACTCAAGGTCTCCACCAGCTACCCCATCATCAGGGAGTCCGGAGAAGTCGAGATTCAAGGCGGATGCCATGGATGACAACACAGAGGTGAGCTCTCCCCCTGACTCAGGAGATGACACCAGAGAGCTGCCTGACTCCATTGACTCATTCCCCACAAACGGCCATCCAGTCATAGATACCATGTTAAAAGAGATGTTAGTGTCACTGAGAGGTTCGCTTCACTCAGATATGATCTCCTGTATGCATAAATTCAGCAATGAGATTAGATCAGTATCTAATAAAGTGACCCACATAGAACATAAAATGGGGGAATACGCCACAATGATAAATATATTAGTAGATGCAAATGAAGCCAAAGAAGATGACATAGAGGGGACCAAAGCCAAAATGGCGGACATTGAGGATAGATCCAGAAGAAATAATTTGAAGATCAGAGGGGTCCCAGAAACCGTTAAACAGCAAGACTTGAGGGATTATGCCACCCAGCTATTTACAGCTATTCTACCAGATCTATCAGCATTAGATCTCACTGTTGACAGAATACACAGACTACCTAAACCCGCCTACCTATCAGATAATATACGTGATTCTTCGTTTACACTTCTACCACACCAAGGAAAGGCTAATGGCGGCTTCAAGGCAAAAAGACGCAATTCCATCACCATACTCAAACCTGCAATTTTACACAGACTTATCACAATACACGTTGCAAAAACGGAGAAACATGACAACCATTACTAAGGCACTCAGAAACCAAAAATTAGGGTACAAATGGGGCTTTCCAACCAAACTGATTGTCACAAAAGAAGGCAAGGAGTATGTGATGGACTCCCTTGCAAAAGGCATGGCGTTGCTTAGCTCCTGGGGGATAATCCCAGACAGCCAAACATCCTCACGGCCAAGGAGCCCTAACACAAGCCCAGGTCCAAAATGGCGCACGGTTGATCGCAGGAATGCCCGCACTCACAACTGATCTCAGCATGGGCAGAACACATAACCAATAACCCTCGCTGGAGTACACATCTTCGTTCCGTTAAGTTTGTTTAAACTTATTACCCACAAGTTACTACCTGAGTGACTGAGAGTCACACTTTATCATCTTTGTTAATTTGCACAAAGCCACAAATGTTGAACTTCTATTCTTATAAACTTTTTTCTCTTACCCTGAGCCCCGGTTCACACAGGGGCGGCACGACTTGCAGGTCGCCTCACCGAGGCGACCTGCACACGACTTCCACGGCAACTTGCAAAACGACTTCTGTATAGAAGTCTATGCAAGTCGCCTCAAGTCGCCCCCAAAGTACTACAGCAACCTTTTTCTAAGTCGGAGCGACTTGCGTCGCTCCTATTAGAAATGTTCCATAGTACAGAACGGGAGGCGACTTGTCAGGCGGCTAGGTCGCCTGACAAGTCGCCCCTGTGTGAACCGGCAGTGACAGTCAAGAATATTGCTTCAACCCTATGAGGATATCGAACCACAAAAGAAATAACATCTGCAAAACATCACAGCGACCCACAAGCAATCAACACCCAGTTCCTGCACCTAATCGAAGTAAGTGACACTCAAGTAATAAGCTACAAACACCTTCACACAAATCGCATCCATGGCAGTGAATTTCCTGACCATTAACTCAAAGGTTCAAAAATAAAAAGAAAAACTGCGCTGCAGAGCAAAAAAGGTCAAAGGTAAAAGCTGCACACAAAATACACCAATATCTGTGTATACCATGAAAAATAAAAAATAAATAAAGTGCGCTAATTATATGAAAATACACACATAGATGTGAATACATGTGGGTAGTAGTAAAAACCACAATCTACTAAGAGCAAGTACATGACTCCATGAGTGGTAAAAATATATAAGTGCAAAACATAAAAACTCAAATAAAAAGAAGAAACAAAAAATGTGTACATGTGAAATACAATGATATTAATAGCGTGAAAATCTGAAAATCAAACAAACTCAGTCCATGGGTTCAAATATAAAAAGTTCATCAGTGAAAAAAAGCTTCCATCCACTATACAGTTCAGCAGCAACTAATCCCCCTATGAGTGGATTGACAAAGGAGAGAGATGTGCAGGATGGTGCAAATCCACTGGCGGTGACTCCAATAAGTGAGAAAGTGATAAAGGTGGATAGGAGGGTAAGAGTCCACCTTTATCACTTTCTCACATTTATTTGGAGATCCAACCCCAGGCTGTTCCAGCATGGTCCGACCAAGTTGTACATTGAACAGCAGATGAAAGAGTTTTTCTCACTTAATCAAGAGTCGGTCTCGGATCCATGCACCTTGTGGAATACCCATAAGGCATTTGTAAGAGGGATTCTAATACAACAAGCGGCGAGGGCCAGGAGGTTGAGGCAACAGCAGTCCACGAGAATAATAAACAAAATTGAAAATTTAGAAAAGCAAAATATGACACTTACATCTCAAAAACTGACGGATCAACTTAATATGCTCCGTACAGAGCTGAGGCTAATATTACTGGAGGACTTGGAAAGGCCTCCAGGAAGTTAAAACTGACATACTACACCAGTGGCAACAGAGCAGGAAAATTACTTGCCAATCAATTAAGAGGTCACAGATATAAAACACACATCCCATTTATTATACATCCAAAGACACAAACCAAGCATCAACACCCACAAGAAATATTTGATGCCTTCAGCCACTAAAAGCTTCCATCCACTATACAGTTCAGCAGCAACTAATCCCCCTATGAGTGGATTGACAAAGGAGAGAGATGTGCAGGATGGTGCAAATCCACTGGCGGTGACTCCAATAAGTGAGAAAGTGATAAAGGTGGATAGGAGGGTAAGAGTCCACCTTTATCACTTTCTCACATTTATTTGGAGATCCAACCCCAGGCTGTTCCAGCATGGTCCGACCAAGTTGTACATTGAACAGCAGATGAAAGAGTTTTTCTCACTTAATCAAGAGTCGGTCTCGGATCCATGCACCTTGTGGAATACCCATAAGGCATTTGTAAGAGGGATTCTAATACAACAAGCGGCGAGGGCCAGGAGGTTGAGGCAACAGCAGTCCACGAGAATAATAAACAAAATTGAAAATTTAGAAAAGCAAAATATGACACTTACATCTCAAAAACTGACGGATCAACTTAATATGCTCCGTACAGAGCTGAGGCTAATATTACTGGAGGACTTGGAAAGGCCTCCAGGAAGTTAAAACTGACATACTACACCAGTGGCAACAGAGCAGGAAAATTACTTGCCAATCAATTAAGAGGTCACAGATATAAAACACACATCCCATTTATTATACATCCAAAGACACAAACCAAGCATCAACACCCACAAGAAATATTTGATGCCTTCAGCCACTAAAAGCTTCCATCCACTATACAGTTCAGCAGCAACTAATCCCCCTATGAGTGGATTGACAAAGGAGAGAGATGTGCAGGATGGTGCAAATCCACTGGCGGTGACTCCAATAAGTGAGAAAGTGATAAAGGTGGATAGGAGGGTAAGAGTCCACCTTTATCACTTTCTCACATTTATTTGGAGATCCAACCCCAGGCTGTTCCAGCATGGTCCGACCAAGTTGTACATTGAACAGCAGATGAAAGAGTTTTTCTCACTTAATCAAGAGTCGGTCTCGGATCCATGCACCTTGTGGAATACCCATAAGGCATTTGTAAGAGGGATTCTAATACAACAAGGGGCGAGGGCCAGGAGGTTGAGGCAACAGCAGTCCACGAGAATAATAAACCAAATTGAAAATTTAGAAAAGCAAAATATGACACTTACATCTCAAAAACTGACGGATCAACTTAATATGCTCCGTACAGAGCTGAGGCTAATATTACTGGAGGACTTGGAAAGGCCTCCAGGAAGTTAAAACTGACATACTACACCAGTGGCAACAGAGCAGGAAAATTACTTGCCAATCAATTAAGAGGTCACAGATATAAAACACACATCCCATTTATTATACATCCAAAGACACAAACCAAGCATCAACACCCACAAGAAATATTTGATGCCTTCAGCCACTATTACGGCTCATTATACAATCTAAAAAACGACTCCACTATACCACAACCAACCATAGAAGATATAGAGTCATTCCTACAAACTCTTCAGCTACCTAAACTTACCACAGAACACCGTCACACACTGAATTCCCCTATAACAGAATAGGAAGTCAATCTAATCATTCAATCATTGCCTCTCAACAAATCCCCTGGACCAGATGGCTTCTCAGGGGAATATTACAAAGCCTTCCAAAACACCCCACACTTGACGACGATCTTTGGTGCTGCTGTTGCCTCCTCGTCATTCCCTCCAGAAATGTTAAAAGCAACAATAATAGCATTGCCTAAACCGGGGAAAGATCCAGATTGCCCACAGAATTTCAGACCCATTTCCTTATTAAATACCAATGTTAAGATTTATGCAAAACTACTAGCAAATAGATTAATGAACATACTTCCTGAAATTATCAATGTAGATCAATCAGGGTTCACGAAAGTAAGGCAAACTTCAGACGCCACAAGAAGGCTGGTAAATGTAATTCACATAGCTGACAGATACAAAACGCCTTCTCTGCTCCTCGCTCTGGACGCAGAGAAGGCGTTTGACAGAATCCTTTGGCAATTTCTCTCTCAAGTACTGGGGAAATTTGGATTTGACGGTTCTATTTACTCAGCTATCATGGCCCTATACACACAACCATCAGCACAAGTATTTATAGCAGTGGCGCTCTCTGCCCCGTTCCAAATCACTAATGGGACGAGGCAGGGGTGTCCCCTTTCCCCCCTGATCTTCAACCTATTAATGGAACCATTGGCAACCCACTTACGAACACATACACTCATATCTGGGGTACAAATAGGCCAAAGAAGCCATACAATAAGTTTATTCACAGACGACATCATATTGATGCTCACAAAAGCAGAAACCCCCCTACCATCAGTCCACAAGGCCTTACAAACATTCAACAGAGTATCGTATTATAAAGTAAACGAATCTAAGTCCTATATCTTAAATCTAGGAATATTGCCACAGATTAGACAAAAACTAGAACAAAATTTCCCATACGTGTGGAAAAAGGAGGGGATAAAATATTTGGGCATCACACTGACTCCTAAGTCTGGAGACCTATTGGCAGCTAACTACACCCCTTTTATGAAACAGCTACCTGACAAACTAAAAACACTTGCAAAAACTGAACTTTCGTGGCTGGGCAGACTTGCAGCTTTTAACCACTTCAGCCCCGGAAGGTTTTACCCCCTTCCTGACCAGAGCACTTTTTACAATTCGGCACTGCGTCGCTTTAACTGCTAAATGCGCGGTCATGCAATGCTGTACCCAAACGAAATTTGCGTCCTTTTCTTCCCACAAATAGAGCTTTCTTTTGATGGTATTTGATCACCTCTGCCGTTTTTATTTTTTGCGCTATACACAGAAAAAGACCGAAAATTTTGAAAAAAAAATGATATTTTCTACTTTTTGTTCTAAAAAAAATCCAATAAACTCAATTTTAGTCATACATATAGGCCAAAATGTATTCGGCCACATGTCTTTGGTAAAAAAAATGTCAATAAGTGTATATTTATTGGTTTGCGCAAAAGTTATAGCGTCTACAAACTAGGGTACATTTTCTGGAATTTACACAGCCTTTAATTTATGACTGCCTATGTCGTTTCTTGAGGTGCTAAAATGGCAGGGCAGTACAAAACCCCCACAAATGACCCCATTTTGGAAAGTAGACACCCCAAGGAATTTGCTGAGAGGCATGTTGAGCCCATTGAATATTCAATTTTTTTGTCCCAAGTGATTGAATAATGACAAAAAAAAAAAATTACAAAAAGTTGTCACTAAATGATATATTGCTCACACAGGCCATGGGCATTTGTGGAATTGCACCCCAAAATACATTTAGCTGCTTCTCCTGAGTACGGGGATACCACATGTGTGGGACTTTTTGGGAGCCTAGCCGCGTACGGGGCCCCGAAAACCAAGCACCGCCTTTAGGATTTCTAAGGGCGTACATTTTTGATTTTACTCCTCACTACCTATCACAGTTTTGAAGGCCATAAAATGCCCAGATGACATAAAACCCCCCCAAATGACCCCATTTTGGAAAGTAGACACCCCAAGCTATTTGCTTTGAGGCATGTTGAGTCCATGGAATGTTTTATATTTTGACACAAGTTGCGGGAAAGTGACAAATTTTTTTTTATTTTTTTATTTTTTTGCACAAAGTTGTCACTAAATGATATATTGCTCACACAGGCCATGGGCATATGTGGAATTGCACCCCAAAATACATTTAGCTGCTTCTCCTGAGTATGGGGATACCACATGTGTGGGACTTTTTGGGAGCCTAGCCGCGTACGGGACCCCAAAAACCAATCACTGCCTTCAGGATTTCTAAGGGCGTACATTTTTGATTTTACTCCTCACTGCCTATCACAGTTTCGGAGGCCATGGAATGCCCAGGTGGCACAACCCCCCCCCAAATGACCCCATTTTGGAAAGTAGACACCCCAAGCTATTTGCTGAGAGGCATGGTGAGTATTTTGCAGCTCTCATTTGTTTTTGAAAATAAAGAAAGACGAGAAAAACATTTTTTTTTTCTTTTTTCAATTTTCAAAACTTTGTGACAAAAAGTGAGGTCTGCAAAATACTCACTATACCTCTCATCAAATAGCTTGGGGTGTCTACTTTCCAAAATGGGGTCATTTGGGGGGGTTTTGTGCCACCTGGGCATTCCATGGCCTCCGAAACTGTGATAGGCAGTGAAGAGTGAAATCAAAAATTTACGGCCTTAGAAAGCCTGAAGGCGGTGCTTGGTTTTCGGGGTCCCGTACGCGGCTAGGCTCCCAAAAAGTCCCACACATGTGGTATCCCCGTACTCAGGAGAAGCAACAGAATGTATTTTGGGGTGTAATTTCACATATTCCCATGGCATGTTTGAGCAATATATCATTTAGTGACAACTTTGCGCAAAAAAAAATAAAAAATTGTCTCTTTCCCGCAACTTGTGTCACAATATAAAATATTCCATGGACTCAACATGACTCTCAGCAAATAGCTTGGGGTGTCTACTTTCCAAAATGGGGTCATTTGGGGGGGTTTTGAACTGTCCTGGCATTTTATGCACAACATCTAGAAGCTTATGTCACACATCACCCACTCTTCTAACCACTTGAAGACAAAGCCCTTTCTGACACTTATTGTTTACATAAAAAAATATTTTTTTTTTGCAAAAAAATTACTTTGAACCCCCAAACATTATATTTTTTTTTTAAAGCAAATGCCCTACAGATTAAAATGGTGGGTGTTTCATTTTTTTTTTTCACACAGTATTTGCGCAGCGATTTTTCAAACGCATTTTTTGGGGAAAATACACACTTTTTTACATTTTAATGCACTAAAACACACTATATTGCCCAAATGTTTGATGAAATAAAAAAGATGATCTTAGGCCGAGTACATGGATACCAAACATGACATGCTTTAAAATTGCGCACAAACGTGCAGTGGCGACAAACTAAATACATTTTTAAAAGCCTTTAAAAGCCTTTACAGGTTACCACTTTAGATTTACAGAGGAGGTCTACTGCTAAACTTACTTGCCTCGATCTGACCTTTGCGGCGATACCTCACATGCATGGTGCAATTGCTGTTTACATTTGATGCCAGACCGACGTTCTCCTTAGCGCGAGAGCAGGGGGGACAGGGGTGCTTTTTTTTTTTTTTTTTTTTTTCTTTATTATTATTATTTTTTTATCTTATTTTTAAACTGTTCCTTTCATTTTTTTTTTTTTTTATCATTTTTATTGTTATCTCAGGGAATGTAAATATCCCCCATGATAGCAATAGGTAGTGACAGGTACTCTTTTTTGCAAAAATTGGGGTCTATTAGACCCTAGATTTCTCCTCTGCCCTCAAAGCATCTGACCACACCAAGATCGGTGTGATAAAATGCTTTCCCAATTTCCCAATGGCGCTGTTTACATCCGGCGAAATCTAAGTCATAAAATGCTCGTAGCTTCCGGTTTCTTAGGTCATAGAGATGTTTGGAGCCACTCTGGTCTCTGATCAGCTCTATGGTCAGCTGGCTGAATCACCGGCTGCATTTTCAGGTTCCCTGTTGAGACAGGAGAGCCAGAGAAAAACACGGAAGACGTTGGGGGGGGGCATTCCCTCCCACTGCTTGTAAAAGCAGTCTAGAGGCTAATTAGCCACTAGGATTGCTTTTACATGAAAGCCGACCGCTGGCTGAAAAGAATGATACCAAGATGATACCTAAACCTGCAGGCATCATTCTGGTATAACCACTCAAAGTCGTGAATGGCGTACCTGAAGACAAAAAAATGGTTAACAATAAAGCACAGTAAACGGTAAGGTATAAAAAATTGCATACCTGAAAAGCAAACATGATAAAACATAATAACAATAAAACATTGCAGAATAGAGTACAGTAAAAAAGAGCAGAACAATAGAGAGAGAGAGAACAATAAAACGACAACTATTTTTTTTTTTTTTTTTATATTTTTGTATGTGTTTTTTTTTTTTTACACTTTTTTTTTGTAACTGTAACTTTTATAACTGTAACCGGTTCCAGGTTCGGGTCTCTCAAAATGCGATGGCATCTTGGGAGACCCTGTGAAAGTGTGCCTAGTCTGTGCAATGCTGTACCCTACGCTAATAGTCAACTAGTGAATGGTAGCGTTCAAAATATTCACCAATGCAAAGACCAGGATTGTCAGGACAGGAGGGACAATAATAGCGGGTGTCACGTCTATATCCGCGCTTGCTGCAGACACAACATCTTTTTTGGGGGGGTTTGCTGGCTAGGGGTACTCGGGAGGACATAAAGAAAATGCCTCTCATGCAGCCGACTGCATTTGGTTGGGGATGTGAATGGGGGAAGTACGGGCGCTGCAGAAGCGGTGGGTTCCCAATTAGGATTGGCGAATGCAGCAGGAAGGGCACTATGGGCACGACGGGCCTGTGTTTGTCTTTTTGGTGGCAGCGGGACACTACTTTTGCTTGCCACCTCACCAGCTTGAACTGCACTTATGGGACTCGCCACGTCACCAAGTGTTACTGCAGTGCTGGTTTGACTACGACCGGGGTGTATTACGCCGCTGGTGCTTGCCAGTTCACCAAAACACTACCAAAAAAACTGTTAGCGATCGCAGGGATCAGGCCTGACTCTGCGAACGCTGCAGTTATGCGTTTAGTGTTTTGTAAGTGACAGTGATCGATCGATACTGCACTTGGGTGGGCTGGGCTGGGCTGGGCCGGGCGGAGGGGCAAAACGCAGGTGCTAGCAGGTATCTGGGCTGATCCCGCTAACACTGCGTGTTTGGGAACCCTAAACTGCTGGGGACGCTAGTATAGATCTGATCGGATCAGATATTGATCCGATCAGATACTATACCACTAAGGGAGGCGTATGCTGCGTGCGTGGGTGTTAGCGGTACTGGCGCTAATCTGACGCTGCCTGGGGCTGGTGCTTGCCAGTTCACCAAAACGCTACCAAAAAAACTGTTAGCGATCGCAGGGATCAGGCCTGACTCTGCGAACGCTGCAGTTATGCGTTTAGTGTTTTGTAAGTGACAGTGATCGATCGATACTGCACTTGGGTGGGCTGGGGTGGGCCGGGCGGACGGGAAAAATGCAGGTGCTAGCAGGTGTCTGGGCTGATCCCGCTAACACTGCGTGTTTGGAAACCCTAAACTGCTGGGGACGCTAGTATAGATCTGATCGGATCAGATATTGATCCGATCAGATACTATACCACTAAGGGAGGCGTATGCTGTGTGCGTGGGTGTTAGCGGTACTGGCGCTAACCTGACGCTGCCTGGGGCTGGTGCTTGCCAGTTCACCAAAACGCTACCAAAAAAACTGTTAGCGATCGCAGGGATCAGACCTGACTCTGCGAACGCTGCAGTTATGCGTTTAGTGTTTTGTAAGTGACAGTGATCGATCGATACTGCACTTGGGTGGGCTGGGCCGGGCGGAGGGGCAAAACGCAGGTGCTAGCAGGTATCTGGGCTGATCCCGCTAACACTGCGTTTTCGGGAACCCTAAACTGCTGGGGACGCTAGTATAGATCTGATTGGATCAGATATTGATCCGTACAGATACTATACCATTAAGGGAGGCGTATGCTGCGTGCGTGTGTGTTAGCGGTACTGGCACTAATCTGACGCTGCCTGGGGCGACGCATATCACCGCCGGGCGATCAGGGGGCTAAACCTTTATTCGGTAATAAACAGCGGGTGCCCTGACACTATAAAAAATAAACGAACTAACCAGCGTCACCCGTAACAGTTATACGGTGATCAGTGGTGAAAGGGTTAACTAGGGGGCAATCAAGGGGTTAAAACATTTATTAGATAGTATATGGGGGTCCCTGTCGCTATAAAACACTGACGGCGAACCTAAATATTTACGTCCCTAACTACCGTCACCAGCGACACTAATACAGCGATCAGAAAAATGATCGCTTAGCGACACTGGTGAGGGGGGGTGATCAAGGGGTTAAAACTTTATTAGGGGGGGTTAGGGGGGTATCCTAGACCTAAAGGGGGGTAAATACTCACTGACCTAACACTGTAACTGTCACAAACTGACACTATGCAGTAATCAGAAAAAAAAAAAGAAAATACTGCTAATGTCAGTTTGTGACAGGGGGGGGGGTGATTGGGGGGGCGATCGGGGGGGGGATCGGGGGTGTAAGGTATGCCTGGCATGTTCTACTGTGTGTGTGTGTGTTGTGTGCACTCACTTGTCTTCTCTCCTCGGCGCTGGAACGGAAACTGCCAGACCGAGGAGAGATGACATCACATCCTCTGCCTGTGTGAAACTACACACAGGCAGAGGAGGATTCCCATTGGCTGGGAGCGATCGCGAGGGGGGGGCCACGATCGGATGGTCTCCCCCTCGCCTCCCGACGCTCCCAGTCAAATGCCGACCGCCGCTGGCACCGGGGGGGGGGTCCGATCGGACCCCCCGCCTGCGGGAGGCAGATCACGTACGGGTATGTGATTCTGCCTGCCCGTGCCATTCTGCCGCAGTATATATGCGGTAGGCGGTCGGCAAGTGGTTAAGATGCAAATCCTGCCACAGATACTTTACCTGTTCAGGACTCTCCCAATCCCACTGCCAAACTCTTTCTTCAACTCCCTTCAACCCATAATAAACAGATATATATGGCAAGGAAAGAATGCAAGGTGTGCCTTCACCAAGCTCATAAAACACAGGAAAGCAGGAGGGGTTGGACATGTACACATGCAAGACTACTACTTTGCGACCATACTAGCGCAAACTAGAAATTGGTTAACCTCCGACAAGGGCCAGTCTACATTGTGGGCAGAGATAGAAAAAAATCAAATAAAAAACAGGTCAATGAAGGATTTCCTCATGACAGCCCATCTGAACTTCACCTTAGACGTAAAGCTATCTCCAACTATACTTGCAGCAATAAGCGCATGGGGTTACCTTAGAAACTACTCAGATTGGACAGGAGCACAAACACCACTTAAACTTTAGATTTCTGCACTTAGTCATATCATACCAGATATTAAATTAAAGACCTGGCAGATGAAAGGTATTCAACAAATTGAGGATCTAGTAGAGGGTAAGTCAGTCAAAACATTTAGTACTATACAGAAGGAATTTGGGTTATCACTTACAGAAAGTTATAAATACACACAGGTCACTCAACTCCTGAAAAGACACCCAAACATATATACCACTTTACCAGCAAAGATACTCCAATACTTCACACAAACTACAACGAAGCTAAAAGGGATATCAACCTTATATCTAGGTCTCCAAGAAAAAAATATATGCACCAAATCTCAGAACATTATAGCATGGGAAACAGAACTGGGACAACATTACTCAGTGGAAAAATGGGAAACAACATTTAAAAAATATACAAATCCACTAAAAGCACTAACCTGTGGGAGATGCAGCAAAAAATCTTCCACAAGTGGTACCTCACACCCAGTCGAATAGCTAAAATATATCATAATTCCTCTCCTGAATGTTGGAGACTATGTGGGGAATGCGGCACGTTGACCCACATTCTATGGAGCTGCCCTAAAATAAAACCATTATGGAATCAGATAGCAAACATAATACAAAACTTTACACAACAGAACCACCCATTAAACGCAACAATGGCCATTCTATCACTAAACCTAGACTCTACACCAATCTCGCTCAGAACAATATCTCACATATTGTTGGTGACTAGGCTTACAATCCTCAGACATTGGAAAGATATAGAACCTCCATCCATAACAGAAGTAATAACTACAGTCCATACTTACGGTAAATATGAAGTTTTACATGCATCATCCATGGGCAAATATGAGAAGGTATCCAAATTATGGTTACCATGGAATGAATGGTACTTAAGGCAACTGATTTCTTAAGGGTCTGAATATCTTGAAATAAGACATCGAACAGGGGGAGCAATATGACTGTTGGGACATGTTCTACTTGTTTACTCGTTTTCTTTACTATATGTTACCTTCACTAATGTTAAATATCAGAAATGTATCATCTACATAGGTACAAGAGATTACTAATTAACCAATATCAACAGACAATGTATAGGTAACTGCTAGAAACATCAACAGCAGGGATTAGCAACCATTACTCCGTGTCGGAGGATGCGACCATAATGGGAGATCGCGCAAGTCCAACGATGAGGAGCTAATGATTAACCACCTTAACATGAATATTGCATATACCTAATAGGATGTAAAACATAATTCATTGTAATAGACAAATGTGTAGTAATTTACACAATTACAGAATTAAGGTTAACAGTACACAATTGTTTGTAACATATCTTGTACATTAATCAATAAAAACAAGATTGAAAGTAAAAAAAAAAAAGCACCTGTAAAGAGCCCGAAAGAAGCCTCATCTGCAATCCCAATGTGAAAGTCTGAGTGCTTTCACACTGGGGCGCTGCGCTGGCAGGGTGTCAAAAAAAGTCCTGCAAGGAGCTTCTTTGCAGCGCTTTTGTGTTTTTGCCACCAGGCTGAGTGCGCCGATGGTCCGAGCCCTTTCACACTGCCAGCGCCAGAAAAACGCCCCAGTGTGAAAGGGGTCTTAAGCGGCACTTTACCAGCGTTTTTCGGGCGCTGACAGTGTGAAAGGGCTCGGGCTTTCACATTGGGATTGCAGATGAGGCTTCTTTCAGGCGCTTTTTTTTACGCTAAAGCGCCTGAAAAACGCCCCAGTGTGAAAGGGGTCTAAGACAGGAAGCCCACTTCCTATATAACCCCTCCCACTACTGGTAGTACCTCAGTTTTTGTAGCAAAGCAATATACGTGTATTAGAAGAGGGGAGGGACCTCTGTGTCCCATGATGTACTCCAAGAAAAGGATTTTACAGGTAAGCTGTTATAAAAATCCCATTTTCTTTATCACACATCTCGGGACACAGAGCCATAGTAGTTACTATGTGGGATGTCCCATAGCAATGCCAACTGAGGGGAGGGAGATACAACAGAATTAGGGCATCATGAGACTAGAGGACTTATACTGCTTATACTCCACTAGGCACACTACGCCCAAAGGCGATATCCTCATGCCTTTTTACATCCACCTGATAGAATCTGGTAAATGTATGGACTGAAGACCAACTTGCGGCCTTGCAAATTTGAGCCATGGAAGCTTGGTCATGCACTGCCCACGAAGCACTAACAGTCCTAGTGGAGTGCGCTTTGATTTGAGAGGGTGGGATCCTCTTCTTCAAACCATAAGCTTGAACAATTACTTGCCGAATACATTTAAAAATAGTAGATTTTGATGCTGCCTGTCCTTTTCTAGGACCTTCAGGCAACACAAACAAAACATCCGTTTTTCTAATCTGAGCAGTCGCCTTCAAGTAGACTTTGACTGCTCTCACCACATCAAGAGAATGTAGTAATTTCTCTTCCGTAGAACAGGGTTCTGGGTAAAATGAAGGTAGAACAATATCCTGGTTTAGATAGAAAACTAGACACTAACTTCAGTAGAAAGTTAGGATGAGGAAGCAATACTAATAATCAAATATGGCTCTTTACAAGGAAGAGCAGCTGACTCTGATACCCTTCTTGCAGAATATATGGCTACCAGAAAAAGAGGTTTCCTTGTCAAAAGGACCAAGGGAATATGCTGTATCGGCTCAAAAGGCTGTTTTTGCAGTGCCAACAGAACTAAATTCAAGTCCCAAGGGTTCAGGGGTGACCTCACCAGAGGATTAAGTCCCGTTACCCCCTGAATAAAGCTACGAACCGAAGAATGCGAAGCAAGTGGTGGTTGAAATAATGCCGAGACCTGGCCTTTGATAGTACTCAAGGCCAGCTTCATTTCTAACCCCATCTGCAGAAAGTCAAGGATTCTATCTATGACATACTTCCTGGGGTGCCCACCCCTGGATTCAGACATATGCCTGCCAGACTCTAATATATGAATCTGGAGGCCGGATTCTTTGCATTAATCAAGGTAGATATCACTGGACCTGACAGCCCACGCTTCTTCAGAATGTGGGACTCAATAGCCAAACCGCTAAATTTAGCATTTGTAAGGTAAGATGGAATACCGGACCTTGCGAGAGAAGGTCTGGACATGGTGGTAGGGTCCATGGGTCCAATGGATTGCTCCTTATGATCTCTGCATACCAAGATCTTCTGGGCCACAAAAATCACTGGCTTCCCTTCCTGCTTGATCCTGCAAAGAAGTTGTGGAAGCAGCAGAATAGGAGGGAATGCATAAATTAGTGAGAACTGATTCCATGGAAATACTAAGGCATCTGTTCCGCATGTTAGCGGATCCCTTGTTCTTGACACAAGGTTGTCAATTTTCTTGTTGAACCTGGACGCAAAACAGATCTACGTCTGGGATCTCCCATCTTCAGCATATTGCCAGGAAGATATCAGGGTGAAGAGACCATTCTCCCGGGAACAACTGCTGGCGGCTCAAGTAGTCCGCCTGTCAATTTTCTATTCCTGGAATGAAGACTGCCGATAGGCAAGGTACATTGTTTTCTGCCCAAGTTAAAATATGATTCACCTCTCTCTGGGCCACACAACTTCTCGTGCCCCTTGGTGATTGATATAGGCCACTGCTGTGGCATTGTTGAAATGGATCCTGACAGGAAAATTCAGTAACCTGAACGTACAGGCCCTCAGGGCCAAGCGCGCTGCCCGAATCTCTAGAAAGTTTGATGGGTAAGGTAATTTCTGATCTGGACCATTTCCCTTGGACAGTCGCCTCTTCCAGGACTGCTCCCCAACCCAAAAGGCTGGCATCTGTTACCATTTTCCAGGTACCTGGTAGGAAGGATTTTCCCTTCTGCAGATTCTTGGTTATCAACCACCAACTGAGGCTGCAACGCACCCTCGGAGACAGGCACATTGGGAAATCTAGAGCTTGGACCTTCTTGTTTCAAGCCGATAGGATACTGTTTTGCAACAGCCTTGAATGAAAGCGAGCATAAGGAATGGCCTCGAATGAAGCCACATCTTTCCCAACAACCTCATGCAAAGTCGAATAGAAGGAATCGAAGGATTGGCACTGATCTTCGACTGGGGCAAGAATACGCCTTTCTGAGCTGTATCGATGATCAGCCCCAAGTGTTTTAATCTCCTTAAGGGTTTTTAGGGAGGATTTCTCTAGGTTGAGAATCCAACCTAGGTATTCCAGGTAGTTGACTGTGGATCATACTTTGGTCTAAACGGGCTACCGACTGGTCTATCAAGAGCAGATCGTCTAGGTAAGCTATTATCATTATACCTTGGGCCCTTAATCCGGCTAGAGGAGGGGCCAGGACCTTTGTAAATACTTGAGGTGCAGTAGCTAGACCGAAAGGCAGAGCTACAAACTGAAAATTAAGATTTTTTACCTTGAAACGTAGATATTTCTGGTGAGAGGGAAATATAGGCACATGGAGGTATGCATCCTTGATGTCTATTGACACCAGAAGTTCTCCACCTTGTAGGATGGAGACCACTGATCGGATTGACTCCATGCGATAAGAGCGGATACTCAGAAACCGGTTTAGATCTTTAAGATCTAGAATGGGTCTCACATATCCATTTGGTTTTTGTACCGTGAAAAAGGTTTAAATAAAACCCCAATCCCTGCTCTTCCATGGGGACCACTGAGATAAAAGATGGTCCAATGCTTGAAAGATTTCTTTTTCTCTGGAATCTGAGAAAACGAGGAGACAGGGACTTTCGGAACTCTAGTTTGTACCCTAGCGTTATTGAGGAAGTCGCCCATCTGTCTCGACACTCTTTCTGCCAGACCCTTGAGAACTGCAGAAGTCTTCCCCCCACTCGAGCTAGCAGGGGCACCCCCTTTATAAGGAGGCTTTAGTTTCCCTCTTGAACTTGACAGAAGAGGCCGTCGTGACTGCCTGGAGGCAGATGCCCCTGGCACTGGAGAAGGAGCTTGTTTAAATGAAATACGTTTACTCCTTAATTGAATGAGAGACACTCATATGAGGGAAGACAAAAATAGCTGCACACCCCGACTGAAAATATCAAATAAGAGGATTGTCCCCCCATGAGGGGTTTTACAGGCAGCGAGAGATAATTGAAAAAAATACAAAAAAAATGGCGTAATTGAAGTTTATTTTAACAAAGTATCAAAAAATACTGCTTTGAACATGAGTAGTCAAAACATGAGCTGTAGTACACAAATAATAAGAGGAAAGTCACTGACATGACAGTATACAATGATAATACACAGTGGTCAAGCACCATGGAGGAAAATGGTACATGAGTCTTGTATTGTGAAATACTGACGCGTTTCGAACCCCAACGGGTCTTCTTCAGAGGATTTTTATAAGCTGTAAAGATATTAGCATGTATTACTTCTTAATTGAGAGGTAAAACAAAAATAATAATAATAATAGGTATTTTCATATATATTTACCGATCACATTGTATTAAGCCATATTGAGTAGCGTGTAGAAAAAAACCCTTACTTGATCCCAGCGTCTCCAAACGGTCGGCACAGTGAACAAGGGAGCTAACTGCTTGTGCGTGCCTTGCGAGGAATCACACTGCAGGTAATCCCAAAGGTTCAGGGAGGCGGAGGAGCGGAGAGGAATGAGCAATGCCTGTGGTGGAAATATGTGTAATGAAGGGACGGCTCAAGAGGATAATTGAAGATTTTTCATATGTGTTTATATGTTATATTTGCACATGTACACTGTGTGTGCTGAGTACTAAATATTGCAACTAGATGGTCTAATAGGTGAGGAAGGGAAAGAAGATGGGGACGAAAACCATAGTGAGGAAAAAATAGTGGGGAGAGAGGGGGGAGGAAGAGGGGGGAAAAAAAGGGGGTCACTGACATGTATACTGTCATTTCAGTGACTTTGCTTTTATTATTTGTGTACTACAGCTCATGTTTTGACTACTCATGTTCAAAGCAGTATTTTTTGATACTTTGTTATAATAATAAAAATTTCAATTATGCCATTTTTTTTAGTATTTTTTCAATTATCTCTCACTGCCTGGAAAACTCCTCATGGGGTACAATCCTCTTATTTGATACGTTTACTCCTCTTACTAACAAATCATCCCCAAACAGCGGTTCACCGTAAAAAGGAAAACTAGCCAGGGGCTCTTTGCATCGCGCTTTGGCAGACCAATTTTTCAACCATAAGATTCTTTTTTTTTTTGTTTAATAAGTTTTTATTAAAGAAAAACAGAGCAAAGACAGACATAATGCACATAAAAGGTACATATTTAGAAGTCAAAATGATAGATTTAGGTTTAGACTGTATCAACTATGACAGTAAACTATGAACCATGCACCCAGCAAGTGACTATATATTTATTATTGCAGCATCTAAGTAAAAAAGAAGGGGAGGTTCACAGTATTTGAGTCCTGAAGTCAAACATAATGAAAAGAGATCTGTGCATTGGTTTAGCAAAAGTATAGAGTAAGAGGAAAATGGAAAGTATGGATAGAAAGAGAGGATAGAGGAAAAGAGAGAGCAAGAAGTAGGAATGAGGAGGGGAAGGGGGGAGGGATGAATTGCTGGCACACATGTTCTCACATTGAAAAGAACCTAAACATCAGAATATAAACAGCTACTCCTAGTAAGTCAATTTAAGGGGTTTGTGTTATAATGTCTTTATAGGTGGAAGTGGATTGAAATTTTATCCATGAATCCCATGTTATAGAATGTTTCATGGAGGTACCTCTGATGTTGTGTGTAATACTCTCCATAAGATGTACGTTATCAACCATTTGTAACCAAACTCGAATAGAAGGGATTGTTGGTTGTCCCCATAAAGTCGGGATTAAAGCTTTGGCTGTGTTCAGCAAATGGGGGATAATTGAACATTTATATAATCTCATAGGGGCAGTCGTAGAGTGAAAGAGGATAGCCCAAGGGTCATTGGGTATATTCGTATCTGAGATCTGTTATCAGAGTACGAATGGCATCCCAGAAAGGTCGAATCAGTGGGCAAAACCACCAGACGTGTGCGTGAGTAGCGTTGTTCCCACAATTCCTCCAGCATAACGGGGAACTGGCTGGGAACATTTTGTGTAATCTAGCTGGGGTGTAGTGCCATCTGGTTAACAGTTTATAGTTAACCTCTGACATTTTCGAGGCTATGGAAGAAGTGTGGGCTAGTTGAAGAACCTTGTCTTTTTGGTTGTCAGTGAGGGAAGAATTTAAATCAGATTCCCATTTAGCAAGGAAAGGTGGAGGGTTGGGATTTTGTAGAGCAATGAGAGCTTTGTAAAATAGAGATATACTATGTAAAGGTGGATCTTTTGGATAGAAAATCTCTTCTATAGCATGTAAATCCTCAACACCTCTAATTGGTTTAGGAAGGCAATTTAAAAAATGCTGTAATTGGTGATATCTCCATTTATCCATAAATGTAGCAGGTTTAGGAGCTAGAATCATACTCAGTGGTTTAATTGTGTTGTCACGGAGGACATGATGTAGTAGTAGGGGTTCTGCAGATTTCCATGATTTAAAACCTGGGTCTAATAGACCCGGCAAAAAATATTTGTGGTTGAGAAGGGGCAATAAAGGGGAGTTATAGTTCCATGAAATTTTTTGTGTAGTGCATCCCATATATCTAAAGAGGATATAGTAAGAACCGAAGTATTATGAGCCAGATTTCTGCAAGATCGGGGTATCCAGGGAGCTATAGAAAGGTCCATTCCACTTAGAGAATATTCAATTTGTACCCACAATTTCATTTTGAGAGCATATTTCCAATCCGCCAATCTGGAAAGAACAACCGCTTGATAGTATGTTTTGAAATTAGGAAGAGCCAGACCACCAGAGCATTTGGAGCGGAACGATAGCTCTCTGGATATCCTGGAGTGCCTATTCTTCCAAATAAATTTGGAAATCATGGTTTGTAAAATAGTGAAGAACCCCACCGGAACACCTAATGGAAGTATTTGGAAAATAAAAAGGATGAGAGGTAATATATTCATTTTAATTATATTTACTTTCCCCAGCCAAGTATGTGATAAATTGGACCACTTTCGTAGGTCATCTTTAATCTTATTTAGCAAGGGGATATAATTGTATTGAAAAAGAGAATGGGGATGAGGAGTAAGATAAATACCCAGATATTTCATACATTTTGGTTCCCACTTAAAGGGAAACAAAGGTTTAAGAGAGAGGGCCTCCGACTTGGGGATATTAATGTTTAAAATTTCCGATTTGGATAAATTTATTTTGAAGTTAGAAATGGAGTGGAAATTGGAGAATTCCGTCATTAAATTTGGAATTGAAATGCGTGGTTGTTGAATAAAGAATAATATATCATCAGCATAAGCTGCGTATTTATGTGATCTGTTACCTATTTGTATGCCTTTGATATCAATGTTATGTCTAATTGTTGCTAGAAATGGTTCTAGGGTAATAGCAAAAAGAAGGGGAGAAAGGGGGCAGCCTTGCCTGGTTCCATTGTGTAGGACGAAAGGGTCACTCAGCATCCCATTTATCCTAATTTGCGCTGTAGGATTAGAGTATAGGGATGAAATTCGATGAAACATCTTAGGACCCAGCCCGAAGTATCGTAGGGTCATTTTAAGGTATTCCCAGTCCACCCTATCAAAAGCCTTCTCAGCGTCAGTGGAGAGGAGTAGGGTGGACTGGGAGCGCCTCTGGACATATTGGATCAACGAGATTGCACGAAGGGAATTGTCTTTTGCTTCCCTGTAAGGTATAAAACCCCATTGATCTGCTGAAATCCAGCTAGGTAAAAGAGGCAACAATCGATTCGCCATTACTTTGGCAAGTAATTTAATGTCCACATTGATCAACGATATGGGCCTGAAACTATTGCATAGGGTAGGATCCTTATCAGGTTTGGGGATGACAGTGATATGAGTGGAGAGAGATTCTGGGCGTAAACCTGAAGAGTGAGAGATGGAATTTGCATAGGCGCACAGACAAGGGAGCAGTGCATCACTGAATGTTTTGTAATATAAAATAGTGAACCCATCAGGTCCAGGGGCTTTACCGGATGGGGATGATTTTAATGCTGCCTGAAATTCCTCGACCGAGAAATCTTCTTCCATTTCTTTTAGTATGGACAGGGGCAATTTAGGTAGGTTAGCATCTTTTAAATAAGAGAATATGCGACTCCTTCTCTTTTTTTGAGAAAGAGAGGACAAATCGTTTTTAACATTGTAAAGGTCCGTGTAGTAATCTCTGAAGGCCTTAGCGATATCTGGGGTTGCGTGGACTAGCTCTCCTGATGGGAGTTTGATTTTGGAAATAAACGACTGCGCCTGTTTAGTTTTCAAGGATCGGGCTAATAACTTACTTGGTTTGTTCCCCCACTCATAGAATTTCTGAGATAGGCGTTGGAATTTCCTCTTAGTATCTAAGTTGAGGAGCGATTTCAACTCTTCTCGTTTAAGTGTGAGGGATTGAAGGTGTTCAATATGTAGAGATAATTTGTGTTGTTTTTCGAGGGTCGCTATCTGCTGCAAGACCTGGGCGACTCGTTGACCATGCTCTCTTTTTTTCCTAGTTCCAAGTTCAATGAGACAACCTCTTATAGTAGCCTTATGAGCCTCCCATACAGTGGAGGGAGATGTGTCAGCAGGCTTATTTTCCTTAAAGTACTGTGATAAATGAGAGGCTAATATGGAGACCTCAGCTTCGTTGGAAAGAAGGGAGTCATTAAGTTTCCAGTTATTAGTACGTCTTGGTAGGGAGGGCATGGTCAACGTCATCGATACAGGTGCATGGTCAGATATAGAAGCAGTCCCTATGTGAGCGGATTGCAAGAGGGGAAGATGATAATGATCTAAAAACATGTTATCTATTCTGGAATAGGATTGGTGTGTTGTGGAAAAATGGGAGAAATCCTTTTCCTTAGGATGGAGGAGACGCCAGACATCCATTAGTTGGAGGCTCAAAAGTTTCTTTTTAACAAATTTCAAACGTTTGAAAGAAACATTGGAGCGACCTTGAGAGGTATCCAGAGTAGGGTCCAGGGGCATGTTTATGTCACCAGCTAAGATAGTAAGACCCTTGGCAAACTGTGAGAGTTTAGTAATGATTTGTGAGAAAAAAGTTGGTTGATTGTGGTTTGGACAATATACATTTGCTAAAGTGCATTGAGTGTTTCCTATGAAGCCTCGAAGGAAAAGAAAGCGACCATGTTCATCTGCTAACATGTCAGATAGCCTGAAGGACACACCTCTACAGAATCCAATGGCAACACCTTTAGCTTTGTTGGTATCTGATAAGCTATAGTACCACTGTGGAAAATGGGGAAAAGTTACCTTAACAGAAGTTGTGTGAGTAAGATGCGTTTCTTGGAGAAAGGCAATTGAACAAACGGCTTGTTTTAGTTCACGAGCCAATTGGTGACGCTTAACAGCGACATTAAGACCCCTGACATTGTATGATACACACTTTAAGGTAGCCATATCTAAAGCAGAGCTCGGTCCTTCAGCCAACCTATCCATGCGTGCCAACAGAAAGGGGGGAGGGGGGCGGGGGAGAAGAGAGAGAGTTTTGGAGAGAGAGAGACAGAAAAAAAAGAGGAAAAAAGAGCATATATAGAAATCACATATGTAGATTAAGCATCTTGTGGGAAACATTTGAACATCACGCAGAAATCTGCAGTGTTCCCATTGGGGAGAGAGAAAACGAGAGGCCATCTCAACCCCTGGGCAGGGATCGGATAGAACAGTTGTAAGGCCAATCGCAGTCTCCAACCCCAGAAGGAATGGGGGGGCGGGTTTACTGTGTTTAAGGTGGGGTAGAGGGAGGAGTACGCACCAACAGCGCACGGCCTATAAAAAACATATAACCTACAACTGTAGGGACTTAATAAGTTCCAGTTAGTAATGTAGAGATAACCTATAAACGGGCCAGGATCATTGTAAACAACACATAGCTGGGAATCCCCATCTGTATATGATCCCATCAGAGCGCAACTGGTCAAGAAGCGGTTTCAGAGCTCTACGACGATCTAGCGTATCCTTGGAAAGATCTGGGAAGATGGTAATGACTGCTCCGTCAAAGTCAACGTTAGGTAGGCCCCGCATCTTCAACATGATAGCGTTTTTATCCTCAAAGTAATGCAGGCGGGTTGGATAAGGGGATGTACCGGATCGGACACTTCTATACGAGTTTAGGCCCTATTACCCTGGCCTATTGTGTGAGCCAATTGGAGATGCCTACCTCGGAGCGATTCAGATTTCACCAAATTCGTCACTTCCTCGCCCACAACGGGGAGGCAAAATTGGCCCCCCACTCATTCACGCCATACGAACTCTGGTGCGGCAGGTCTTCTGAGCAGAGGGGAGACATCTCCATCATATACCAGTCACTCGCCAATCAGTCAACCAAGATGCCATATATGCTAGCGTGGGAGTCAGACCTATCTATGCAGTGGGACATTGATAAATGGAGAACAACCTTTTTCAGGGCTTACAGGGGCATTAAGAATATCTCCATGATAGAGTCTAGTCTTAAGGTTTTTACCAGGTGGTATCTATCTCCTGACAGATTAGCCAAAATGTTCCCCTCGGCTGACCCAAGTTGTTTTAGAGGATGTTTACTTAGGGGTACGTTGGTCCATATATTCTGGGAGTGCCCAAGACTGAGGACATACTGGAATAAGATCTTCCTCCTGATAAAGAAAATTACCAAGGCCCATATCCCGAAAATACCATTGATCGCTCTCCTAAATGACAATTTGCCCAGGCTCCCGAAGCTTACCAGCAAACTTATCCATTTTATTTTCCTGGACGCTAAGCTCACCATAGCCAAGGCATGGAAGAAACCCAGAGTATCCCTTAAGGCGACGATCCAGAAAATTTCCTGGATCATGGCCCAAGAGAAGCTCGCTAGCATTCTCGACAACTCAAAAGACCAATTGGAAGCTACTTGGGAACCCTGGGCAAATTTCATTGGCATCTCCCTGATTCCGGGCGTACAACCATAACTCAGCTTGATGTTACGGGGTTGTGGGACATCTCCCCGCGGGCTGGCTCCCTTTCCTCTCTTCCTTCTCCTTCCCCTTCCCCTCTCCTTTTCACACTCTTCTCTTTCTTGATTATTACTTGTCTTAAAGTCTCGAATCACAGACAGTTTGTTGATCTTAGTGTCACTCTTGATCCCTGTAGGTTCCTGTTATAAGGGGTTCAAGTAATATGATGTTGTTTCACTATCTGGATATTCACTTTTCAGCAATGTTTACTGGGCGGCTGGGGGGGCTGTGGGAGGTTTCGCCGGTCACAGCGAGTTCCCTTTTGGGGTGCCGACGGAATCCCTCTGGCCTCCTACTCCTACCCCAGGGAAAGCCTAGGGTTTTATCCTCTCTATAGCTCTTTTCTTCTGGTAAACGGTGTTGTTCTTTCGGATTTTCTGTTAAAACCACAGGCCGGAACCTAACCCCTCACACCTATTATTGTTTTATTTTATTTTCTGGGTTTCGTTTGTGATTCCTCCTCTTTTTGAAATACCTACCCCACTGGGGTCTAACTGTATGTGTTATGTCCAATGTACATTTATGATTCATTGACTGTACAACTTACTTATTGTTGAAAAATCCAATAAATACTTTGAAAGAAAGTAATGCAGGCGGCAGATGACGTCTCTAGGTTGATCTGAATTAGCATTTCTAGGCCTTAGAGCCCGATGCACACGGTCGAATTGTAGCGGTTCAGTGACAGATCTACCCAAGATGGTATTAAAAATGCCTCTTATGGATGGTTCTAGATTATTATCCCCAGTGGCTTCCGGCAGACCTCTGATACGAATATTGTTTCTACGGTTGCGGTTCTCGAGGTCCTCAAGCTTATAAAGAGAGGCTCGATGGGCAAAGGCCAGCTGAGTAACAGTGTCCTGTAGTTCTTTAATGGCTACAGCATGTGTGTCTTGCCGTTGTTCTGTTTCCTCAACTCTGACCAGGATATGCGACATATCAGATCTAACAGCAGTTATTTCTTTTTTGATGGATTTCTCCAAACTGCGAAACATACCTGCAAGTTCTTTTTTAAGGCCGCTCATTAGTGAAGTCATCTCGGAACCGGCTGGGGATCCTGGATCGTCCATAGGGTTAGAGCAGTATGAGGAGGCAGGAGAGCTTTCTCGCACAGAGGCCGCGTGAGACGATGGAGAGGCACTTGTGCGCGAGGTTCGAACCTGTTCGTCACGTGCGTTAGCCAAATACTGTTGGATGGAGCCTGTAGAGACTGGAACGGACAGTAACCTCTTGCCTGGACGTTTACCTGAAGCAGCACAAAGTTTAGGCGTTTTGGCGGGCATCGCTGGACCTATACGGCCGTTAGCTGTAGGGAGTACTCCTAAATTACATCTGTGTAAGGTCAGACATGCATTAAGGTGCCACAATCATGTGGAAAGGTGTAGAAGCAGGTATTGATATAAGGTCACTTTAAAAGGTACAACGAGGAGTAGAGGAGTACATAGAGGAGCCTGCTTGTAAACCTCTATCCAGAAAAAAAGAAAAAAAAACATTGATAGGTAAGACAGTAGAGCAGGCTGAGGACAGGGAGAACACTGTGGAGCACCAAGATGGCCGCTGACTTCCAGGGGTAGGCCGAAGCCGCGGACTTTCCTGAGATTAGTGTCCGGCCTGGCGTGTGCCGCCTCTCGGAGGTCCGGAACGGCGCTGTATAGGTCTAAATTCAGTGTCTCAGTGGGGCTGCAGAGTATTGGCACTGTCAAGAACACTCAGTGAGGGAAGAGGATAGGGATGTCACCGTACTCACTGTGTCCTTACTAGGAGAAACCGGAGCAGCAGGCCACAAGATGGCTCCCACTGAAGACAAACCTGAGGCAGGAGAGGGGAGCAGCCGGCGTCACCACAGCACTCAGAGGAGCTAGCGAAATCTCCAATGACGACCCGATTAGGGAGTAGAGGTGAGGGCTCCGCTGTTCCACTGATGCAAGGGGGAGGAAGGCAGCTTAAGTCGGGCGCCTGTAAGGCCCAATATGGCGGCGGGCACACCAGGCCTAAGACTGGCCGTAGGCCCGGGACCGCAAAGCTCCGCGAAATCTGCTAATATACCTCGGCAGCAGTAGCAGGAGGGGGGTCGGTGTGGTAGAGGGAAGGATGGAGCTCAGGAGATCGGGAAACAGCTAGGATGGCCGTGGATTAATATCCCTTAAGCGGAGCTCAGCTCCTACACGTCTTCCCTGTAGCTCGTCCGGACACGCCCCCGCCATAAGATTCTATGCATATGCACCAGCCCAAGCGTAAGGCTCGAGGCTTGAGGAATAGATGGCGTCTATTGCAAAACATAATGCCGCTGGTAGCTCGGCTAAATCCTGGGCCTGCTGATCAGGAATAACCTTGAGCACCTGTTTAAACTGGTCTCTCAAGGAAGTGTTTTTTTTCTTTATAGGAATCCCAACTTCTTATCCGTTGGATCCCTAAGCATTTGTCCATTGTCTACCGGATAAGTCAAACTTTTATTCACAGAGGATATAAGCAGCGACAATTGCTGGTATCTCCCACTTCTTAGTGATTTTTTCCTCCCTAGGAAAGTGTTAAAAAACTTTTTAGGAAGAAAAAAAATGCTTATCTGGGTGATCCCACTCAGAATATATAAGCTTTTCCAGCAATGAATGGACAGGAAAGGCATGCACAGCCATTGATCCCTCCGCATTTGACCCCTCAGAAGAGGGAAATTCATCTTCTCCCGCCCCCAGATCCTCCTGGGTAATGGAAGGGGACCTGTCACATTTTGTCCCATTCTGGGATGCGACTAAAGCCGCTAACATTTCTTACAGTCCTATCATGGCTGAGGAAAACCCTCTTCAGTAATATAGACAGGGGCTGCAGTGTTGAAAACATTTGCAACATTTGATGGCCCAAATGGCTCACTCTGACCGAACACCCCAGAACTCTCGGGAGTTGCAGGGATGAGATTAGGCTTTTTGGAGCTTGAAGGAGTCCCTTTTGAGTAGGGGTGCAACGGATCAAAAAACTCACGGTTCGGAACGTTCCTCGGATCAGGAGTCACGGTTCGGATCATTTTCGGATCAACAAAAAAAAAAATCTCCCCCTCAGTAATATCCACAATCTCCCTATTAGCAGAGTATTGGCAGGGTATTGCGGCAGGGCATTGCGGCAGGGCATTGCGGCAGGGCATTGCAGAGTATTGGCACTGCTGCCATCCGATCTCTCCCCTCCACTGTACAGATCAGTACACAGAGGGGAGAGAGAGAGGAACCGGCGTCATGACATGATGCCGGTTTGTTACAAGTAATCGATCCGTCATTCGACGTGCTAAACGGCCGCCGGGTGTACCAAGATGGCCGCCGCTCCAGAGCTAGGCCAAAGCCGCGGCCTTTCCTATGGCCGAGGCCACAGAGGTGTCCCGTACGGATCAACCTCCGCGGATCGGATCACGGATCGATGACGATCCTTTGCACCCCTACTTTTGAGACCTTTTTTGGGATCAGTGAGATAGAGGGGAGGAGTCAAACCAGAGCACCACATCCCAATAACTTAATTGGAAAGAAAGGTGACTTGAGGCCACAAAGAGGCCAGGGGACTTTAACGGTGCTCGATAAACAAAATGAAAATTTTTTAAAGTAAAAAAAATATATTTTATTCATAAATCCTTTAAAAAACAGACATGAGACAAAACACTGATAAATGTTTACAGAACAATTTTGATAAAAATGTGATACAGAGCTTGATACCACTTTCTCAACATGTTTCGCTTTCTTAAGCTTCTTCAGGAGATATAATGTGGCATCTGATCAACTATGGAATGAAAGATAAACCATAAATATTCATGTCCAAAGATATATATAACAACCATGTTACATTCAATTGGTATACTAGTATACATCAAAATATAAAAAACATTTTTGGATATGAATCATTACAAGGTATAGATATCGCTATATAATGTGTCAGCGGAATTACAAGAGAAAATAATTAAAGTACTAATGATAATAATATAAAAAAAAAAAAAAAAAAAAAAAAAAAAACACTGCAAGTCATCCACCTTACCCGTATCCTAAAAACTGGAAGTAACTGTAGATGTGTGTTTAGAACTCAAAATAGTGCACCAATAGATTATGCCCTCTAGCCCAGACTTCCTGACAAGGTATGCAGAGAGGGGTAATAGAGATCTCAGTATGTAGAGTAAATGAAACTCTCTGTGAAAAAGAGAAAAGATATCAAATACATAAACCGTCACAAGATAAGCATCAAGGAGTAGGTATTGCAAAAAATACACGTAGTAAACCACCCAGGGGTAGTAAAAAATATTAAATAAATAATTAATTGCAAGTACCTCTAAAGGTGAGTAGAATCAATAGAGTTTCGAAATCATATCCAGAGGATGGTTAAAAGCAATATAGCCTCTTGGTGAAGGGTTCCGACAGCGGGAAGCAAGCGCAACTTAGCAAGATGTAATTATGACCCCACATAGATCCTACGGGTCAACTAGCATAAGGAGTCGCTATATTTCCTATAGCTGGGGACCTAAAGGGTTAAAAAATAATAAACAAATATATTTTCTTCAGTAAAAATAATAGGGATGATGACCAAAAGCATAGCTGATAGCTGATCCATAAATGGGGCAGAGTGGAAAACTTACTTTTAAGAGACATAGTTCGCAGAAAAGGACACCAGGGTGGTCCACCAGAGGGACCGCAATGTTGTCTGCCTAGCGTCAGAAGGAGAGTGACAAAAGGTGACAGGGAAAATCCAGCTTTATATCCCTCTCCAGCGTGACGGCGTCTGACTCGCCGTCACGCTGCGGACCAAACAGGAGGGCTGCGCATGCGCACGCATCCAGACCGGCAAAATGGCGGCGACGTCAGTGACGCAAGAGCGTTCACTGACCGGCGGCCATTTTGGAAAGTCCGGTGCCTGGAATCAGGCACAAAAAAATGTCCTCGGAGATACACAAAGGGGAGGACAGTAATGCCCACCCAATCCTCGAGGGGAAAAATAGCTGGAAAATAGTGGAACTGGGGAGCCTGAGCCATACGATGGTCCTCATGATAAGGGCACAAAGCAGTTGGAATATTGATTAAAAACCATGCCACTGAGTGCCCCGAATGTCCGTACATACCACAAGCAGTGGAGAGAGGGCTGGAAAGGCAAGGGGCACAAAAGTTGAATAGTGACTGTCATGAACAGATATATATATATATATATATATATATATATATAAAATAGGTATATGATTAGTATCAAGTACTAATATTTAATCACAGCCTGTTTAGCTATAGTGTAAATAGTGTCGGAAAAAAAAAAAAAATATATATATATATAAATAATTTTAAAAAAAGGTTTGAAGCTTAGGACATCATTTAACCCAGGGTATTTAAGGGCATTTAAGACAAAGATCCACCTGGTTTCTCGTTGCAGCAGGATCCTATCGTAGTCTCCACCTCTTTCGTTTAGGGGGACGTATTCAAGAGCCAAAAAATGCATTTTTTTTTCATCAAATTGATGACATAGGCCTATGTGGCGGCTAATGGAGGTTTCCATCTTTTTCTTAGTGACCAAAGAGACGTGGTCTCTAATTCGATGGAAAAAAGGGCGTTTAGTTTTCCCCACATAAAAAGCATTGCAATCACATATCATTAAATAGACAACGCCAATAGATTGGCATGTGGCCAGGAAATTGGGATTATAGACTTGTCCATTGGGGAGAGCGATGTTACGCGACACGTGGATATATCTACAAAAGTCACACTTGTGACAAGGTCTGGTCCCCTTAACGTTGGTAATGTTTTTGGAGGGGGGGGCGTAATGACTATGGACAATTTGGTCTCTGAGCGAGAGCGTCTGTATGTAATTTCCGGGTGATCTTTTATGTGTTTGGATACATTGGGATCCCCCATCAGTAGATACCAATGTCTCTGTAAAAGATCCAGTACCTGCTGGTGTTGTCCAGAAAATCTAGTGATTAGTCTCAGATCAGAATCCGCTCTGGGGGTGGTTCGACCATGAATGAGATGGGTACGGTCCTGCTTTTTGGCCCTTAGGTAGGCTCTTTTAAGGCATTTGTTGCTATAGCCACGTGATCTCAGGCGGTCTCTTAATGCTTTGGCCTCAGATTCAAAATTGGCATTTTCACTACAATTTCTTCTTAACCTCAAATATTGTCCATACGGAACATTGGTTATCATGGAACGTGGATGTGAACTGGTGGCATGCAGGAGAGAATTTCCCGCTGAGGGCTTCCGAAAAAGGGTAGTCCCTATAGTTCTATCAGGGTTAACAAAAATTGTTATATCCAAAAAGGTAAGGATGGACTGATTTGCTTCCATAGTTAAAGTCAAATTGTATGTATTTGGTTTGAGGCCCTCAAAGAAATGGGAAAGATCCTCCCTGCTACCCGTCCAAATAAGGAACACATCGTCTATGTAACATCTCCAAATTGGTATGTGTTCCAACAAGGTCTGCATGTCGTCCCTGAAAAACAGGTTTTGCTCCCACTCCCCCAGGTACAGGTTCGCATAGGAGGGGGCACATTTGGTCCCCATGGCGAACCCCTGCACCTGGAGGTAGTGGGAGCATGCGAACATAAAGATGTTGTTAGTCAGAATAAACCCCAAGAGGTCCAGAATGAACCCATTATAGGCCAATGAGACATCAGTGTTCCAAGAAATGAAGCCCTCCACAACTGCCACCCCCAAATGATGGGGGATGGAGTTGTAGAGGGCTTCCACATCCAGGGTCACAAGCCACGCTACCTCAGGAATGGCTAGGCCGTCCGGTGTTCTGAGAAGATCACTAGTATCTTGTAGATACAATGCCAGACCTTCAACGTGGGGTCTGAGAAAGTCATCCACCAGTTGACTGGCATTCTCAGTTAAGCATCCGTTTCCGGATACTATTGGACAGCCGGGGGGATTCTGTAGGTCCTTGTGGATCTTAGGAAGGACATATAGTGTGGGAATATGGGGACAGGGGCCATTAAGAAAGTCCCATGTCTGTTTGGTGATTAAGCCTTGATGATAGACGGTCCCTATAAGTTGTCTGTAATGATGGTCATGTTGTTAACATGGGCTGCAGACATTTTTTTGTACCAATCACGATTTTACAAAAGACGCAAGACCATAGACTCGTACTGGTCAGTGGTCATCACAACAAGGTTGCCTACCTTGTCTGAAGGTTTTATAATCAGACGTGGGTCCGATTGTAAATGACTTCAGGGCTGCTTTTTGTTGAGTTGTCAGATTTGACTGTGACAGGCCCCTCCATTTGGTCTTACAGATATCGTCCGTAGCTTGTTGGGTAAAGGCCCAAATGTTGGGGTTACCCTGTAGTGTGGAGAAGGTCTTAGATTTAGATTTGTACTCCCTGGGGGAGGAGAGAGCCCAGGGGTCAGGAGCAGAAGACGAGGGGCCCATGGATCCCTCCTGATGTAGAGTGTGGGCCTCCATGAGTTCCGTTTCGTCAATCTGCCCCTCATCCCATAGCTCCATGAGCCCCTCCATGGCTTTAATGTCATCCAAAGTCATGTTTTTCCATGAGGATTCTTCAGGGGGTGTCATTTGAGTGGGTTGTTTGGATTTGTCATATAGGATGCGAAGCATGAGCTTGCGAGAAAATAAGTTAAGGTCTTTTATGAGTTCGAACTGATCAATTTTCTGTGTCAGACAAAAGGTTAATCCTAGTTCCAAGACAGAAACTTGATCAGTAGTCAGGGGGACAGGACAAATTGATTACTTAGAAATTTTTCGCCTGTTTCTGAAGCAATGACTCCACATTGGTTGTTTTTTTTGGGATGTTTCTACCTCCCCTACTGACCATAGCCCGATGCACAAATGCAGAGTTACTACCAAAAGAAATTGCATCTACTGCTTGAGCAAATAGTCCAGCAACTGCCGCTGCTATTAATACTCAGCCTGATGCTTTAGCAAATGTGTCAAGGGAATGCCTGTGTCACCACTTACATGCCCCCTTTTTGCTTTTGTGTCCCTCCGACAGCTGCAGTCAGCAAAATTGAGCTTTTTCAAAGTACTCACGCCAATGCAGCGCTAAGCTACGCCCACTCCGTGTTCCCACCGTACCCCCTCCTCTTTTCAAAAAAGCATTTTCCCACGCAAGCGCGGGCCTCCGATCCGACGGGATTGGCGCGTGTGTGGGGGGGAGGGGCGGCGAGGAGGAGAGCTGTGACAAACCACCGTACAGAGGCGGTGGAGAACGGAGCGGCATCCGCCGATCTCTCTGGCTTCCCCCTCTATCCAGGAAGAGGAGGAGAGCTTCTGCCCAGGTGGGGGGTGTATTTAGAAAAAAAATCCCCCCCCCCCAACGGAGGTCTGGGACCGCTAGCCGGAGGGAAGTCTGCAGCTTCTGCTGACACAGCGTGATCTGAGGAAAGCATGACAAGGTACTTGCTCTATACAGCCCCCAGTGGTAACTTTTAGGCATGACAACATTTCTTTTTTAAAGGAGACAATTCATAAGAAAATTTAAAATTCCTTAGAAATCTCCACTTTCCTTTCCTGCCGCAGGGATTCTGTGGTAAAACCAACAGACCCAATCTTCACCCCTCACGGTGGGCTCCATTAAAAAACCTTCAGGAACTGGGGCCCCTTTTTATCGGGGGATCCACACTCCTGGACCCGTAAAGCACCCCACCAGAAAAAACTTTATGGCTGAAAAAACCAAAGCACTGGATCCCGGGGCCCAGCTCTCTAAAAAAGAGAAGCGTTAAGGGTTATCCTCGTTTCTTCCGCCACGAGGCCCGGGTACCATTCAATTCAGGCTGAAATGAATGGTACCCGGGTCTCGTGGCGGCTGCATAGTTAGCCCCAGCAAGGATTGCTCCAGCGGAGCTCAGCATAGCACATCTTTACTCGTGACCAACACCTAAGACACTGGCGAAAAAACTGAGGTATTCCCAGTAATGGGAGGGGTTATATAGGGAGTGGACTTCCTATCTTAGGGTGTGCCAGTGTCCATCACCTGAAGGTGGCCTATAACCCACATAGTAACTACTATGGCTCTGTGTTCCGTGTTGTACGATAAAGAAAAAACTGTTTGCTTTTACCAACATTCTTAGCTGATACTCCGGCTCCACAGGTGACACCTGCTACATTTGTCGCTGCTATGCTGACTGTCAATGGATGTAGCCTACTGCTGACTAACCACAAGTATATTATGATCACTGTTGCCCATATTTGGGAACATCACCCTGTTCAATATTACAGGTTGCAACCTGCTGGACTCATTCTCCTCTCAGTTGCTAACAGGAGAGACTGGTTCACATTGTTGTGCAGCCATTCTTCTACATACATAGAGCACACAGTCACTCTGCTACTTGATTCTAATCCACTTACTCAGACACAGTCTGATAAAGGCACCACCCATTCTCTTGGATGTGTCTCTGTAGCAGACTGTGTTTTACTTGGAAGTGCCTTCCATGGTTTAGTTATAGGGAAAAATCTGTTGCCTGTTCTTTTGCCCTCAGTGCCTCCCACTGATGAGTATGTTGGAGTATTAAGTATTGAACAGGAGTAGGTTTGCGAAATTTGTGAATTTACTGTTGTTTAATGTTGGCTTGTGTACTATCTGTTCCCTCTCAGGTTATCTCCTTAAAGCAGAACTTTGCACCCTCTCAGTCAACACTGACTATTTTTTAATCCTTATGCTGCTAGCATTGATAAATAGATAGCAAAGTACAGTGTCAGTGCGCATGCGCGGGACTTCCAGAAGGACGCCGTAGCCCCGCTCTTGCCTTTCTCAGCTCCCCAAGCCATCGGATCGAGCGGGGCTCACCTCATACTGACCCCCACACCTCCCAGACAATCCAGGGAACCGACCCGCATGACAGGCAGCCTCCAAAAGAGAGAAGTTAGCCGCCAGCTGGACTTTAGTCTGGCAGCCCCTGCACCGGTCCAAGATGGCGGCTGCGGCACTCACACGAGGAGGCATAGAGGGAACAGGACACCATTGCTGACCCACCATCACCACACCAGCAGCCCACTCCCTTGCTCTCAACACCTGTGAGTACCATTATCCCCCAGGGGATCTCCCCTGCCTCCACCGAATCCCTGCTGAGCAGGACAATGGGGGATCTCCTCCACACTCCCTTGATGAGCTCCCCACTAGGCCTTGCAGGCACCCAGCAGACCTCCCCCACGCCGTCTGCCTATCACCCTGACATGAATCAATTGTTGCACAGCTTCTCTGAAATGCTGGCTGCAGGTCCTTCCCAAAACGCTACACAAATTACAGCTACCATTAAAGCTGACTTGCAGAGCCTGGGAGCCCGCATGGACGCCATTGAGCAGGCAGTGGATAACACAGCCGCCCGCACCAACCAAAACACCACCTGCATCCAAATGCTACAAGATCAACTTGAAGCTGCACTTGCCAAATTAGATGATTTGGAAAATAGGAGCAAGAGGTACAATTCCCGAATCGGTCACAGATATACAAAGCACGGTCAAACTTTTCATCAAAGACATTATACCGGACATCCAGGGCCACAGACTCAAATTTGACAGGGCACATAGAGCCCTACAGCTCCCCCGTCAGAATGGGCTCCCGAGGGACATTGTAGTCAAACCCTATTATTATGGCGTTAAAGAAGACATCATGAGAAGCCTCAATCTGGACATCTGGACAGCCTCACCTTCCAGGGAAACAAAACCCAAATTTTTGCGGATATCTCCCCTACCACTATCCAAAAACGGAGATCCCTCTCCTCGATATTCTTGCTCAGAAATCCATCAAATACAGTTGCAATAAAAAGTATGTCAACCCTTTTGGAATGATATGGATTTCTGCACAAATTGGTCTGATCTTCATCTAAGTCACAACAATAGACAATCACAGTCTGCCTAAACTAATAACACACAAAGAATTAAATGTTACCATGTTTTTTATTGAACACACCATGTAAACATTCACAGTGCAGATGGAAAAACGTATGTGAACCCCTAGACTAATGAGATCTCCAAGAGCTAATTGGAGTGAGGGGTCAGCCAACTGGAGTCCAATCAATGAGATGAGATTGGAGGTGTTGGTAACAGCTGCCCTACCCTATAAAAAACACACACCAGTTCTGGGTTTGCTTTTCACAAGAAGCATTGCCTGATGTGAATGATGCCTCGCACAAAAGAGCTCTCAGAAGACCTACAATTAAGAATTGTTGACTTGCATGAAGCTGGAAAGGGTTATAAAATTATCTCCAAAAGCCTTGCTGTACATCAGTCCACGGTAAGACAAATTGTCTATAAATGGAGAAATTTCAGCACTGCTGCTACTCTCCCTAGGAGTGGGCGTCCTGTAAAGATGACTTCAAGAGCACAGCGCAGACTGCTCAATGAGGTGAAGAAGAATCCTAGAGTGCCAGCTAAAGACTTACAAAAGTCTGGCATATGCTAACATCCCTGTTAGCGAATCTACGATACGTAAAACACTAAACAGTTTGCACAAGAGCACCTGGATATTCCACAGCAGTACTGGCAAAATATTCTGTGGACAGATGAAACCAAAGTTGAGTTGTTTGGAAGAAACACACAACACTATGTGTGGAGAAAAAGAGGTACAGCACACCAACATCAAAACCTCATCCCAACTGTGAAGTATGGTGGTGGGGGCATCATTGTTTGGGGCTGCTTTGCTGCGTCAGGGCCTGGACGGATTGCTATCATCGAAGGAAAAAGGAATTCCCAAGTTTATCAAGATATTTTGCAGGAGAACTTAAGGCCATCTGTCCACCAGCTGAAGCTCAACACAAGATGGGTGTTGCAGCAGGACAACAACCCAAAGCATAGAAGTAAATCAACAACAGAATGGCTTAAACAAAAGAAAATACGCCTTCTGGAGTGGCCCAGTCAGAGTCCTGACCTCAACCCAATTGAGATGCTGTGGCATGACCTCAAGAAAGCGATTCACACCAGACATCCCAAGAATATTGCTGAACTGAAACAGTTCTGTAAAGAGGAATGGTCAAGAATTGCTCCTGACCGTTGTGCACGTCTGATCTGCAACTACAGGAAACGTTTGGTTGAAGTTATTGCTGCCAAAGGCAGTTTAACCAGTTATTTATTCCAAGGGTTCACATACTTTTTCCACCTGCACTGTGAATGTTTACATGGTGGGTTCAATAAAAACATTTAATTGTTTGTGTGTTATTAGTTTAAGCAGACTGTGATTGTCTATTGTGACATTTTATGACCAATTTGTGCAGAAATCCATATCATTCCAAAAGGGTTCACATACTTTTTATTGCAACTGTATTGTTGGTAATTTCCTTTCCATCTCCAGTTTCAATTTAGAGACAAACCATATGGATTCACCAACTTTCAAGATGGCGAATGTTTGCTGTTACAACTAGGATTTATTTCCCAAGAATTAGCACCTCAGCAACCAGCAGCCAGGACAAGCTCCTCCAAGCGACCCCCTCCGGGTAGCCCGCTGACCCCGCTGTGGAACAAGCAACTATCAAAGATACCGAGACTCTCACCCCCCGAGATGAGCTGCTCTCCCTTGATTCCCTGACGGAATGTTTTACCCCTACTTTTTGGGCTGGATGTCTGTCCCACTCTCTTGTGTAGTGATTTGCCATACACACATTTGGTTGCTGATGAACTCATTAGGCCTCTGGCCTCACTGCGATGGGCCACATTAGCCCCTTCCATGGCTAATAGGGATACCTGTCTTTCTTCCGGCCTCACCCCCTAGCAGGACTGGTATCTGATTAACAGCGTTTGTATGCACAAAGTTATGACCCCTCTAGTTTTCCTTCCCCAAATGACTTTCCTATCACCCTCCTCTTTTCTCCCTTCCTTCCCCTCCCCCTTCCCCTGCAGGGAATCCCATTTTTCTGCAGTTAATGTGTGTTTCTTGTGTTCTGTTGCTTTTTGTTGTTTCAAACTTGTGTACTCTTCATTACACCCAGCTTCTTAGGTCCCACAATGATATTTTTCCCCAAAGGGGGACCTGACGCCCGGAGCGGCCCAACATGCCACCCTTTCTGTTGTGACGTAGAGGGACTCATATCCCTCTTGTGACACCAGGTACACAACCCCCTACGTGGTTGTATCCTCTCCAATCCCCCCCATCGGGGGGCTCGGACTAGGACTTGGCTTGCCAGTCCTGTAGCTACATTACTAGACTCTGTATATTTTTTGGTACTTATTATTTCTCTTATCACACTCCCTCTTTTCATCTCATCTATACCTCCTCTCTACTCTCCCTATGCCATTTCTCCACTCCCCTTCCCAGCTTCATACTACAGGAACCTTCGCGGAGAACACCCTCCGATCTTTCCTCAAGGCACCCACAAGTTCCCAGGTCCTCGAGAGACCATCAAGCTCTTCAGAGGCAGAGGTAAGCTCCCTTCATACATATTTGCTACCCCCCATACGCTCATGGCTGATTTGAACACCCACCACTTATCCTTAAAGATTGCTTCACAAAACGCGCAGGGGCTTAACTCGCCTTCCAAACAGCGGAAGGCCTTTCAAAGTTACCATGCCAGAAGCCTTGATATTGTACTACTACAGGAGACTCATTTTCCCGCCAGCTACACCCCTTCCTTTCTCCACCGTAACTTCCCCACCTTCTATTTGGCAAATGCGGACTCCAAAAGAAGGGGGGTTGCCATCCTTCTAGCTAAACAAATTCCATTCGTACACAGACGGTAGATATATACTGATCAAGGGGCACATTGAGGGAGTGCTGTACTCCATCATCTCCTACTATGCCCCTAACCAAGGCCAAGCACACTTCTTCGTCTCCATGCTGTCAACCCTCTCCCCTCTGCTGGAAGGTAGAGTAATTATAGGTGGCGATTCCAACATCACATTTGATCATATGCTGGACAGGTCAACCCAGGACAGATCACATCTGAAAAAAACACCTAAACAAAGTCTCCGTATAGCCCGTCTACTTCACGACCTAGAGGTAATTGACTCCTGGAGGTAATTGAACCCCACAGCTTATACACATTACTCTGCACCTCATAAGACGTACGCCAGAATTGACCACATTTTTATCCCCAACTCTGAAATTCACACTGCATCACATGCATCTATCCATGAAGTACCCTGGTCAGATCACTCTCTGGTGACCCTCATGCAGCGTACACACGAGCGGACTTTTCAACCAGACTGGTCCGACGGACCGAATCCGGCGGACAATCCGACCGTGTGTGGGCTTCATCGGACTTCCGGCGGACCGATTCGGTCGAAAATCCGGCGGACTTTAGATTTGAAACTTGTTTCAAATCTTCCCGCCGAAACTCCGCCGGACCCAGTTCCTATCGGGAAGCCCGTTAATCTGTATGCTGGTCCGACTGACCAAATACGACGCAAGGGCAGCTACAGCACCTGCCCGCGAAAATGTTTCCAGCACGATCCTATCGCGCTGGTTCTCGGCGACAGGGTACTGTGTGGGGACAAGGTGCTTTGGGGTGGGGGGGCATGCAGGGCGCCCCCCTCCCCCAAAGCACCCACCCCCCATGTTGAGGGCATGCAGCCTGGTAAGGTTCAGGAAGGGGGGCGCTCGCTCGTCCCCACCCCCTTTTCTGACCGGCCGGGCTGCGTGCTCGGATAAGGGTCTGTTATGGATTTTGGGGGGACCCCAATGCCGTTTTTTCGGCGTAGGGGGTTCCCCTTAAAATCCATACCAGACCTAAGGGCCTGGCATGCTCTGCGACAGGGCTCGGAAGGTGTCAATCTCCCGATAAAAGCGGCGAGATTGACTTCCTTTTTTAGTCCCGTCGTACCCGAGTCACGTTCAAAATGAACGGACTTTAGTCCGTGTGTGGGCAAGTCCGTTCATTCGGAAGTCCACCGTAACTTCGTCAAAAGTCTGTCGGGAAGACTGGCAGACCTAGTCTGCTGGAAAGTCCAGTCATGTGTAGGCAAGTCCATTCGGAAAGTCAGTCGGGAGTCCGCCGAAAGTCCGTCCAGAAGACAGTCGGACCTAGTCTGCCGGAAAGTCCGGTCGTTTGTACAGGGCATCCCCCCCCCCCCCCAGTGGTGCCTAAGTGAATCCCTCTTGTCCAACCCAGTTCATTGTACCATGCTAGAAAAAAGATATTCGGGAATTTTTCCTCATTAATGATACTGTGGACATGACCCCAAGCTCCCTTTGGGGGGGCACACAAAGCTGTAATAAGGGGAAAAATGATCCAGCTCGCGTCCAAACTAAAAGGGGAAAGGAAAGCGGATGTGGAGAAACTTGAAAAGACTTCAAATCCCACAAGTGTAACCCTACATCCGATACTTTAGCCAAATTAGAATCCACTAGAGTAGCCCTGAATTTAGCCCTGACCTCCAACGCGGACAAACACCTCAGCTGGTTGAGTGGCAGGTTCTATCTGAGGGCCGACAAAATTGGCCCACACTTAGCAGCTAAGCTATCCCCCAATATATAAACTTTCTCCCTCCCCAAAATCAAATCCTTGTCAGGCACATTAACCCAGAATCCCCCAAAAATTCTGGAAACCTTTCACTCCTTCTATTCCAAACTTTATTCCGCACCTGACCCGAATAACTCCAACTCCATTAACTCATTCCTGGAGGAAATTACCATCCCCAAACTCTCGCACTCTCACCGCTCTATTTTGGGAGTCACCCTTTTAGGAACAGGAGGTCCGAGAGGTTAAGAATCTCAAGAAAGGTTCAGCCCCAGGCCCCGACGGCTTTTCTGCCCATTACTACAAAACATTTTCTGAGGTCCTCTCTCGTCTGGTCCGACTCTATAACTCCCTGCGCAAGGGCTTTCCCCTGGAGCAGGCAGCCAACCTAGCTTATGTAACTGTTATTCCCAAACAAGGTAAAGATCCCAGTGAAGTAGGAAACTATAGGCCAATCTCGTTAATCAATAACGACTTAAAGATAATGACAAAAATTTTAGCAAACAGACTGGCTTCCTTCATAGACTCTTATATCCATAAGGATCAGGTGGGATTTATCCCTGGGAGACAGGGGCCGGACCAGATTAGGAGAGCGGTATATTTAATTTCTCTCATGCAATCCTCTTGGGATGGGGGTTCTCCCCAAGCAGGATATATCCTTTCCATAGACCTCCAAAAGGCCTTTGACACGGTCACCTGGCCATACCCTTTTACCATCCTACAAAAATGGGGCTTCGGCCCGGAATTCATTAGAACCCTGGAAACCCTTTACTCTGCCCCTAAAGCCTAAATTAAACTACAAGGTCACCCCTCGCACCAATTCCCCATCCTGAAAGGCACCAGACAGGGATGCCCCCTCTCCCCCATCCTTTTCGCCATTGCGAAAGAAACGTTGGCATTGGCTATCTGACGACACCTGGACATACATGGAGTAAAATGTGGTCAATGGACCCACAAATGTGCCCTATTCGCCGATAATGTTCTCCTGTTTATCACTTCCCCTCTCATCACCACTCCCAACATTCTTCAGCTCCTTAAAACATTCAGGTTAGTTTCAGGCCTGCAAGTCAACATGTCCAAATCAACAGCCCTCAACATATCCTCTCCCCAAGACCTAGTGGATAGATTAAAAAATAATTTCCCCTTTTCCTGGAGCTTGTCCTCTCTTCCCTACCTGGGTGTACACCTCACTTCTAAAATTTAACTATTACACCACCACAATTTCCCCCCAATGCTCAAGAGACTGTCGGAAGACCTCTCGCAGTGGTCCCTCTATAAAATGTGCTGGCTGGGGAGAGTAAATGCGGTCAAGATGATCCTGCTTCCCAGGATTTTGTATCTTTTCCTGCTCCCTCCCCATACCCATAACAAAGTGTCTCCTAGACAAACTACAGTCAGCAATTATACGCTTCATCTGGGGTGGTAAGGGACATCGTCTCTCTAAGAATGTTCTGTATAGATCCAGGAAAAAAAGGAGGTTTAGGACTATCCAACTTATGGTGGTATTATCAGGCCACCCAACTTTGCCAATTTTCAGTCACTTACTCCAAAGGACGGAAACCAGACTGGGTGGACATAGAAAGACAGGCAACCCCCAACCACACTCTAGACTTTCTAATCTGGAGCCCACAAAAAGATCGCCCCCCAATTTTATCCCCCACATTATCACATTCAATGACCCTATGTGACTCCTTACATCAAACGGCACTCCCTGACCTCGGTATGGCGCCCCTTAGCGCACATCTTTCACAACCCCCAGTTCCCCCCCGGGCTAAATATCAAGGCTTTCAGGTGGTGGCTTGACAAAGGCCTTTATAGAATAGGGCAATATTTCAATGGCAATGGCCCCATCACACTTAGCTAATGCATATCCAAATTGGACATGCCACCTTCAGAAACATTCCGCTAAACCAGCTGTTACATTTCCTCCGCCAGGTGTGGAAAAGTTCTGACACCCTACTTTCTGTAACTCAATATGAGCTTTGGTGCTCCTCGGCCACGAGCGTGAGAGGAGGAATCTCCCTAATCTATTCAGCACTAGCTGATCCCTTGGAGAAAGCGACCTACATGTTGAATTGGGAGCGAGACCTTCAGATTGAATGGGACCTGGATGCACACGAATTTCGCTCCCTCTTACAGGGGAATACTTAATAACTCCCTTCTGGAAGCGGGCTTCAAAGTATTTTCCCAATGGTACCTGGTCACCACCCACCTCACCAAATTTTACCCTCAGTCGTCTGCGTGTGGCCATGCAGGTTCTCTCCTACACACCCTTTGGGAATGCCCCAAAATCAGGGGGTACTGGAACAGGATCTTTAATCTCATCCGCAAGTCCACTGGATACGCGGTGAAATAGGACATAGCACTCCTTAATAATCCCTAATGTATCCAAATTGACCCAATCCTTAATCCACTTTATCCTCCTGGGGGCCAAGATAACAATTGCCCATTCATGGAAATCCCCCTCTGTCTCCTTTTACAAGACCAAACAGAAGATCTCCTGGATAATGTCGCAGGAAAAAAATTCTAACGCCATTTTGGATAGATCAGAGAGATTTAAACTCACATGGGAACCCTAGGCTAAAAACATAGGAATCTCCCTACTCCCCTAAGGCACAGAGGCCCCTATTAGTCCACACAAGTCTCAAAACTGCCCGGTTTCCTCTTCTCTCCACGAAGGTTCCCCCCCCTCTTTCTTCCTATCCCACTCCGCCCCCTTCAGACTCGCTCTCTCCCCTCTACTCTCCCTCTTCCTGTAATTTTCTTCTCCTTTCTTCCTCCTGCTCAGCCTCAGGCTGAATTGACCTACTACATGTTCTGGAGTAAGCAAATACCCCAGAACGGTTTTCTTGTTGAATATACTGACCCATTTGAGAACAGGGGGGACTCTCTCAGGTCCCCCTTGATAACCTCCTTTTGCCCATCTCATATCACTATTGTTACCAACAGGCTTTCCTTTTTGATTTGACTCCCATCGGGGTTTCATGTCTCGGTAGGGAGTGCGGCCTGCCCTTTCTCTATGGTTTTTGGCCGTTCCCCCAGTTTGCCCGCATACAGCAGGATCCAATATGGGGTGCGCAGGGCGAAATGGGGGGGGGGGCATGGACAGAGCCCTTTAATAGTGTGTACTTTCACCCCTGCTCATTCCTTTGCATGGAGTCTGTTTAGTTCATGTTGGAGATTACCTGTAAATTGTTTTTCCTGACAGGCTCCATGGCAGCATACCTGTGGGTAGGCTCCGCCTCCATAACTACCCAATAGGACCCCTCTCCCATAAATCTTTGCTCTAGGCTGCTATCCATGTTCCTTTTTTGTCCTCCTCCGTAGGACCAGGTGTTGGTTCTCCTACCTGAAGATAAACCTCCCTACGATCGATGCTGCCGAGTGCCAAAGATTCCTCCGATAGGCCCTGACTGTTAAGCAGGGTATGGAGTGTATAGCAGAGTAGCGCTGAAGATTGGATCGGTTCATCTATGTGCGCACGGTCTGTTTGCCTAATGTTTCAGATGACCATTAGCTGCTGCCAAGTCCGGTGTGTGTGTGTATGGATGGCGGTTCCTCGGCCAAGGTGATCGTAGGTGGAGGGGTAAGTTTTTATAATTATTCACATATGGCAGCAGTGTTTATGTGTTGTCATACCTCTGTGTGTTTTTCCTGCTTCATTGGTGTCCTAATCGGCGCTGACGCTCTCTGCGTTCCAGCAGCCACTCTCTCTGTTACTTCCGGGTACCGGCGTGCGCTCTGCGCATGCGCGGACCCGATACGAAGTCGAGGCTTGGTTCGCGCATGCACGCGAGCGTCTCGTGTCTGACGTCGGCGATGACGTCACAGGCACCACTTTTAAAAGCTGTGGAAAGCTTACAGAGCCCCGGGAATGATCGTGGGGGATATGGCGACTTCCCGGGGCAACTATCTCGGCGATTCAAGGTAAGACAATCTCTATTGTCTGGGGGTGGAGGTCTGTTGTCAGTCAGCTGAATCTGTGAATCTGTCTCTGCAGCTTCCTATTGTATTGACACCATGGACTCCTCACTGCCCCCTAGTGGCCAGCCCGCTTGTAGCAGGTATGTTTGCAGTTATGCTTTTCTGCCTGTACAAGGATTGAGAGTAGGATTTTAGGACACCAGCTGATTTCTCTTTCTTCTCTGTGTTTCTTTCCTCACAGCCCTCCTAGGTCTTATCCACACCGTAGTTCCCATAAAGGAAGTGGATCATCAAAATCACACCACCGGCAATCTTCCTCCAGGTCTAGCCATCATAGATCTCCTTCCAGATCTGAACAGCGCAATAAAAATCCTTCTCATCCCCCTTCATCTCACTCCAGAGAGAGATCAGGAAGATCATGCTGGGGATGCAGGATGCCTGTTCCAACAGACGAATCTCTCTGTGATCACTGCTTCTCTAAAGCTGCGGATGAGAGGGATGGTGCAGACCAGCGTTTGGAATCTATGGTGAGGCGGGTTGTGAAAGAATGAGAGGCTCAATAGCCCCGTGATTCCCCATCAGACCCATTATGCCCTCCAGTGGGAGAAGGTTCTGTGCATGAGACATGGGAGTCTTCCCAGCCAAGTCACCCTTCTGCTCCTGTTTCAGACAGCGAATCGGATCTGGAAGATCCTGGCATGGGGTTTGAGTATGCTCTAGTTCCTTCTCTGGTGAAGGCAGTAAAAGAGGCCCTGAAGTGGGAAGATCCGGTTACTTCCCCCCCAAAACAGAGAAAGTTTTTCAAGCAGCTCAATAAGGAGCGACAGTATTTTCCTTTTCTCTCTGAGCTGGGCGATGTCATTTCTGAGGAATGGAGCAAAATGGACAAGAAAAGTTCCATGCAGTCAAAGGTCTTAAAACTATATCCTTTTAAGGAAGAGGAAGTAAAGCACCTTGAATCAGCTCCTTTAGTGGATGCAGCTCTAATGAGACTAGCAAGATATCTAACGCTTCCCTTAGAAGACACTGTATCTTTTAAAGATCCTTTGGAGAGGCGAATTGATTCGGATTTAAAGAGGATCTACCGGACGTCAAAAATGGCATGTAAGCCATTACTTGCGATAGCTGCAGTCTCCAAAGCTTTGGAATCTTGGTCTGATAATGTGGATGAGTTCTTAAAGCGGGGTTCCACCCAAATTTTGAACAATATCTGTATGTATTCTCTTCCTTGCCTAGATGCTGACATGCCGTTTAAAAAAATTTAAATCGCCGTAATTACCTTTTATTTTTCTATTCTTCTTTGTAATTCCTGGTTTTCCTCCCGTGGGAGTAGGCGTGTTTCTAGCCTCTCCCAGACTCCTGGGAGCTAGTCTCAGGCTTCCCAGGATGCCACTGAGCATGTGCGGGAACGAGCGGTGAATGCTGGGAGCACAGCATTCACCACATCCAGGAAATAAATGCTTGTGGGCTTCAAATGCCCACAATGAAGATGGAAACCGCCTGCAGTGAATAATTTAAGTTATTCTTTCCGACGAAATCTGACACAGGCGGACATATTACACACAATATGTGAGTATGTAATGCTGAGAAGAAAAGTTTGTGAACTAAAAAAAAAAAAATGATAGGTGGACCCCCGCTTTAAGAGGTATCTCTACTGAAACAGCTAAGGATTCTCCTATCCAAGAGATCAGGCTGGCATCAGCCTTTCTTGGGGAGGCATCTATTGATGTCATCCGCCTGATGTCCCGGGTTATGTTGGCAGCTGTTTCAGCTCGTCGTGCCTTATGGCTCCGTCCGTGGTTGGCGGATCCAGCTTCCAAGCAAGCTTGGTGCCGAATTCCGTTTGAAGGTTCTTCATTGTTTGGCAATAAGCCCGATAGTGCCATAACCCGGGCCACAGGTGGGAAGTCTGGTTTCCTCCCTCAAGACAGACGCCTACAAAATCAGAAACGCAGTTTTCCTAGAAGACAAAACTCTGATCGCGCTAGGGATGCGCGCAGCTACAGACCTGGTCGGGAGTTTTCAAGATCCTGGAAATCCAGGCAGTCTTCTTTTAAGAAACCCGCAAAAGGGGGTTCCTCTGGCAAACAGGACGCCACTAAGTCCTTTTGAGATTGTGCCCGCTCAGGCATGCCAGGTGGGGGCTCGTCTTCGCCACTTCGGGCATGTCTGGGCGGCCTCAATCCGAGATTACTGGACCATCAAGACGGTCTCCTCCGGTCACAAGTGGGTCTTCAACAATACCCCAAGACTCAGATTTGTTCCCACATCTCTTCCAGGTTCAGAAGAGAAAAAGCAGGTCCTATTAACCTACGTGAATTGTTTATTGGATCAAGGCGCAGCCGTCCCTGTTCCAGAAAACGAACGAGGCAAAGGCATGTATTCTCCTCTGTTCATGATACAGAAGAAAAACGGTACATGGAGGCCAGTAATAGATTTAACATATCTCAATTCCTTTATCCGAAAGGAAAAGTTCAAAATAGAGTCTTTAATTACGATCCAACAATCAGTACATCTTGGAGATTGGATGATTTCAATCGATCTGAAAGATGCATACTTTCACGTGCCAGTGGCAACAGAGTTCCAACAATTTCTCAGCTTTGCGGTAGGCAATCAGCATCTGCAGTTCACATGTCTCCCCTCGGCCTAACAACGTCACCTCGGGTCTTCTCAAAGGTCCTGTTGTCTGTTGTGGCTATACTTCGTATCAAGGGGGTTCGTCTCCACCACTATTTAGACGATCTACTTCTCCTAGCTCAGAACAAAGATCAACTGTTAGAGCACAAGAGCTTAGTCATCTCCACCCTGCAGGAATTCGGGTGGCTTCTGAATCTAGAGAAGAGCCATCTAGAGCCAACACAATCTCTGGTGTTTGTAGGGGCTCACTTCAACACATTGGAAGGCACCATCTCCCTTCCAGAGGAGAAGATTGGAGTGATTTGAGACAGAATACACGCAGCCCTTGCGTCGTCTCACCTCTCCGCTCTCCAATGCCTGAAAGTAATTGGCAAATTGGCACGATGACAGCTACCATTCCTATGGTGAAGTGGGCTCAATGGCATACACGACCCTTCCAAAAAGGGTTCCTTCAACAATGGGATTCTTCCAACCAAGTCCAGCGCATACACCTTACTTCATCCATGAGGACGTCTCTCCTTTGGTAGCTTCAAGGGAAGAATCTGCGCAATCACCATTCAATCATGCCCATCTCATGGGTCACATTAACTTCGGATGCCAGCAATCGGGGTTGGGGCGCTCACTGCCTTTCAGAAGTGTCGCAAGGCTAATGGATTTTCCCTGCTCGAGGGATTGTCTCCAACATTCTGGAGCTGAGGGCCGCCTTTCAGGCACTCCTGTCATTTCGCCATCTAATAGAAGGGTCATCAGTGATGCTAAGGTTGGACAATACAACCGCGGTGGCTTACATAAAGAAGCAAGGTGGAACTCGCAGCTGGTCTCTGCTACAGGAAGTGGGGCCAATAATGAGCTGGGCTCAGAAGTATTTGTCCAACATCTCTTCAGTTTACATTCCGGGGATTCAGAATGTACAGGCGGACTTCCTCTCGCAAGTTCAAATGGACGAGTGGTCTCTCCACAGGGAGGTGTTCGAGTGGCTTCTGACCCTGGGAGTACTTCCAGAGGTCGATCTGTTTGCTTCTCCATGCAATCACAAAATGCCCAGATATTATTTGAGGTTCAGAGACCCTCAGGCATACGGGATAGATGCTCTCTCAGATCAATGGAAGTTTCAGAAGGCTTATGCCTTCCCTCCGGTACCAGTGATTCTTCAATTTCTCCGGAGGCTCAGAACAGAGAAGGTGGAGATCATTGCAGTGATTCCTTTCTGGCCCAACAGGCCATGGTTTCCTCTGTTATCGCTCCTGAGTTATCAAGACCCAGTTCCCCTTCCTCTCAGGCCGGATCTACTGTCGCAAGGCTCAAAGTTACACCCATGCCCATCTTGCCTACACCTCAGGGTGTGGTTCTTGAGAGGGAAAGCCTTGAATCTCTAGGTTGTCCAGAAGAAGCTATTCCAACTCTTCTTAGTGCCCGGAGGGGAAATACAAACGGATATGGTCTAAATTCTCTGATCATATGTCTTCCCGGTCAAATCCGTGTAATTCTCCAGCAGTACAGGACATTCTAAGTTTTCTCCAATCAGGGCTGGACCTATCTTTAGCAGTCAGCTCACTAAGAGTTCAAGTTTCAGCCATCTCGGCCTTCACAGGAGTATCTTGGGCTAATCACACATTAGTCCGTCAATTCTTTAAAGGAGCTATCAGGCTTAAACCTCAAAGAAGACCTAGGTTTCCCAAATGGGACCTTCCTATTGTCTTGGATTTTCTCTCCAATCTCGGATCAGATCCTGACAAACCTCTTTCCATGAGAGATCTCACGCTCAAGACCACCTTCTTAGTAGCTGTGACATCGGCTAAAAGAGTGTCAGAGATTATAAATCTAGGTTCAGAAGAACCTTTCCTGACCTTCTTTCCAGACAGGGTAGTGTTGATTCCCATGCTTGGGTCAAACCCTAAAGTGACCTCAGTCTTTCATGAAAACCAAGAGATTGTACTTCCTACTTTCAGAACAAAGGATGATCAGGATATTCATCCACTTGACGTAGGCCACACTCAAACAATATCTGGAGGTCAGGGCTCCATTCAGACAAACGGAATTCCTTTTCGTTCTTCTCCATGGTAAAAACAAGGGAATGCGAGCTTCGGTCAGATCAATTTCTTCTTGGATTGTGCAGACCATTCAGAGGGCATACAAGGCAAAGGGCTTGGCTCCTCCAGAGGCAGTGACAGCTCATTCGACCAGGAGTATGTCGACCTCGTGGGCAGCTTCTCGGCATGTCGCGCCTGAAATCATTTGTAAAGCGGCTTCCTGGTCTTCTGTTAACACATTTGTTTCTCACTACTGTGTTGAGCCTGCTGCTCTGTCATCTATTAATTTTGGTTTCCAAGTATTGTCGGTTGACAATGTAAAAAAAAATTTGGTTTCTTTGCTCAACCATTTTTGCCCGCCCGTGTGTATTTTTGGGGCGAGTTATTTCCCACACGTATGCTGCCATGGAGCCTGTCAGGAAAACGGAAAATTTATATCAAATACTTACCGTAATTTTCCTTTCCTGATAGGCTCCGTGGCAGCAGGAGTCCCTCCCAAATGTCTGGAGTAGGCTAGTTACGGAACATGGATAGCAGCCTAGAGCAAAGATTTATGGGAGAGGGGTCCTATTGGGTAGTTATGGAGGCGGAGCCTACCCACACGTAGGCTGCCATGGAGCCTATCAGGAAAGGAAAATTACGGTAAGTATTTGATAGAAATTTTCCATTTTTCTTTCTACCAACTACTCACATGGTCTTGTTCCATGTTTGTACATTTGTTATATATTGTGTACCAACTTTTCACATGGTTGTTTTCCATTTCTGTACAATTCCTTTTTGGAATAAACTTTTTTAAAACTCAAAAAAAAGGAAAGTACAGTGTATTATACAGTATTTGTTTTACTTTTTTTTTTTTTTTTTATTACATTTCTTCAGTTACTTCTGGTTTCCATGCCTTGGCAAATGTCATACATCTCAAGCATGGAGACATAGATGAACAGGTGAATTTGCTTTGATACCTGCAAAGCCCTTCAAACTGGCATCTCTACCCTGCTAGATCTTGTAACTTGGCAGCTAAGAAATAAATCAATGGATTAGGATCAGCTAAACCTCCTGCATCATTATGATATTATAAAAATCCTAATTCTATCCTTAGTAACTTCCTCCTCCAGATCAGGTCCCTAAATCTAGTATTAATCCTTGCAAAGATCACTGGTATCACTCACTGGTATCCATATAGAGGAGTTTTTGAGAAAATCGGTTAAATATTTGGGGGTTAATAGGTCTAATTCTCCTAGAGATTATATTCAGACAACATTCTTCCTCTTTACTGTCTAAATTTCAAAAGCAATGTAAAGTGTGGTGCAAGTTACCTCTTTTTCTGTTGTGGGAAGAATTAATTTGCTTAAAATGATTTGGATGCCTTTTGAAGGACTGGCCTTCTTTAGAGCCTACTCTGGGCTCTGAAGAAGAAGGCCAGTCCTTCAAAACGCATCAGCCTGAGGGGTCTCATCCAGGACCCCCCACTCCCAGGTTCGGTGATTCAACAACCGATGAGAGATAGCCACACGTGGCCTGGCAAAGGTGTTTTTAACTTATGTTTGTGAGAGTAGATATCTTTATGATTTTATTCATATTTTTTAATAAATCTGTTGGGTAATGCTAGTGCATCAGTCTAGTGACTGATGTTGGACGAGAAGGCCTGGCTCTGCGCTCTAATTCATCTCAAAGGTTGCGGTAAGGACTGGTTGCGGTAAGGACTCTGTGCAGGCCAGTCAAGTTCCGCCACCCCAAATGTGCTCATCCATTTCTTTTATATATAGTGGGTGAACTAAGTATTGAACATGTCACCATTTTTCTAGGTAAATTATATTTCTAAAGGTGTTATTGACATGAAATTTTCACCACATGTCAGTAACAACCCATTCAATCCATACATGCAAAGAAACCAAAACAAATAAGTTCAGAAATTAAGTTATCTGTAATAAAATGCAATGCAAAAGTATTGAACACATGAAGAAATGGAGGTGCAAAAAGGCATGGAAAGCCAAGACACCAGCTGAAATCTATCAGTAATTAGAAAGCAATCCTGCTCCTTGTCAGTGCAAATTAATATTGGCTGGTTCAGTCTCAACTGATGGCCTATAAAAAGGTGTCTCATTACCAAGGTGTCACATGAGACATCTTATGATTGGTAAAAGCAAAGAGCTCTCAAGCTCTCTTTTGCAAAACAAAACATACTGATGGAATTGGTTACTGAAGGATTTTTAAACTTCTGAACATTCCAGTGAGCACTGTTGGGGCCATAATCCGGAAGTGGAAAGAACATAATTTCACCATAAACTGGCCACAACTAGGTGCTCTTTGCAAGATGTCTGACAAGAGTTAAAATTATTATCAAAAGAGTTGTCCAAGAGCCAAGGACCACCTGTGGAGAGCTTCAGAAAGACATGGAATTAGCAGGTACAATTGTTTCAATGTAATGCAGGGCACACAATTTCAAGGCCTGAGCTACTAGACAGGCCTTAAGCGTTAGTCGCCACCAGTTGCCCCACCCAACCCCTACCCTGCCCCACCCTAAACACGCCCTCATAAATTATCTTGTGAAATGACAGTTACATTGAGCACAACATTACTGCCTTGTTAAGTAAATATTTTTAATGCTATTTAACCACCTCCGTCATATGACGTCCTGGGCTTTGGGCGGGTATATCTGAATGATGCCTGTAGTTAGACATCATTCAGATATTGCCGGTTTAAGCCGGCGAATCTCTACACCATAGGAACGATCATAGCGGCCATTCCGGTGCTTGCTCCGACTCACCGTTACAATCGGTGAGGCGGAGAGAGGATCCGCTGGCACCGGATGTAGATCATAGAGATTTCCGGCGGACCAGATGGTCGCCGGAGTCTCTATGATCATCGGAGGCCGGGCGCAATGTTATGACGTCACGCCCGGCCTCTCCATTCAAAAAAACGGCGCCAATTCGGCTGGGAAGCGGTGATCATTTTATTTTATTTTTTTTATTTCAGGCTTCCCAGCCTAGTGGTGAGATATGGGGTCTTATTGACCCCATATCTCACTATTAAGAGGACCTGTTATGTCGTATTCCTTGTTATAGGAATACAAGTGATCATAAATGTTTTTTTTTTTCAAAAAAGTGTCAAAATAAAAAAAACAAAATATAATTATCAATTAAAAAAAAAAATAATAATAATTTTAAAGCGCCGCTGTCCCCATGTGCTTGCACGCAGAAGCGAACGCATACGTAAGTCCAATGGGAACAGGGGTTGGGACTTTAAATGAGGCACGTATAGGGTGTGCCTCCATCCCTAATTTAGGGTTAATGAAACAAGTTTGGGACTTTGATTGAGGCCATAGACACAGTGGAGATAAAATTTATAAAGGTACACATTTATTGACATAAAAATCATGAGACATGTCAAACAAAAACCACATGGGTGAAAAACATTGTAGTAAATGTACATTTCATGTTAGTTCACACACATTATTGAAAGTGTGCATGAAATACAGGCAACTAGAGTACATGGGTATAGTAGCCACGTGCCCCACAGTGGTCTGATTGATCAATGAATACATTCTAATTCGTTCATAATGGTACAAAAGTATATAAATGTATAAATGTAAAATAACACTTTTAGGTGAGACAATGAGACCACAATACATAGCAACATCCAAAGAAACAAAAATTGTAAGAAAAAATCAGATTATAAGAAAAAAATATCATCGGGTTAAGGAGACCTCCCAAACTTGCCCTGAAATTGCCCAATTGGATGGTTAGAAAAGGGGGCTTGTATCTGCATCCCAAAATAATGCCTGACGCGTTTCGTGTATCACACTCATCAGGGGCGGGTGCTGAAAATGTATCTATAAGATATGATAAAATAAAATTAGTGCAGGTAATGGGAACTGTCTATAAGAAAAAGATAGGTGTCTCCCAATATACTTACAAGGGCTCACTATGAATGAGGTATAGCAGGTATGAGACCTTGCCGGCAGTCCTTGCCGGGAGCTGAGGTGGTTGAGGGCAGGGCGTATAACCGAGCCCCCCCAGAATGCCAGGCACCAAAGAGTGTATATAGTGAGACTGGATGTTAAACCAATGGTAGCCACCAACAGGGGAAAAGATCTAAAAAGGTACATGGTATCAAGATGTCAAAAATGTTCACAGGTTGAAAAATGATACATAGTTGGCAGAGTGATGAACAATCGTCAAGAGGTAGCTTACCAGTGTCACTGCTTATAAAGAGGTGGTGAGGTAGGCTGCAGCATCAAATGTTTGACTGGCAATGGAGAACTGGTGCCTGGGGAGGCCAGATATACCCGCCCTGCACACGTGCACGCTGCCCGCCACCAGCGTCACGCAAGCACGGCAAAAAAGGGGGGGAGGAGGAGCTCCGACGCCGGCGGTAAACACCGCCCATGACAGACGCTCGTTTCCCCAACTGTCGGCTAAGGTGAGAGGATCGCATGCTCGACGTGACGGCGTCAAGAGAGGACCGCACACGTGGAGCAGGAGGCGTGGCGCCGATGCGCTGTGAGAGAGCCCCACCCCCCCAGGTGTTTACACACCCATCCTCCACCGCCCGTAAGGGCGGGGGGATAGGGATACGCAGAGCGCATCGCAGCTCCCGGCACAGGACAGAAGAAAACCCAGGACATACAACCTCAAGAACTGGGGACTCATCTCACTAGCATGAAGAAAAATCAGTGTCTCTAAATCACAAGCCCAACCACAATAAGAATGAATGTGGAGGGCTTGGTAATCTCACACCAGGGTGACAAGAAAAAAGAGGGATTGTCAATCCAGTCTATGGACCTCCATCCCTAATGCAAAGGACAATGGGAACAGGGGTTGGGACTTTAAATGAGGCACGTATAGGGTGTGCCTCCATCCCTAATTTAGGGTTAATGAAACAAGTTTGGGACTTTGATTGAGGCCATAGACACAGTGGAGATAAAATGTATAAAGGTACACATTTATTGACATAAAAATCATGAGACATACGTAAGTCCTGCCCACATATGAAAACGGTGTTCAAACCATACATGTAAGGTATCGCCGCAAACGTTTTGTCACTAGACCTCCTCTGTAACTCAAAACATGTAACCAGTAAAAAAATTTCAAATGTCGCCTATGGGGATTTTTAAGTACCGAACATTGGCGCCATTCTACGAGCGTGTGCAATTTTGAAGCGTAACATGTTAGGTATCTCTTTACTCGGCGTAACTTCATCTTTCACAATATGCAAAAACAGTGGGCTAACTTTACCGTTTTGTTTTTTTTTAAAACACAAAACTGTTTTTTTCCCCAAAAAAACACGTTCGAAAAATTGCTGCGCACATACCGTGTGAGATAAAAAGTTGTAACAACCACCATTGTATTCTCTAGGGTTTTTGCTAAAAAAACATATATAATGTTTGGGGTTCTATGTAATTTTCTAGCAAAAAAATTATGATTTTTACAGGAGGAGAGAAATGTCAGAATTGGCCTGGTAAGGAAGTGGTTAATATAGCATTAAAATATTTACTTAACAAGGCAGTAATGATGTGTACAGTACCTATAGTAGCCAATGATATTTTATCCTTATTGTATTTATCATAGGCAGATCAATGAAATATTTTTGCCGATTGCTAGTATTGGTCATTTAATTTTTTGCTTATTCAGTATACTGAATAAGGAAAAATAAAAATAACCATTACCAGCAATCATATTTCATTGATCTGACTGTGATAAATAAAATAAAGACAATATATCACTGGCTACTATAGGCAAGAGAGAGAAGGGAGGCAGGGGGAGGAAGGGAGTCAGAGAGGAGGCAGGGGTAGAGAGAGGAGGCAGGGTCTGGTCAGTGACAGTGCTCATTCACTTGCAATGGTCTCCAGGGGCTCACTGGCTCAGTCAGCAGCTTTTGTTTCAGTGTGGTTGTCGGCTGCTTCTTTTTAATCTTCCTGCCTACATCCCTTTCACAGACAGAGCACACAAGCAGGGAGAAAGAGGTGGCAGAATGGTTTTGTGTTAAGCTCAGGGCAGGTTGCAGGCATGGTGGAGTGGACGGAGCAATGTGGAGAATGAATCCCCTCCTTCCAGGACAGCTGCATCCCCCGATCCGGCTGTCACTTGCACTGTCTACTCACTGAGAACAGGGGATGGTCAGAAGGAAGGAGCGGCCAGCGGAGGGGGGGGGGGAGCAGGTTAATGGGTTTTCTGGGGGGACGGAACTCCCTTTCTCAAATGGCAGAAAATGAAAAAAGGATGGCACTTCAAAATAATGCCTTTATTAAATTAAGCTTAATCCATACATCAATCAGAGTCACAGGTCCAGATGATAACTGACGTGTTTCACACCGTTAATGGCACTTAATCATAGCTATGAATGTTTGGAAGTCAAATGGCACTTAACATCACCCCAAAAACACCATTCCAACAGTGAAGTTTGGAGGTGGGAACTGTTTGATGTGATATATGTAAAGAGACAGCATAAGCCATTACTGTACAGAAGCCATGTTTACTGAAAGACCCAGCAGGAACAGGAAACACCACACAAGAAGTACAACAGAGATGCACCATAGAGTTGCATTTAAAGAAACATATCATCCATAACATTTCCCCCTTTTAGTGTTAGGAAATGAACATTGTGAAATTCAAGAGAGACACAGCAGTAACACATTCTATAGGTTAAGTCTCATAGGTGGTTTTGAACATCTACCACTACGGGTGAAGACTGACCCTTGTGCAAGGATTCCTTTAGCCCTCTCTGAAGTTACTGGGCTCCTCTCATCGCGTACTGGCTTGCTCTGCGCTTGACAGCTATCGGTATGATTGAATTGGAATATCTCATGGTAAAGAGCCTCTACGGCCATGGACAACGGAACCGTTTCATGAGTCACATGGGCAGGCTGTAGAGGTCTCCCATCAAGAGCCTCAATGGCAAGTGGGGTGTCACGCAGCTGCAGTGGAATCGAGTGCTTTGATACAAAGGCAGCATCAATGAACAGGCCTGCAGCCCCAGAGTCGATTAGAGCCTGTATCTCGATAGACGACTTAGCCCAAGAAAGGATGACCGAAACCAGGGGCTTATCCTTCTGGATAACTGGGGACGACACACCACCTAAGGTCTGTCCATGACAGGAACTCAAGGTTCGGGTGTTCCCAGGACGGGTAGGAAAAGACTTCAAAAAGTGACCTGTCTGGCCACAATAAAGGCACAATCTCTCCCTCCTCCTAAAGGCTCTCTCATCCTCAGAGCCGCATGAAGCCCAAGTGCATGGGTTCATCTTCACTGACCGACTCGGTACCAGGAGGCATGGGAGGTGAGGGAGGCACGGGTGGGACTGCAAAGCTCGGAGGCAAACGTACAGGAGGTTTCCGCAAGCGCTCCTTAAAAGAAAGTCTTGCTCTGAGTCTGGAGTCAATGAGGATGGCAAACAAGATCAAGCTCCTGAGCTCAGTGGGTATATCTCTGGCTGCTATCTCATGCTTGATGGAATCCGAGAGACCATGAGAAAAAGTAGCCACAAGGGCCTCATTGTTCCAAGCAACCTCTGCTGCCAGACTACGGAACTCATTGGCGTAGTCGGCAACAGTTCTTGTACTCTGTTTGATGGACATGAGGCACTTGGCAGCAGAAGCGGAGCATGCGGGAACATCAAATACCCTTTTAAAGAAGGCCACAAACTCTGGGTAACTCAAGACAACAGGTTTTTGCATCTCCCATAGAGGGTTAGCCCAGGCCAAGGCTCTCAGAAAGCAAAAATATCACAAACCCTGCTTTGCTTCTGTCCGTGGGAAACGCCTTGTTATCTCAAAGTATATCTCAACTTGGTTGAGAAACCCTCTGCATTGAACTGGATCGCCCCCAAATCGCTGGGGAAGCGGGGCGGAACCAGACATCCCTCTTATAGAGGTAATACTCAAGGCGGGTGCCTGCACAGAGACTGGCGCAGCAGCATGGATGGCCTGCAACTCAGGTTGTACCGGAACAGCCACAGTGGGGGATTCCAGGTGAGCCGTGTGACTCAGGAGCGTTTAACGCCATGGCTAGCTGATCCATGCGGTGATCTTGCTCATCCAATCTGGAAAAAATATTACCAACAAGTGGATTGACTGTATCTTCTGAATTCATGGCTTTCGCCTACTGTCAGAAACCATGAACCAGACCAAGACAGAAGTACAGTAAAATCACACTTGTTTATTAATAAAAATAAAAAGGTAAATAGAGAAAGCATAGCCAGAGTCCAGTAACCAGATCGGGTAGTCAGCCAAGCCAGAGTTCAGTAACCAGATCGGGTAATCAGCCAGGCCATTAGTCAGGGATCCAAGTAAAGGAACAGCAAGCAGGATAAGGAGCCAGAAGGGATGTCAGCAAAGGCAGTCTTTAAACAGGAACGCAGGAGATGGTTTCTTGTGATGTGACCAAGGCAAAGGCAGGAATGAAGTGAGATGGAGATCTTTAAGTAGGCGGGACTGACGAGCAGATCCACAACAGCTGCTTAACTGTGCAGAGAGATGAGAGCTGGCAATTAGCCGACAGCTGAGCGGCCAGCTCAGAGAAGGAAGGGCTGAGCCAGCCCTGACACACGGTCAGGTAGACTAACTAAAATGTCAGCCACAACTGCCAGGAAAATTGTTTGGGATGCAAAGAAAAGACCACAAATAACTTCAGGTGAAATACAGGACTCTCTGAAAACATGTGGTGTGGCTGTTTCAAAATGCACAATAAGGAGGCACTTAAAGAAAGATGGGCTGCATGGTCGAGTTGTCAGAAGAAAGACATTACTACGCAAATGCCACAAAGTATCCTGCTTACAATGCGCCAAATAGCACAGAAACAACCTTTAAACTTTCTGGCACAAAGTCATTTGGAGTGATGAGACCAAAATTGAGCTCCACTTCATTTGGAGAGGAGTCAAAAAGGCCTATGATTAAAGGTACACCATTTCTGTTTTGGGTATGTGTGAGCTACAAAGGCACAGGAAATTTGGTCAAAATTGATGGCAAGATGAATGGAGTATGTTATCAAAAAATACTGGAGGAACCTTTGCATTCATCAGGAAGGAAGTTGTGCATGGGACGTACTTGGACATTCCAATATGACAATGATCCAAAACGCAAGGCCAAATTTACCTGTCATTGGCTACAGCAGAATAAAATGAAGGTTCTGGAGTGGCCATCTCAGTCTTCTGACCTCAATATCATTGAGCCACTCTGGGGAGATCTCAAACGTGCAGTTCATGCAAGACAGCCCAAGAATTCACAGGAACTGGCAGATTTTTGCCAAGAGGAATGGGTAGCTTTACCATCTGAGAGGATAAAGAGCCTCATCCACAAATATCACAAAATACTAAAGCTGTCATTGATGTTAAAGGGGGCAATACACGGTATTAAGAAAATGTGAAATAAAATACTGCGCTTAACAAAAAACCTGCTTGAGCTGCGACTAAAAAGTGATAAACCGCATAATCTGTAAAATAAGAAAGTCGCGTTTAAAATGTGAAAAAAGGCCAGAATCGAATGTCTCTAGCCTAGAGGGATATATGCACATAAGTGATACTCACTGTGCCTAAAAATAGTGAAACACAAGAATTGCTCCTATGTCTACACAAAATGTGAATACATGGACAGTGTTGGAACGTGAAAAAAGTGACAAATAAATGCCTTTAAAACACTCTAATGAAAATATGACAAACTAGCGTCACTGTGAAACATGGATATCTCAGAAAAACCATGAAAAAATATGTGAGTTGAAAAGACAAATCTTCAAAGTGCAAATAATGTCCCTAATAACAGTACATAAAGCAAAATTGGTAATAGTCCGAAAGGCTGAATAAGAAAAAGTATATCCCCAAGTGACAGGTGAATATTAGTAATCTTGCTGCAGTGAATAGGGTGCGTTGATGAACCTCCACCTTCAAAAACTGCTGCCTCTTACCAAAAGATGTTGGTCTCTAAATAATAGGAGACCTTATTGGGCGGATGGCTGCAACCCCAGCCCGGGAACTGTGTGACAGGCACTAGATGTCATCCGGTCTGCAAAAAAAGTCAGACAAACACTAACCATGAGTGAAAAAAGTGTTATCGTTCATATTATCTGAAAAATGGCCAAGAAATCATACATTGTGCCAGGATATGTAAACTTATTAGCACAACTGTATAGCCTGTGGCCCTATCACATAGCTTATACATCCTGACCCCATATCTGACACTCGGACTGCGGAGAAACTGAACACAAGGCGGCCAGAAAATGTATCAGGAGAAAAGGTCCTAGTTCTAAAGTACCTAAAAAAAAACAAAAAAAAAAAAAAAAAACAGGGTGACTCTGTAGGTACTTGGTAAAAAATGTGCCAGCGTCCCCAAAATTGTGTTTGTACCCATATAAAAACTAGAAAAGTGGGACTTTGAGGGCACAACAGTATTTAAACTACAGAAAAAGAAGTATGGTTTTTTGAAATTTTATTAACAAAGTACAAAAAACAGAAAACAGACATAAAGGTTTAAAAATGAGTCTAACTAGACATGGAACCTAATTGTATACAACATATGGATCCTATCCTGCATACTCTCATGATATCTTTTGTATCTGAATATACACATTCCAAACATTCATTCCAAAAGGAAAAGAAAAAACTTCCCCAAACAATTGGTAATGGGAGAATGTGGAGCTGTATTGAAGGGAGCTGCAGGTCTGGTGGTCCAAGGTGAGATACTCTCTAACGTCTCAACATGTTTCACGTTAACAAAACGCTTCTTCAGGAGCTAGAGGTTCTATTAAAAGTACACGAAAAAATGGACAGAAAACATATCACAATAACAATATTTATACACTGTGGTCAAAACGTGAACTTCAAAAAGGTATATATGTGAAACCATCTATGATAGAAATTCGACCCCCCGGTAGTGACCCATGGGACGAACCCTATGAAAGATTATGGTCTCCAAGGGAAGGACGGCACAGCCTGGTGGTCTGGGGAAACCAATCCAAGCGACATGAGCGGCGCTAAAGGTGTGAATTAAAGTAAGTTACAAAATAAGAAGTAACTAATAAGCTCCAAATGGGAACTATAAGGCTATGCGGTCGTGTGCGATCAATAATCATTTGGACCGTATTGCAGGTATATATAGGCCGTGTAAAGATGAGATAATAATCAAAAAATGTACAAACAGAATAGTTACCCAGGTATGCCCCCATTATATGTGCCTGATTGTACAATACAGAGTTACTAGAAGATTGATACATAAATACAAAAGTAACTCTCAGGGCAAACATCAGGGATATAACTGTGGGGGAAAAAAAGAAAGAAGAAAAGTAAGTGACGAGAAAAGGAAAGGATGGAAAACGGGAGGGAGGGAGGGAGGGAGGGAGAGGAAAGGAGGAGCAAGGGGAAGAAAACAAAGAGGGGGGAGTGGAAATGAAAGTCAGGATAAAAGTCCAAACAAATTAGAGTCTATATATTGACACACAGGAGATATGTATCAAAGGTAATTGGCTTACCGATTATGTATAGTAGTTGTGAATGCTACCAGTGAAACAAGCAACCGGTTGATCGCAAAACGATCAGAAGTAATTATATCTGAGTTGTATCAAAAAGGCAGCGGTCAGAGCCAGGAACCCCCCAAGTAGTAGAACATCAAGTAGCCGTGGGTGAGAGGAGTAGCTTTTGTAAGCTATAGTTCTAATATATGAAAAGAGCATAGTCTAAGTTTGCAGAGATAGTAGTCAGCATAAATTGCAAGACCAATAATAGTTTACATATAGTAAAATAGTCATTCAAGTAAATCAAGTATGTGGGCTTACCCAGGGGCAGATGAAAGGAGGTTCGGGGGTGCACCGCTCAATTAGACCAGCGCCTTATCCATGATCGTGGACAGGACGCCGCCATGTCCTTAAATAAGAGACCCCGACCGGAAAAGGCTGGCTCCATGGAGCGCAGCATCTCCCAGCCCCATTGCGGGCTGCTGCGCATGCGCCAAACAGCGTCACCACCACGCAGGGCGACGCACGAACGACAGAGACGCCTCTGCGCATGCACCGAACCAGGTGCGGCGGAACGATGTCCGACCAATGACAGGCAGCAGAGGCGGCGGCTAGGAGAGATCCGACAGGTCCCCATGCCCCCATCAATCGCCGCACATCCGGTCGGAGAATCGAACCGGATGTGCGGCGCTATGCAACGGAACTCAACCAGAGCAAAGGCCAAACAGTTCCATGGGAGACCAACACTAAGGGATCAATCCCAAAATCACCACAAGGGGGAGGGAGGAAGAAAAAGTACACATATTGTATGCACACTAATGTACGTATTGATTATTAACAAAACACGAAAATACAGTAATGCATGTAAACATTCAAGATATCGATTTACAAATCAAGAGAAAATTTTAAAATATGTTGATCTGGGATAGTATAATTTTTAAAGGGGAAAAAGGAACAAAAAAGTAAAATAATAACATGCTGAGTTATGTTATCAAATCCAAATGGGAGATTATTTCACTATTAACGAGTCCGCTTGGGGGGTTTAAATGAAGTGACTATACGATTCAAAGGAAAGGTCTATATGAATGGGATTCGTTCAAACCAGGTGCCCTGGTGGCATTCAAACGCTCGATCCACAGGGTTTCCTTTTGTAATATGAACTCCCATTCACCACCTCTGGGACTTGTAGGGACGACGGCCAGAACAGTAAAAGAAATAGATGACGTATCAAAACGATGGTATAAATCAAGGTGTGTACTCACAGGTGTGAGCATCTTACCGTTTCCTGAGTAGTATATATGATCGTTGATTCTTTGTCTTAACTGTCTGGCCGTCTTCCCTACATAAAAAACTCCGCAGGTGCAGGTCATCAAGTACACCATCCCTTGTGTGCAACATGTGGCCGAAAATTTAGGATGATAACTCTCGCCATTTGGAAGTGAGATAGGGTAGTCGCAGGGGCGGATCCAGAGTCTAGTCTCGGGAGGGGCACTGCCAGAAAATATTTTTTTTTGGGGTACATTTATCGGGGAAATGGCTGGTGTTGGCGCTTCAAACATCACGGCACCATGGTTGTTATGGTGTCAGGATGATTGAAGCGCATTATTACCATAATTACATTGTTATAAAAAATTAAATAGTTTAACTCACCATAATGCAGAATCAGTGGGAGCCCCGAGTGTGTCACTTGCCACGTCACCTGTCACTAAATGCAGATTGTCACTTGCCACGTCGCCTGTCACCAGATGCAGATTGTCACTTGCCACGTCGCCTGCCACGTTGCAGATTGTCATTTGCCATGTCACTTGCCACGTTGCCTGCCACTGTGCGGATTGTCACTTGCCACGTCGCCTGCCACGTTGCAGATTGTCACTTGCCACGTCGCCTGCCACTGTGCGGATTGTCACTTGCCACGTCGCCTGCCACGTTGCAGATTGTCACTTGCCACGTCGCCTGTCACCAGATGCAGATTGTCACTTGCCACGTCGCCTGCCACGTTGCGGATTGTCACTTGCCACGTCGCCTGTCACCAGATGCAGATTTTCACTTGCCACGTTGCGGATTGTCACTTGCCATGTCACTTGCCACGTCGCCTGTCACATGTTGCGGATTGTCACTTGCCACGTCGCCTGTCACTTGCCACCTGCTAAGGTGGTCTCTTGTGTCCCAGAGACAGGCAGCAGAGAGATGATGTAATCTCTCTGCTGCCGCAGCTGCCTGCATGCAGGGGGGGAAGTTGAACTGCAGGGATGCAGGGCGGGCGCCGGGCGGTGAGAGATGATGTCATCTCTCTGCTCCCCCGCCCACCGGCTCCCTGATTGGCCAGCAGGCAGCAGCCCGCCCACAAACACATTGAGCGGCGGCTCTCCCTCGCCTATGGAGCCACCCGGTGGCTCCCTCACTTACTCCCTCATTCACCAAGCTGCCCAGCGGCTCCTTCAGTCACTGAGCCGCCCAGCGGCTCTCTCAGACACGGAGCCGCCCAGCGGCTCCCTCAGTCACCGAGCCGCCCAGCGGCTCTCTCAGTCACGGAGCCGCCCGGCGGCTCTCTCACACACCCTGCTCTCAGTCACCTGCATTTCTCAGAGGGGGCAATTGCCCCGTTGCCCCCCCCCTGGATCCGCCCCTGGGTAGTCGGGCAATCTCCAATGACAGAAAGAAAAGGAGAAGGACTGGGTTATAAACTTTGTATTGGCTAGATACAAGTTTATCCTTGAGGGACATTGTGCGTCTAAAAACTAATTCTGGATATGTGTTAACATATTTCTTCAGATTAGGATCTTCTGTTAGAAAATGCCAATGTTTTTTTAGGATGTTGCTGATGTCCTGATGGTGGGAGGAGAATTTTGTGATCTTTTTGACAGTGGGTTTCTGCGATCGGGCTTTAGTTGTATATAGTAAATCATTCTGTGATTTACTCTTGGCTTTATTGAAGGCTTTGCGTAAGAGAGATCGACTATAACCTCTGGCTAACAGGTGGGATCTGAGTAAGTTCGCTTGGTGTTGGAAGTCTGTCAGTTGTGTGCAATTTCGGCGAAGACGAATGTACTGCGCATAAGGTATGCTTCTAATGAGTGTGGGTGGGTGTGCACTCGTGGCACGTAGCAGCGTATTTCCTGCTGTTGTTTTTCTAAATAAATTTGTTGATAAGGTGTTATTGTCATCTTTGTATATCTCGAGATCCAGAAAACTAATAGTTTTAACATCACAATGGTATGTAAATTTTAAATTAAAGTGGTTTGTATTTAGAATCTCTATGAATTGTTGTAAAGTCTTTTGTGTACCTATCCAAATGATAAAAATATCATCTATGTAACGTTTCCAGATCAGAATTTGATCTATGAATTCTGAAAGTTGTTCTTGAGAAAACAAATGATGTTCCCACCCCCCCAGGTACAAATTAGCGTAGCCAGGGGCACAACAGGTGCCCCTGGCTACGCCCTGCACCTGGAGGTAGTGGGAACCCATAAATTCAAAGCAGTTGTCAGTCAAGATGAAATTAAGTAATTTCAAAATAAAATCATTATAATTCCAATGGTGATGGTCCTCCTCATATAAGAAGGTGCGGACCGTCTCGACTCCCTGCTCGTGGGGGATGCTGAAGTACAAATTTGCTCATATCTAGCCCTGGCCATGCAAGGAGAGAACACATGCATATGGTGAATTGGGTCAGTGGACCGATATTACCGCAATTCTCTCTTTTTAGTAATGCCCATGAGGAGGGATAGGCTCAGAAAGGTTTTAAATTTGGGAACTGTAATAGGTTTCCAGGCAAATTCTCTAGCAAATTTTGGTTTGCAACGTTAAATTGAACAGCATATAAATTGCTTTGGTCCACAACAGATCTGTACAGATCTTCCATGAAAAACAGCTCATAAAAATCAAGGAAGTAAAATGTGCTATTTCCACCTGAGTTCCGGGTTGGCCAGTGAATGGGGGAAATACGGGTGCTGCAGAAGTGTTGGGCTGACAATTAGGATTTGCAAGCGCATCAGGAAGGGCACTTTGGGCCTGTGTTTGAACTCTTGGTGGCTGTGGAACACTACTTGTGCTAGCCACCGCACCAGTTTAAACTGCACTTATGGAACTCGCCACATCACCAAGTGATACTGCAGTGCTGGTTTGTCTACGATCAGGGTGTACTGGCCGCTGGTGCTTGCCAGTTTACCAGAAGGTTGAGCAGCACTAGTACTGGCTCTCTGCTGCATACGAGAACCATCCTCAGCAACAGAAGAACAGGGTTGGGTACGCCTGACCTTAGCAAGGACCGCTACTCCGTCGTTAGAGCTATCTGCCGCTGATCTCTACAGGTTCGTATAGTGATGTTGAATCAGATTGTGATTCTGACAGTGAGGCTTCCCCCCTCTCATTTGTCATGCTCAGTATTCTGTAGGCCTCTTCACTAGTGTACCCTTTCATTTGACATTTTGGCCACTAAATTTATAGGTACAACTAGTGCGACTTGCAGGTAAAAAAAGCACCTGATTGTCAGAGACAGCTTAAATCGCTACCAAAAAAATAACTGTTAGCATTAGCAGGGATTAGGCGTGACTCTGCTAAGCTGCAGTTTGTGTGTTGTGTTTTGTAAAGTGACAGCGATACATTGATCCTGCACTTTGGGTGGGCTGGGCTGGACGGAGGGGCTAAACGCAGGTGCTGGCAGGTGTCTGGGCTGATCCTGCTAACACAGCATTTTTGGGAATGCTATACTACTGGGGACGCTAATATAGTTCTTATCAGATCAAAGATATTTATCCATTCAGACCCTATACTAGTAATGGAGCTATATAGTGTGTGTGTGCATGTTAGTGTACCTGGCACTAATCTGACGCTGCCTGAGATTTACGCTATCACTAACTGATGCTAAAACCTAACTGATGTGACTAATACAGTGATCAGAAAAGAGATCTGTAAACTATACTTGTGACACTGACAGGGAGTGAAAGGGTTAACTGGGGGGGCAATCAAGGGGTTAAACCTTTATTAGGTAATATATGGTGGGTACCCTGACACTATAAAAGACTGATGGTGACTCTAACTAGCGTCACCTTTGACACTAATATGGTGATCATAAAAAATATTTTTACTGGGTTTACTAGGGGGGGATCCAAAGGTTAAATGTGTACTGGTGTCAGTGTAGTGTTGGTGTACTCACAGTAGATGTCTTCTCTCGCGCTGGAACCGAAAAGGGCTCCATGAGGGGAGATGACATTACTTCCTCTGCCTGTTTACATGACACAGGTAGTCTGCCATTTGCCAGAACCGATCAGCAGGTCCAGGCCAGAAATCACTGGCCTGGACCTGTAGACTGATCGGTTCTGTAACTAATCCGCAGGCGCCAACACAGTATAACTGCAGCGGGTGGTCGGCAACTGGTTAAATAATGTAGATTTAGTGGCATATTTCTTTTACACATATTTCTTTCTAAATAACTTTTTTATCTATTTTACTTCTGAGGTATCTTGATAATATAATTGCTAGTCCGAATGAGGAGAAGTATCGCACCATTAGATTCTCCAACAAAGTTTTTCAGGTAAAGCTGGGTAAAGTCCTTTATGGGAAAAGTCCAGAATTTCACTTTCTAGCTCATTTGTGTATTCTTTTGTTTATGATTTGTAGGAAAGAATTAAAATTTTAGAAGGATCACTTGAATTTTTTGACGCAGTTGGATTTGAGAAGATGATGTTACCTTTGCCTGGACAAGGTCAGATATTTTGCCTCTTCAAAGGCATTCAAATTTTCACTATTTTAAAAAGTTAAAGTTCTCTTATTTTGTCTTGTATGTACCATCTAACCTATTAGATGTGCAAGATGAATTCTATGTGCTGAGCAGTGAAGCAGTTAAAAGTCTGAATAACTTGAAAAGGTACCGAGATTCATTGTTAAATGGGCAGCCTATTCGGGCCACTCTTGAGAGGCAGCCTCGAATTTTTGCACCATCACTTCAAGCCACCCAATTTTCTTTAACGGATGATTTCTACAACCTAACAGTAGAGGAGATCAAACAAGAGCACCAACTAAGGTAAGTGCATACTGCCTGCAATGTAAAGATCATTACATACAATTGTGTTCAAAATAATAGCAGTCCAACATCACCAACCAGATCAATCACTGTTTTTAGTATAATTTATATTTCCACATGGCAAAAAAATTTACTAGTAGATGTAGTAGAGTAATAGAAAACCAACAGACCCAACAGTCGTGATACACATGCTGCTAATACTGTGTAATTGAATCATTAATTGAAAGGGTCATGTTCAAAATAGCAGTGTAGCGTTTAATCAGTGGGGTCATCAGTCTGTGAAAAACAACAGGTGGCCCTTTATTTAACCACTTCAATACAGGACAGTTTTACTCCCTTCCTGCCCAGTCCAATTTTCAGCTTTCATCACCGTCACACTTTGAATGACACAGTCAAGCAACACTGTACCCAAATGAAATTGTTATTTTTTTTCCACACAGCCTTGATAGGCAGCGCTGATAGGTGGCACTGATGGGCACTCATAGGTGGCATTGGTGGGTGGCGCTGATGGGCACTAATTGGCAGCACTGATCAGGAGGCACTGACAGACATCACTGATGGGCACAGAGTGACATCCTAATGGGCACTGATTGGCATCTCTGGTGGGCTTCCCTGGTGGTCTCCAGTGGGCATCTTCTATGGGTCTGCACTGATAGTTAATGCGCTGATTATCAGCGCAGACCCCCGTCAGGTGAGAAGCCGATCGCTTCTCCTCTACTCGTGCCTGTAAGTGTAAGTAGTGGAAAAGCCGATAAATGGCTATTCCTGGTTACCATGTGATTAGCTGTGATAGGACACAGCTGATCACATGGTAAAGAGCCTATGTCAGAGGCTCTTTACCAGGATCGGAGATGCAGTGTGTCAGACTAATACCCCACATCGCCGCGTTGCACGCCCCCAGCTTATCCTGCTGGACATCATATGATGTTCAGTCAGGACAATACATCCACTCTCCAGCCGTCATTCTTCTATATGGTGGGCGGGAAGTGGTTAAGAACAAAAGCAGTTGTACATGCTGGGTATAGAAAATCTAAGTAAAATGGGTTGTTCAAGACATTGTTCATTAGTAAGGATGAGCTTGATGAGCTGCAATTTGGGAAATGTCTCATTGCCTGTGATTAGTGCTGTGGAGTGTCGGCTTCCTGGCGGGTGCGGGCACGTGGAGTTGCGAACATGCCTGAGCCAATTCTTATTCAAATGAACAGCGATGAAAAAAAATTGATTGGAGAGGAGAAAACATAAAAAGAAGTGCAGGAACGGATAGGCTGCTTAGCTAAAATGATTTCAAATTCTTTAAAATGGCAACCAAAACCAGAAAGACATGGGAGAAAACAGAAAATTATCATTCAAATGGATAGAAGAATAGCCAAAATGGCAAAGACTCGGCCAATGGTCAGCTCCAGGGTGATCAAAACAGGTATAAAATTGCCTGTGAGTACTGTAACAATTAGAAGATGCCTATGTGAAGCCAAGCTATCGGTAACAAGCCCCCGTAAAGTCCCATTGTTGAAAAAAACTACATGTGCTGAAGGGGTTACAATTTGCCAAAGAACATATCAACTGGCCTAAAGAGAAATGGTGCAAAATTGTAAGCTGAAGCAGAGTCAGATGAACAGGCAGAGGTCGGCAACAGGATATCAACAAGGAAGTCCTTATAGCAGGGTCAAGGCAAGCCAAGGTCAGAGTTGGAGATATTGGGTAGGTCAACAGAGCCGGGTCAATACAGGTGATCAGAAGGCAGGTACAGATTTTCAGGACACACTAGCTGCAGATCAAACCGCATTGCATTTGTGCAGCTGCTGTCCTTTTAAAGTCCCATTGGCGTCAAGCAGCGTCTAATGTGTGCACATGCATCCGACACGTGCACGCACGCACACATGGGCCCCTACACTGCTGTCCGGCTTGTTGTACTGGCACCCGTGTGCACGTACCTCTGTCTTGCCACAGCAGGTTCCTGACATTGCCTCCTCCCAAAGGGCAGCCTCCGGATGGGCAAAGAAAAAAGCACGGATCAGTCTCCTTGCGTGAATTTTACATTCAGGCTCCCAGGCATTGTCTTCCGGGCCATACCCTTTCCACCTTATTAGAAATTGTACTTGATTTTGCCATCTCCTACAATCTAGGATGGCCTCTGCCTCGTACTCCTCACTTCCATCAACCAGAACAGGTTATGGTGGTCTGGATCCTCTGTCAGGAAAGGGGTCAGGTACTGCAGGCTTTAACAATGATGCATGAAAGACAGGATGAACTCTTAATGAATCAGGGAAGGATAGTTCATACAATACCTCATTAATTCTCTTCTTCACTGGAAACGGTCCTATGAACTTGGGTGCCAATTTTCTTGAAGGACATGCCAGCCTAAGATTAGCCGTAGGGAGCCATACCCTTGTCGGCCAACTGCAGATTTAATTCACCTCTTCTTGTCCTATCCAAAGCCCTCTTGCTGTCCGCTTGGGCTTTGGTCACTGCTTCCTGCAACATCCGGTTATTGCGGCTGAAGAAGTCCACCATGTCGTGGGCTGCTGGGACTGAAGTTTCTGGAAGAAAATCAGGTAAAAATTACAGGTGAAAGCCATAGTTAGCAAAGAAAGGGGACTGCCCCGTAGCAGAATGACTGGCGTTGTACGCAAATTCTGCCAGGGGAAGTAAGAACACCCAATTGTCCTAGACAAAGGTTTTGAAACATCTGATATATTCTTCGAGGGTCTGATTAGTCCTCTCGGTCTGCCCCTTGGTTTGGGGGTTATAGGCTGAGGATAAAGCTAGTTCAATTTTCAGGTTTTCACACAAGGCCCTTCAGAAGCGTGAAGTGAATTGTACCCCTCTATCTGACACAATATTTGCACAAAATATGCAAGGACTCTATGTAATCTGACAATTTCCTTAAATACTTGGGCAGTCTCCATGGCAGACGGGGTACCTTTTAGCGGCAGAAAGTGGGCCATTTTGGACAGTCGGTCCACAACTACAAAAATTCTGGTACACCTTAAAGAACATGGAAGTTCTACTATAAAATCCATAGAGATTATCCTCCATGGTCTATCAGGAACAGGCAAAGGTTTTAACAGTCCCCAGGCCCTACTTCTTGCCGTCTTATTGCAGACAGGTCATGCGTTTACATATTTCTTGCAAAACAGATGCAGGGTAGCCACCTGGAAGCTGGCAGGTACAGATTGGAGCAGAGTGAGACAAGCCGGGTCAGACACAGGTAATCAATAGAGCAGATCAGTAGGCTGGAGCAGGGTGAGACAAGCTGGGTGAAACACAGGTAGTCAGGCAGATAGGGCTGTAAGCTGAAACAGAGTCAGATGAACAGGCAGAGATCGGCAACAGGATATCAACAAGGAAGTCCGTCCTTATAGCAGGATCAAGGCAAGCCGAGGTCAGAGTTGGAGATATCGGGTAAGTCAACGGAGCCGGGTCAATACAGGTGATCAGAAGGCAGGTACGGGTACGGGTACAGGACTCACTAGCTGCAGATCAAACAGCACTGCACTTGTGCAGCTGCTGTCCTTTTAAAGTCCCATTGGCGCCAAGCAGTGTCTAATGTGCGCGCACACACACATCCAACGCGTGCACACACACGTGTACCACACACGCCACCATCCAGCTTGTTGTACTGACTGGCACCTATGTGCACATGCACGCACCTTTGTCTCTCCACAGCAGGTCCCTGACAGAATTCAAGTCACAATACATTGTGAAGACAGTGAAGCATGGTGGCGCAAGCATCATGATATGGGGATGTTTTGCATACTTTGGTGTTGGGCCTATTTATCGCATACCATGAATCATGGATCAGTTTGAATACATCAAAATACTTGAAGATTATTGCCTTATGCTGAAGAGGAAATGTCCTTGAAATGTGTGTTTCAACAAGACAACGACCCCAAACACACCAGTAAGTGAACAGCATCTTGATTCCAGGCCAACAAAATTGAGGTAATGGAGTGGCCAGCCCTATCCATGGACCTTAATACAATACTTGTGGGGTGACATCAAAAATGCTGTTTCTGAGGTAAAGCCAAGAAATGCAGAGGAATTGTGGAATGTAGCGCAATCGTCCTGGGCTGGAATACCTGTTTACAAGTGCCAGAAAGTTGGTGACTCCCTGCAACACATATTCAGTGATTCACAGGAAAGCTAAATCTTCAAGCATTTTTTGTAAAGAAAAATGCAGACACTGCTATTTTTTGGAAAAGCCCAATATTCCTTTTTCTTCACTTTCTGCGGTGCCCCCCCACCACAAAGCACCTTGTCCCCATGTTGATGAGGACAAGGGCCTCTTCCCGACAGTCCTGGCTGTTGGTTGTCGGGGTCTGCGGGCGGGGGGCTTATCGGAATCCGGGAGCCCCCTATAAGAGGGCCCCCAGATCCCGGCCCCCCACCCTATGTGAATGAGTATGGGGTACATGGTACCCCTACCCATCCACCTAGGGAAAACATGTCAATAATAAAAAACACTACACAGGTTTTTAAAATAATTTATTAAACAGCTCCGGGGGGGATCTTCCTCCGGGTTCGGGGGTCTTCTTCCGGCTTCGGGGGGCCCTCCGGTTCCTCTTCTCCCGGCGTCCGGTTGGTTCTTCTCCGCTTTCTCCGGCCTCTTCTCCCGGTGTTCCAGTTTTTCGGCCGGCTCCTCCGCTGTCTTCAGGTAGCTCTCTTGCCAGCGGAGGTCCGGACTTCTGGGCTTCTTGTCTTCTCTTCTCCAGATGTTGACACAACGCTCTCTCCGGCTGGACTGCTCTCTGAGGGCTCTGTTGTGACTTATATAGGCGGAGACCCCGCCCCCCTATGATGTCACAGTCCCTGGGCATGCTGGGACTGTGCCGTTTTAGGGGGCGTGGTCACCGAGTTGACCACACCCCCTAAAACGTATATAATTCCCAACATATTACAAAAAGGATTCCTAAAACACCCAGAAAGATTAACAACTCTGATTGTAACATGTTATTAAAATGTTAGTATGCTTTGTCTAAATGTATTATTTGTTCCCTAGACTACTCCTCCTGAAGAAGCGGTTTCTACCGCGAAACCAGTAGGGGACAAATATTTATACTCCACCATTCGCTCTACGTGGGAACCCGTTAATAGTCAGTGATATAGTAGTGTATTTTTTAACTTGTTTGTATGTTTCTTTTTGTATTGTATTAAAGTTTGATTTTTTTTTATTATTACTATTGGGTCAGCGTATCAGTACCGCAATAGTCCATTAACCTTTCTGGGTGGTTTTGTGTATTGGCCAGCATCAGCAACTGTCCTCTCACACTTCCATCTCCCTTAATTTCCACCGATGACCAGTGGCCACCTTGCCAACTTGCGCAACAGCCGCCTGATGACAGAAGGCCCAAGAAACACTAAGTGCCTGAGAAAAATGTGCAATAACAGGGAAAGGAGGAAACCGATCCCTGACAGGATAGCCCAGAGACATCATCTGTCTGATCCATGCAGAAACCAGGCCGCAGAAAAAACAGACAGCCCCCTTCCTCGCCCGTCCGTAAATACAGTGAGCCTGACCACCAACAGACTCAGTGGCTGGCAAATACATCCGAATCCCCCAAAACACATCCAAGACAGATAAGGCAAATTCCTTGGGATGTGCTGACCAGGGACATGAGAAGACAACCCAATGTCTTTATTCAAATGGAAATCCAAGGATGGAACTATGTAAAAAAAGGATGAAGCACCACCTTAACTGGGTAAGGTGAACAACAAGATAACACCACCATTTACGTCACCCTGCGAGTAAAGGTGGCCACCTTCCGAATATTTTGAGAGAGAGGCTTTTGGAGAACCGAAAACACCAAGTTCAGATCCCACGGCGCTAGAAGAAACCTCACTGATGGAAACAGACATCTAACCCCTTGAACAAAAAGGCAAGCACCAGGGAGTGCAAGACCTGGAGATGCTGAAGAAGACCACCCAGTCCGACACCTGGCCCTCTATGGTACTCAAGGCCTATTCCTGCTCATCCCTCCGTAAATGGAGGTCGGAAACGGAGCCACCTAAAAGGAACGAGGACAAATATAATGAAACACGGCCCAGAGAAAAGGCCCACCCCGTGGCCCAACCCTAGCCAACGGAGGTATCTGTTTGAAAGTATTCCGCTCCTGGAATGCATATGTCGGAAAGGGCTGGAAATTAGACGTTCTGCCCACCGGAGGAGAATACTGGCAACAGCCAGGGTCGCCAACAGCCTTTTTGGCCCACCCTGGTGGAGGACATAAGCCACCGCTGTTGCCTTGTCCAACTGGATCCGTACTGGGAGCCCCCGAAGTCGAGCCGCCCATGATCCAGACATAGTCTAATCGATTGAAGTTCCAGGATATTACACGATAGTCTGGATTCCACCAATGTCCAACGGGCAGAGCTTAGTCCCAGGACATCTCCCCACCCATACAGACTGGTATTGGTGGTCACCCTGTTTAATACAAGGGGAGAAAGGATCTGCCCCACTGAAGAACTGGAGAGCGAAGCCACCAGACCAGGGAACCTCTGGTTTCCTGACTCAGCGAATCCGATTGTTCAGAGACCTTGGGCATTTGTCCCATTATGCCAGGATCTCCCCGAAGGGAGCCTACATGGGACCGTGCAAATGACTTTGCCTCAAATAGGGTGGACAAATAATCATACAATAAAGCAGCGCAGGTTACAATATAAATGGAAAACCCAGTGCAAATCATCACATTAGTCCTTTGAGCAATATTGCAGCTCCTGGTGAGAGATGTACAGTCTATATGTAGGACAGCCTTGCAAAGGGAGGTGAAACCACTCCAATATATGAAAAAGAAAAAAACAGCAAAAAGGCGCCTCTTAGTTAGATTGTGGTATTTAATGACAAAGAAGGGCATTAAAAACATTCACATTTTATGACATATTAGTCCGGTGCAAGGAATAGCAGTAACAGCCATAGGTGATCTCTGCAGTAGTAGGTGGAAGGAAGCCTTGTTCTTCTGTGTTGTCTGCCGTTAGTAGAGCATGTACTTCCGGGATCCGACCGAGATTTAGAACGAGGCTTGCACCTCAGCCAAGTGATCGTGATAAGGGATGGAATGCAGAGTCAGTGGTATGCGCTGTAGTGCCGTTAAGCAACGCGTCTACCCCTGATGAAGCGAGCATGGTCTTGCGAAACGCGTTGGGATAATTTTTATGCCTGTGTACTCTGCAATTTACATGAGGGGGTGGATGATACATGTAATGACATCTTCTACTGTATGTATCATTTCAGTGGCCTGGCTATGATTCATGTTTGTTTGCATGACTATTTTAATAAATTTTGAGACTGCATTTACTCTGTCAATTGTTGGCTAACCGCAATCACCTCAATTAAAGTCCCGGGGCGATTTCCTGTTTTTTGTTGCATATATTGGGATGGAGGTGTTTTGCGGGTGACACCAGACCTTTTCCTTTTTGTCTATTGAACCCGGGTGAAAGACACCCATGTAGCCCAAACCTGGTCTGCTGCCACCATTAGCCAATCATTTGTTACACATAAATATTTTATTCTGTAGCCCTTTCAGCCCTTGTGTCCAACACTCAGGTACCATATCACCCATGGGCTGATCTAGGCTCTTGGTGCCGTTCCCTGCTGGTGGCGTTTGTTATAGTCCGGCTCTGGAGCTGTGATGTGTACAAGGGAGGTTCCTCCTGCTGTCCCCCCTGCCCTGTCTGGACGGGTGGGCCACCTACATATCGGTGCCATGCGACCACGCCTACCTTGCGACATCCGCAGTTGCGGCGTCAGCTCACAATTGCGTGGAAGGCCAACTTGGGGCCGTCTGCACAGGCGCACCCCCATTTGGCGGCGAGCGTCAATCACGTTCGCTTGCCTTGTCACACACATATGACGTTGGAGGCGGAGCTCACTGGGCCCTCTGGGGATATAAATTGAGGGCTAGTCATGGCTGGGATCTATTTGCACTTCTGGTTTCCTGTTTCACTCACATGCAGCAGTTTACTTCATTCAAGGTTAGTCCACACTCCTCGATGGATGCTAATCATCCATTCACTCCCTTCACATTTGAGAACTTAACTTTAGCATGGTCTGCCATATACATTGTCTCATACATTATTATATTCACTCTCATGGTTCATTCATGCACACATCATTACACATTCATCTCATTTATTTCACTGTTTCCAAGTCCATCTAGCTTTAAACAACATTGGATCATATGTGTATATATATTTTTTCTTCATTACATTGTATACTTCATGGTTACTCTGTTGGTATAGTACAAACTGACATACATATATTCTTATCTTAGCTGACATATACAATGGGCTTGGATACATGCTACACGGGGGACACACTTTATCACACTGTCATATTTTCTTTGTTTTATTTCTTTATTTTGTTCTCCATTGTTCCCTAGATTCTTACCTCATATCATTATTGAACCAGTTTGGTTCATGCCTATACATGCTTTTATCATATACTACTTAACTTCTATGCTGGTATGGCAGCATCTATTGATACATATGCATTTAGGTTTCAGTTGACATTATTAATGGTAATTGGGAGATCTTTGACACATTCCCCTATCCCGGCCATGTCTGCCCCTTGTTTGTGCCCTGTTGGGTTGGTTTTTCCTCTGCCTCAGCTCCCGTGCCAGACTCTAATTACTGCCACCTCTGGGTATTAAGCAATTGGTAGTCTGATCCAGCCTTCGGTGAGTATAGGGCCATGCATTTTTGGACCCTCTTGATTAATTGTCATGATACCATGTCTGTGTTGATACATATTTGGTTCATATACCCCCTACAGATGTACTACACATACATCTACCCTTGATGAAGCGAGCATGGTCTTGTCAAACACATTGGGATACTTTTTATGCCTGTATACTCTGCAATTTATATTTTATATCATGATACGTGTAATGACATTTGCTACTGTATGTATCATTTCAGTGGCCTGACTATGATTCATGTTTGCATGACTATTTTAATAAATTTTGAGACTGCATTTACTCTGTCAATTGTTGGCTAACCGCATTCACCTCATTTAAAGTCCCAGGGTGACTGAGCGAATTTTCCTTTTTGAACACCTTTCTACCGCTTTTCTGTTATTAAACCACACTCCTGGATTCTTTTACAATATGGAATGACTTTGATTCATCTCCTAGTCTCCTTGTAGCTTTTTATGGTTTTGTACAGTAGCGGTATTGTATATTTAGTGGGAATGCTTTAGCAGTCCCACTATTGTTATTTGATTTTATTTATTTTTATTATTAGTGGGACTGCTTTAGCAGTCCCACTATTGTTATTCGTTCTTTATTTATTAGTGGGACTGCTTTAGCAGTCCCACTATTGTTATTCGATTTAATTTATTTTTAATTCTATTTATTATTCCGTACGTTTTTTGGCTCTGCGTAACGTCTGCATACTTTCAGCTATTAAAACCATTCAACTATTAAAATGTTCGTCTCTTTCAGCTGATGATGGGACTTTTTCAACTTTTTTTTCTACTATTTACCGTATATACTGGAGTATAAGTCGAGGCCCTAATTTACCACAAAAAAATGGGAAAAACTTATTGACCCGAGTATAAGACGAGGGTGAGAAATGGAAAAGAGGGACAACAATGCCCATTTGCAGCCTCACTGTGCCCATTTGCATGCCTCACTGTGCCCATTTGCAGCCATAGGTCCCCCAAACTTCAAACTCGGTAGTTAAGGGTTCCTTGATGCCCTCTAGCTGCAGCCAAAATTTGGGGTCTCTGAACCCAAAGGGTCCCGAAATGACATTGCTGCAGATGGACACAGTTGACCGAATTTGGGGCCCCGTATCTCTGGACCACTTAGTGCTAAGAACCCCAAATTTGGTATGCAAACCCAGAGGAACTAGCACCATAAAATATCCAAAGCTGGGGTTTCTAGCACCAAGTGGCCCAAAGATACAGGGCCCCAAAAATCGGTTGAGAAAATCTCAAGCACTTTTCTGCAGCAGAGAATGACATTTTCTGAACCATTTTTGGGGCCCCATATCTCGGGTCCACTTGGTGCTAGGAACACCAGCTTTGGATATGTTATGGTACCAGTTCCAATGTGTGTGCACACCAAATTTAGGGTTCCTAGCACCAAGTAGCCCTGAGATAGGGGCCACAAATTTGGTTCAGAAAATGTCAAGCACTTTTCTGCAGCAGAGAATGACATTTTCCGAATGGATTTTGGGGCCCGTATCTCGGGGCCACTTAGTGCTAGGAACTTCAGCTTTGGATATGTTATGGTACCACTGGGTTTGCACACCAAATTTGGGGTTCCTAGTTCCAAGTGGCCCTGAGATACGGGGTCCCAAATTCGGTTCGGAAAAAAGGAAATTTTTTGCTGCAGAAAAGTGCTTTCAGCACAAAAAAATGTGCTGAAAAACTCAACTTATACACGAGTATATACGGTATACTTTTTAAAATATTAAGCTTTTTAACACTTTTTTTTAACATTGGAGTCAATGGGAGCATGCTTCAGATCCTTAAAATCTTCTTCCGCTCCAAAAAATTTCAGCTCCTTCATACTGTTCACAAAATATTCTGCTATCTGGCTATATCTTTTCAGTTTGATATCTATTACAGTTTTTGTGAAAAAGCTTTTTGTTTAATGGCAAAAATTTTCTGAAATGACCACTAAACAGAGTGTACTGTGTTGCTTTTGTTGCCATGGTTACCAAAGCTTCTGTTATACACAGGGGGGGAGGTGGCTGGAGCATCTCAGATCTGATTACAGAGCCCTGGGGAGGGGACAGACACACCATGTACTGATTTATAATAGAGGAATATGATGGGGCAGTTTTGATAGTGGCAATATGATTGGGCAGTTTTGATGGGGCAGTTTTGATGGTGGCAATATGATGGGGCAGTTTTGATAGGGCAATTCTGATGGGGCAGTTTTGATGGGGCAGTTTTGATGGGGGCAGTTTTGATGGGGGCAGTTTTGATGGGGGCAATATGATGGGGCAATTCTGGTGGGGCAGTTTTGATGGTGGCAATATGATGGGGCAGTTTTGATGGCAGTTTTGATGGGGACAATTTTTATGGGGCAATTCTGATGGGGCAGTTTTGATGGCAATATGATGGGGGCAGTTTTGCTGGGGGCCGTTTTAGCAATTCAGCTATTCAGCATTCCCACGCATTTTCCCCAGGAAATGCATTTTCTAGTTTTTAATTTTAATTTTATTCCGTACGTTTTTTGGCTCTGCGTAACTTCTGCATACTTTTAGCTATTAAAACCATTCAACTATTAAAATGTTTGTCTCTTTCTGCTGAATGGACTTTTTCAACTTTTTTTCTACTATTTATACTTTTTAAAATATTAAGCTTTTTAACACTTTTTTTTTAACATTGAAGTCAATGGGAGCATGCTTCAGATCCTTAAAATCTTCTTCCGCCCCCAAAAGTTTCAGCTCCTTCATACTTTCACCTACAGACGCCAAACAAAATTTAAAATGTTCACAAAATATTCTGCTATCTGGCTATATCTTTTCAGTTTGATATCTTTTACAGTTTTTGTAAAAAAGCTGTTTGTTTAGTGGTCATTTCAGGAAATTTAAGCCATTAAACAAAGTGTACTGTGCTGGTTTTTTTGCCATTGTTACCAAAGCTTCTGTTATACATAGGGGGGGAGGTGGCTGGAGCATCTCAGCTCTGATTACAGAGCCCGAGGGTGGGGACAGAGACACCATGTACTGATTTATTGTAGAGGAATATGGGGCAGTTTTGATGGGGCAATTCGTATGGGGCAGTTTTGATGGTGGCAATCTGATGGGGCAGTTCTGATGGGGCAGTTTTTATGGGGCAACTCTGATAGGGCAGTTTTGATGGTGGCAATATGATGGGGCAGTTTTGATGGGGACAATTTTGATGGCAATAAAATGGGGGCAGTTTTGATGGTGGCAATATGAAGGGGCAGTTTTGATGGTGGCAATATGATGGGGCAGTTTTGATGGGGCAGTTTTGATGGCAATATAATGGGGGCAGTTTTGATGGTGGCAATGTTGATAGTGGCAATATGATGGGGCAGTTTTGATGGGGCAATTCTGATGGTGGCAATTTGATGGGGCAATTCTGATGGGGCAGTTTTGATGGCAGTATGATGGGGGCAGTTTTGCTGGGGGCGTTTTAGCAATTCAGCTATTCAGCATTCCCACACATTTTCCCCAGGAAATGCATTTTCTAGTTTATTTTTATTATTATTATTATTATTATTAGTGGGAATGCTTCAGTAGTCCCACTATTGTTATTCGTTTTTATTCATTTTTAATTTCAATTTTATTCCGTACGTTTTTTGGCTCTGCGTAACTTCTGCATAATTTTAGCTATTAAAACCATTCAACTATTAAAATATACGTCTCTTTCAGCTGATGATGGAATTTTTTCAACTTTTTTTCTTCTATTTATACTTTTTAAAATATTAAGCTTTTGAACACTTTTTTTTAACGTTGAAGTCAATGGGAGCATGCTTCAGATCCTTAAAATCTTCTTCCGCTCCCAAAAGTTTCAGCTCCTTCATACTTTCACCTACAGACGCCAAACAAAGTTTAAAATGTTCACAAAATATTCAGCTATCTGGCTATATCTTTTCAGTTTGATATCTTTTACAGTTTTTGTGAAAAAGCTTTTTGTTTAGTAGTCATTTCAGAAAATTTTTGCCATTAAACAGAGTGTACTGTGTTGCTTTTGTTGCCATGGTTACCAAAGCTTCTGTTATACACAGGGGGGGGGGTGGCTGGAGCATCTCAGCTCTGATTACAGAGCCCAGGGGAGGGGACAGACACACCATGTACTGATTTATAACAGAGGAATATGATGGGGCAGATTTGATGGTGGCAATATGATGGGGAAGTTTTGATGGGACAATTCTGATGGGGCAGTTTTGATGGGACAATTCTGATGGGGCAGTTTTGATGGTGGCAATATGAAGGGGCAGTTTTAATAGGGCAATTTTGATGGGGCAGTTTTGATGGGGCAATTCTGATAGGGCAGTTTTGATGGTGGCAATATGATGGGGCAGTTTTGATGGTGGCAAAAAGATGGGGCAGTTTTGATGGTGGCAATATGATGGGGCAGTTTTGATGAGGACAATATGATGGGGATAATTTTGATGGGGCAGTTTTGATGGCAATATGATGGGGGCATTTTTGCTGGGGGCCGTTTTAGCAATTCAGCTATTCAAGCGGAGTTCCACACAAAAATGGAACTTCCGCTTTTCGGAACCCTCCCCCCCTCCGGTGTCACATTTGGCACCTTTCAGGGGGAAGGGGGGTGCAGATACCTGTCTAAGACAGGTATTTGCACCCACTTCCGGCATAGACTCCCGTGGGAGTCTATGCCTCTTCCTGTCCCCACCGCGCTGTCTCCTGGGAAACACACAGCTCCCAGGAGATAGCGGGGACCATTTACGATGCGCAGCGCGACTCGCACATGCGCAGTAGGGAACCGGGAAGTGAAGCCGCAATGCTTCACTTCCTGATTCCCTCACCTAGGATGGCGGCGGCAGCTGCCGAGAACCGAGCGCTCTCACACTTTGAATGACAATTACTCAGTCATACAATACTGTACCCAAATGAATTTTTTGTCCTTTTTTTCATACAAATAGAGCATTATTTTGGTGGTATTTGATCTGGGTTTTTTTATTTTTTGCACTATAAATGAAAAAAGACCGAAAATTTTGAAAAAAAATGCATTTTTCTTTGTTTCTGTGATAAAATTTTGCAAATTAGTATTTTTTCTTCATAAATTTTGGCCACAATTTATAATGCTACATATCTTTGGTAAAAATAACCCAAATTAGTGGATATTATTTGGTCTTTGTGAAAGTTATAGAGTCTACAAGCTATGGTGCAAATCATAAAAAATTGATCACTCCTGAAGTAATGATGGCCTATCTCATTTCTTGCTACCCGAACAAGTCAGGAAAGTACAAATGCCCCCCAAATGACCCCTTTTTTGAAAGTAGACAATCCAAGGTATTTAGTAAGATGCATGGTGAGGTTTTTGATGTTGTCATTTTTTCCCACAATTCTTTGCAAAATGATTTTTTTTTTTCCCCCACAAAATTGTCATTGTCATAGGTTATTTCTCTCACATGGCATGTATATACCACAAATGACACCCCAAAATACATTCTGCTACTCCTCCTGAGTATTACGATACCACGTGTGGGACTTTTTCACAGCCTGGCCATATACAGAGGCCCAACATGCAGGGAGCACCATCAGGTGTTCTAGGAGCATAAATTACACATCTAACTTGTTGACTACCTATTACACTTTTGAAGGCCCTGGAGAACCAGGACAATGACATGTGACACTGACGTGACACTGATGACAGATGGCACTAATACGTGGCACTGATGACAGATGTCACTAATACATGGCACTGATGACACATGACACTGACAGATGGCACTAATATGTGGCACTGATGACACGTGGCGCTGATGACAAATGGCACTGATGACAGATGGCACTAATATGTGGCTCTGATGACACATGGCACTGATGACAGATGGCACTAATACGTGGCACTGATGACAGATGGCACTAATATGTGGCACTGACAGATGGCACTAATACGTGGCACTGATGACAGATGGCACTAATACGTGGCACTGACACTGATGACGGATGGCACTGATACATGGCACTGATGACACGTGACACTGATGACAGATGGCACTATGTGGCACTGATGACAGATGGCACTTATACGTGACACTGGGGACAGATGGCACTTATACGTGGCACTGGGGACAGATGGCAGGGACATGACAGAAGGGACAGATGGCAGGGACAGATGGCAGGGGCAGATGACAGTGCTGACACTTTTTTTTTTGTTTTTTTTTTCTGTTTACTTACCGCCGCAGCGGTTCGCTCTCCCTCCTCACACACTGTCTCTGTGTGAGGAGGGAGAGCCGGCGATGAGAGAGGATCTCATATGTTTACATATGAGATCCTCTCTCATTGGCAGAGCGATCGCACTGTAAACGGCCGCTGTCATTGGTCGTTTGCGGCGATCTGTGACTGGCTGTGTCCGAGGGACACGGCCAGCACAAAACTTCCCCGATGCGCGCCCGCGGGAGCGCGCAACACGGAAGTAAACAGGAGGACGTCCAGGGATGCCCTCCCAGCAATTGGAGTCCGCGCTGTAGCCGTCTTTAGGCTATAGCGCGGACGCCTAGTGGTTAAAATCTTCTTCTGCTCCCAAAAGTTTCAGCTCCTTCATACTTTCACCTACAGACGCCAAACAAACTTTAAAATGTTCACAAAATATTCAGCTATCTGGCGATATCTTTTCAGTTTGATATCTTTTACAGTTTTTGTGAAAAAGCTGTTTGTTTAGTGGTCATTTCAGGAAATTTTAGCTATTAAACAGAGTGTACTGTGTTGCTTTTGTTGCCATGATTAACAAAGCTTCTGTTATACACAGGGGGAGGTGGCTGGAGCATCTCAGCTCTGATTACAGAGCCTGGGGGAGGGGACAGACACACCATGTACTGATTTATAATAGAGGAATATGATGGGGCAGTTTTGATGGTGGCAATATGATGGGGCAGTTTTGATGGTGGCAATATGATGGGGCAGTTTTGATGGGACAATTCTGATGGGGCAGTTTTGATGGGGCAATTCTGATGGGGCAGTTTTGATGGTGGCAATATGATGGGGCAGTTTTGATGGTGGCAATATGATGGGGCAATTTTGATGGTGGCAATATGATTGGGCAGTTTTGATGGGGACAATTTTGATGGCAATATGATGGGTGCAGTTTTGATGGTGGCAATATGATGGGGCAGTTTTGATGGGGCAATTCTTTTTTTTTTTTTTTTTTTTTGCCACTCAGTTTATTATGCAGTGAGACAACAATCAACTCTCCTGTTCATATACGTCTCTCTTTTCCTGTTCTTCACATCACTGTGGCTCATTTTTTTTTTTTTGACAATATAAAGATATATATTAGACAAGGTGTGGAAAGATTACCATTCGCAACAAATGTATTAATCCCCCGTCACTATGTTTATACCCCTTCCCCCCCTTCCCCCTCCCGAGAAATCGTGCTTACTTTAAAAATTCAACCTTTTTTATATTGTTGCAACTACCTTTATTCCCTAATAATTTAGACTTATACCCTCCCCTTCCCTCCCCCCCTCCCCTTGTGCAAGTTCCCCATCCATTAATAACTCTACTAGATCCTAATTTTCTCTGCATAACTCCATGTTTTTTTAAACTCTCTCTAACACTTCCATTTTTCTTCCCTCCCCTCTCTTATTTCTTCTTTATTACCAAAGAGCCTGTCCATGGTGTAGGTTTCCTCCATGGCATTAATCCACGCCCAAATCTGTGGACTTTCTTCTTCCCTCCAATTTTTTGGGATTAGTTTTTTTGCTGCATTAATTAAGTGTGGTACTAATGATGCTTTATATTGTTTCTCGTTCCCCTTAATGCCGTGGAAGAGCACCAGCCATGCCTCCTTTTTCACCTCTTTTCCGGTGATCTCTTTGATCATACTTAGAACCTTCTCCCAATATTTTTGAATCTTCGGGCACTTCCACCAAAGATGTGCCATTGTGCCCGTCTCCCCACAGCCTCTCCAGCAGTCTGCCGTTATCTCTTTTTGATATTTACTGGCCCTATCTGGGGTTACATACCACCTCGCTAGACACTTGTAGTTCATCTCAGCTGTTTTTACATCGGTCGCCGAACTGTGGGTAAGGTTCATAATCTTTTTTAATGTGGTTGAATCTGTGTCCCCAACTCTTTTTCCCATTGCTTTATATACGTGGGCCTTTCTGTTTCTTCCTCTACTACCAATAATTTATATAATTTTGAAACCGCGTTTTTTGTGCTTTCTAAAGTGCATAGTTTTTCTAGCCCCGTCAATTGTTCCCCTGATCTTATTGGCTGTGGTAATTTTTTAACAAACCTTTCTAATTGTGAGTACCTCCATCCATTTATCACCCATGTTTCTGTGTTCTGTTGCAGTTCGTGAAATGTTCTGATTTTCCCTTTATTAATTATCTCCCTTAGTTCCACCTTGTCCTTTTTTATCCAATTTCCCCCTATGCTCACTTTTCCCGCTGCGAAGAACTCATTGTCTTTTAATCTTAATAGTGGTGAGTTATAAGTTTTATTGATCTGCTTATAAGTTAGATCCCATATTCTTAATACCACCCGTGTTAACACATGTGTTTTTTCATCTAGCATTCTATACTGAGGGGGATTCCATATGATTACTCCTAACTGTGTCTTACTGTAAAATTTTTCAATATTCACCCATCTTTTTTCTTGATTATCCCTTACCCATTCTATCGCTCTAGATGAAATTATTGCTATGTAGTAATATCCGGCACTGCCAGTCCCCCTCTTTTTTTCTCCTGCCTTAATATCTTTAGGGATATCCTTGGTTTCTTATTTTTCCAGATGATATTTGTTAATATTGTTTTAAGTTTTCTGAGATAGTATGATGTTAGTCCTATAGGTATCATTTGAAATTTATATGTAATCTTTGGGAGCAGGGTCATTTTAATCACATTTATACGCCCTATCCAGGATATTGGTCTAGTCTGTAACTTTCTTCCTTCTTTCTTAATTTCGTCCAGTAGGGGGATATAATTCTTTTTATATATTTTCTCCAGTGAGTTAGCTAATTTTATTCCCAAGTATTTTATCTCTTTTTTCCATGGGAATTGAAATTCCTCCTTCAGCTTATCCTCCTCTATTTTTCCTATATTTATGTTTAGGATTTCTGATTTCCCCATGTTCATTTTGAAATTTGCTAGCTCTCCATATTGCTTAACTATTCTAATTAGCTTTGGCAATGTTTTCCCGGGTTCAGTTATATAAAATAAGATGTCGTCGGCGAACGCCGATAGTTTGTGTTCTTCATTTCCCACTTTCATTCCTTTAATTTCGGGGTCATTACGGATTGTTGCGAGAAACGGCTCTAACAATAGGATAAAAAGAAGTGGGGACAGCGGGCACCCCTGTCTTGTCCCCCTTTTCATCTCAAAAAAATCTGAGATTGCCCCATTGATCTTAATTGCCGCTCTCGGTTGTTTATATAAAATTTTTATTCTTTTCAACATCGTTGGGCCTATTCCCATTTCTTCTAGAGCTTGGAACATGAACCCCCAGTCTACTCTGTCGAACGCTTTTTCAGCGTCGCTCGACAGAAGCAGACCGGGGGTCCTATCCTCCTTTATCTTCTGGAGGAGGAGCAAGGTTCTCACCCCATGATCCTTCCCCTCTCTTCCTGCTACAAACCCTACTTGGTCAGGATGGACTACTGTACTCATTACATCTTTCATCCTCATTGCTAGTATTTTTGCATAGATCTTAATATCTGCATTTAGCAACGATATTGGTCTATAGCTGGAGCATAGGGTAGCATCCTTCCCTTCCTTTGGGATTACTGTAATCAATGCTGTTTATGCCTCCCTACTCAACTCATCCCTTCCCAGCCCATTCATGTATTGACACATCTTCGGAATCAGGATATCTTTGTATTTTTTATAATAATATGCAGTAAATCCATCTGGCCCTGGGCTTTTCCCTTGTGTTGTTTCAGATAATGCTACCTTTACTTCCTCCTCCGAGATTAATTCCTCTAGAGCCTCCCTGTCGTTTTCCTGAATCTTAGGTGTCCCTGCTTTTTTTAGAAATTCCCTAATCTTACCTTCCTTTTTTTCTATTTTCTGTCCCCCCTTTTGGTCTCCTTCATACAGTTCTTCGTAAAAATTTTTGAAGACATCTCCTATTCCCTTCGTCTCATATACCATTGAACCTTGTTTGGACTGTATCTTACCTATGAAATTACTAGTTTTTTTTTTCCTTAACATTTTAGCCAGATGTTTCCCTGTCTTATCCCCCCAGTAATATCTCTCTTTCTCTATTAGGAAGAATTTTTTTTTGTTTCTTGATCAATCAGGCTTTTCAGTTCGTCCCGTTTGTCTATCAGCCTTTGTAGCGTTTCTTTTTGTTGTCCTCTCTGTTTTTTATGTTCTTGTTCGATGTTAAATATTTCTGTCGTGAGGTTTCTCATTTTAGCTTTCCTTTCTTTTTTTTTTCCTGGCTCCCTCTTTTATCAATATTCCCCTTATATACCCCTTATGGGCTTCCCAAACCATTGCTCCCGAGACGTCTCCTGTTTCATTTATCTCAAAATATTGTTTCAGTTCTTCTTCCACCCTTTGGGCTACACCCTCATCCGCTAGTAGGTCCTCATTTAGTCTCCATAATGGGGCTTTTCTCTGTATTTGGGAAATTCGCATTTCCAGTTCTACGGGAGAGTGATCTGATAATGTGATTATTCCTATTTTTACATCTAGACCCTAGCCAGCCGTGGTCTATCATTATATAATCCAACCTCGAGTACGTCTGGTGTACAGGGGAGTAGAACGTATAATCTTTTGATCTGCCGTTCATTATCCTCCAAATATCGACCAGTTGGTTCTCATGCAACTTCTGTCTCACCCTTCTAGGCTGCACGTTGTTCGTCCCCTGCACCCCAGACGTACTATCCACTGCTGGCTCCAGACACATATTGAAGTCTCCCATTACAATCAAACCTCCTTTCCTAAAGTTTAGTAATTTCTCCAGTGTACCTATCAGAAATTTTCCTGTATTTTTGTTTGGAGCATATATGCTAGCTATAGTACATTCCAACTCCCCCAATGTCCCCTTTAAGAAGAGGAATCTTCCCTCTGTATCCTGCATTCTTTCTTCTAAGTTAAATTGTATGTCTCTAGCTAATCCTATTGCCACTCCTCTAGCTCTTTTGGATATTGTATCTCCATAGAACCACGTCGGAAAATCCTTAGACCACAATCTGATATTCGATTCGTGCGTCAAGTGGGTTTCTTGTAGTGCCACTATGCCTGCCCTATATCTCTTCAGTTCTTTTAATATTTTGTATCTTTTAGAGGGTGAGTTCAGACCTTTTACGTTATATGTCAGAAATTTAAGTGAAGTCATTCTGATTGAGTTTCAGTTTATTATGCTCCTCTAGCTTTGTTTGAGTTATTTCCCCTATTTTTCCAGTTTTTCCTGCTTGCACTTTATATTCCCCCTCCCGCCCCTCTCTCCCCCCTTCTCCCTCCCCTCCCCCCTCCCCCGTTGGCCCCTTATGGCCCCTAAGGTCGTCCAGGGTCTCCGTTGAGCCTCTTCTGAGTCCTTATGTCCTAAGGTGGTACTCCGAGTGTTCCTCTCTACCCCACTCCTAAAGTTGGCTATTGGAGTGCGGTAGCCTGGCCTTTTTTTTTTTTTTTTTACTCTTTGACATGGACTAATTTTTCTATATTAATCTTCCTCGTTTTTCCTCCTCACCCTCCCACCCCCCCCCCCCCAAGACCGACAGCACCCCTTTTCTTTTTTTTTTTTCCCCTCCTCTTCCCACCCTCCTCTATTAGCTCAATTCTTTAGGGCAGTCCTCCTGTTAGAGCTCCTTTAGTCCTCTGTCATCCAGCCTGGAAGATCTGGTGCTTTTATATCTAATCTTTTACAGAATTCTTCTAAATCTTCTGGGAAACGTAGTCTAGCAGATCTTCCTCCCTTATATCCATTCAGACAAGCCGGGAATCCCCAGTTGTATTTAATATAATGTTTCTTCAATATATCCAATAATGGCTTAAGTAGTCTTCTTCTTGTCTAAGTGTCCTGAGAAAGATCTGCATACATCTGAATTTCCACTCCCTCGATTTCTATTGGTGGTTTCCCTCTCAGGTTCTTCCATATTTCACATTTATCTTCAAAGAAGCTGAATCTGACAATAATGTCCCTTGGTCGCTCTGTCTTCGGGTCTCGGGCGTATCCCACTCAATGTACCCTCTCTATCTTTAAGGGGTCTTCTCCTCCTCTGTCCAACAGGGGTCCAAATAATGTGTTAATCATTTTCTTCAGATCCTCCCCTTCTTTTTCTGGCACTGAGCGAATCCTGGTGTTCTTTCGTCTACTCCTGTTCTCCTGGTCTTCCAATCTATATAATATTATTTTTTGGTTTTGTTGTGTTCTTCTTAGTTGCTGTCTAAGATTATCTATGTCTTGTTTTTGTTCTTCTGTAGTTTTTTCCACAATCTCCACTCTTTCCAGTAAATGGCCTAGATCCTCTCAGGTTTTGAAATTCTTTTTTTTATTGAATTTTCCATTTTCAGGAGCATCTCACTCATCTCTCCCTTAGTTAATGGGGGTGGTCCATGTGGGCCCCTTTCTGTTCCACTGAAATCCTGGTCTCCTTCTATGGACAACTCTGCACTGGAGTGTTCTGGGGTCTCTCCTGTTATTTTGTCGCTCCCCCCCTTTTTTTTTCCACTTTATTTTGACCTTGTTTTTCCGTGTCCGTAGACCTTGGGCTAGCTCCTTGTGTCATGTATTGTTTTAGTGTACTGACCCCCGGTTTGTCTTTCGGTGATTTAGGGGGGTTCCCCCTTGTTACTTTGGTTGAGCTTTTATTAATTTTATCCCTCTTTCTTGTCCCTCTTATTCGCTTCCCCAGCGTTAATTTCCAGTCTGCCCTCCACTTCAGTGAGGGGACATGGTTCCAAATCGCAGGGGGGGGGGGAATGTATAATAAGTGTGGGGAGGGGGAATGGGGGGGGGGGAGGGTGGCGGTAGTGGCCTGAGGTGGAGTGTAATTTCTGGGGTTACCTCTTTCCTCCTCCTTGTGTGCCTGTTTGTTCCAGATTTTGTAATGCTTCACCCTGTCTACTGGCCCTTCTGGTCCAATCTTTTGAATATACAGTCCCACAATTAATTTGATGGATTTCTCTGTGACTGCTGTTGCCCAATCTCTTCTCCTATTTTTGTATGTATTAGCCTCCACCATTAAACCGCCGGTCGCTATTGTCTCCAATCTATGCCGCTAAGTTTCTATCCAATAAACAACACTTCTCCCCCAAATACAGTTTATGCCCCTTTTCTAGATCCGCACTATCTTACACAGACCCGTATGTATTGCTGAGGCCCCATTAATCACTCTTTAAAGCTTTTTTACACCCAAGTCTTCCGGACATATATTTCTGTTCACTCTCATATATCATATGTTCTAGTATTCATACCTTAGTACTCAGGAGTATACCGGTGTATAGCTATGTTTCCACGAGGACCCGCTCGTTAACAGTTCATACAATCATCATCATTATGTTATAAGATCTGTAGTTTTACCTTTGGTTTCTGTCCTTCCTTATTTTGTTCCTTGTTCTCTGTTGGATCACGGAGTATACTTACAGCCCTATTTTTTTGGGGGGGTTGTTACTTGGTCTGGTGCGGGGTGGGTGAGCCGTATCCCCCGTGGCGCTGGGGGGGGAGGCGGGGGGATCAGAGTCTCCCTGCGTCCGCTGTCATTGCCCAGCGCTGTGTGTCAGCCGCTTCCTGGTTGTCTTTCCTTTCCGCGCTCCGTCCCACAGTGCTTTAGACCTATTGCCGCTGTCGTTCTTTCTGCAGGGGGACCGAGTGTCTCATCCCGCTATAAGCCTGTGTCTCTCCCGCGGCTTTCGGCGTCTCTCCTCACTCGATGGCCGGCATACACTCTGGAGCCCCTCCCTCCGTGACGGACGCTACGTCCTCACGTCCTCTCCTTCCATCTCCAGCTGACTATTTGCTCCTGATGGGGCAATTCTGATGGGGCAGTTTTGATGGTGGCAATATGATGGGGCAGTTTTGATGGTGGCAATATGATGGGGCAGTTTTGATGGTGGCAATATGATGGGGCAGTTTTGATGGGGACAATTTTGATGGGGCAATTCTGATGGGGCAGTTTTGATGGCAATATGATGGGGGCCGTTTTATCAATTCAGCTATTTAGCATTCCCACACATTTTCCCCAGGAAATGCATTTTCTAGTATGTGTTGATCTATTAATGTGGGTTTTTTAGAGATCGTGTAATTTTATAAAATATATTTTGGTATAATCGTTTGGTTGTGCCTAAAAAGTCCAAGTCCCATTTTCTCTTGCTGTTTCAAATGTATAGGGCGTGGCACTGGTTACTGTTCTTCTATCCACAGGACCACTCTGTGGTATGATACAATTAATAATTTCATAAAGTCTGTGGGCACAGATTGGTGGCATTTGTGGGCACTGATTGCTGGCAGTGGTGGGCAATCACTGGTGGACACTAATTGTAATCAGGGCACTGATCATCAGTGCCCTGATTACATACCTAGCTGTCCCCATGTGAGGAGATGCCACTGATCGGCTCTCCTGTACAAAACGCATGCCAACAGGCATGAAACCTTGCATGACAAAATTATCAGTTAAATTGCGTACATCTCTCAGGGTTAACCCCGAAGTTCACCGTGTGAGTTATTAATTACAGTGCCCAACAGAAAAAACATATCTGTATATGTTTTTTCTGTTGGGCACTGTAATTAATAACTTACCTGTTACCTGCCTGTGAGATTGTGTTTCCAGCACGATCCCATCGCGCTGGTTCTCGGCGACAGATTACTGTACATCTCGCGCTGGCTGCAATAGGAAAAACACATTTTCCTATTGCAGCAAGCGCAAGAAAAGAATTCCCCTCCAAGAGCATACCAGGCCCTTAGGTCTGGTATGGATTTTAAGGGGAACCCCCTACACTGAAAAAACAGCATGGGGATCCCCCCAAAATCCATAGCAGACCCTTATCCGAGCACGTAGCCTGGCCGGTCAGGAAAGGGGGTGGGGACGAGCAAGCGCCCCCCCCCCCCCGAACCGTACCAGGCCGCATGCCCTCAACATTAGGGGTTGGGTGCTTTTGGGGAAGGGGGGAGCCCTGCGGCCCCCCACCCCAAAGCACCTTGTCCCCATGTTGATGAGGACAAGGACCTCTTCACGAAAACCCTGGCCGTTGGCATTACATGGCATTACAGCGGGAGAGAGCGCTGTGTCAACATCGGAAGAAGAGAAGAGGGAACAACACGATGGAATAGACCGGGCCACCTCTAGCAAAAGAGCGTCAAAAGAGCAGAAGATAGCGGAGGAGCCTTGCAGAAGAACCGGAGACCTGGCAAAGTGGCCAGAGACCGGGAGAAGAGGCTGGAGAGTGGGAGAAGAACCGGACACCGGGAGAAGAGGCGGGAGAGAGCGGAGAAGTCGGAAGCGACTCCCGAAGTCGGAAGAAGACCCCCAGAGCTGCCTAATAAATTACTTTGAAAACCTGTCTAGTGTGTTTTTTTAATTGACACTTTTTTCCCCAGGTGAATGGGTAGGGGTACAGTGTACCCCATGCTCATTCACATAGGGTGGGGGGGCCGGGATCAGGGGGCCCCCTTATTAAAGGGGGCTCCCGGATTCCGATAAGCCCTCCGCCCGCAGACCCCGACAACCAACGGCCAGGGTTGTCGGGAAGAAGCCGTTGTCCTCATCAACATGGCGACGAGGTGCTTTGGGGTCCTTCCCCAAAGCACCAACCACCCATGTTGAGGGCATGCGGCCTGGTACAATTCAGGAGGGGGGGTGCTCGCTCATCCCCACCCCCTTTCCTGACCGGCCGGGCAAAGGTTCTGCTATGGATTTTAGGGGGGGACCCCCACGCCGTTTTTTTCGGCGTAGGGGGTTCCCCTTAAAATCCATACCAGACCTAAGGGCTTGGTACGCCCCTGGAGGGGAACCCATGCCAGTTTTTTATTTAAAATTTGGTGTGGAGTTCCCCTTCCTGATTCATACCAAACACCTTTCAGTATTGCTCATCGGGAAAGGAATAAACATATTTTTTCCTTTCCCAAAGAGCGAGCCAGCTCGGCGCTGGCTCCTGCGACGGGGCTTGCAGGTGTCAAATCTCGCCGATAACAGCGGCGAGATTGACACAATATCGCAGTCCTGTATATATGGGAGAAGGTCCCAAGGGAATCGGCATTCAACATCCAGTTTTCATAACAGACATTTTAGTAAAGAGTGATAAGGCAGAGGAGGCACAGGGTGCGAGAGAGATTGGGGAAGGACAGGTACAACAGGGGGGGGAGCAGAGGCATCAGGGGTGGGGAGGGCCAGCTTCAGAGCATTCAGAGCCCTTGTCAGGCGCGGGGGGGACACACCAAGGTGCCCTCCACCCCCACTCACTGACCGCACACATCTACCCAACTGGACCATACCTTATCCAATTTGTGTGGACATCGTCTGCTCTCATATGTAATTTTGTATAGGGGCATAACTGAGTTAACTAATTGAACCCAGGAAGAGTGGGTGGGTGCATCCGTTGATTTCCATCTTAGGAGGATTTCTCTACGTGCATAATAAAGCGCAAGGGTCCAGCAAAGCTTACTGTATCTATCCCTCTCTATGTCCTCCAGATGACTTAGCAGCAACACAAGTGGGTCCGAGGGTATACGCCCTCCACATACGTTGCTCAGGGTAGCCACAATTTCCTTCCAATATGGGCGTAATTTGGGACAGGACCAGACCATATGCCAAAAGCTACCCACCTCAAGACCACACCTGGTACATTTAGTGTCCAACTAACTATATATGCGGGACAGTCTCTGTGGCGTATAATAGGCTCTATGAAGGAACTTGAGCTGGATAAACCTATCTTAAGCAGCAATAATTGAGAGAATAAAGGTTGTAACACATTCTTCCCATTTCTCCTCATCGAGGGCGGGAATATCCACTCTCCATCTGTCTAGTGAACGGGTCAGTTTAGTGTCGTAGGGTACAGTCAGGTACAGGTATAAGGAGGACAATAGTTTTCCCATGATGCTAGAGGTCAAAAGACGCTCAATTAGGTCCGACTCCAGGATCACTGGGCCCAGAAATTTGGCCGTCAGTGCATGTCTTAGCTGCCAGTGGCGGAACCTAAAGGAAGCAGATACTGTTTCTCAGTTCCCGATAAGAGATATATATTTCCCTCAACTATTACGTGTTTCAGGTTTGTAATACTGCCATGGGATAAGAGGGGGGATACTGTCATGGTTATGCAATAGAGGTTGTTTGTCAGCATACCTGTTTCCATGTGTTCATCTCCTAAGACCAGCTGTCTCTCTCACCTGACTGCTTTTATTTACTCTCCTCTAGCATGGCTCCACCCCAGCTCCTATCAGAGAACTCTATATTAACCTCTGCACTGCAGGTCAGCCCTGCTGATCAACCTTTGTGTGTTTGGCTTCCTGTTCCTGCCTGCCGTTTGCTCTACATTTATTTCTGTTATGACCTTGGCGTGTTCTATACTATTCCTGTCTGCTTGTGACCCTGACCTTTTGGCGTGTCCCCGACTATCCCTGTTTGCCTGTGACCCTGAACCTTGGCGTGTACTCTGTTGTCCTTGTCTGCTTGTGGCCCTGACCTTGGGTTATTCCTTACTATCCTTATCCTTCTGTTGCCTACTGTGGGTGTGAGCTGGGGGACCCTGGGGGTCGCGACCTGGAGCCAGTTGCAGCCCAGTCCATCCTCACCATCAGAGGCTCTGGTGAAAACCTGCTGGCTCTTAGACTCCGCGCCCCAGGGAATCCTACGCTCTAACCCAGGTGGGATCCGTGTTGGTGTTCCAGCGACCCTGCCTTCCTTATACCTGGACTCCCATCCGCAGCAGTCAGCCGTAGGGTCCACTGCCTTGCGGTGCACTCCTGATCCCAACGGTGTGCATCTGTCAGCCTCAAGGTGACCTGACAGTTTGATCAGCCATGGACCCGGCTGACGTGTCGCTTCCTGCAGCCGATCCATTGCAGGGCATAGTTCGCAGACTCAAGGCCCAAGAATCTAATCAGACTCAGGTGATGCGATTACTTAAGGATCGGGCTTCCCGCTTTGAGCAGCTCCAGGCCTCCTTGGGAAACCCGAACCTGCAGCCTCAAGTACAATCAGCAGCTGCACCTATCGCACCAGTCGCAGCCACACATTCATATTCACTGCCAGCTCCGTCCTGTTTTTCTGGGGACTCCAAGGCCTGCAGGGGCTTCCTCAGCCAATGCACCATTCATTTTGAGCTCCAGCCTCAAAACTTTCTGTCTGATCGGGCTAAGGTAGCCTATATCATTTCCCTCCTCTCTGGTGAAGCTTTAGCTTGGGCTGCCCCCCTGTGGGAGAAAAATGACCCGGTGGTTTCCAGCCTGCCCGACTTCTTGAAGCTGTTTCCTAATATCTTCGAGGAGCCAGCTCGGGTTTCTTCAGCGGCTAGTGCCCTTTTACGCCTTCGCCAAGAATCTTGTTCAGTGGGACAATATGCTTCAGTTCCGTATTTTCACAGCTGAATTGAGCTGGAACAATGAGGCCCTGGTCGCAAACTTTTTACATGGCCTCTCTGACCGAGTGAAGGACGAATTAGCAGGAAGAGCCATCCCCGCCGGTCTGGACGATGTAATCTCCTTGTGCAATCAGATTAACATTCGTTTCCAGGAGAGGACCCTAGAAAAAAAGATGCCAGCACCCTCTAGGTCCTAGTCTGCCAGAACTCTTTCCCCCGTCGCTCTGTGGAGCATCCTCTGCTTGCTGAGGAACCTATGCAGCTGGGCCAGACTAGACTAACCCCCGAAGAACGTGATAGACGCAGAACTCTAGGGCAAGGGTCATTTTCGTGACTCCTGCTCGCTTCGTCCGGGAAATGCTCAGGGTCTAATAAGGTTGGAAGGTGGAGTATTGGACCCAGAAACATCACCTTCTTGTCTTCTTCTTCTGGTGTTCCTCCATATAGGCTCTTCTCCTCTATCGGTCCTAGCATATCTGGACTCCGGGGCTGCCGGCAATTTTATGGACTGGAGAACTGCTTTTTCTAAGAAGCTTACCCTTTCTCCCCTCGCTACACCACTGGTAGTTTCGGCAGTTGATGGCACTGTGCTCCCAGGGGGTCCTATACGTTTCCAGACGCTACCTATTAGGATGTCGGTAGGGATACTCCACCAGTAGTGGATTTCCTTCCTCATTCTACCCAAGGCCTCTACCCCCATTGTATTGGGCCTTCCTTGGCTACAGCTCCACTCTCCACATGTGGACTGGGTCTCTGGGCAGATCCTGGCTTGGGGTCCTGTCTTCTCAAGGTGGTCCCCAAGGAGAGACTTTCCATTGCTACCACATCCATATCTTCTGATCTTCCCGCGGCATACAGCGATTACCAGGATGTGTTCTGTAAGAAGTCTGCTGAGGTGCTTCCTCCCCACAGATCTTTCAACTGTGCCATTGACTTTGTCCCTGGAGCAACTCTGCCCAGGGGTCGTACCTACCCTCTGTCCATTCCAGAGACCTAGGCCATGTCTGAGTATGTCGCCGAGAATCTGGAGAGAGGTTTCATCCGGAAATCTTTGTCGCCTGCAGGAGCAGGGTTCTTTTTCGTTGCTAAAAAGGATGGTACCCTCAGACCCTGCATCGACTATCGAGGGTTAAACGCAGTGACCATCAAAAACCGATACCCCTTACCTCTAATATCTGAGCTATTCGACAGGTTGAAGGGGGCTTACATTTTCACCAAGTTGGATCTCAGAGGTGCATACAATCTCATTAGAATACGGGAAGGTGACAAATGGAAGACTGCGTTTAACACTAGGGACGGGCATTACGAATACCTGGTTATGCCTTTTGGTTTGTGTAATGCTCCAGCTGTGTTCCAGAACTTTGTCAATGAAATCTTCAGGGATCTACTGTACCAGTTTGTTGTCATCTATCTGGATGACATTCTCATCTTTTCCGAAAATCTGCTTGCTAACAGAAACCATGTCCGCACCGTTCTTCAGCGCCTTAGAGAGAATAATCTCTATGCCAAACTGGAGAAATGTTCCTTTGAATGTCCTGAGGTCCTGTTTCTGGGATGTTTTGTTTCTAGTTTGGGTCTTCGCATGGATCCCGGAAAGGTCTCGGCCATTACCAACTGGCCCCTTCCTGCTAGCCTCAGGGCCACACAGCGCTTTCTTGGCTTCACAAATTATTATAGGCAGTTCATAAGGAATTACTCTTCCATTGCCGCGCCTATTATCGCTTTAACCAAGAAGGGTGCAAATGCCAAAGACTGGCCTCCCGAGGCTGTCTCTGCGTTTCACGATCTGAAACAGGCCTTTGTTTCTGGACCTCTCTTGAGGAGACCAAATCCTGGGGATCCATTTTTTATTGAAGTAGACGCTTCTTCGATGGGGGTGGGAGCTGTGCTTCTTCAGTTCTTTGAGAAGAGACGTCAACCATGTGCGTTCTTCTCCAAAAAATTTTCTTAGGCAGAGAGAAATTATGCCATTGGTGATCGGGAACTTCTCGCAATTAAATTGGCGTTGGAAGAGTGGCGTCATCTCTTGGAGGGTTCCCCTTACTCCATTACGATCTTTACTGATCACAAGAATCTACAATACCTACAGAATGCTAAACATCTGAACCCCAGACAGGCCAGGTGGAGTCTCTTCTTTTCCCGTTTTAAATTCACGATTACGTACAAACCTGGTTCCTGCAACGGTCGGGCTGATGCGCTCTCCAGGTCATTTGACACTTTGGACGAGGAGTCCACCCCTGATCCTGAGCCGATCATTCCGACCTCATGCATTGTTGCCCATTCCACTACCCTGGAATCAAAAATTCCTCCTGGCAAGACCTTTGTTCCCACGGAGCTAAGAGCTAAGATCCTTCGTTGGGGACATGATGCCAAGGTGGCAGGTCATGCTGGGTTCCTCCGATCCTTCCTGCTCATCAGTCGTCTCTACTGGTGGCCTAACCTCCGCTCGGATGTTAAAGAGTACGTTAAGGCTTGTCATGTTTGTGCTCAGTCTAAATCTTCCACACTAGCCCCTGCTGGTCTTCGCATGCCCTTGCCCATTCCTAAGGAGCCCTGGTCTCACATCGCCATGGATTTTATCACCGATCTTCCACTGTCGGAGAATAATACAGCCATTTGGGTGGTAATCGATCGGTTCTCCAAGATGGCTCATTTTGTTCCTCTTCCTGGTCTCCCTTCTGCCTCTGCCTTGGTTCCCATTTTCGTACGAGAGATTTTCCGCCTTCATGGTGTTCCTTCCCATGTTGTTTCGGACAGGGGTGTTCAGTTTACGTCCCGTTTTTGGAGAGCCTTTTGCAAATCCCTCAACATTACTTTGGATTTTACCTCTTCTTACCATCCCCAATCCAATGGCCAGACTGAGAGGGTTAATCAGGAGTTGGAGGTCTTTCTCCGTACCTTGGTCTCGGCTCATCACGATGATTGGGCATCACTACTTCCGTGGGCAGAGTTTTCCCACAACAATCATGTCAACGTCAGTTCTCAGAAAACACCCTTTATCACTGTTTATGGAAGACATCCTCAATTCCCTCTTCCTATGACCTATTCTTCCGACATTCCAGCCTTGGCTACTGTTCAGGAATCATTCAATTCCATGTGGGCTGACGTTCATGATTCCCTCCAGAAAGCTGCCAACAAATTCAAGAGTTTTGCTGACCGTCACAGGCGTAAGCCGCCTTCTCTTCAGCCAGGAGACAAAGTCTGGCTCCCCACCAGGAACATTAAACTCCGGGTTCCTTCTCTCAAATTTGCCCCAAGATTCATTGGTCCGTACACCATAACTTCTAAATTGAATCCGGTTTGTTTCAAGCTCCAGATTCCCAAAAGCCTCAAAATCTCTAACTCCTTCCATGTTGTCCTTCTGATGCCTTTAGTCCTCAAGTTCTCTCGTCCTCTCTCTACCGCAGCGCCGGTCTCTGAGGATAATCAGGAGTACGAGGTTAGCCAAATTTTGGATTCCAGACTCTGTAGAGGCATTCTCCAGTACCTCGTGCATTGGAAGGAGTTTGGTCCTGAGGAGAGGTCGTGGATCAAGGCTTCTGAGGTCTTTGCACCTCGCCTGTTGAGGAAGTTTCATTTGAAGTTCCCCTCTAAACCTGGTCCCAGGCGGGGCAGGGGGAGGCCTCGTAAGAGGGGGAATACTGTCATGGTTATGCAATAGAGGTTGTTTTTCAGCATACCTGTTTCCATGTGTTCATCTCCTAAGACCAGCTGGCTGTCTCACCTGACTGCTTTTATTTACTCTCCTCTAGCATGGCTCCACCCCAGCTCCTATCAGAGAACTCTATATTAACCTCTGCACTGCAGGTCAGCCCTGCTGATCAACCTTTGTGTGTTTGGCTTCCTGTTCCTGCCTGCAGTGTGCTCTACATTTATTCCTGTTACCGACCTTGGCGTGTTCTATACTATTCCTGTCTGCTCGTGACCCTGACCTTTTGGCGTGTCCCTGACTATCCCTGTTTGCCTGTGACCCTGAACCTTGGCGTGTACTCTGTTGTCCTTGTCTGCTTGTGACCCTGACCTTGGCTTATTCCTTACTATCCTTATCCCTCTGTTGCCTACTGTGGGTGTGAGCTGGGGGACCCTGGGGGTCGCGACCTGGAGCCAATTGCAGCCCAGTCCATCCTCACCATCAGAGGCTCTGGTGAAAACCTGCTGGCTCTTAGACTCCACGCCCCAGGGAATCCTACGCTCTAACCCCGGTGGGATCCGTGTTGGTGTTCCAGCGACCCTGCCTTCCTTATACCCGGACTCCCATCCGCAACAGTCAGCCGTAGGGTCCACTGCCTTGCGGTGCACTCCTGATCCCAACGGTGTGCATCTGTCACCTAGCCTCAAGGTGGCCTGACAAATACCCTTTTTGGCCCAGAGATACTGCACAAGTGGGGAAGCAATGGATTACCCCACAAAGGTGTATGTGGAGACATATGGAGAGGTATTTTATAGATGGCTCTGGCCTCCCTCCAAACTCTTATTGTGGTACGCATCAACAATGTCAGGGAGTGGAGAGCTCTGGGACCTCAAAATACTAGGTTACTCAAGACCGCGTAGGAGCCCAAGATGGCCGCCTCTAACGTCACCGCTGGATTTTGTGTCTAGGCTGGGAGAACCACCATCTTACCGTGACCAAAACAGCTGCTCAGTAGTATAGTTGAAAGTTTGACAGAGCCTAACCTCCCTCTGACAATGGGAGGTATAGTATCATCAATAGGTTCACTCTACCCACTGGCGTCAACGGGAGGTCGCGCCAAGTGTTACACCTGTTACTCAGTTGAGTTAGCAACAAATTTACATTTTTCTCCAAGTATTCAGTGGTTTTGTAGAAAACAAATATTGCGCTTACACTAATTGGTATAAGCTGCGACTAAAAAGTAGTAAACCATAAATCATATAAAAATCAAAAAGTCGCGCTAAAAACTGAAGGTGACAACAGGCAAATGCCTAGAAAGCCTCATAGGAATATGAGGGTGAATAGTGATCACTGAGTGAATACGTTTTAAAGGAGTGCTGAGCAATGTAAATATGCACTATAAAAATAAACAGAACTAAAAATACTATAAAATGAATGGGACACAGATATTATTAACTATGTCCGTATGGAAAAATCAATATTGCGTGACCCAATCAATAACAAGAGAGTATCTCAAATATATAAAGGAATAATATTGTGACAAATCTGTGACTATGAAAACTAAACCAACTACAATGTTAACAGCCCAACTACAGCTAAACTTCTCAACTTAACCTCATCTTTTGACCTAACCCAATGGACACATACTTCCACTCACTCCAATGGTAATACCCTTGACCTTGTATTCTCCCATCTTTGCAACCCTGGCAACCTCACCAACACCCCCTTTCCTCTATCTGATCACAACCTCATTACTTTCACTGTATCCTTGCCTCCAACCACCCATCCCTCCAAGCAGCAAACAATTACTTGTAGAAACCTTCGCCACTTTAACCCTTCTCTTCTCTATTCTGCTACTGACCACCTATATGACATAATCTCTCCCCTGTCCTGTCCTGACCTGGCCACTTCTGTCTACAACAGTTCACTCTCATCATCACTAGATGCACTTGCTCCTCTAACCACACGCAGAATTAGGCCCCGACCGTTACAACCCTGGCAAACTGACAACACTAGAAATCTCAAGAGACATTGCCGTGCTCTTGAACGACTGTGGCGTAAAACCAAATGCCTGCAAGACTTCACCCTATATAAATCTGCCCTTCTAAAATACAATTCATGCCTCCATGCTGCCAAACAAGCCTACTTTGTCTCTCTTATTAATTCCTTGTCATCCAGTCCTCGTCGGCTCTTCTCAACCTTTAACTCTCTGCTTCGTCCACCACCCCCTCTACCCACTAACTCACTCACTGCCCAAGAGATTGCCAATCACTTCAAAGACAAGATCGATGCAATGCGTGAGGACATCTCCACTGTGCGTACATCTTCCCCACCCATCATACCTTGCCCAGCAGCACATTCAACACTCTCCTCTTTTGAATTGGCTACTACGGAAGAGGTTACAAAAATTTTCTCGGATGCCCACCTAACCAATTGTCCCTTGGATCCTGTTCCCTCAAAACTACTACGGTCACCCTCTTCTTCTATCCTATGCTCCCTCACCCACATCTTCAATCTCTCCCTTTCTAGTGGCATTTTCCCCTCCCCTCTAAAACATGCACAGATCACTCCCATTCTTAAAAAGCCCTCACTGGACCCCACCGACCTGAACAACTTAAGACCCATCTCATTACTCCCATTCACCTCTAAACTTCTAGAACGCTTAGTCTACAACCGTCTTAGCTCCTACCTCAATGAAAATAACCTTCTTGACCCCTTACAGTCTGGCTTTCGCTCGCAGCACTCCACGGAAACTACCTTACTAAAACTCACTAACGATTTAATAACTGCTAAAACCAACAACCAGTACTCCATACTCCTACTACTTGACCTCTCTGCGGCCTTTGATACTGTTGACCACCCACTCCTTCTCAATAAACTACATTCCCTTGGCCTCCGAGATTCTGCTCTATCCTGGTTCTCTGGCTATTTATCACAGCGCTCCTTCAGTGTCACCTACAACTCTGTCTCCTCCTCTCCATTGCCCCTTTCTGTGGGGGTCCCCCAAGGCTCGGTTCTTGGACCCCTTCTCTTCTCTATCTACACCTCCTCCCTTGGTCACTTAATAACTGCCCACGGCTTCCAATACCACTTATACGCTGATGACACCCTCTCGCATTACTAACTTACTAACTGACATATCAGCATGGATGTCGCACCACTTCCTTAAACTAAATCTCTCTAAAACTGAGCTATTAATATTCCCCCCTGCCCGTGCCCCTCTCCATGACTTTTCCATCAAAATCAACAATGCAACCATCAGTCCCTCCCCTCACGCCAGGGTACTAGGTGTAATCCTAGACTCTGACTTGTCATTTCAGCCTCAAATCCAATCGCTGTCAAAAGTTTGTAGAATTCACCTCCGTAACATCTCTAAAATTCGCCCTTTTTTAACAAATGAAACCACCAAGCTCCTCATTCACTCCCTTGTTATCTCTCGCCTTGACTATTGCAACTCCCTTCTCATTGGCCTACCGCTCCATAGGTTATCCCCTCTTCAGTCTATCATGAATGCTGCTGCCAGACTTATCCACCTTACCAACCGCTCAGTGTCTGCCAACCCTCTACTTCAATCCCTACACTGGCTCCCAATCACCCAGCGAATTAAATTCAAAATTCTAACAACAACATACAAAGCCATTCACAACTTTGCCCCAAGCTACATCACTAATCTTGTCTCCAAATATCACCCAAATCGACCTCTCCGCTCTTCTCAAGACCTCCTGCTTTCAAGCTCTCTCATCTCCTCCTCCCATGCTCGTCTCCAGGATTTCTCCAGAGCCTCTCCCATCCTCTGGAACTCGCTACCTCCATCTATCCGGCTATCCCCTACTCTTGCTACCTTCAGGCAATCCCTGAAATTCATCTCTTCAGGAAAGCCTATCACGTCTGCAACTAATCTCCTACCACTTCCACCAGCTCATTCCCCACAGTTACAACCTTTTGTACCACCTGCCCCACCCTATTAGATTGTAAGCTCTTCTGAGCAGGGCCCTCTTAAACCTATTGTATTGTATTATAACTGTATTGTCTCCCTTTTATATTGTAAAGCGCTGCGTAAACTGTTGGCGCTATATAAATCCTGAATAATAATAATAATAATAAAGTATAGAAATAAAGGAAAATAAACCCAAAAAAAGTCCATAGCTCAAAAAAAACAGTATTGATTAAAGTCCATCCGTGTTAAAATAACATGCATGAAATATGGCTTGTCTCCAAGTGCTCTGTGAAATATTGTAACAGAATCTTGCTGTGGTGAAAATAGAGTGCATAGACAGACCTCCACCTCTTGAAAAAATGCTGCCTCTTACCAGATAGAATTGGTCTCTTAATTACAGGAGACCTAGGGGGCGGATGGCTGCAACCCCAGCCAGGGATCTTTAAAGCAGGCACTCAGCATCCAAATCCAGGGACTCTCTCCAACCAGCATCAGCAAATATTGAAATGTCACCATGCAAAAAACAAAGTGCTCCACATAGCATAAAATCCAGCGTTTTATTGAATAAAAAATAAAGGTTGCACTTACAGAAACATTGTAGTTTAAAAGCGTATGAGAAAAAGCCGGCCGGCTCCAAGGTAGCCCGCGTCTTCCGGGTATGAGAATTGCGGTGTCGTCGGGACGTAGCTCCTCCTCCCTACGTCGTTTCGTCACAACAGGACGTGGTCACGGGATGTGAGCAGCGTCCCGACGCACCGCTTAAATAGACACATCAACAACATCTCATTGCCACAACAAAATAAAAGCGCCATCTTGTCTAAGGGAAACAGTATGGGCAAAGGCAAAACGTTACCTTAGTAATGGATGTTTGGGGCAAAAAGAAGGTATATAAAACGTCTTTGTCAGGACTATCAGAACCAAACATAAGTGGCCAAAAGATTGCAGGACTGCTACTGCAACAGATTGGTTGGTTAAAACAAAACAGGGAAAGAAAAATAATAAAGAAAATGCGTGCAGTCCCCTTATAATTAAAGGGCTGCATGTATAAATAAGTAATGTCTATTACGTACACATGTTTCTGTAACAGAAACAAGTGCAAAAAAAATTCATAATTTTGACCTCAGGTGTGAAGAAAAAAATATATTAAAAATTATAATAAAAATTATATAAAAAAAAATAAAAAATGAAAGAATGGGTCAGAACCTCAGCAATAAACATAAATGCATATATAAGATGTTTATTCTATGTATAATTAGGAAACCGTTTCCCTGAAATGAGAGGGCACTCCAAAAACAGCTAATCATAAAACTCAACATATATCATTAAGGACAGACTCATTACACTTTTGAAAAAAGGGAAATGAAATAGTAGAAAAGAGACTAGTGGTATCAAAAAACCCTTACTCCCTAAGAGTTGTCTATAAAGGCGTTAACATCTACATCGATGTTAAGACCAAAGGGGGTATATGACTTCAATTTATGAACCCAGGCCATCTCTAATTTAGAGATGCTACGTACCAGGACACTCCCCCTCCAATGGGGCTTAAACTTGTCTATCCCCAAAAAAATGGTGCCTGTGGGGTCTCGACAGTGAGCTGTCAGGTAATGTTTTGACACGGAGTGTTTTGTGAACCCTCTCCTGATATTATTAATATGCTAGTTTAATCTCACCTGCAGGGGTCTTTTAGTACGGCCCACATACTGCAGGCCACACGGGCACTGCAGCAAGTAAACTACTGCCGTGGTAGAGCATGTGATGAAGGGCTCAATGGTGTAGGACTTGCGTGTGCACGTGGAGATAAAATTCATCGTTCTTCTACTTCCACATCCATTCAGCGAACAAACCTGACATCTCCTACATTGGAAATATCCTGTCAGCTCAGAGAAGAAACTAGGCCTCGAAAATGGGGGATCAAAAATATTGGGTGCCACTTTGTCCTTAAGTGAAGGTGCCCCCCTGAACACCACCTGCGGTTTGACTGGCAACATAGATGCCAGCACCCTATCATTTCTGAGGACATGCCAATATTTATTAATAATACGTTTAACCCTAAAATGTTGGCAGGAATAGTCAGTGATAAAAGGGCAACGAAATGAAGCATCAACCGGATCTCTAACTCGCTCCACAAGTAAATCCTTACGGTCTACTTTCTCAACCTGATCCAATGTGCTAGCCACAAAACCTGGGGAATAACCCTTGGCGACAAACCTCTGAGTCAAGATTTGTGCCTGATTCCGGAAGGTGGCAACATCTGTGCAGTTCCGCTTAAGCCGAAGGAACTGGCTCTTAGGCACAGATTTGAGCCATGAAGCATGGTGGCAGCTATCATGGGGGATAAAGGAGTTCCTATCGGTCGGTTTGAAATATGTAGAAGTGACAAATTGGTTGTTATTGATAGAAATGGTAAGATCTAAAAAGTTGATCTGTTCTGGACTAGTTTCATAGTTGAGCTGAATGCCCCTATCGTTGTTGTTAAGAAAGCACATATACTAAGATAGATCAGAGGCTGTGCCATCCCACAGGAGGAGGATGTCGTCTATGTAACGAACCCACAGGGCCACCTGAGGCCTTGGCTGGGCATAGACGACATCCTCCTCCCACCTGGCCATGAAAAGATTCGCCAGGCTAGGGGCGTATTTCGCCCCCATAGCAACCCCCCTATCTTGACGGTAATAATTCCCGGGTGGTAGTTGGGCCCTGCCCGGGAACGTGCGTGCCCCCTGAGACGGTGCCGCAACATAGTTATTTGCAACATATGGGCCCTTCTGAGTACTAGTCATGGCCTGGTTATCGACGGATGGAGTAATGTCCATCAATTGGGTGGCCTCCCCATTTTGTTCGGCAAGTAATTTCTTTTGCCATTCAAATACTAGGCGAGACTCATAGTCTGCTATATCCCTATTAAATTTCTTCCTTTTTTGCATTTTTTGTTCTCTATCTTCTTTTTCTAAAAGTTTAAGCAGGCCTTTGGATCTGTCCAAATACTCTTCTCCCGTTTGGAAAGGGGTGAGTTTATCCTTAATCTGCTTGATTTCCTCATCGAGTCTAGCTAATTTACTGGCCTTTCTTTCGAGTAGGAACCTCAGGAGACTGATACCCGCTACATTAAAGTGTTTGTACCAGCCTTCTAAATCATTCTCTCCTTTCTGGGGGCCTACATCCCACCTAAGGCTTCGGGGTACCATATGTTTCTTAACGTAAGTTTCTAAAAAAGCAATATCCCATTGTGTGTGGATCTCTGAAACAACCAAATTTTTTAATCGCATAAATAGTCCCCCAATATCGCTGTCTCCATTCTTATAGGGTTCAAAGACACCTTCGGTATTAACCACCCTGGTGGCTCTGAACTCAAAGATATCCATAAGCGGGGTTGAACAGTTAAGGCCAACACAGTGAGGGCCAACTGTACAATAATATAAGTGCTAGCAGCAATAAAAAATACAGAATCTGGAAAGGTAGAAAACAAATATTGCGCTTACACTAATTGGTATAAGCTGCGACTAAAAAGTAGTAAACCATAAATCATATAAAAATCAAAAAGTTGCGCTAAAAACTGAAGGTGACAACAGGCAAATGCCTAGAAAGCCTCATAGGAATATGAGGGTGAATAGTGATCACTGAGTGAATACGTTTTAAAGGAGTGCTGAGCAATGTAAATATGCACTATAAAAATAAACAGAACTAAAAATACTATAAAATGAATGGGACACAGATATTATTAACTATGTCCGTATGGAAAAACCAATATTGCGTGACCCAATCAATAACAAGAGAGTATCTCAAACATATAAAGGAATAATATTGTGACAAATCTGTGACTATGAAAATTAAACCAAAATTGATAAAGAAAAAGAGTATAGAAATAAAGGAAAATAAACCCAAAAAAAGTCCATAGCTCAAAAAAAACAGTATTGATTAAAGTCCATCCGTGTTAAAATAACATGCATGAAATATGGCTTGTCTCCAAGTGCTCTGTGAAATATTGTAACAGAATCTTGCTGTGGTGAAAATAGAGTGCGTAGACAGACCTCCACCTCTTGAAAAAATGCTTCCTCTTACCAGATAGAATTGGTCTCTTAATTACAGGAGACCTAGGGGGCGGATGGCTGCAACCCCAGCCAGGGATCTTTAAAGCAGGCGCTCAGCGTCCAAATCCAGGGACTCTCTCCAACCAGCATCAGCAAATATGGAAATGTCACCATGCAAAAAACAAAGTGCTCCACATAGCATAAAATCCAGCGTTTTATTGAATAAAAAATAAAGGTTGCACTTAGAGAAACATTGTAGTTTAAAAGCGTATGAGAAAAAGCCGGCCGGCTCCAAGGTAGCCCGTGTCTTCCGGGTATGAGAATCGCGGTGTCGTTGGGACGTAGCTCCTCCTCCCTATGTTGTTTCGTCACAACAGGACGTGGTCACGGGATGTGATTTGATTTTTATATGATTTATGGTTTACTACTTTTTAGTCGCAGCTTATACCAATTAGTGTAAGCGCAATATTTGTTTTCTACCTTTCCAGATTCTGTATTTTTTATTGCTGCTAGCACTTATATTATTGTACAGTTGGCCCTCACTGTGTTGGCTAGGGATGAGCCGAACACCCCCCGGTTCGGTTCGCACCAGAACCCGCGAACGGACCGAAAGTTCGCACGAACGTTAGAACCCCATTGACGTCTATGGGACTCGAACGTTCGAAATCAAAAGTGCTCATTTTAAAGGCTAATTTGCATGGTATTGTCCTAAAAAGGGTTTGGGGACCCGGGTCCTACCCCAGGGGACATGTATCAATGCAAAAAAAACTTTTAAAAACTGCCGTTTTTTCGGGAGCAGTGATTTTAATATGGGGGGTGTCTATAGTATGCCTGTAAAGTGACGCGTGTTTCCCATGTTTAGAACAGTCCCTGCACCAAATGTCATTTTTAAAGGAAAAAATCTCATTTAAAACTGCTTGCGGGTTTAATGTCATGTCGGGTCATGGCAATATGGATGAAAATCAGTGAGACAAACGGCATGGGTACCCCCCAGTCCATTACCAGGCCCTTTGGGTCTTGTATGGATATTAAGGGGAACCCCGCACCCAAATTAAAATAAGGAAAGGTGTGGGGCCACCAGGCCCTATATACTCTGAACAGCAGTATACAGGTGGTGCAAACAAGACAGGGACTGTAGGTTTGTTGTTAAGTAGAATCTGTTTGTAATTTTGAACATTTTTAACGTGTTTAGCTTCAGCCAAAAAATCTTTTCTAAGCTTTTTGGAAAACATAGGGAAGGGTTATCACCCCTGTGACATTTGTTTTGCTGTCTTTCCTCCTCTTCAGAAGATTTCACCTCACTTTTTTGTCCCAATGAAAAATGTTTTTTGAAAATTTGGGTTTTTTTGTGGAACAAGGATTGGAAAGCATCAGTGGAAAGGAGAAATTGTTTTCCCATATTAACTCTTACAGGAGAGAATTTCCCTTCCTAGGGGTAGATTTCATCTCACTTCCTGTTGTCTCCTTCCGTTTGCAAGTAGGAGTCGTTTGTAAGTTAGATGTTTGAAAGTAGGGTCCTGCCCTATATACTCAGCAGAAATTTGGGCCTTAGGTGTTGCTGTGGCCACAACACTGTAAGCCCTCACAGGGCCCTGCTGTGAAATATTAGATCAAGAATTGTAATTACATGCCCCTGTTGAACAGGAGCTGAAAAATTAGGCCTTAGGCACTGGTGCCACAACACTGCAACCCCTCACAGACACTCTAGTTGGAACGCAGGAACGAGCCCTGCTGCAAAGTATTGCATCAAAAATTGTAATTACACGCCCCTGTTAGACAGGGGCAGAAAAATTGGGCCTTAGGCACTGGTGCTGGTGCCACAACACTGCAACCCCTCACAGACACTCTAGTTGGAATGCAGGAACGAGCCCTGCTGCAAAGTATTACATCAAAAATTGTAATTACACGCCCCTGTTAAACAGGGGCTGAAAAATTGTGCCTTAGGCACTGGTGGTGGCGCCCAGAACCAAAAATGTTCTTACAAGCTATCAGCGTGATGATTGAGGAGGAAGAGGATAATTACTCAGGGATATTGTATAGATGGATGGTGCCGCGCTAATCCTAATTAAATATGTTCCTACTATTTAAATTAAATATCCAAGTGATAAAACCCACTGTGCCGACTGAAATAAATAAATAAAAATTGAAAAAATTACGTGGGTCTAAGCAATATGTAGTCTACAAGCTGAAAAAGGTAAAGATCAATCTTGACTGACCAAAGATATAAATATTGTGATATTGTGGCAAAATTCAGTATATTAAAGTGACATAAATTTAAAATAAAATAGTTGGCAAACACAAACCAGCAAAGTGCCTAGTGCCAACACTGTGCAGCCTAAATATCTGAATCATAAAGTATCATATAAATATTGTGATATTGTGGCAAAATTCAGTATATTAAAGTGACATAAATTTAAAATAAATTAATTGGCAAACACAAACCAGCAAAGTGCCTAGTGCCAACACTGTGCAGCCTAAATATCTGAATCGTAAAGTAACTAAATACTGTGAATCAACAAATTATCCATAAAGTGCAAACGTGCAATCAAGCATAAATAAAATGTGTAAAGTCCAAATTGAATAGTAATATAAATTGAATGTCCCAACAAATTGAGTAAACCAAAGTAAAATCACACCAGAAAACACGTCCTTATTAGTAAAAAAATCTTGTGACATATGGTGCTGGCATACGCATGTAGCAGTTAAAGTGCCTGGTGACTTTGGGTTTCATGCAGCTTCGTGTGCGAACACTCCAGTGAGCAGTGGTCCCTTACCTCATGGGAATGGGGCAACAGCATGTAACTGGTTCTTTAACCTTTTCCACCTGGCGGCTCCTACGTTTTTCTCACCGTCCTGGGGTGGGATACCCTCAGATATGGTCCAGGGGTTATTTAAAGACAAGGATAAAGGAACCCAATAGTATAATTCCGTATTACAGATAACCAAGTTTATTAGACAAAAAGCAGCAGGTACTCACATTTAACAATGAATAAAAGGTGTTTGTATCCGACGAGCGGCGAGCTCGTAGCTTTCCTTCAGTGTATTCAGCCTATCCTGTCCCTACGCGTGACGTCACACCACACGTGACTTCTTCAGGGGATAAGTATAGGCTGTAATAGTGTCCTTAAATACTATAGTATTGGCCGGTAGTGGGCGGCCATTTTCCCGAAGTTCAATATATTTAAGTTACGGCGGCCATTTTCCTAGAGATTTTTTCGATCTAATTCCACTTAGAGTGTGTGTCAGCTGATGGTTAGTGGCCAATAGGGGCTATCGGCTGATTCGATGTCGCTTATACTGTCAGCAAAGGGGGGCATTGTTATTTTCAATGATAAAAGCCCAGCGGACAGAAAGAGTGAATTGTTGTTAGGGGCGGATTTGCCTATAAGATATTGTTGATGGTATAATGTCCTGCAAAAGCGCAGGGTAGGCTAAGTTTATAATTAGATGGTGTATATAGTAATCAAATCAAGGGAAAGGCGGCAGACACTGACAGAATGCTAAATGTGCAAGACAGTGAATATACATATACATTCCGAACAATATAGGTATAAAAAGCGCTACATTAGCATCAAATAAATAAAAACAAAATAAGTTAATTGGCAACACCCTGCCATTTGGAAGTGAGAGAATTGGGAGGGAGTGTATATTTTTATTGGTTATAGACAAATATTGAATGTGTGAAATTAAAAACGAATTAAATTAAAATCCCTGATAGGCTAATAGATTGTATGTAGTGTTCACTAAAAAGTAGACTTGCATAGATATGCTTACTTCTCTAGTATAAGGGGCAGATAGCTAAATAAATATATATGACCTCTTACTTAAATAAAATTTGGGGAAATCAGTGGTCTAAGATCAATTTTTTTAAAAATAAAACATTTTTATGTACCTTCATATATTCTAAAAACATTTTAAGATTAATTTTAAAATCGTTTTAAAATTCATTTAAAAATCACTCAGGAAACAGTTTAGATCAAACTCGATGTTTAAGCCACGGGGCCAGAAGGTGTCCAAGGTATAAATCCACTTGGATTCCAATTTGCTTAAGGTTCTTACTTTATGGCCCCCCCGCCAGTGTTTTGTATATGGGGTAATCCCCCAGAATGTCAAGTTAGTGGGGTCTCTGTTGTGACAGGTGAGAAAATGCTTTGATACACAGTGTTTGTCATAGCCGTTGATGATGTTTTTGACGTGCTCCTTAATACGGACTCTAAGGGGTCTTTTGGTGCGCCCTACGTACTGAAGGCCGCAACTACATTCAAGCACGTATACTGCCCCTTCCGTATTACAGCAAACAAAGTCATTGATTTCGTGGTTTTCTCCTGTACTGGTTGACGTAAAGTTAAAGACTTTCTTGTTGGGGCGTTTAGTCCTGAGGCATGCAAAACACCTCTTACATGGAAAAAATCCTTTTCCGGAAAAGAAAGTGAAAGGTTTCTTGGGTGGGTCCACAACGTTTTTCACTAGTATATCTCTGATTGTTGGGGCTTTCTTGTATATGAATTTTGGATTCTCCGAGAGAATATCTTGTAATTGTCTATCTGCCCGCAGTATGTGCCAATGGCGCTTTATTATCTTTTCTATTTTTTTATATTGTGCATTGAAGTCTAAGATGAGTGGTATCCCTTCCATTGTGTTTTCTTGTTGAGTAGTTTTTTCTTTAATCAATTGGTTTCGATCTAGTTTAGCCACTTCTTCTATTTTTGTCTTAATAAATTTTCGGTCATAGCCTTTTGTGGTGAATCTCTCGCCCATCTTTTCCGCTTGTTCAAAATATGTCTCGATTTTTGTGCTTTTTTTTTTTATACGCATTAATTGTCCTTTTGGGATATTAAAAATCCAGTTTTTATGATGGCAGCTTGTGGTTGGGAGGTAACTATTTCTATCAACCCCCTTAAAGTGCGTTTTAGTATTAAAAATGCAATTATCAAGCGAAATCTCTAGGTCTAAAAAGTTTATTTTTTCTGAGCTGATATCCCAAGTTAGTTTGATATTTCTGTCATTGTCATTGAGCTTCATGAGGAATTTCGTTAGGTGTCCTTCTTCTCCATCCCATAATATAAAAATATCATCAATGTACCTTTTATATATGACGAGTTGGCTTGGGCGTTCGCTAAAAACATTATACTCTTCCCACTGTGCCATAAAAAGGCCGGCTATGCTTGGGGCAAATCTGGCTCCCATGGCCACCCCAGTCTGTTGGTGATAATAAGAATGGTTATACCAAAAGTAATTATTTTTAAGACTGAATTCCAAACATTTAATTAGGAACTTCCGCTGCATGCACGGGAGTTCTGTGTATCTTCTTAGACCCCATTTGGCTGCTTCACAGGCCCTATGATGAGGGATAATTGTGTATAACGCCGATACATCTGCGGTGGCCATGATCCATGGTTTATTCTCTCCCTGGATATTATCTATAACCCGTAGCATTTCTTTGCTATCTTTCAGATAGGCTTTGGTTTTCTGGACCGCCGGCTGCAAAAAAGTGTCTATATACTGGCCCATCCTCGCTGTTATTGACTCGATGCCATTCACTATCGGCCTAGGGGGTGGGTTAGTTTTGTTTTTATGTAGTTTCGGGACTGAATAAATGATTGGCGTGCGACAGGATTCTGGTATAAGGAATTTTGCTTCCTTTTTATTCAGTATTGTCTTTTTGACTCCCAAATAGACCACTTGTTCGAGCGCCTTGCGGCATGCAAAGACTGGATTTTTTAATAGTTTTGTGTATGTACTGCTATCCTCCAACATGAGGGTCATAGTATTGTGGTATTGTTCTTTGGAAACAATCACAATCCCTCCTCCCTTGTCAGCTGGTCGAATGACAATATCCTGCCTTTTGGATAGTTTGCGGATCCCACTCTTAATGTAGTTCGGTTCTTCTTTTTTCTTGATTTTTACATCTTTCAATTCATCTAAAACAATTTTCTTAAAAACATCAATATGCTTATTATCTTTCGCTGGCGGGTTAAAAACTGATCTGTTCCTGAGTGAGCTATGTAAAATCCCATTGTCTTGTGGTTGTAGAATACTAGTTGTTGGGGGGTTTCCTACCACCTACCCACCCAAGAAACCTTTCACTTTCTTTTCCGGAAAAGGATTTTTTCCATGTAAGAGGTGTTTTGCATGCCTCAGGACTAAACGCCCCAACAAGAAAGTCTTTAACTTTACGTCAACCAGTACAGGAGAAAACCACGAAATCAATGACTTTGTTTGCTGTAATATGGAAGGGGCAGTATACGTGCTTGAATGTAGTTGCGGCCTTCAGTACGTAGGGCGCACCAAAAGACCCCTTAGAGTCCGTATTAAGGAGCACGTCAAAAACATCATCAACGGCTATGACAAACACTGTGTATCAAAGCATTTTCTCACCTGTCACAACAGAGACCCCACTAACTTGACATTCTGGGGGATTACCCCATATACAAAACACTGGCGGGGGGGCCATAAAGTAAGAACCTTAAGCAAATTGGAATCCAAGTGGATTTATACCTTGGACACCTTCTGGCCCCGTGGCTTAAACATCGAGTTTGATCTAAACTGTTTCCTGAGTGATTTTTAAATGAATTTTAAAACGATTTTAAAATTAATCTTAAAATGTTTTTAGAATATATGAAGGTACATAAAAATGTTTTATTTTTAAAAAAATTGATCTTAGACCACTGATTTCCCCAAATTTTATTTAAGTAAGAGGTCATATATATTTATTTAGCTATCTGCCCCTTATACTAGAGAAGTAAGCATATCTATGCAAGTCTACTTTTTAGTGAACACTACATACAATCTATTAGCCTATCAGGGATTTTAATTTAATTAGTTTTTAATTTCACACATTCAATATTTGTCTATAACCAATAAAAATATACACTCCCTCCCAATTCTCTCACTTCCAAATGGCAGGGTGTTGCCAATTAACTTATTTTGTTTTTATTTATTTGATGCTAATGTAGCGCTTTTTATACCTATATTGTTCGGAATGTATATGTATATTCACTGTCTTGCACATTTAGCATTCTGTCAGTGTCTGCCGCCTTTCCCTTGATTTGATTACTATATACACCATCTAATTATAAACTTAGCCTACCCTGCGCTTTTGCAGGACATTATACCATCAACAATATCTTATAGGCAAATCCGCCCCTAACAACAATTCACTCTTTCTGTCCGCTGGGCTTTTATCATTGAAAATAACAATGCCCCCCTTTGCTGACAGTATAAGCGACATCGAATCAGCCGATAGCCCCTATTGGCCACTAACCATCAGCTGACACACACTCTAAGTGGAATTAGATCGAAAAAATCTCTAGGAAAATGGCCGCCGTAACTTAAATATATTGAACTTCGGGAAAATGGCCGCCCACTACCGGCCAATACTATAGTATTTAAGGACACTATTACAGCCTATACTTATCCCCTGAAGAAGTCACGTGTGGTGTGACGTCACGCGTAGGGACAGGATAGGCTGAATACACTGAAGGAAAGCTACGAGCTCGCCGCTCGTCGGATACAAACACCTTTTATTCATTGTTAAATGTGAGTACCTGCTGCTTTTTGTCTAATAAACTTGGTTATCTGTAATACGGAATTATACTATTGGGTTCCTTTATCCTTGTCTTTAAATAACCCCTGGACCATATCTGAGGGTATCCCACCCCAGGACGGTGAGAAAAACGTAGGAGCCGCCAGGTGGAAAAGGTTAAAGAACCAGTTACATGCTGTTGCCCCATTCCCATGAGGTAAGGGGCCACTGCTCACTGGAGTGTTCGCACACGAAGCTGCATGAAATCCAAAGTCACCAGGCACTTTAACTGCTACATGCGTATGCCAGCACCATATGTCACAAGATTTTTTTACTAATAAGGACGTGTTTTCTGGTGTGATTTTACTTTGGTTTACTCAATTTGTTGGGACATTCAATTTATATTACTATTCAATTTGGACTTTACACATTTTATTTATGCTTGATTGCACGTTTGCACTTTATGGATAATTTGTTGATTCACAGTATTTAGTTACTTTACGATTCAGATATTTAGGCTGCACAGTGTTGGCACTAGGCACTTTGCTGGTTTGTGTTTGCCAATTAATTTATTTTAAATTTATGTCACTTTAATATACTGAATTTTGCCACAATATCACAATATTTATATGATACTTTATGATTCAGATATTTAGGCTGCACAGTGTTGGCACTAGGCACTTTGCTGGTTTGTGTTTGCTAACTATTTTATTTTAAATTTATGTCACTTTAATATACTGAATTTTGCCACAATATCACAATATTTATATCTTTGGTCAGTCAAGATTGATCTTTACCTTTTTCAGCTTGTAGACTACATATTGCTTAGACCCACGTAATTTTTTCAATTTTTATTTATTTATTTCAGTCGGCACAGTGGGTTTTATCACTTGGATATTTAATTTAAATAGTAGGAACATATTTAATTAGGATTAGCGCGGCACCATCCATCTATACAATATTCATTTAGGCCAAGTGTTACCTATTAGGTGCATGCAGCTGTCCCATTTTTAGCCAATTCCATATCTGATAGCGCAGGAATACCATTTTGTACAATTGTCTATATACTCAGGGATAGTCACTCAGCATCAGCATAGGCAGTCTTTGAAGGGATCTGAGATTTAAAAAAAAATTATTCGGTTACATCTGCATCAGGTGCTTGGTAGCTGGTGGTGATCCAAGACTGATTCATTTTTATGAAGGTCAGCCGATCGACCGAGTCGGTGGACAGACGCACCCTGTGATCGGTTACCACGCCTCCAGCAGCACTGAATGTGCGTTCCGAAAGAACGCTGGATGCAGGACAGGCCAGTAGCTCAATTGCATACTGTGCAAGCTCTGGCCAGTGATCCATCCTCAAGACCCAGTAACCCAGAGGATTTTCGGTGGGAAAGGTGTCCAAGTCTGATCTTGCCCCTAGGTATTCCTGCACCATGTAAAACAGACGCTGGCGATGGTTGCTGGAACCGATCATACCTTGGGGCTGCGGACCAAAAAATTGTCTGAACGCATCGGTCAGACGGCCACCTTCTCCACCGCTCCTTCTTTGACTGACCGAAGCCTCAGCAACACGTTGTCCAGAAACAGGAGTTTGTAACCTCCCAGTCTCTGGGAACGCGTTGCACAGACCTTTCTGCAAGGCCTCCCGAAGATGTTTCATCCTCTGCTCCCTCTGCGATGGCAAGATAAGGTCCGCAACCTTACCCTTGTAACGTGGATCAAGGAGGGTTGCCAGCCAGTATTGGTCCTTCTCCTTGATACCACGAATACGAGGATCCTTACGCAGGCTTTGCAGGATCAGGGAGGCCATGCAGCGTAGGTTTGCTGAGGCATTCGGTCCGGAGTCCTCTGGGTCACTAAGGACAACAACGTCCGCAGCCACCTCCTCCCAGCCACGTACAAGTCCATGTGTTCCTTGGGACTGATCCCTTAAAGACTGCTGCTGATGCTGAGTGCCAGGCTCCACCTCCATACTGACACAATCTTCCTCCTCCTCCTCCTCCTCCTCCTCGTCCTCTTCCTGTGTGATCGGCGGGCACACAGGAACACTGTCTGGATAAAGGGGGCCTTGAGAGCTAAGGAATTCCTCCTCTTCCTGCCTCTGTTCTGCCTCAAGTGCCCTGTCCATTATTCCACGCAGCGTGTGCTCCAACAGGTGGACAAGGGGGACAGTGTCACTGATGCATGCACTGTCAGTGCTCACCATCCTCGTGGCCTCCTCGAATGGTGACAGGACAGTGCATGCATCCCTGATCATGGCCCACTGGCGTGGGGAAAAAAAACCAAGCTCCCCTGACCCTGTCCTGGTGCCATAGTCGCACAGGTACTCATTGATGGCCCTCTGCTGCGTGTGCAGCCGCTGCAGCATGGCCAACGTTGAGTTCCACCTGGTGGGCATGTCACAGATTAGGCGGTTCTTGGGCAGGTTAAACTCCTTTTGGAGGTCCGTCAGCCGAGCACTGGCATTATATGACCGGCGGAAATGCACACAGACTTTCCTGGCCTGCCTCAGGACATCCTGTAAGCCCGGGTACCTGCCCAAGAACCGCTGCACCACCAAGTTAAGGACGTGAGCCAAACAGGGCACATGGGTCATTTGTCCCTGTCGGAGGGCAGAGAGGAGGTTGGTGCCATTGTCGCAAACCACCATTCCTGCCTTAAGTTGGCGTGGCGTCAACCACCTCTGAACCTGCCCCTGCAGAGCTGACAGAACCTCTGCCCCAGTGTGGCTCCTGTCCCCTAAGCACACCAGCTCAAGCACCGCATGGCATCTTTTGGCCTGCGTACTTGCGTAGCCCCTTGAACGCCTACGGAGCACCGCTGGTTCCGAGGAAGAGGCCATGGAGGAAGAAGAAGAGGAGGGGGTGGAGGAGAGAGGTGTGTCACAATCAGCATTTTGGAGGCGTGGTGGCGGAACAACCTCCAACACTACCGCACCTTGTCCTGCATCCTTCCCAGCTGCCAGCAGAGTCACCCAATGCGCCGTGAAACTTAGGTAACGTCCCTGTCCATGCCTGCTGGACCATGAGTCAGCGGTAATATGCACCTTACCGCTGACCGCCCTGTCCAGCGAGGCATGGACATTGCCTTCCACATGCCGGTAGAGAGCCGGAATCGCCTTCCGTGAGAAAAAGTGGCGTTTGGGTACCTGCCACTGAGGAACCGCACATTCCACAAACTCACGGAAGGGGGCAGAGTCTACCAACTGAAAAGGCAGCAGTTGAAGTGCTAGCAATTTTGCCAAGCTAGCATTCAACCGCTGGGCATGTGGATGGTTGGGAGCAAACTTCTTTCGGCGGTGCAGCAGCTGGGGCAGGGAAATTTGCCTGGTACAATCTGACGTCGGTGTACCAAAAGCAGATTGCCCACAAGTACTTGGCTGTGACACACCTAATTCTACACCTTCATTCCTCTCACTGCAGGTCTCAGAGAGGACTGAAGGTCTAGTGGGGTTGGAAATCTCAGCTGATGAGGAGCAAGGAGAGATCCTCTTTGTTCTTTGGTGTGGGTCTTTTAGATACGCTTGCCAACGAACTGCATGGCAGGTCAACATATGTCTGGTCAAGCATGTGGTACCCAAGCGGGAGATGTTTTGGCCACGCGAGATACGCTTGAGACATATGTTGCAAATAGCAGCGGTGCGATCTGATGCACTCGTCTCAAAAAAGGCCCACACCTGCAGCAGGGGGAGCATGACTGCCAGATTGCTGTCCTTCTTGGGCACCCCCTCTGTCCGTGCTCATGTTACTGCCTTCATCGAGCTCAGTATCATCATCAGAGCCTTCCAAACGCTGGGCATCCTCCTGGAGCATGTACCCAACACTGTGGTCAAACAGTTCGAGGGAATCCTCATGAGGACATGGTGGAGCTAGGGAAGGAGTCACTGATGACATTGAGCTGAGGGAAGAGGCCGCTGCTTTGCCAGACAAAGCACCCTGGGCATGGGTGAGAGAGGATGAGGAGGATGAGGACGGCTTGGTCATCCACTCGACCAAGTCTTCCGCATGTTGCGGCTCAACACGGCCAGCTGCCGAAAAAAAGGCCAAGCGTGTCCCATGGCCACGTGCTGATGAGGATGCACCGTCTCCACGACCAGCACTAGACACAGAGCCTGCTTGACCTCTCTTATTGGCTTGTGACTGTCTGCCTCTCCTTCTTGGCCTTCCAGACATACTAATGGCCTGTAGCTGCACTAAGCTGGGATAGAACACCTGTAATTTTCTTCAGGTAGCTTTATATACTGTAACCAGACAAGCCTGCCTGTCAGTAGGAAGATAACAGGAACGGATCTAGCTGAACACTGTGAGCAGGACGCACTGCACTAAATGTAAATAGCAGGAACGGATCTAGCTGAACACTGTGAGCAGGACGCACTGCACTAAATGTAAATAGCAGGAACGGATCTAGCTGAACACTGTAAGCAGGACGCACTGCACTAAATGTAAATAGTCTAGAAGATAACAGGAACGGATCTAGCTGAACACTGTGAGCAGGATGCACTGCACTAAATGTAAATAACAGGAACGGATCTAGCTGAACACTGTGAGCAGGACGCACTGCACTAAATGTAAATAGCAGGAACGGATCTAGCTGAACACTGTGAGCAGGACGCACTGCACTAAATGTAAATAACAGGAACGGATCTAGCTGAACACTGTGAGCAGGACGCACTGCACTAAATGTAAATAGCAGGAACGGATCTAGCTGAACACTGTGAGCAGGACGCACTGCACTAAATGTAAATAGTCTAGAAGATAACAGGAACGGATCTAGCTGAACACTGTGAGCAGGACGCACTGCACTAAATGTAAATAGCAGGAACGGATCTAGCTGAACACAGTGAGCAGGACGCACTGCACTAAATGTAAATAACAGGAACGGATCTAGCTGAACACTGTGAGCAGGACGCACTGCACTAAATGTAAATAGCAGGAACGGATCTAGCTGAACACTGTGAGCAGGACGCACTGCACTAAATGTAAATAACAGGAACGGATCTAGCTGAACACTGTGAGCAGGACGCACTGCACTAAATGTAAATAGCAGGAACGGATCTAGCTGAACACTGTGAGCAGGACGCACTGCACTAAATGTAAATAGCAGGAACGGATCTAGCTGAACACTGTGAGCAGGACACACTGCACTAAATGTAAATAGTCTAGAAGATAACAGGAACGGATCTAGCTGAACACTGTGAGCAGGACGCACTGCACTAAATGTAAATAACAGGAACGGATCTAGCTGAACACTGTGAGCAGGACGCACTGCACTAAATGTAAATAGCAGGAACGGATCTAGCTGAACACTGTGAGCAGGACGCACTGCACTAAATGTAAATAACAGGAACGGATCTAGCTGAACACTGTGAGCAGGACGCACTGCACTAAATGTAAATAGCAGGAACGGATCTAGCTGAACACTGTGAGCAGGACGCACTGCACTAAATGTAAATAGTCTAGATAGAAGATAACAGGAACGGATCTAGCTAAACTGAATACAGTGTATATATATATATATATGCAACACCTGGGATGCATATATATACACAATACACTGTAAGTGCAGCTAACTGACTGACTGTTCTGCCTAATCTATCTAACTCAAATCAAATGACACTGTCTCTCTCTCTCTCTCTATCTCTTAGCACACCGGAACACACACTACACAGGGCCGCCGTGCAGGCGGCCTTATATAGTGTGGGGCGTGTACTAAATCCCCTGAGCCATAATTGGCCAAAGCCACCCTGGCTTTGGCCAATTACAGCTCTCTCTACTGACGGCGCTGTGATTGGCCAAGCATGCGGGTCATAGTGCATGCTTGGCCAATCATCAGCCAGCAATGCACTGCGATGCCGCAGTGAATTATGGGCCGTGACGTGCCACACGAATTTGGCGCGAACGGCCCATATCGTTGGCAATTCGGCGAACGACCGAACAGCCGATGTTCGAGTCGAACATGGGTTCGACTCCAACACGAAGCTCATCCCTAGTGTTGGCCTTAACTGTTCAACCCCGCTTATGGATATGTTTGAGTTCAGAGCCACCAGGGTGGTTAATACGGAAGGTGTCTTTGAACCCTATAAGAATGGAGACAGCGATATTGGGGGACTATTTATGCGATTAAAAAATTTGGTTGTTTCAGAGATCCACACACAATGGGATATTGCTTTTTTAGAAACTTACGTTAAGAAACATATGGTACCCCGAAACCTTAGGTGGGATGTAGGCCCCCAGAAAGGAGAGAATGATTTAGAAGGCTGGTACAAACAGTCTCCTGAGGTTCCTACTCGAAAGAAAGGCCAGTAAATTAGCTAGACTCGATGAGAAAATCAAGCAGATTAAGGATAAACTCACCCCTTTCCAAACGGGAGAAGAGTATTTGGACAGATCCAAAGGCCTGCTTAAACTTTTAGAAAAAGAAGATAGAGAACAAAAAATGAAAAAAAGGAAGAAATTTAATAGGGATATAGCAGACTATGAGTCTCACCTAGTATTTGAATGGCAAAAGAAATTACTTGCCGAACAAAATGGGGAGGCCACCCAATTGATGGACATTACTCCATCCGTCGATAACCAGGCCATGACTAGTACTCAGAAGGGCCCATATGTTGCAAATAACTATGTTGCGGCACCGTCTCAGGGGGCACGCACGTTCCCGGGCAGGGCCCAACTACCACCCTCCCAGAAAATGAATGTTAGACGCTCTCCTATTCCTTATCCGCATTCTAGCCAAGCTGGATTGGGTGCACAATACACTCAGGAGGGACCTTCGCCTCAACAGCCATATAGACATAATTCACCCCACCGAGGATTTCAACGTGGCCGGGGAAGAGGCAACATGCAAGGCCCACCTTCAGCACGGGGGCGTTGTAGTGTTTCTAGAAACAACAGTAGTTACAACTATAATAATTACACAAATAATGGGCATCCACAAGGAGGCCATCCGGACCAGCGTATGTCTATCCCACCTCACCTTCGAGGCCCCGGATACGTCCGCCCCAACCATTATGGCGAACAACCTGTAGTTCATTATGAGGATAACTATAACACGGGTTATAATGTACCAGTTCAGAATAGTTTTGCACCTCTGGGGGATATGAGGTACCCAGAAGGAGATTTTCACCAACCACCCTCTGAAATCAGGGAGGGCAACGGCAGCTCCGGAAGGCAATATGCCCCTCGTCTCACTGAAGATACTGAAACCAACCAGTCTTATCAGCCTGGATATCAGAACTAGGATTTTCCCAGGGCACAAAAAGACTGGTAGAACTAAGAGAGGAACTAGAGGGGGAGGCGCATTAAGTCCAAAAAGACCAAGGACATAGATGGCAATGGGATTTTCAACCTTAGTTCACAAACTCTGACTGACTCTGAGATCAGAGTTCTGGACAAAGGTTTAAAATTTGCCCCACCCCAGAACATCAATAAGTTCCAAACGTATATGGACATCCATAAATACGTTAGAAAACTTAATATCCAAAGGTATATGGCTTCAAATTCTGCTAATCCCTCTAGAATTATGAACGATGGCTTCTCCCATTCAGGTTTGTCCAATGCGTCTCTGTTTAACCCCCCTGGTCACCTCTCTCCCTCTCTTAGAGTCTTTAGAGACTTGGCCTTAAAAGAATTGGACGATATGAATGTAAAACTCGTCAGGAATAAGGAGGACATTCAGTTGGGCATTGAGTCTTTGTGCAATAACAAACAACTCGTTATCCGCCCTGCGGATAAAGGGGGTGGGATTGTCATTCTGAATAAGAGTGATTATATGCATGAAATGTACCGTATTCTAGGTGATGACACGACCTATACCCGGTTACCATCTAATCCTAACGCTACTTACAAAATGGAGTTGGAGGTTCTGGTCACTAGAGGCCACAGCTCCGGCATTTTGAATAATAAGGAAAAGTCTTTTTTGATCCCTAGGGCACCCAGGGTACCGGTTATTTATTATTTACCGAAAATACATAAGAGTCTTGTTTGCCCCCCGGGACGTCCCATAGTCAGTGGGATAGATTCCATCACGTCCCGGGTGGGCAAATACATAGACTTCTATTTGCAACCATTGGTACGTACCATGAGGTCCTATGTTAAAGATACTCGTGATGTCATCAACCTCCTCTCGAACCATGTACCGAGGGAAGGGATGCTGCTGGTAACGGCTGACGTTACCTCCCTTTACACGGTTATCCCCCACCAATTAGGTTTGGAGGCCGTATCGGACCATCTCCACCGATTGTCCAATCTCCCGGAGGAACAAATTCGATTTATTATGTTACTGTTGGAATTTGCGGCAACGCACAATTTCTTTTGGTTTGACGGGAATTATTACCGTCAAGATAGGGGGGTTGCTATGGGGGCGAAATACGCCCCTAGCCTGGCGAATCTTTTCATGGCCAGGTGGGAGGAGGATGTCGTCTATGCCCAGCCAAGGCCTCAGGTGGCCCTGTGGGTTCGTTACATAGACGACATCCTCCTCCTGTGGGATGGCACAGCCTCTGATCTATCTGAGTATATGTGCTTTCTTAACAACAACGATAGGGGCATTCAGCTCAACTATGAAACTAGTCCATAACAGATCAACTTTTTAGATCTTACCATTTCTATCAATAACAACCAATTTGTCACTTCTACATATTTCAAACCGACCGATAGGAACTCCTTTATCCCCCATGATAGCTGCCACCATGCTTCATGGCTCAAATCTGTGCCTAAGAGCCAGTTCCTTCGGCTTAAGCGGAACTGCACAGATGTTGCCACCTTCCGGAATCAGGCACAAATCTTGACTCAGAGGTTTTTCGCCAAGGGTTATTCCCCAGATTTTGTGGCTAGCACATTGGATCAGGTTGAGAAAGTAGACCGTAAGAATTTACTTGTGGAGCGAGTTAGAGATCCGGTTGATGCTTCATTTCGTTGCCCTTTTATCACTGACTATTCCTGCCAACATTTTAGGGTTAAACGTATTATTAATAAATATTGGCATGTCCTCAGAAATGATAGGGTGCTGGCATCTATGTTGCCAGTCAAACCGCAGGTGGTGTTCAGGGGGGCACCTTCACTTAAGGACAAAGTGGCACCCAATATTTTTGATCCCCCAGTTTCGAGGCCTAGTTTCTTCTCTGAGCTGACAGGATATTTCCAATGTAGGAGAAGTAGAAGAACGATGAATTTTATCTCCACGTGCACACGCAAGTCCTACACCATTGAGCCCTTCATCACATGCTCTACCACGGCAGTAGTTTACTTGCTGCAGTGCCCGTGTGGCCTGCAGTATGTGGGCCGTACTAAAAGACCCCTGCAGGTGAGATTAAACGAGCATATTAATAATATCAGGAGAGGGTTCACAAAACACTCCGTGTCAAAACATTACCTGACAGCTCACCGTCGAGACCCCACAGGCACCATTTTTTGGGGGATAGACAAGTTTAAGCCCCATTGGAGGGGGAGTGTCCTGGTACGTAGCATCTCTAAATTAGAGATGGCCTGGGTTCATAAATTGAAGTCATATACCCCCTTTGGTCTTAACATCGATGTAGATGTTAACGCCTTTATAGACAACTCTTAGGGAGTAAGGGTTTTTTGATACCACTAGTCTCTTTTCTACTATTTCATTTCCCTTTTTTCAAAAGTGTAATGAGTCTGTCCTTAATGATATATGTTGAGTTTTATGATTAGCTGTTTTTGGAGTGCCCTCTCATTTCAGGGAAACGGTTTCCTAATTATACATAAATTAAACATCTTATATATGCATTTATGTTTATTGCTGAGGTTCTGACCCATTCTTTCATTTTTTATTTTTTTTATATAATTTTTATTATAATTTTTAATATATTTTTTTCTTCACACCTGAGGTCAAAATTATGAATTTTTGTGCACTTGTTTCTGTTACAGAAACATGTGTACGTAATAGACATTACTTATATATACATGCAGCCCTTTAATTATAAGGGGACTGCACGCATTTTCTTTATTATTTTTCTTTCCCTGTTTTGTTTTAACCAACCAATCTGTTGCAGTAGCAGTCCTGCAATCTTTTGGCCACTTATGTTTGGTTCTGATAGTCCTGACAAAGACGTTTTATATACCTTCTTTTTGCCCCAAACATCCATTACTAAGGTAACGTTTTGCCTTTGCCCATACTGTTTCCCTTAGACAAGATGGCGCTTTTATTTTGTTGTGGCAATGAGATGTTGTTGATGTGTCTATTTAAGCGGTGCGTCGGGACGCTGCTCACATCCCGTGACCACGTCCTGTTGTGACGAAACAACGTAGGGAGTAGGAGCTACGTCCCGACGACACCGCGATTCTCATACCCGGAAGACGCGGGCTACCTTGGAGCCGGCCGGCTTTTTCTCATACGCTTTTAAACTACAATGTTTCTGTAAGTGCAACCTTTATTTTTTATTCAATAAAACGCTGGATTTTATGCTATGTGGAGCACTTTGTTTTTTGCATGGTGACATTTCCATATTTGCTGATGCTGGTTGGAGAGAGTCCCTGGATTTGGATGCTGAGTGCCTGCTTTAAAGATCCCTGGCTGGGGATGCAGCCATCCGCCCCCTAGGTCTCCTGTAATTAAGAGACCAATTCTATCTGGTAAGAGGCAGCATTTTTTCAAGAGGTGGAGGTCTGTCTACGCACTCTATTTTCACCACAGCAAGATTCTGTTACAATATTTCACAGAGCACTTGGAGACAAGCCATATTTCATGCATGTTATTTTAACACGGATGGACTTTAATCAATACTGTTTTTTTTTGAGCTATGGACTTTTTTTGGGTTTATTTTCCTTTATTTCTATACTCTTTTTCTTTATCAATTTTGGTTTAGTTTTCATAGTCACAGATTTGTCACAATATTATTCCTTTATATATTTGAGATACTCTCTTGTTATTGATTGGGTCACGCAATATTGATTTTTCCATACGGACATAGTTAATAATATCTGTGTCCCATTCATTTTATAGTATTTTTAGTTCTGTTTATTTTTATAGTGCATATTTACATTGCTCAGCACTCCTTTAAAACTTATTCACTCAGTGATCACTATTCACCCTCATATTCCTATGAGGCTTTCTAGGCATTTGCCTGTTGTCACCTTCAGTTTTTAGCGCAACTTTTTGATTTTTATATTCAGTGGTTTTGCTAGTCACCCTAATTCCCAAGTATGTGAACTCGTCCACCCATTGAAGGGGGGGTACGTGTATCAGTGCGTGGAATCGAGGCATGCAGGGGGAAAAGTACTGACTTCCCCCAATTTGTACGGATTCCTGAGTACTGCCCCAACCGATCAAATAAAGCCAGTGCCACGCGAAGCGATGATGAGGCGTCTGCCAAGTACAGCAGGGTGTCATCCGCGTAAAGAGATCATTTTTCCTCGAGTGGTCCCACCATTATGCCCCTCACCCTCTTGTCTGCTCTTAGAAGGATGGTTAGAGCCAGAGACAGCAGGCATCCCATTTAGCGATGGGACAGAAGAGCAGGAGGGTATGCTAGTGGGGCAGATGTGCAGGGGGTACAGTGGTGGAATAAATGAGAAGGGGGTTCAGCGGTGGGACAGAAGAGCAAGGGGGTTACAGTAATGAGGCAAATGAGCAGGGGGTTACATTGGTAGGACAGAGGAGCGGGGGGTTCAGTGATGGGTCAAATGAGAAGGGGGTTATACTGGTGGGGTAGGGGGGCAGTGGTGGAACAGATGAGCAAGGGGGGTTCAGTGTTGTACCAGATGAGAAGGGGGTTACAGTGGTGGAAAAGATAAGCGGGGGGGTTCAGTGTTGGGGCAGATGTAAAAGGGGGTGCATTAGTGGGACAGATGAGCAGGGGGGTACAGTGGTGGGGCAGAAGAGCAGGGGTGGGGCAGAAGAGCAGGGGGTACAGATGTGGGGCAGAAGAGCAGGGGAGAACAGAGGTGGAGCAGAAGATCAGGAGGTACAGAGGTGGAGCATTAGAGCAGGGGGTACAGAGGTGAGACAGATGTGCAGGAGGTACAGTTGTGGGGCAGATGAGAAAGGGGGTTACAGTGGTGGGAGCGATGAGAAGGAGGTTTAGCGGTGGGGCAGAAGAATGGGGGTACAGCGGTGGGGCAGAAGAATGGGGGTACAGCAGTGGGGCAGATGTTTAGGGGGTATATTGGTTGAGCAGAAGTGCAGAAGGTACAGTGGTGGGAGATATGAGAAGGGGGTTCAGCGGTGAGACAGAAGAGTATAGTACAGTGATAGGGCAGATGAGCAGCGGTGGGACAGAATAATGGGGGTACAGTGGTGGGGCAGATGTTGAGGTGGTATATTGGTTGGGCAGAAGTGCAGAAGGTACAGTGGTGGGAGAGATGAGAGGGGGGTTCAGCGGTGAGAAAGAAGAGCACAGTACAGTGATAGGGCAGATGAGCAGGGGGTTGCAGGGGGGGTTCAGTGTTGTACCAGATGAGAAGGGGGTTACAGTGGTGGAAAAGATAAGCAGGGGGGTTCAGTGTTGGGGCAGATGTAAAAGGGGGTGCATTAGTGGGACAGATGAGCAGGGGGGTACAGTGGTGGGGCAGAAGAGCAGGGGTGGGGCAGAAGAGCAGGGGGTACAGATGTGGGGCAGAAGAGCAGGGGAGAACAGAGGTGGAGCAGAAGATCAGGAGGTACAGAGGTGGAGCATTAGAGCAGGGGGTACAGAGGTGAGACAGATGTGCAGGAGGTACAGTTGTGGGGCAGATGAGAAAGGGGGTTACAGTGGTGGGAGCGATGAGAAGGAGGTTTAGCGGTGGGGCAGAAGAATGGGGGTACAGCGGTGGGGCAGAAGAATGGGGGTACAGCAGTGGGGCAGATGTTTAGGGGGTATATTGGTTGAGCAGAAGTGCAGAAGGTACAGTGGTGGGAGATATGAGAAGGGGGTTCAGCGGTGAGACAGAAGAGTATAGTACAGTGATAGGGCAGATGAGCAGCGGTGGGACAGAATAATGGGGGTACAGTGGTGGGGCAGATGTTGAGGTGGTATATTGGTTGGGCAGAAGTGCAGAAGGTACAGTGGTGGGAGAGATGAGAGGGGGGTTCAGCGGTGAGAAAGAAGAGCACAGTACAGTGATAGGGCAGATGAGCAGGGGGTTGCAGGGGGGGTTCAGTGTTGTACCAGATGAGAAGGGGGTTACAGTGGTGGAAAAGATAAGCGGGGGGTTCAGTGTTGGGGCAGATGTGAAAGGGAGGTGCATTAGTGGGGCAAAAGTGCAGGGGAGTATAGAGGTGGAGCAGAAGAGCAGGAGGGGACAGAGGTGAGACAGATGTGCAGGAGGTACAGTGGTGGGGCAGATGATAAAGGGGTTACAGTGGTGGGACAGATGAGCAGGGGGGTACAGAGGTGGGGCAGATGTTTAGGGGGGTACATTGGTTGGGCAGAAGAGCAGAAGGTACAATGGTGGGAGAGATGAGAAGGGGATTCAGCAGTGAGACAGAAGAGTACAGTACAGTGATGGGGCAGATGATCAGGGGGTTACAGTGGTGGGACAGATGAGCAGGGGGGGGTTCATTGTTACAGTGGTGGAAAAGATAAGCGGGGGGGCAGTGTTGGGACAGATGTGAATGGGAGGTGCATTAGTGGGGCAGAAGGGAAGAGTAGGGGGTTACAGTGGTGGGGCAGAAAAACGGGGGTACAGAGGTGGGGCAGAAGAGCAGGGGGGTACAGAGGTGCAGGGGGTTACAGTGGCAGGGAAGAGGAAAAAGGAGATATATTGGTGGGAAAGATGAGCAGGGGGGTTACAGTGGAGAAGAGCAGGGGGAACAGAGGTGGGACAGAAGAGCAGGGGGAACAGTGGTGGGGCAGATGAGCAGAGAGATACAGTGGTGGGGCAGATGAGAAAGGGGGTACATTGTTGGGGCAGATGAGCAGGGGGAGTTACAGTAGTGGGACAGAAGAGCAGGGGGGGATTCAGTGTTGTACCAGATGAGAAGGGGGTTACAGTAGTGGAAAAGATAAGCAGGGCGGGTTCATTGTTCAGGCAGATATGAAAGGGGGTGCATTAGTGGGACAGATGAGCAGTTCCTAATATTCAGAGGTTCTCGCGTCCTATACCCCCTGACACCCTCTATGCGCACCACCCTGAGAGATTGGCGTCCAGGCTTGGCTATAGAAAAATACAAACCAACTGAGCATTCCCCGAATGCCCCGATATGGCTGAATCCAAATTTACCCCACATATATAGACTCCCAGACCCTTATGCATGGACCAAATACGGCATAAAAACTCTATCACAAATAGTGTCACAAATGTCATTATTATTATTTCCACGCTCTTCATGCACCATGATTCAGTCGGGGCTGGAGAGAACACTCAAAACTAACTGTGCAGAGAAATCTACTTCACAGCTATACGCACACTTGGTCTCAGTGTCGTTGCCACCTCTTGATAAACTCTGGTCTCGCTGGCAGCATGACATACCCACTCTTGACAACGATGATTGGGATGACGTTTGGGATTTCCCTTTTAGCTCTTTAGTCTCTATACGTGATACTTTAGTGCAATTCAAAATCGTACATAGAGCATATTTCACTCCACACAGGCTCCATATGTTGAATATTTTAAATAGATAGGGGGCGCTAGAGGCTGTAAAATACTAAATTAAGTGCAAAAAAGAGCAAATGAAAAACTTCTCAGTATAGAGTGGAAGATGAAGAAAAGGGGTATATAACCATATACCAGGGGTGTGGGACTTTGTGTGAAGCATATGACAGCCCAAAGAATGATAGGGTGAATATAAAGGAATTTTATTGTACATTGCATAATACATACAAATTCAATATAGCACAGGTAATTAAACATACAAAGGTATTAAGACTATTAAGCACAATTCATAATGAATATGCTGGTAACATTAAGGGTATGCATGATTCACAATGATGACTCTACATTGATAATAAATAGGTCATATCAAAAGGTAAAGATATTCGGTAAAAATATTTTTAAAATTCCCATGTTCACCGTAAAATACAGATGTATGCCATTGATAAGAAAGAATATAGCCTGCAGGACCTATGGTCTCACTAGCCTGTAGGGGTACAGAATACGTAATTAACTTGAAGTTCTTGTAACACTAGTGGAAACGCGTCACTCAGAAGCTCTACGCGTTTCGTGGCTTCTGCCACTCATCAGGAGCAGGTGCGTGTGGTTACTATAAAATTAAGAAATTTTGTTAGAAAGTTAGACAAATGAAAACCAGTAAACATATGAGGGCACGGTTTAGGGGTACACCTGGAACTCCCATAACCAATGCTTACTTACTCAGGATGGGCCTGTTGAAGGAGTGGCGGCGAGGCCCCACAGACGGTCCGGGAAACAATCCCACACCGGGAGCTGAGGTGGACAGCAACGCGGACAGGGGATGGGCGGCACTCACGGCAGGCATGCAAACCGAGGACATTCTGAGAGTGAAGGGACAATAGTGAGCAGGGAATGAAAGGGGAGGGAAAGGGGGGAGGAGGGGAGGGGGGAGGAAGAGGGAAGGAAGAGGGACAGGAAGGGGGAAAAAGGGGGGGGAGGGGAAAAGGGGGGGGGGTTTGGTTTGGAAAAACAAGACAACAGAGGGAAAAGGGGGAGGAAGAACTTCCAGAGATCAAGGAAGGTGAAGTGACAGAGAGGGGTGGTGTGGGGTGGGTGGATGAGGGAAGTGGAGCCGGACAAAAGTAGTGATATAACAGTGAGAGGTGCCAATTACCTTGTGTTTCGGAGGAGCCCAATGAAGGGAACCAGAATGACCAATGGAAAAGCAAACCAAGTGATGGGTAGTGTGTGGGAAGCCTCGATTGTCATGACCACCCGAGAAGCGCCCCTAAATAGCCCGCCGCGGTGATGTCCACCAATGTCACGCCGTGGGGTGGGGGGAGGCGCGCCAGGCACCGATTGGCCGCTTCCGGCCAGCGGTACGCGGCAAGCCCTCCCATAGCCCACGAGTATGGTAAACACAGTCTGTGCGCGATGGCGTCAGAACGGCGCCCCGCGCACAGCAAGTGGAGCGTGACACCGACACGTATTGGCAGCACATCCGCCCCCCCAGGCCGTTGATAGACGGCGGGGGAGGGGGGGAACGCCCGCAAAGCGCGTCGCAGCCCCCGGGATGAGGAAGAAACCAGACCGCAGGACGGCCCAGCACTCCCCCCACAACAACAGCGCCCAAACTGGGCTGGTTAAACAGTTGAAATAATAATGGATTAGGGATCTCAAGCAGAAAAAAATATAAAGAGAATGTGGATATTATGATGAATGATTAGCAAGGTTAAAGTTACAAATACATAAATCAGGGGAGACTATACATAGGTCATTAATGGCAGAAGGGTGTGTATAATCTAAAATGGTAGAGCTAAATCAAATGCTTCCATCCCTGTTTGTATAAACAACAATTGAGGAAAAAAGGGGGGGAGAGAAGAAATTAAGGGACTTTTAGGAAGCCATGATCTGGTGAAATCATGTATTTCCATCCCTCGGGACTTTTAATGATATCATGACCTGGTAAGGACATAGACATCCATCCCATTTGTATATTGAAGAAAAGGGGTATATAACCATATACCAGGGGTGTGGGACTTTGTGTGAAGCATATGACAGCCCAAAGAATGATAGGGTGAATATAAAGGAATTTTATTGTACATTGCATAATACATACAAATTCAATATAGCACAGGTAATTAAACATACAAAGGTATTAAGACTATTAAGCACAATTCATAATGAATATGCTGGTAACATTAAGGGTATGCATGATTCACAATGATGACTCTACATTGATAATAAATAGGTCATATCAAAAGGTAAAGATATTCGGTAAAAATATTTTTAAAATTCCCATGTTCACCGTAAAATACAGATGTATGCCATTGATAAGAAAGAATATAGCCTGCAGGACCTATGGTCTCACTAGCCTGTAGGGGTACAGAATACGTAATTAACTTGAAGTTCTTGTAACACTAGTGGAAACATGTCACTCAGATACGTCGGAGCGGTACGTGGTCACATGTCCTTTTTGTCTTACAACATCCGGATCCTCTGCCTGTCTCTCAGTGCGGGCTGGAACGCACGCCGGCTAGGATGAGATACGAAGGGTCTTTTTGGACTTTAAAATTATCCTGACATACGAGCAGCCCCAGTGCCGGGTAGGCACCTACCAATGTAAGCGGCCATTTGGCTATTTTTATATTCAACTTTTAATAAATGGTTTTACGCTATGGAGACTGTTTTTGTTTCCTATATATCCATATCTTGAACGAGTGTGACGGGAACGATCCATGCCTAAAAAACCATCCATTTGTCTAGCCGTCCATGTGAGCAGGCATAATCCTGCACAAGCGCTAGTGACTCTCTTTTTGATTAAAGGAGTCATTGGTATCTGGTAAGCAGATATCTATTACTTCAAGGTGTATTCTTTTTTCTTCTGGTGACGGAATTTCCTTTAACAGCAGCAAGATTTTGGCACTTTTGCAAGATATCACTTCAACTACTTATTTTATGGGGGCAATTAATCACTACTATTGTCATCACTTTAATGTGTAGTACAAATGTTAATTGACAGTGTTAGAGTTTGTTTATCTTCCACTCTATACTGAGAAGTTTTTCATTTGCTCTTTTTTGCACTTAATTTAGTATTGTACAGCCTCTAGCGCCCCCTATCTATTTAAAATATTTCACTTTTTGATTTGTTTCAAAAAATTGGGGGAGCAGCTTGTTCTAGGTTGCCATACATATATTAATTTTTAAATTTTGTTTTCACGTTTTTGATGATATGTGATTCACTTATGGTTTTTTGAATCTTTGACACCACTGGCGCGGAGGTTATTGTTTTCCATATGTTGAACCCTGACTGTCCCGCAGAGCGTTGGAGATGTGGAATCTCACCAGGAGATTTCTCACATATTTTCTGGCACTGCCCTAAAATTCAGCAATATTGGAGGGAGGTGCTTGACATGATAAACAGAGTCGCATCTATCACACTGCCAAAAGTAATGGAGGTTTGTCTTTTGGGACTGATTGAAACATTTGTACCAACTATAGCGAAACGCACACTAGTGGGGTTGTTACTCTTCTACGCCCGGAAAAATATAATACAATGGAAGAAACCCACCCCCCCTCTTTGATGCAATAGAAACGTCTGGTTAATAACCTCCCTTTATATAAGGACACATACACGAATAGAGGATGCCCGATGAAATATGATAAGGTCTGGCATACTTGGTTAGCTGAACCAGAAACGGCCTAGCTGAGACTCAGCAATGATCTGAGATGATATGGAGATAGGAGTCTTGAGATCCTAGAACAGGGAGGGATTTTGACTCTTCTGAGGTCCTGAGATGAGGATGGGGAGAAACGTACCACTCAGATGGTTAATTATGCGATAAACACCACACACCCGCAGAAATGTAATATGCTGGCTTGAACTGTTGTACGGATGTATCATAGCACTTGAGTTGTATGTGTATTGTTTGTACTGGAAAATGCAATAAAAATATTTAAAAAAAAAAGAGGAAGACTTAACTTCCTCTTTAAGGAGTGTTTGACCTTGTTTAAACAGGAAGCAAGAATCTTAGCTAGAATTTTGATGTCCACGTGTAGTAATTAAATTGGACAATAGGAGTCGGTAATGTTGGTCTTTACCTGGTTTGGGAATAACTATAATTTGGGCTTCCTGCATGGAGGGTGGGAGAATACCGGAGTCATACTGGAGTATTGGTAACGGGCATGCAGTTTGGGAATGAGAACTTTAGAGTATGTGGTATAAAGTTCAAGGGGTAAGCCATCTGAGCCCAGAGCTTTGGATTTGGACAATTGTGATATTGCAGTAGTGACCTCAGTTGAAATGAGTGCCTCTAGAAGTGTTACTTGATCTTCCGTAAGGTGGGGAAATGGTATGGTTGGTACAGTAGTCTTGTGTGGCTTGTAGAGATGGGGTGTCTATTAAATAGCTCTTCTAGTTCTTGCAGCTTATGGGTTGTAAGTTGAAGTATTTGTTTAGAGGAGATTTTGAGTCCATTTATCTGAGTGGATAAAATCATGTGGGCGTGCAGTTTAAATGCCTCCCACACCATCCCAAAGGGAGATATTCCTTGATTAGTATTGAAATAAAATTTAAATTCCCCAAATACAGTGCCTTGCAAAAGTATTCACCCCACTTGGCTTTTTACCTATTTTGTTACATTACAGCCTTTAGTTCAGCGTTTTTTTGTTTTTTTGTTTTAAATCAGAATTATATGTGATGGATCAGAACACAATAGTCTAAGTTGGTGAAGTAAAATTAGAAAAATATATACATAAAACTATTTTTCAGAAAAAAAAAAAAAACTGATAATTGGCATGTGCGTATGTATTCACCTCCTTTATTATGAAGCCCATAAAAAGCTCTGGTGCAACCAATTACCTTCAGAAGTCACATAACTGGTAAAATGATGTCCACCTGTGTGCAATCTAAGCGTCACATGATCTGCCATTACATATACACACCTTTTTGAAAGGCCACAGAGGCTGCAACACCTAAGCAAGAGGCACCACTAACCAAACACTGCCATGAAGACCAAGGAACTCTCCAAACAAGTAAGGGACAATGTTGTTGGGAAGTACATGTCAGGGTTAGGTTATAAAAATATCCAAATCTTTGATGATCCCTAGGAGCACCATGAAATCTATCATAACCAAATGGAAAGAACATGGCACAACAGCAAACCTGCCAAGAGACGGCCACATACCAAAACTCACGGACCGGGCAAGGAGGGCATTAATCAGAGAGACAGCACAGAAACCCTGGAGGAGCTGCAGAGTTCCACAGCAGAGACTGGAGTATCTGTACATACATGTACATAGGATGCCGTACGCTCCATAGAGTTGGGCTTTATGGCAGAGTGGCCAGAAGAAAGCCATTACTTTCATCAAAAAACAAAATGGCACGTCTTGAGTTTGCGAAAAGGCATGTGGGAGACTCTCAAAATGTATGGAGGAGGTGCTCTGGTCTGATGAGACTAAATTTGAACTTTTTGGCAATCAAAGAAAACGCTATGTATGGTGCAAACCCAACACATCACATCACCCAAAGAACATCATCACCACAGTGAAACATGGTGGTGGCAGCATCATGCCATGCTGTAGGGATGTTTTTCAGCAAGTGGGACTGGGAAACTGGTCAGCGTTGAGGGAAAGATGGATGGCGCTAAATACATGGATATTCTTGAGCAAAACCTGTACCACTCTGTGTGTGATTTGAGGCTAGGACGGTGGTTCACCTTCCAGCAGGACAATGACCCCAAACACACTGCTAAAGTAACACTTGAATGGTTTAAGGGGAAACATGTAAATGTGTTGGAATGGCCTAGTTAAAGCCCAGACCTCAATCCAATAGAAAATATGTGGTCAGACTTAAAGATTGCTGTTCACAGGTGCAAACAATCCAACTTGAAGGAGCTGGAGCAGTTTTGCAAGGAGGAATGGGAAAAAATCTCAGTGGTAAGATGTGGCAAGCTCATAGAGACTTCCCCAAAGCGACTTGGAGCTGTGATAGCTGCAAAAGGTGGCTCTAAAAAGTATTGACTTTATGGGGGTGAATATTTATGCACATTGACTTTTTCTGTTTTTTTGTCATATTTGTTGTTTGCTACACAATTAAAATAAAAAAATCTTCAAAGTTGTGGGCATGTTCTGTATATTAAATGATGCAAATCCTCAAACAATACATTTTAATTCCAGGTTGTGAGGCAACAAAACACAAAACATGCCAAGGGGGGTGAATACTTTTGCAAGGCACTGTATATCACTTTGATCCCCTAGAGCTGACAACCAGTAGGGGTTCAATCTCCATGTGGGAGTTGGAGAGGATATAAGCAATAAGGCTGTCATCCAGTATGGGGTGTGATCAGATAGGATCCTGGGGCAAACCCTACTCCTGTCACTTTGGGTAGAAGGGTTTTTGAGACTAGTATAAAATCTTTATGTGACATGGTGTTGTGACTCAATGAACAACATGAATATGCCTTTGTAGATGGGTGTTTGTATTCCCAGGTGTCCCCCAAGGCAAAATCAACCAATATGCGGTGTAATCTGGTGTGCTTTGGGGGATTTACAGTCGGGTCATTTTGCCCTACTCGATCTAGGACGGGAGTCAGTCATATTGAAGTCCATCAATCCATACAACCAGGACCATCGGATATTGGGATATAAAGGCTACACCTTCATTAACTTCATCCGAGTTGTAGGGATGGGGAACATAACATCCTAAGATTAAAAGTGGAGAGCCACCTATAGCAGCATGTAGAAAAATGAAACTGCCCTGTCGGTCCGACTGCAGTAAAATAAATTCAAAGGGGACATTTTTTTGCAATAAGGATAGAGACTCCTCTGGATTGGTGTGTATCAGCTGCATGATAGACCCATCTGTTATGGCAATTTCTACCTACCTCACTTATATGCTTAACGATATATACCATTACAACCTTGTCTATATAACCAATGCGGTTGCAGCTATAACCCATGAAATCAATAAGGAAATGATGATGGTGCTGGAATACAAAGATCTAATTCATTTATACAGAAAAGAAATGTTAGAATAATCAGATATTACCAAATATAACATAGATGATACAACTTTAAATGCAGTGGTGTTACAAATACAGTTTTGCCAATGGACAAATATAATTTAGGGTACACACAAAGAAAGTAAAGGGAATACAGTAATGGAAATATGATACACAGATAGACCTTACGTGTCCATGCTTGCAACCGATCATGAGGCTAAGAGAGAGGCCAGTGATCTGTGTTCCAATATATACCCTTGCAAAAGTCCACCCCTCCTTAACTCCTTCCAGGTAGAAACACCCCCTCTCACATATCCTAAGACCTTGCCACATTAACTCAAGATTTAACGGGAGAGCAGCTGTACGCTTAACTTTGTCATGTAACCCCCGGACATTCAACGTTAAAAATGTAATGAGTCATGGGACGTATAGGTACCATATATAAGGATACTGTATAAGTTCAAATGGCAGAGCATAGGCATAACAATTAATTTGTACGAGCAAAGATAAATCATCATGTGCATAGCATCATGTGAGGAACATAACCATAAACCACATATACGATCAAAGTGCAAAAAGAAAAAAAAAAAAACAGTTGTTCAACATGAACATTTCCCATCCCACCCAGCTCTGTACCACCCCAACTTGGCTGGAGCATACAGTGGGGACGGAAAGTATTCAGACCCCCTTAAATTTTTCACTCTTTGTTATATTGCAGCCATTTGCTAAAATCTTTTAAGTTAATTTTTTCCCACATTAAAGTACACACAGCACCCCATATTGACAGAAAAACACAGAACTGTTGACATTTTTGCAGATTTATTAAAAAAGAAAAACTGAAATATCACATGGCCCTAAGTATTCAGACCCTTTGCTCAGTATTTAGTAGAAGCACCCTTTTGAGCTAATACAGCTATGAGTCTTTTTGAGAAAGATGCAACAAGTTTTTCACACCTGGATTTGGGGATCCTCTGCCATTCCTCCTTGCAGATTCTCTCCAGTTCTGTCAGGTTGGATGGTAAACGTTGGTGTACAGTCATTTTTAGGTCTCTCCAGAGATTCTCAATTGGGTTTAAGTCAGGGCTCTGCCTTGGCCATTCAAGAACAATCACGGAGTTCTTGTGAAGCCACTCCTTTGTTTTTTTAGCTGTGTGCTTAGGGTCATTGTCTTGTTGGAAGGTAAACCTTCGGCCCAGTCTGAGGTCCTGAGCACTATGGAGAAGGTTTTCGTCCAGGATATCCCTGTACTTGGCCGCATTCATCTTTCCCTCAATTGCAACCAGTTGTCCTGCCCCTGCAACTGAAAAACGCCCCCACAGCATGATGCTGCCACCACCATGCTTCACTGTTGGGACTGTATTGGACAGGTGATGAGCAGTGCCTGGTTTTCTCCACACACACCGCTTATAATTAAGGCCAAAAAGTTCTATCTTGGTAGCATCAGACCAGAGAATCTTATTTCTCACCATCTTGGAGTCCTTCAGGTGTTTTTTAGCAAACTCCATGCGGGCTTTCATGTGTCTTGCACTGAGGAGAGGCTTCCGTCGGGCCACTCTGCCATAAATCCCCAACTGGTGGAGGGCTGCAATGATGGTTGACTTTCTACAACTTTCTTCCATCTCCCGATTGCATCCCTGGAGCTCAGCCACAGTGATCTTTAGGTTCTTCTTTACCTCTCTCACCAAGGCTCTTCTCCCCGATAGCTCAGTTTGGCCGGACGGCCAGCTCTAGGAAAGGTTCTGGTTGTCCCAAAAAATAATATAAAATTACTGCGCTTCCCTCTAACACCAAGCTGCAGTTCTAATTCTTAGGTGTAGAATAAAATAAAGTATATAAAAGAACCGCTTAGCGCGGTTCTTTTATATACTTTATCTGGTTGTCCCAAACATCTTCCATTTCAGGATTATGGAGGCCACTATGCTCTTAGGAACCTTAAGTGCAGCAGAAATTTTTTTGTAACCTTGGCCAGATCTGTGCCTTGCCACAATTCTGTCTCTAAACTCTTCAGGCAGTTCCTTTGACCTCGTGATTCTCATTTGCTTTGACATGCACTGTGAGCTGTAAGGTCTTATATAGACAGGTGTGTGGCTTTCCTAATCAAGTTCAATCAGTATAATCAAACACAGCTGGGCTCATATGAAGGTGTAGAACCATCTCAAGGATGATCAGAAGAAATGGACAGCACCTGAGTTAAATATATGAGTGTTACAGCAAATGGTCTGAATACTTAGGACCATGTGATATTTCAGTTTTTCTTTTTTAATAAATCTGCAAAAATGTCAACAATTCTGTGTTTTTCTGTAAATATGGGGTGCTATGTGTACATTAATGAGGAAAAACATGAACTTAAATGATTTTAGCAAATGGCTGCAATATAACAAAGAGTGAAAAATGTAAGGGGGGTCTGAATACTTTCCGTCCCCACTGTATATTCCCTGAACCCGAGTATAATAACAATCGTGCAGCATATAAAACATACTGGAGGTATATGGCTTAGGTAATGTAAAAAAGTATAAAGAGTCAATATTGGCATAATCCAAAAAGAAAGAAGAAAAAAAAAAACATTGCTAAGGGGGTGACTTCTTCACTGAAAAGTGCGTGGTGGGGTAGTGTCCAGAGAGTAGTGCTCCACAAGAGTCTACTTGAAGAGGCTGCTTGAAAAAGGGTAGGATAAGTGAGCAAACAGTATCCATGGCCAGAGTTCCTGTAGCAAAAGTATATGGTAACAGAGCCTTTTAGGTTACAAAGCTTTCACGGAGGAATATAATCTTTGAAAAAACGTGAGCAGTGAGATTGCATATCTCAGAATAATGGGATAGTCTGCAATTGTAATCCAGATTTGCAGATAAAAAGAAAAAAAGGGGGAGAGAAAAGGGGGAAGGGGGACAGATAAATGTCTATAATATTCGGGGTCAAATGGTACAGTCTATTGGGTTCTGAAAGGGGCAGCAAAGGTGCGACTGAAAGTACTCACGGAAATCTTTGGCTGAAGGAGTGGTCAGGCAGGATGGGTGCGTTGATCTAACCATTTCTGTATCATCAAAGAATTGCACCCGACCGTCATCTTCCACTCACAGATGTGCGGGATATACAATGGCGTACTTCAGGTGTTGGATGCACATGCATCTTAACTTTTTGAAATCTGGATCTTTGCCGCTGTACTTTGTTGGAAAAGTCAAAAAATACTGCCAGATGAACATTCCCGAAAGGAATGCTCTATTTTCTCTGCTAAGGCGGAGTATTTTATCCTTGAAATTAAGACATTTTGAGATAAAAGTACAGGGTGGAGCGCCTGGAGGAGGGGGCCGTACGGGGATACAGAGCGCTCGTTCCACCACAAACATGTCAGAGAATGCTTCCCTACTGTAGGTGGTATTTAGTAGGTTCTCCAGGAAGCTCGCCGAATCTGATCCCTCCACTTTCTCCGGAAGACCGATAAATCTGAGATTGCATTGGCGAAGACGATTTTCCATATTGTCCTGCTTGGCACTTAGTTATTGCAGTTGGTGCTGCACATTATCAGTAGTGTGCTGTAGGGGTTGTAAGATATCCTCCGTTCTGCTGATATGGGCATTGGTCTTGGATACCCGATCCCTGAACTTAGACATGTCTTGGCGTATGAGTAAAATATCATTCTTCACTTCATCAATTTTTTTTTTTTTTAAACAAGAAAAAACACTTCATCGATTTTGGCTCTGAGAGTATTCTGGCATGTGAAGATAGCCTCTAGGACTTTGGTGGTGTGAGCCGCAGGTTGCTCCATATCAGAGGAGGTACCAGCGCCATCTTCGGCCTGTTGGTCTTTTTCTTGCAGGTGGAAATTAGCGAGCTGACTGCTGGTCTCGGTGGCTTTTTGTTGGGCGGGGACATAATCCTCTTTGGTCTAGATGCCCATAGAAACTGATTAGGTTGATAAAATCCACAGATTAGTGATCAGGAGAGAGGATACAGGATTAGTAGCAAGCAGAGCTCTCACTACCCTTATCCCACCGTGCTCCAGGCCACGCCCTCCTTTTTTATGACTTTAACAGCAACAGTCTTACCCATCAGTGTATTACCCATGTTCACTTGAGTATGTTGACTTTCTTCTGATGCACTTCTACTGACCAACTCCTCCAGATGGCCACAGGATGAAACTACAGCAGACATCTCCGGCCGTTTAGCACCCTTTGCAGGCACAACGGAATTTATTCTCTGTTGCCAGGGATGACTGCAAACATTTTTATACAGGAATCTGGGCTTGCAGACAAAGACTTTTGCCAGCAACATTATCTCCCGCTGTATTCCGCAACCGGGGACAAGAAAAAATGCTGTGCCCCAGTTGACCACATTCCAGGGATGGTACTTGGCAACTTCCTCCCATTGCTTTGGGGGACAGCACTCTCTCAGCTGCACTTTGCTGGCTCTCCCAAACACAGCCTTCTCTCTCCATGAAGCTGTGTTGCTTTAAACTTGCCATAATCCTCTGTAGGTAATACCTTTGTCTTGCGGTCCATATGTCTGACATCACAGGCCTTGCTATGGGCAACCGCACTCCTCTCAAACTTCTGGTAAGCATGTTGCTCACTCCTGGCACTTAGAGCAGGCTTCCCAAATACAGATGCAGACCTTTGCTTTGCTAGATAACTTTGCACTGGAGGCTGGGACAAAGTGTACTTGGAGACAGCATGCCCCCACTCACTGCAACGCAAACAGAGCTCTTCCCTCAGTGTCTTGTTCAGGCTTCCCACGCTGCACATTGATAGCTGGTCTCCTTGCACCAGCGTTGCTAGGGACAACAGCAGCCATCTCTCGCCTTGCTGAACTCTGTTCAGGCATATATGGGGCTCTTCCTGGCAGTAACAATCCCTCCAGCCACAGGGCTCGGTCTCTCATCTCAGTCCACCTTCCTTCCTTTTTTAGTTTTGATCTGTAATGTCATTTTCCTTTGCATGCCTCATCCTTGCAGTCACTCCAAAACACTTTTGCGCATTCCTCTGCCCGCATCCTCCTCCATATGTGAGCACTAGCATCAAATGTCGAGCTTTAAGGACACCACCGCTCACTTTTTCTTAAGGGCTTTCGTTGCCCATTTTTCTATAAAAGAAAGTTAAAAAAAAACTGCTTCAAGTGAACCACAACATTAAATGTCTGTAAATAAACTTGTTTCAGATCATTTCAAATTGTGTTCCATGTTAGGTCTTTTATGAAATTATTTTGCAGTATTTAATTAGAACATATAGACTTATTTTGAGTGTTTCGATTTTGATTACTGCAATACAAATTTAAATTACTGTGAAAAGAGACATATGCTAATTGGCTGAGGTGTCATGACATGCTAGATAAAATTAAATTTTCTTAAAATATTTGTCATTACCTTACATTAGGAAGAGGATTTAACCCCACATTTTCTCACATAGACCCGGTATGTAGAAGTGAAAATGTATTCCACTGACTATACTTAGAGTATCTCCACTTTTGTTGAATAAAAAGCATCCCCCTCTGGCTGAACTATGTACATTGCAGGGTTTTTACAAACTTTGTTGCAGATTCCTACCTTTTGTTGTTCTGAAAAAATAGCATTTTTTTTGGCTGTGTCTGTATGGGAGTGGTTTTATACTTATCAGCTGCTGCACTTGCAGGGCTCTAGTGAGGAAAGTGGCAGGGACTGCATCCCTTTAGATGTGATTTTCCTTTGCAAATGTCATTTTGGTGAGATACTCTCAGAGGATCCTCAAAATCTGTTGTGTATCTTAGTGCAGGCTTCTAGGAAAATCGGTAAGCCAATCGCACAAGCAGGAAATTACATTTCTGGGGGCCTTCTGTACACCATCTGTGTACAGAGCACCTGCAGCGCTGTCATTTTCTGTAAATGCAATATGACTATATTGCATTGCATTTACAGAAAATGACAGCGCTGCAGAACAGGTAATTTTTAATAACATTCAATTACAATATGACTTGTGTCGCAGTTGTACTGTATATGCTATATATTTTTTATATATATATATATATATATATATATATATATATATATATATATATATATAATTTTTTTTTTCTTTCATTTTTTTTTCCCATGAAAGTGAAATTACCCTTTAACAGTGTTCTGCCATCTGTTTTAGGAAAGGGAAGCTGGAGCGAGAATCGCTACTTCGAACTAAAGCAATGCGAGAGAGGGAAGAAAAAATGATCATTAAGAAGTATAAGTACACCGTTCTGAGAGTCAGATTTCCAGATGGGTATTTACTGCAAGGTTAGAAGTCTTTTGTTTTGTTTTTTCTCCTCTCAGTATACAGTAAATAGGAATAATTTGTATGACATTAGTCTGCTGTATAGTAGACAAAATACAAGCACTTATTATAGTAGCATTCCTTTTAACACAAACTTCACTACAGAGGGAACTTAAAAACAGACAGGAATGGGGATGCATACGCGGCATCTGATGATGGCGGATGTGTAATTCCTCCGCTCCGATCCCCGTCGCCTTCCACAAGCTCCCACACAGCGAACGGAAGCTACATCCACCTCGGGAGAACCCATACCGGACTGTAAAACTCTCCAGGCAACCCATGGTGAAGTACAGGCCGATGCAAACGGCTCCATCACACACCCCGGAGCTGCGGCCTACACACACACTGGATCGCTTCCTGTACAGGCCCGAATCCCCGGCCTCGATTATGCAGAGTGCCCGTTGGCTCCAGCGGAAGCACACAAGGAGGTAGGAGACATCCCCCTGCTATTTGCACCCATTTCAAACACAGAGATGTCAGCCCCCCTCACAGTTGAAATACTGGACGCTTAGCTGCAGTCTCTCCTGCAAAACATGACATGCACTTTCACCAGAGATGTGGGAAAACTGGCACAAGAACTGAGGGGGGAGATAATCTACATAGGAGAACGTACTGATCACTTAGAAACTAAATTTGATGATCTGATACAATACGTTCAAGTCCTAGAAGAGGACAATGCAGGCTTAAAACAATCTTCCAGCTTCAATCCCAACAAGAGGATTTCAACACCTTAGCCCCCCAAATACCTGACATAGATTGGCACCTAGACAGAGCGCACAGTTTGCTGGCTCCCAAGCCCCCTGTAGGGGCGAACCCCAGGGATATCATAGTACGTTTCCACTACTATGATAGCAAATAAGCCTCATCTATGACTGCTCGCAACAAACCACGGCTAGAATTTAAGGGTGCAAAAATGCTAATTTTCAGCAATTTATCACCCATAACCCTCACTAAACGTCGCAGCTTTCGCTCGGTGACAACACACCTGCAAAACCATCAAATTTCATATTGCTGGGGTTTCCCTTTCCGCTTATCCGCTTCACGACATGGCACCCAATTTTCCATGAGGGATCTTCTGGAAAGTGAGGCATTCATACGCAATCTGGGCCTTCCACCACTACCAGACGAGGAACCCATACCACTTCCTGCAACACCTAAGCCTGTGTCCAATCCAGGTAGGATCTGGACCCCTGCTCACCAGAAACCGCAGAAGAACTTCTCAACACCCCAACGACGCCCCTTCCAAGATCCCAACTTGAGGACTCCCCCTTTGACATTTTTGTTTGATTTTGCTTCGGCCCATGCCGTACTGAGTTCCCCCTGATTTTGGGAGTTTACCACCCATACCCATGGGTTGACTCTATGATGGTCCATGTTCCAAAATTTTTTACCAGCTTTCACATATTTTGCTCGAAGACGGTGGGGGATCACTCCAGACAAGTTGGAGCCCCCCATGCGCCTCCCTTTGATTCACGGCCAAGGCTGTGGAATCCTGAGCGGTCCTAAACCCTCAGGCTATGGTTTCAAAAATGTTGTTTTTATAGGTCCTTTTTTGACTTATTGTTCATTTTTTGTTTTTTTTTCTTTGTTGCTCGAACCTTTTATTGCTGATTTTCAATGATACTTTATGTTACCTCATGCTTTCCCCCCACAGGATACACCATGGACTTTATGTTTTTTTTTCTTACTTTTGTTTTTGACTCTAATTGGTTTCTAATGTTAACTACAGCATAACCATGTGATACCACTATGGATTTATGTGTTCTTACGTATAATGTGAAAGGATTGAACTTCATTCATAAAAGATGGCTAGCCTTGAAACAGTTCAAATCATCAGCTGCTGATATAATCCTGGTCCAAGAGACTCACTTTCGCCCTGGGGGATCCTTTAAGTTTGCTGCAAAACATTTCCCTATGTCATTTACAGCCTCTGACCCTTCCAGTAAAGCAGACGTGGCTATATTGATCAAAAAATCATGTCCCCTGAGAGTGAAATCCTCATTTATGGACCCCCATGGTAGATACATTGTCCTGGACTACGATTATCTCTCACGCTCTTTTGCTATAGTCAATATTTAAGCTCCCAACTCAGGCCAAATTCAGTTTCTCACTGATGTGCTTGGCAAACTTGGAAAATATGCTCAACCATTCATGATTGTCTGGGGTGATTTCAACATGACAATGTCCCCTAGAAGAGACAGACGCACACTATTTTCTACAACCTCCTCTTCTAAGGTAGAACGTCAATCCAAATCATCAGATCTTACAACTTACTAGACATATGGAGAATTAAACACCCTACACATAAACAATTTACTTTTTTCTCCCCTCCCCACAAGATGTACTCTAGACTAGATTACCTTTTTGTGACAGCTCCACTATTAACATCCACAGTCGCATCAGAATTGAACCCCATAACCTGGTCAGACCATTCCTCTGTTCAGCTTGACCTCACACTCTCCTTATCTTCAACTAGAACCTGCCACTGGAGACTTAATGATTCCCTCCTCCACAACCCTGTCACTAAAACTCAACTGTCTGAAGGACTATTCGAGTTCTTCCAACTAAATGAACAAACTGTGGCGGACGTGTCTACCCTATGGGAGGCACATAAGGCCTACTTTAGAGGCCAGTGTATTTCGGCTGGCTCTCGTTTAAAGAGAGACTCTGCTGCTCAGAGACTTGATATTCTTTCCCAGATACGTAAAGCAGAAAACCTGCTGCTTGCCTCCCCTACAGTGGCACATCTGCATACAGTCATCTCCCTACGCGAACGGTTGAAATCCATTGACATTAACAGATGCTCCAAATCCCTTCTTTGGGCTAAACAGAAATTTTACAAATATGCTAATAAACCGCATAGAATGGTAGTAAATAAGCTTAAGCCATGCCCATTCCATTCCTACCCTGAGTTTCTTACACAAATTGATGGAACTCCAATTCACTGTCTGCAAACAATGTCTAAAGTCTTTGGGGATTTTTATAAAAAGCTATATAACTGTTTACACACAGACCCTAAACTCCTCTTTTCCCAAGACGACTTCAATTCCTTCTTTGACCCTTTAAAACTACCCAAATTGTCATCCTCTCAAAAATCAACACTTAACGCTGCCATCACACCAGAAGCATTAGCTGGGCTAATTAAAGATCTACCATTACATAAATCGCCAGGACCAGATGGCCTGCCCTATTCCTATTATAAGACGTTCCTTCCTATCCCAAGTCCTTACCTACTAGATCTTTTCACCTCCCTACAGAAAGGCACCATTCCTCATCCTCAATTCTTACATGCCCACGTCACAGTCCTTCCAAAACCCGGGAAGCCCCCTTCAATGCCAGACAACTATAGGCCCATAGCACTACTCAATTCAGATTATAACATCTTTACAACAATCCTAGCCAATAGACTCACCTCCATGATCCCTAAGCTTATTCATAATGATCAGGTAGGCTTTGTTTCAGGTAGACATGCAGGTGACAACACCAGACACGCTATTGACCTGATAGACCTACTGAATAAGACCTCCCGCTCTGCCCTTATTCTGAGCCTAGACACTCAGAAAGCATTTGACAGGCTTGGATGGTCATATATGTTTGCTACGCTCACACAGTTTGGATTTACAGGCTCATTCATGGCAGCTCTCCAGGCCTTATACTCCTGTCCTACTTCCCAAGTACAACTGGCTTCCTTTCTGTCCGCATCCTTCTCCCATAGCAATGGAACTAGACAAGGGTGCCCCCTATCCCCTTTACTGTTTATGCTGTGCCTTGAACCCCTAGCCAAAGCCATACGCATACATCCAGACATAAGTGGAGTCTCCTTACGGCAAAGGGAGTACAAGCTGTCTCTATTCGCAGACGATATACTGCTAACGTTAACAAGACCCCACATCTCTCTTCCCAACCTCCATACTTTATTAAACACATATGGCAAACTCTCCGGCTACAAAGTTAACACAGCCAAGACGGAAGCTCTTTCTATACATGTTTCCCCTACACTTCTCACCACACTGCAAAATAACTTTCCGTACCACTGGTGTCCTTCCTCCCTTAAATATTTGGGTAAACATTTAACTATATCCTACTCTACCCTGTACCAAGCAAACTATCCCCCTTTAATTCTGGAAACACACAGGCTATTGCATAACTGGGTGGAATGTCCTCTGTCTCTTTTAGGTAGGATAAATGTCCTCAAAATGTCTATACTCCTGAAGTTTTTATACCTCTTTGAAACCTTGCCAATCGCAGGTCCTATGTCATTCCCATCGCAGTTCCCATGTCACAACTTCGAACTATCCAAAGGGCCTTTACTAAATTTATCTGGGGTAACAAAGCACACCGCTGGGAGCCCCCGATATTAATAATTACTATTATGCTACCCACCTCACAGCGACTATCTCCTGGTCTACACAATTTGCAACAAACAGATGGTCAGAGTTAGAACTGAGCGTGGGGGGCATGACCGGATGCTGGCGTGAGAGGCGGTGTCGGCGGTCTCCCCCTGGCCTGATGCCTCCGTGACCATCCGCACCAGCCTGGTGGATTAAGCCCAGCGGGAAGCGCTCTCTCCTGCTGCAAAGCTTGGGGCTTGTCTGGCTGCCTGGCTCCCTTCAATCCTGCCTATACCCGGAACGCCATCGCTGCTGCGTGGACAGCGGCGCCAGCGACCCCCTTCTTCGGAGCGGTGAGGAGAGCGCAAGATTCTGTTTGAGAGGGGCGACAGCTCAGACGCTAGCTGGAGCTGGAACGCATGGTTAAAACAAACGTTGATTTATGGCAGAGAAAACAACGGTCTGATCATGTCGAATTACCTGTCATGTCAGGCTGGGTGCTAGCCCTGTTAGTAAACAAATATTAGAAAGACACAACTAGGACTGTGTTAATGTTTGATCTGAGAAAAGGAAGGGAAAGGTTAATTTGACGAGCTGTTAAAAAACCCCATAATTGCTCTCCTCTGGATTATATAAAAAGCTATGACTAGAAAAAAGGGAAAGGAGCTGCAGCAGCAGGAGAACACTAGCTCTCAAACTACTCGCACATCAAAAGAAAAGGGGAACCAGGCAGCAGCAGCGGCGGCCAAGCTGGAAAAATTTGCGCATCCCTCTACTTCATCACCATCTAAAAGCACCCTCCAACAGCAGGAGAAATCTCATGTGGGGGAGTCTGGGGATAGGAAGAGCCTAGGAAAAGGGCCGACGGTAACACATACCACAAAAAAAACGCGAGCAGCAAAAGTTCTGCGGGTGAACCCCCAGGGATGGCAACTAGCAAAGTCGCCGAGCAAAATATATCTTTAACAGAGGAACCTACACTGAAAGATGTTCTGCGCTGTTAACTCCTGTAAAGCCTCCCTAAGTGATTTGTGTGACCAGCTGAAGGGGTTAAAGGAAGAGCTAATAACAGTAAGCCTAGAACTTCAAAGGACTGCTGTTAGAACAACTACACTAGAGGAGAGGATGAGTCAGGCCGAGGATGATCTGGCCCCACTGAAGCAAGAGCTTAAAGCAATGAAAATGCAGATTGACCTGTACAAAGTTAAGATGGAGGAAATGGAAAATAGGTCTCGCAGGAACAACGTGCGGGTGGTGGGCCTACCGGAGCGGTGTAAGGGCCCCCACCCCGAAGAGTTCATGGAGAAGTGGCTTAGGGAAATATTTGGGACGGAAACCTTCTCTCATCTTTTTTCCATTGAAAGAGCCCACAGAGTGCCAGCTAGGCCCCCGCCACCAGGAGGACATCCTAGATCAACAATCATGAAATTTTTCAACTACAGAGATAAGGTTACATTAATGCGCAGGGCCAGAGAGAAGGGGGATATTTTATACAATGGGGCAAAAATTCTATTTTTCCCCGATTACTCCCCAGATCTGCAGAAACGAAGAGCCGAGTTTCTGCAGATCTTACAAATTACGGGACTATAAAATTGAATATGCCCTGTTGTACCCGGCACGTCTGCGCATTATTGCCTTAGGGGCCACTCATTTCTTTGACACAGCGACAGGGGCAACAAAATGGCTCGAAGATAACAAAACGACCCTGCAGAGCTAGGGGGCTACACAAGGCTGGTTGAATCATCATGCTTTATCCTATTGGATTTCCTTTTTCTTTCTTTTTTCCTTTTTTTCCTTTTGTTTACTTATTTATTTATCTTGCTGTTTTTTTTTTTTGTTTTTTTTTTTTTTTTGTTTTCCTCTGCACCATACAGCGGATGGCACGGGGAAGGGGGGGCAGGGGGGGTGTGTTGGATGAAAGCACGGATGAAGGATGTGGTTTCACTAGGTATATATGTTTTAAGTATTGTCCGGGCGTTTTGGAATTTGGTTGGGGGAGGGGGGGAGGAGTTTGGAAGTGTGTCACAAAGCACTTGGTCAGCATATGAGTGAGAAGTTTTTCTTTGAATGGTTGGGAGGGAGAAAAAAGGTCACAAGCATAGCCCCTAGGGCTAGCCTAGTTAGGCAGGAGGGGGAGTCACGAAAAGGGGTGGGGAAAAGGGGGAGGGGCCAGATAAAAGTTGGGGAGAGGGAGGGGGGTAGGTTAAATAGAGAGTGGAGGGGAGGGGGGTTCACAATGAATTATGGGGTCAGATATCGGGGTGAACGAAAGGCACACGTACTCAGGAGAGGGCTTACAAAAATAAAGCACATTTGCATATATTGGTTATGCTTGCAATTAAATAACACTGGAGGAGGAGACGGAGCGGCCCCTGGACGCGGGGGCCCTTGCCCCCTCACTCTATTTTTCTTTTTCCTTTTTAATATAACCACAGCGATTACGGCAAGTTTTGTAGACACAATAGCACAAATGAATTGCCTTCACTTTTTGGGGGGCCAGTTGTTTTTTTTTGCTTTTTTTCTCTTTTTTCCCTTTTTTTTTTCTTCATTTTTTTTGTAGATGCCTTTTAAAACTTTAAAAATAGGTTCGTGGAATATTAGGGGTATGAGCGATCCTGCTAAGCGGGCAGCTGTGTTTTCGGTGATAGAAAATTATGGTGTTGAACTGGCTTGCCTGCAGGAAACCCACCTCACCAATGAGACTAAATCACATGTTCGGAGTAATAAATATCAAGAGCAATACCACTCGGTTCATACCTCTTATTCAAGAGGGGTGAGTATCTTGGTGAGGAGAGGTATCTCATTTTCCTGCAGGGAAGCTAGGATAGACACATTGGGAAGGTATGTCTTTCTGAGCTGTGTTGTGGAAAATAAGCCTTTGGTGATAGCAAATGTTTATATCCCTCCTCCGTTCAAAACAGAGATTATGTTGGATTTGTTGGAGTTTGTGGACGGCATGGCGGATATCCCTATAATAGTGGTGGGCGATTTCAATGCAGTACTAGACAGCAGCATGGACCGATTTCCGCCCGTGACCCGCGCGGAAAGAGTACCAGAGGGGCGATTAGCCCAACTGCTTGTAGAGATTAGATGGTGCGATCTGTGGAGATCTTATAATCCAAACATTCGGCAGTATTTCTGTTACTCCGGGTCATACTCTACTCTCTCGCGCATAGATATGGCAGTGGGTAACAGTGAAGCCTTGCGATCAACAGCAAACAGAGTATAGACCGAGGGGAATATCGGACCATTCACCCCTGACCTTGACCCTAAATCTAAGCACCAGAACTAGTCAGAAGAGGTGGACAATAAACCCTCTATGGCTGGATTTGATCAGTAGCCCAGCAGAAATAGCCTCCAAGTTAAAAGAGTTTGTAACATTCAATTCAGGTACAGCACCAGTAGGAGTGGTGTGGGATACCCTAAAAGCTTACCTTAGGGGCCTACTACACCAGCAGGTAGCCATAGTAAAAAAAAAACATCAAGGGACTGGGAGGTGAGGGCTAGTAGGGAAGCCATGGAAACAGAAGCACAATATGTGCTAGATCCAACCCCAGAAAAACAGGAGACTTGGCTCAACAAACAACAAGAGTACAAAGAAGTTATCAACAGAAGAGTAGAGAACAAGAGACTTTTCCAGAAGCAAAATTATTTTGGGGAGGGAGAGAAAGTAGGCCGGATGCTCGCCCTCTTAACCAGGTCTAATTTATTCTCACCGGCCATCTCCTCTATTAAAACACCGGCTGGAAATATGACATCTGACCCGGTTGAGGTCTTAGAAACTTTCTCTGTATTTTATAGAGACCTGTACAGGTCCCGCCAGGGCATGAACCAACACGAGATGGACAGGTTCTTAGAAGGAGTAGACCTGCCCACACTCTCGGAGAGCGATGGAAGCGAGGTGGATTCCCCTCTGGCCTTGGAGGAGCTACAAAAGGCAGTAGCAGAGCTGTCAGGCCAGAAATGTCCGGGTCCGGACGGGCTGCCATTGGAGATCTATAGGAAATACGGGGAGATTCTGCTCCCGGAGCTCCTAAAAGTGCTAGAGCAGGCGACCAGGGACGGTAGTCTGCCCTTATCAATGTCAGAGGCCGATATAGTAGTGATCCCAAAGGAGGGGAAAGATCAATCGGAAGTTTCTTCATACAGACCGATTTCACTACTGTGCATAGACGTTAAAATCATTGCAAGGGTGCTGGCATCCAGACTAAACAAATGCATTGCCAAACTGGTGCACCTGGACCAATCGGGGTTTATCCCCGGTCGGTCCACCAGCACGAATATTAGAAGAGCTTACCTGAACCTACAGGTACCATCAGAAAATGTGGGATCCAGAGCCATATTGTCTTTGGATGCGGCCAAGGCCTTCGATAGCCTGGAGTGGGAATACCTATGGAGGGTGTTAGAGAAGTTTGGATTCGGCCCCGTATTTATCAGCTGGTTAAAAATCTTATATAACCATCCAAGGGCAAGGCTCAAGATAAATGGGGAATACTCGGAAAGCTTTCCCCTCGAAAGAGGGACAAGACAGGGATGCCCCCTGTCCCCTTTGTTGTTTGTCTTGGCAATGGAACCATTGGCGGGAGCAGCGAGATCATCAACGGAAATACAGGGATTTCACAGAAAAGGGAGAGAAGAGAGAATAGCGTTTTTTGCAGATGATGTCATATTTTTTCTGGGGGACACGACCTCCTCGTTGGAGAACGTGATGCATTTAGTAGAGGATTTTGGAAAGTTTTCGGGATTAGTCATCAACTGGGAGAAGTCATCGCTCCTACCGGTAGATTCACTGACCAACCCTATCCCGATGTGTTTACCTCATCTGAAGGTCACGGGGAAAATGAAGTATCTTGGCGTTGTGCTGTCCAAGGACCCTGGTATGTTTATTAAGGACAACTTATTCCCCCTCTTACTAAAATTTAAGAGGAAGTGCGATATTTGGAGCAGACTCCCCCTGTCTGTGGCGGGTCGAGCCAACCTGATAAAAATGGTTTGGATGCCACAGCTGCTATACCTACTTCACAACTCCCCAGTCTGGATCGGAGAGAAGTGGTTCCAAAAGATCCAATCCCTTTTCAGGGTATTAATATGGAAAAAAGGGCAGGCTAGGATTGGCCTACAAAAATTGCAGCGCCCCGACACGGAGGGGGGACTGGGGGTCCCTCAACCATTTATTTATTACTTGGCAGCCCAGCTACAACAATTGGGTGGATGTGCCAAGGAGGGAGGGGGAAACAACAACGTCAAAATCATACTTCAGGGGAATCCACATAGCTCACTAGTGGGAGCATTGGAGGCAGACTCGCTGCAAGGAGAAATCCCGACATTTAAAATGATTACCAGGGTTTGGCGGACAGCCAAGAAAATAATGGGGTATAAAGGAATATCAGAATACGCGCCATTGTGGAACAATAAGCAACTGCACTAACTATCAACAGTAGATAGGAATAGGTTATGGGAAAGCTGCGGGGTAAGCCGGCTGATACAATTATATGAAGGGGACACTCTGAAATCCTTTGAGAACCTAAGACACGAGTACGGAATACCAAACCAGGTATTCTATAGTTACTTGCAGATCAGGCATGCTTTGAGCAAGCAGTTTAGTAGACAACCCCCAACATGGTGTAGGACCCCACTATTACAAATAATCATCAAATCAGAGACCACCAAGGGCTTAATTTCAGAGATATATGCCCAACTAACAAAGAGAGGAAATCGAAGGCAGGCTTATCAGGGGGAAGGAGCAGATGGGCGGCCGATGTGGGAGAGATAACGGACGAGCAGTGGGAGAGGATTCTTGAGTTGGGATCAGAGGTGTCGGTTTCTCCCTCACAAAAAGCCTCCCACTTGATGTTGTTGCATAGATCTTACTACACACCAAAAAGGCTGTTTATGTTCGGCCGTAGAACCAACGATGAGTGCCCTAGATGTAGAGGAACAGGTGACCTAATCCACATGGTCTGGAGATGCCCAAAACTAGTCAGATACTGGACTGAGATTATAAAGAAAATAAATGCCACGTTTGGAGTGGACTTAGAGCCCGACCCTAAAATCTGTGTGCTGGGCTACGTCAGCAGTGGACTGAGGGACAGGAGCACCGCCGTAGCAATAGCAAGATGTTTGTTCCAAGCTAGAAAACTAATAGAACAAGCATGGCAATCAAGCACGCCTCCAACCCCGGAAGTTTGGGTCGGAACGGTCAACTCCACAATATGGTGTGAAAGGACATTCTATACAAGGTTGGGTAACCATAACACGTTTCTGAAACTATGGAACCCATGGGTCCAAGCAATGCCATGCCCCTTACCAGTCTTACTTTAGCGCCGAGGGCAATTGCCTTTCTACCAGGGCAGAGATGCTGTATTACAGCCTAGAGATCTGAAGCCAGGAGGGAGCGGGGGAGGGGAGAGAGAAAGACAAAAATAATAGATATAAGGTGTGCATCGGAATAATTAGGGTGGGTCAATGGGAGGTGGGGGGGGGGGGGATCATCAGATTAAAAAGCAATAAAATATAGCCATGTACTTAAACAGCAAGAGATTGTGTGGCCGGTTGGCCGGGACGTATTCAGTGGGGTTTTTTTTTTTTCTTTTTTTCTTTTCTTTGTTGTTTCTTTTTATGACTCACTTTTGTTTAACTGCAATTACTCACATACTGAATGTATAAACGAAGAGAAAAGTCTGAAAGGCCACAATGATGTGACTCGGCAAGAGACAAATATGACCACCAATCTGAAAGAGGTCTCTGGATCAAGGTAACTGAAGTGGAAAAAAAAAAAAAAGAGTTAGAACTGAGCGTTACCAGCCCTGTACATCCTTGCTCCATGCTCTGGTCTGACTTGACCACCTCTATATTCCAGCTGAGAAATATATGCTTAGGACTAGGGTTGTCCCGATACCGATACTAGTATCGGTACCGATACCGAGCATTTGCCCAAGTACTTGTACTCAGGCAAATGCTCCCGATGCTTCCGCCGATACTATGACAGTCAGCGGTGATCGGCGTGTGGGGGAGTTACAAGATTCCCCCCCCCGCGGCCTTCAGCGGCTTTCAGTGACCTACAGCAGTGATCGGTGCTTGTAACTTCCTCACACGATCACCGCTGACTGTCACTGCATCCTCCTCCATGCCCACTCCGTTCCTCTGTCTCCCTCTCCTTCTCTATCCCCCTCCGTTCCGTTCCTCTGTCCCCCTCTCCTTCTCTGTCCTCCTCCGTTCCATTCCTCTGTCCCCCTCTCCTTATCTGTCCCCCTCCGTTCCGTTCCTCCGTCCCCCTCTCCTTATCTGTCCCCCTCCGTTCCTCCGTCCCCCTCCTCCTTCCTTTGTGAATGGACAGAGTCAGCTGACTCTGTCCATTCACATAACTGAAACATTGTAATCTCCTGTGATTACGATGTCTCGGTTTATGAATGTAGAGGAGCCGCTGTCTTCTCTCCATTCATTCTCAGTGCAGCTGAGGCTGCAGAGAAAGGGACTGGGGACTCTCTATCCTCTGTCTCTTTCTCTGTCTCAAGGGGGAGATATCAGGGGTATATCTCACCAAAGCCCCCCAACAGGGCTGATTAAAACAAAAAAAAAAACATTTTGCAAAAATGAATAAAAAAAATATTATTGTAAAAAATAAAAATTGTAAATAAAAAAACACACAGACACCGTTCACACCCCCCCCCCCCCCCCCTGAAAAAAAGAAAGCAGTTAAAAAAAAAAAAAACTCACGTGACATTAAAAAAAAAAAAAAGTATCGGTAATCGGTATCGGCGAGTACTTGAAAAAAAGTATCGGTACTTGTACTCGGTCCTAAAAAAGTGGTATCGGGACAACCCTACTTAGGACCAATGTTGTTTACCCTCGCTATTTGGAAAAAATGCCAAAAAAGGTTGTCTCTCTCTTCTCCATACCCATCTCTACTAAACATACTTTTCAACCCGGATATCCCGGACAAATATACTAATGCTAATATACACCGCCATAGTATACATGCTAATATACACCGCCATAGTATACAGTGCATATCATACTGTGCTAATATACACCGCCATAGTATACAGTGCACATCATACTGTTTTTATATTTCCTCCCCCAGCCCCTACACACATATCTATACATATATCCATCCTCTCTTTCCTCTGTGTCTACTATAAGACAATCATGGTCATATGCTCCCGGGTTCTTTATTTCCCTGCATTTTGCATGGTTTAGTTTTATTGGTCTGCATCTTTATATCTCTCTGCATCTTTTTGTTCCCTTGTAATCTTTATCATCTTACACTTTGTTATTCACTTGTACATTAGGATCTTCCGTTTATATATGTTCCATTTTATATATATATATATATATATATATATATATATATATATATATATATATATATATATATATATATATATATATATATATATATATATATATATATATATATCACATATATATATCCCCTTTTCCTTTTTCTTTCCCCTCTTTTCTCCCCTTGTTTTCCCCTCCCCCCCTCTCGTTCTCGCTCACAGTCCTCCTCCCAGTTCACTTATTTTCTTTCATTCTTGCCTCTCCTTGATCCCCTTCATTGCTGACACTTCTATACACAGGGCTCTAGGCCACTCCCCTCTCACTACCTCCCATTCTGCTCTCCTCCCCATCACCGCTCTATATATAACCCCTTTCAGCTCCCAGCCAATCAGCTTGACAAAGGAGCGCCGCCGTCACACCATTCACGGCGAGCCAGCTCAGGAAACGCGTCGCACATCGTGTGACATCATCATCCCTCGCCTGGATCGGTTGCCATCCAAGCCTCTTTTTGGTGTCTGTCTTCGCTGTCGGCTGTACACATCCAGCGCTTCAGACTGCCCAGAGTTTACACATCCACCAGCCGAGAGAGATGACTCCACGGACCCCCTGGATTGCCTTGGGACATTTTTATGCTTGAAACTTTCTTCACAAATGTGAGTGTACTACCAGCTGTTGCTGTTCTTATAAAAAATTGTTTTAAAAGTCTGCACCCAGAGGCGCCTCCTCTTCCTTGTTTTACAGTGTTCGTGGGATAATGGCTTTCACTCCCATCGGAAGGCTGCCGTGAATGTGGACTATACACATAACCCTTGCTTCTTCTACTTGCATTGTTACATCACGGACTTCACCTCCCATTTATTGTTAATTGTTATCCCATCTACAATTCATCTATGTACATCACTGCATAACTGGGTTTTGCTGTTAATTTTTTGCGCCGACAACTTGTTACATGGATATCCTGGACAGCCTGTCCTACATCAACATGTATCCATGGTCACAGGCGGGCATTTTTCAGCTCTGTCATCTAATACACCCTGTGACTCGTGAACTACTCTCATTCCAAGACCTCCAAAACAAATTTGAGATCCCTAAAAAGCTCCTTTTCTCAAATTTAAACATTATTTTCACTCTATATCACCTTACCTAAACATAAAAAAACCTACAGCCTTCGAAGTTCTATGTGCTCAAGATCCATATCAACCTGGTCTCATAGCTTCTATATACAAGATTCTCCATGAATCAAACACACTCACGATAAACTCACAAGCATACATGCAAAAATGGGCTAAGATAATTCAGATCCCTATATCCCTCCCTAAATGGCAAAAGATCTGGGATTCCACATCGAAAGCTTCCAGATGCGTGGAGCAGATTGAGAGACAGCTTATAAGGTCCTCATATTCTGGTATAGGACCCCAGAAGCTATTCACAAATATGACCCCTCTGTATCCCAGAAATGTTGGAGATGACTACAAGATCTGGGAACACATTACCATATCTTTTGGGAATGTTCGCCAATCGTACCATTTTGGACCTTGGTCCAATCTTTACTCCAGACAGTGCTAGAGACAGATTTCCCGTTGGACCCGGTCCATTATTTACTAGGCCTTCCAATCCCTGGAATATCTAAACACGCTAAAAAATTGATGTCTTATATGCTGTTGGCTACCAAGAGAGTAATACCTACCCACTGGTTATCCTCTAATTCTCTGACACAGTCCCAATTAATATTGTCCATAGCACAGATACGTAGAATGGAACATATAACAGCAGTGATACATGGCTCCTTGCCTCAATTTTCCAAAATTTGGGATCCCTGGGATGATTCTCCTTTCAATCCAGAATCAATATCCCATACATCTGATTAAAAGTCATACACTTAGCCAATCCCTACCTACTCAAATGACCTAATCCTATTCCTATTAATATACAGCGGGGACAGAAAGTATTCAGACCCCCTTACATTTTTCACTCTTCGTTATATTGCAGCCATTTGCTAAAATCATTTAAGTTCATTTATTTTCCTCATTAATGTACACACATCACCCCATATTGACAGAAAAACACAGAATTGTTGACATTTTTGCAGATTTATTAAAAAGAAAAACTGAATTATCACATGGTCCCAAGTACTCAGATCCTTTGCTCAGTATTTAGTAGAAGCACCCTTTTGATCTAATACGGCTGTATGAGTCTTTTTGGGAAAGATGCAACAAGTTTTTCACACCTGGATTTGGGGATCCTCTGCCATTCCTCCTTGCAGATCCTCTCCAGTTCTGTCAGGTTGGACGGTAAATGTTGGTGGACAGCCATTTTTAGGTCTCTCCAGAGATGCTCAATTGGGTTTAAGTCAGGGCTCTGGAGGGGAGGAGCCTGGTAATGGCCCTGTGCACTGCGTGAGGATCTTGAGAACCCTCTCCCTGCAGCTGAGATGAGTAAGAACCTGATGAGAGGACGTAGGTAGCTCCCCTCCCCACCCCTCCCTGTTCACCACTCTCTGATTTGACTTTCGCTGGAAGTTTGCGTCTGTATCTGCACCTGTGTATGCGTCTCCCCACCCCTACTGCTTCTCAGTCAGACGGGCTGGACGGTTCACTGGAAAGACGGGAGCATAACGGCGGCGGTAGTGTTGAAGTAGGCGGCTTGATTCTGGTGGCTGTTTTAAGCTCCCCTCCGTGTCGCCGGCTCGGGGGCGGAGTAGACCGGGCAGCAGCGGAGAAGTGGAGGAGCTGTTCGAATTACACCGGGAATTACCAGAGGAGAGAGCCGGAAAGGTGGAGTGAGGGACAGCGAGTGACAGGCTTGGGAAAGCATACAAGTATCCCGTCAGATAAAGATCAAAGACTGGAGAGCGGAATCACGGTAAAACACCAGAGACAACAGCAACAAAGCCAGCGCTTGGGAGCGTCAGTAAGCGTTCACTTGGAGAAAAACTTACTCAACCTACAAGGAAGATAAGTACCATTTTTTGATCTCTCTTTTTTTGTTTTCTGTGAATAGGCAAATGAGAATGTTAATATAAGAAAACAAAGAGGAAGAATAAGAGAAAAAGAAGCGGAGCATATATGAAATGGAGAGAGGGGAAAGAGATTGCAATTAGTGGAAGACAGGTGTCCCGGTTTCAATTGCTTTTTTTGGGTTTTTTTCTCTCCCCTTCTTGCTTTCTGCCTGCCCGCACAGATAAAACAACACATATGGTACAAGGGGCGATATGAGATATGTTAAAGAGTGCATATGAATTATATTGCTGATCACTTGAATTATATAGCTGAACACCTGATAGTACCGCTGAAATACTTGAATTATACTGCTGAACACTTAAATTATACTGCTGAAACACATGAATTGTACTGTGGAACACCTGAATTATACTGCTGAAACACCTGAATTATACTGCTGAAACACCTGAATCATACTGCTGAACACCTGAATCATACTGCTGAACACCTGAATCATACTGCTGAACACCTGAAATATACTGCTAAACACCTGAATTATACTGCTGAACACCTGAATTTCACTGTTGAACACTTGAATTATACCATTGAATGCTTGAAATTAGTATTTAAGGTGGTGACACATTTTTGGAAAGCCGGGACTACTCTTATCTCTATATTTATCTCTATATTTGGATTGAGGGGAGGAGGGAAGGAAAAAGGAGGAGAAGAGTAAGGTGGATCAAACTCTCTAGCTCACTGAGTGATCTTAGTGGGAGAACAGAGTGTGTGAGAACGGAGCACAAAGATATTTGGTCAAGATAAGTTAAATTAAGCGGGCTGGGAGATCCGGCCACCATTAAGAGACTCCATCTAAGGGGTATACTGGAAAGTAGCCTTGAAGATTATATAAATCCAATTACTGATATGAAAGGGAAAATAACAAGAAGTGCGGGAGCAATACCTAAATCACCCAGGACCAGCTTAGGCCCAAGCCCCGGCCCTATGAATAGGTATATACAGCAAGGAATTGGAGAAGGAGAGAGGCAAGTGGGTTCAAAGGGCAGACAAATAGATACAAAAGAGAAGGACGATAAGGATAAAAAAGGCCAGAATAAAGCGTTAATAGAAACCAGCCACCTTTCAGAACCCAGAATGGAGCCAGAAATGGGGGAGGAAGATAGCGGAAGGGAGGAAGGACAACAAGGGCCACAGTTGCCAACAAAACAGGACATGGAAAAAATGTTTGCGGCACTAGAGAATTCCCTAAAAGCAGAGATGTCAACACTACATAAAGACATGGGATATATGCTAAACAGAGTGGAAGAAGCAGAGACCAAAGTAGACCTGCACCAAAAAATGATAAAAGAACTGGAAGGGGAAATAAAGAAATTAAAAAGGGAACAACAGGAACAATCTTACAAAATAGAAGATCAAGAAAATAGAGATAAAAGGAAAAACCTGAGAATACGCGGTTTACCGGACACAGAACAAGCAGAAAATCTAATAGAAAAAATGAACAATCTCTTCAACCAAATCTTGGGAAAGGATGTAACCAACATATTAGGAATAGAAAGCGTATACCGAGTAAAAAAACCTCAAAGGTTCTCAACGGAAACACCTAGAGACATAATAGTACGCTTTGAAAGATGGGAAGGAAAGAAACAGATCTGGATAAACCTAAAGAGGAAAACACAAATTGAGTATGTGGAAACTAGATTACAAATATTTCAAGATATGTCCCAAGAAACGTTGAAAAGACGACGGACACTAAAACCTCTATTAGGAATTCTTCGTGAGCAAGAAATTCAATACAACTGGGGATTTCCAGCATGCCTAATAGCGAAGAAAAACGTAAGAAGTGCAAAGCTAAGATTTGTTGAGGAGATTCCGGATTTTTGCAATAAATTAGAAATTCCACTTCCAGAAATGGAAAAAAATGCAAATAGTCAGGAACTAACAATGTCACGAGATGATCTGCAACGGCAATTAAACTCAAGGAATAGACAACAGGAGGTGGAACCCTGAGGAAACAAATAAGCAAATAGCAGAGAAAAAAATCACACAACGGTACGAGGGGCTTTAGAGTGGAAAGGGGGGTGGACCGGGGGGGTGGATTGGAGAAAAGGGAAAAGTGAAAGGCTTAGAAAAATATAATAAAGAGGTAAAGGCAGGGAGAGGGAGATAGGGACTCATGAAGTGGACAGGGGGTCGCCCTATTAGAGTATAGGAGAAGGGGGATTAGGGTGCCCAACAGAGCTCTGCCTCAGATCTAGTAGAGCAGAGGGGGCAGATTGTGCCCCATAAAACAAATAAAATGCTCTAGAGATTATGGGGTCAAAAAACCCATATCAGAAAAGAGGGGGGGTGGGGGGGGATGGGAGGTTTGGTTCACACGAGTTGTCGCACAGGCGCACCTACCCTGAGACAGGGATGGGGAGACCCCGCGTGTCGGCTGGGTGACCATTCCTCCTGGTCTTTTAATCAGACCGGGGGGGAGGTCGTCTAGGGGACGGGTGGGGAAGAAAAAAGGTAAAACAATGGAAAATGTAAACAGTATAAAAATATCTTCCTACAATGTCCGAGGTCTAAATTCCCCTGGGAAGAGAAATATAATTCTCCGAGAATTAGAAAAAAGTAAAGCAGAAATAATTTTCCTACAGGAGACACACATAACTCAAAACTCAAATACTAAAATCTACTCAAGAAATATACCAACATGGTACCAAGGAGACTCACCAATAAGAAGGGCCAAAGGAGTAGCCATCGGAATAGGGAAAAATGTACGTTTTCTAATAGACCAAAGAAAAACGGACCCGGAGGGTCGCTATCTTTTCATCACAGGTACCATACAGGGGGTAAAATATACATTCGCCAATGTCTACTGTCCTAACAAGAACCCTAAAAAATACTTGATAGATATAATAAAAATACTAATGGAATTCAAACAAGGTAAATTAATATTAGCTGGAGACTTTAACTTCAGCATGGACAATAAAATGGACAGCACCTCCATAGTAAGGGACAGAGAAGTAAAACAACTAAAGAAATTAAAAAGAATACTATATGAACAGCAATTAATAGATCCTTGGAGAATTCAGCACCCCAGTACAAAGGACTACACATTTTACTCAGCAGTACATAAAAGTTACTCCAGATTGGACTACATCATGGTCGAACATAGAAACTTGGAAAAAATAGAAGAAACAAAAAAAGGTATAATAACCGCCTCAGATCACAGTCCAGTAACGTTGAGAATGAAAACGCAAAGAGAAGCCTTTAAAAGGGGCCCATGGAGAATCAACGAAAATTTATTAGAAGATAGTGAGATCGAAAAAAGCATAACAGAAGAAATTAAAAGATATTTTAAGGAAAACGACACACCAGAGGTATCGAAAGCAACAATATGGGAGGCTCATAAATCTGTCATCAGGGGCAAATTAATAGCTATAGGTGCAGGAAAAAAACAAGAAAGGAAAAAAAACATGCAGCAAACAATAAAGGAAATATATGAACTGGAGCGAAAACACAAAAATCAAATAAACAGCGAAACTTTCCGTCTATTATCTCAAAAGAGAGAACAATTAAAAGACTGGATAGAACAAGAAGAAAGGAAGGAGTATAACAGAGTAGTACAAGAAAAAAATTCAAATGGGCCAATAAACCAGGAAAATACCTTGCAAATTTGGTAAAAAAAAAGAAGTCTTTAAATTATATTGAGAAGATTAAAAATGAAAAAGGAGGGGCGTGGTCTGGACATGGCCGACTAGAGACGTGTTCTCTCTGAGCTCCCGGCCTTTCCACCCCTAAATCAGCCTACTTAGCTCTATTTTTACCGTTATGCTCTCATCCAAGAAGCGGACATACCGGAGGAATAAAAAGAAGATCAGCCCGGCGGCCTCCACACCCGCTCTGGTCGACTTACAGAGACTTTTCGGGAGATCCCTCTCCGGCTCCCCTATACCCAAGATGGCGGAGCCTTGTGCCTCAAACTCCTGCACTCCGGTCAGAGAAGCTGACTTTGCCGCCTCAGAAGGATCCCGGAGCCCGGTGCTCTATACCGGCTCACCAGCGGCTTCCACCTCAAACCAGGGTCCCCTCCCTTACCTACAGGGGGCTTATAGTGCAGACGAGGAGCTTAAGGCTATACTACGGGCCCTACCAACGAGAGCGGATATTGAGGCCTTGGTGGGCAGAGTAGAGGCCGCACACAAGAAGGAAATCTGCGAAGTCAAACAAGAAGTTAAGACCCTCTCTGCCCGTCTGACCTCGGGTGAATCGTCCCTAGAGTCCCTGGAACAGAGAGTCTCGTATCTAGAGACCCAACAAAAAACCCAATCTCTGGCCGCGGTAGAGCTTCAGCTCCGTATGGAAGAAACGGAAGACCGGAGCAGAAGAAACAACGTCCGGCTTCGTGGCCTACCTGAGGCCACGGGCCCGTCGGATCTACTGGCCACAGCTACAGACATCTTCAGAAGAGTGGCGGGAGCACACTTACCGGAACAAATCGAAGTAGATCGAATACACAGAGCCCTGGGTCCCCGCTCGACCGACCCAAACAGACCTCGGGACATAATATGCAGACTTCATCATTACATCCATAAGGAGGCCATAGCACAAGGAGCGTGGGAATCAGGAGAAATAGAATTCGACGGAGCATCGGTCAAAATTCTTCCGGACATCTCCAGACCGACCCTGATTCGACGTGCCATGCTGAAACCCCTACTAGATCTTGCCCGAAGATGTAATGCGACATACAGATGGGGCTTCCCCCTCTCGGTTACTTTCCACAAGGAACAGCGCTCCTTCCTTCTTCGATCACCGGAAAATCTGCCTGCTCTATTCGACTTCCTAGATACGGAACCTATTCCGGTCCCTAACTGGCTGGATTACTTGCACCGGGCTCCTGGTCGACTACACGAGATGAGAGATCAGGCTCCTAGACCGCAGCGCTCACAGAGGAGCGGCCGTCGACCTCGCTCAGCTTCACTAGATGAGCCAAGAGAGCTGTGAGTTGATCCTTCGACTAACTCTACTCATGTTATCCCCTTCGGTACTATGACTACCTACTCAGCTACCTTTTTGCTTTTTGTTTTTCATTTTTGATTTTGGATCTGCCCCATCCGCCCGGTCTCTCCATACCCCCCTATTCTTGCCTCCGCTCTGACTCATGGTCGCCGGACTTGCCTCAGCTACAAGCCCCAAGCTTCATCATGCCCTACACTATCTCAACGGTCCACTTCAGTGAGGACGATAAAAGTCATTTTGCCTCCTGACATGCTTCAGACTAGGGCTTCCTGTAACTGGCGAGTCACCAGCATTAGGCTCTCTCCTCTCATTCCACAAGCTACCCCCGTATAGGACCTAGGTGGTCCCCAGCAAGTCCCGCGGGAAGAGTTCTCTCACCCCTACGGTCATCTACTTTCCGAGAGGAAATACATGCCCTCCTTCCCGGAAAGACACCATGACAAGGACGAGAGTGTGGGATAGAGTGGGGATGAGGGGGAGGAGGGTCGGGCAATTCAATGGGTCTCAAATGTATGAAGGGACTCTGGGGTGACTCGGGAGCGCGCTAGACCCCTGTCTCGGGGGCTCGACCCGCTCTGGAGCTCATTACCGGGATTTCATGATATGGATAAGTCTGATACATGTTTTCCCACAAGAGTAGAGGAGGCTCCAGGACGTTCCCGGTGGGCTTCTGGCGGTTTGGCCTCTCCCTGCTCCGGTCTATCTGCGCCTTGTCGTGGATGTTGGGGGGGGGAGCGGGTCACCTCGCCGGATGGCACACGAGGAGAACAGAATTATTATTACGCATAACACTCAAGAGTGGAATGGTACGCAGAGTGATGCATCTCCTAGCTCTTATCTTTATGCTTTTCTGTTGAAGATATTTAAAGTTCTTTATTCCTGTTATGTATACTATGTTTATACTGCTTCTAAATGTTCAGGCTAGATGGGGTGCGAGGGCCGGGACCTCCCTTTTAGGTTGTTGTCTGCCCTCACCCCACTTAGGCCGTAAGTCTACCTCCGGATATCCGGTTTGGTTTTCTTCTTAGTTTAGTAAAACTCACCCATTTAGCTTAACTAAACAGAGACGTGAGGTGCAATAGTACTAGACCCTCGTCTCCGGTATTCTTTTTTCTTCTCTCTCCTCTTTCCCTCCCTTCCCCCCCCCCCTCCCTTGCTGGCTTTCACCCCTATCTGAACCCTCTTTTCTCCCTTTTCCCCCCGTGTGAGACATGGCGGTGAGCTCTTTAAGAGTGACCTCGCTTAATGCGAGGGGCCTGAATACTCCAGAGAAGAGGCGCATTCTCCTACAAGAATTTAAAAAGTCGCGCACGGACGTCGCCTTTGTTCAGGAGACTCATTTTAAAACTGACAAATCTCCTGTACTCAGGAATAGATATTTTCCCCATGTATACCACTCGACGAATAACAACGCAAAATCTAAAGGGGTAACTATTCTACTCTCTGGCAGTCTCCCTTGGAAACTCCAGGACATACTGGCAGACCCTGAAGGCCGCTATCTGTTCCTTAAAGGTCAGATTGGGGAAGTCCAACTCACCCTTGCAACACTCTACGCCCCTAACGCACATCAAGACGGGTTTATAATGTCAACTGTTCATAAACTGATGGAATATAAGGAGGGCCAGCTCATACTAGGAGGCGACTTTAATGTGCCGCTCTCACCTCCAGTAGACACGTCCTCTGGCACCTCTTCTTATCCCCCCAAAAACAGGAAACGAATAGCCCAGACACTACACAAAGCTCAACTGATTGATGCTTGGCGTCTCCAGCATTCTGGAGAACGTGACTATTCCTTTTACTCCTCTCCACATGGGGTATATTCCAGAATTGACCTTTTTCTTATACCTCATGACCAGCTACACTTAGTGCAATCTACTTCTATAGGTCAGATCACTTGGTCTGATCATGCTCCAGTTTCCCTGACTTACACTCTCTCTGAGAGATCATCACCCAGATCCACTTTTTGGCGTCTCAATGAGAGCCTCCTCCAAATTCCTGAGATACTAGCAGACGTAACCAAAGAACTAAACTTATACTTCAGTGAGAATGACACACAAGACTGTGACCCGGGTATACTGTGGGAGGCCCACAAATGCGTCCTCCGAGGAGTCCTTATTAAACATGGGGCGTCCATTAAGAGGAAGAGAAACGAACAGCTAACCAGACTGCCAGCGGATCTGGCCAGAGTTGAAGCACAACATAAACACTCTCCCACTCAGGAGTTAGAGATGAAACTGCGGTCCTTGAGATCACAAATCACAGATCTACTGCATTACAAAGCTAAGGCTGCCTTACAATTTTCTCGCAGGCTGTCTTATGAATCGGGTGACAAATGCGGGAGACTCTTGGCCAGATCCGTTCAGGAAATCAAATCCACTGCATACATCCCCCAAATAACCACCCCCAACGGACAGAAAGTTAATCTACCGACGCAAATTACGAAAGGATTCGCAGACTTTTACTCGGGACTCTATAACCTAACAAACCCCTCCCCTTCCCAGGACGTCATTGACCAGTACATATCTGACTCATGCCTTCCCTCGCTCCCACTAGAATCCCAAACTGTATTAGACGAGCCAATATCACTAGAGGAATTACAGCTAGCAATCAAATCTATGAAGGTAGGGAAAGCCCCAGGTCCTGATGGGTTCACCGCCCAGTATTATAAGTCCCTACTACCAACATTAGGCCCACGAATGGTAACATTCTTCAACGCTCTAGGAGCAAACTCAAATTTTCCCGGGGAAACCCTCAAAGCCCATATTTCCTTAATCCACAAGGAAGGGAAAGATCCGGGTTCTTGTGGCAGCTACAGACCCATCTCCCTCTTAAATTTAGACCTGAAGATTTTTTCCAAAATAATAGCTACTAGACTTGCCCAACATCTCCAGTCCCTTATCCACATGGATCAAGTTGGCTTCATACCCTCTAGAGAGGCGAGAGATAACACCATTAAAGTTCTCAACTTAATCCAAATAGCAACCTCCGAGAAGACGCCATGTATACTAGTAAGCACAGACGCCGAAAAGGCCTTCGATAGGGTGAATTGGAGTTTTATGCTATCTGTTCTCCGTCATATTGGTCTGGGCAATAGGATGATGCGGTGGATAGAGAGTATTTACTCCAACCCATCTGCACAGGTGAAGGCCAATGGTGTACTCTCCGACCCCTTCCCCATAAGAAATGGCACAAGGCAGGGATGCCCTCTTTCCCCCTTGCTATTCGCACTATCCCTAGAACCCTTCTTATGTAAAATCAGACTAAATCCTGACATATCAGGCCTGCAGGTTGGTAATTTACAATGCAAAATATCTGCATACGCCGATGATTTGCTCTTCTCCTTGACGAACCCAAGAATCTCCCTCCCAAACCTCATGCGAGAATTTAATACATACGGTTCATTATCTAATTTAAAGATAAATTTCTCGAAATCCGAGGCAATGTGTATTGAGGTACCTCCCCAAATATCACAACAATTAGCATCCAACTTTCGTTTCAAATGGACCAGGACCGACATAAAATACCTGGGAACTAGAATCCCGGCTGACATATCTCGGACTTTTGACTTGAACTTCCCCCCTCTATTAGCTAAGATCAGAACACTATTAGAGAAATGGAAACCGGGCTTCCACTCATGGTTCGGGAGGTGTAACCTCCTGAAAATGAGCATATTGCCAAAATTTATTTACCTGATCCAAGCACTACCCATACAGATCCCCACCTCCTTCTTCCAGAAGATCCACTCACTTTTCACCGGTTTTGTGTGGGCAAATAAAAAACCTCGGTTACGGCGTTCATTGATGATACTCCCTAAACATTTAGGAGGTCTAGCTTTACCCGACATCAAACTCTATTACTTAGCCTCTCACCTGGGCCGAGTGCTGGATTGGAGGAGAAACGGGGCATGCAAACTTTGGGTTCAGATTGAAAAAGCTCAATCCCCCATCCCTCTAAAGGGGGCAATGTGGTGCTATAATTCCTTACCGCCTAGCATAAAATCGCACCCCTTAATTGGCACCACCCTGCGACATAGCCACCAAACCTCCCTTAGATCTCTGCTCACAACTAAAACTTCACCGCTATACCCCGTACTGGGTAATCCTAACTTTGGGCTGGGTTTACTTCCCTGGGAATACCCCCATCTAACAGAACAAAGGTATGATCATGTATCCAATTTCATCTCGGATGAGAAATGGCCCTCAGTAGCAGACTTATCCAATCAGACAGGTCCTTACCGCATTCCTTACTGGAAAGCGATACAACTACACCACTTCCTACACTCACTTCCCAGCCCACGAAATTTCTCTCGGACACTTACATCCTTTGAGGAGTTGTGTACTGGGGAGGATCCACTAACGCATATTCTCTCTCAAACATACTCGATGCTAACTGAGCCAAATGCACCACCACAACTGCCTTATCTAGACAGCTGGGAGAGGGAATTACACCTCTCTTTCTCAGCAGCTCAGCGACAACGCATTATTACACTCTCCCTGAAATCATCACTCTGTACCAAGATCCAAGAGACCAACTTCAAACTACTTACGCGATGGTACATGACCCCCTCTAGACTTCAGAAATGCTTCCCTGGCTCTTCGGGACGGTGCTGGCGCTGTTCAGAGGAGGAGGGAACACTAACACACATCTTCTGGTCGTGCCCTCAGCTAAGGAGCTTTTGGGAAGAGGTCAGGCAAATAACTCAGAAGTTTACTGAATATGCTATCCCAGACGAAGCTACATTCTTTCTCCTACATCTCTCCACAATACCCATCAAAGCTTACAGGAAATCTCTAATCAGACACCTCCTAAATGCGGCTAAGGGATGTATCCCTCTTCTCTGGAAACAAAGTCATCCCCCATCCACATCTATGTGGATACGTAAGGTCGAAGAGATCAAGCAGATGGAAGATCTGATCCTTTCTGCGCAACAAAAACAAGAGATATTCAAATGTACGTGGGATATCTGGAATGTCTTCATTTTTTCAGATGAAGGTCAACAACTGCTTAGCAACTAACTCTCCCCTCTTTCTCTGACCTCCTCGGAGGCTGAATTAGATATAACATGCCGAGAGCGTCGCCGCCGTGTCTCCCACGCCCCCTCCCCTGTTGTTTCTCCCCTTTCACCCCCCCCCCCTTGATTCCCCTCACTTCTCTCTTTCTCCTCTCTATATGGTTGTAAAATGGAAAAAGTAGGCGAGGTTCACCCCGAATATACTACCTGAAACTGGACGTGAGCTCACCTTTTACATGTTGAACTAAAAGTTGTATGTACGAGCCAATAACCACACTCTAAATGTAACTGATATGACCATTTATAGATCTGAGCTTTGTTAACTTGAAATGGCCGAATCGGCACCTGTTTTTGCTTGTATGTAGTGGGGCCCTCGCCCTGGATTGGAGTTGAATAAAACTTATACTTGAAAAAAAAAAAATGAAAAAGGAGAAGTGGTAAATAAAACTACAGATATTGCGATAACATTCCAAAAATACTTCAGTTCTCTATATGCAATAAAAGGACAGGAAAGTCGGAAAGAAGCAAATACAAGAACAAAGAAGATACAAGAATATCTAAAAAGTGCAAATTTACCAAAAATAAAAATAGACCAACTAGAAGAACTGGAAAAGAATATAACGCAAGAAGAGATAAAACTGGCATTAAAGGAAACTCCCGTAGGAAAAAGCCCAGGGCCAGACGGGTTCACAGTTAAATACTATAAAAAATTCCAAGAACAGCTGATCCCAAAACTACTAGAATATATGAATTCCATAGGGGAAGAAGAAGAAATAAGAAGTGAATCGCTACTAGCCCACATCACAATACTACCAAAGGAAGGGAAAGATAAAACTAACTGCTCAAGCTACAGGCCAATAGCACTACGGAATGTAGATACAAAGCTTTATTTCAAAATCCTGGCTACTAGAATAAAAAAGCTAATTCCACTTTGGATCAACTCGGACCAGACTGGTTTTGTCCCGGGGAGAGAGGGGCGGGACAATAGCCTAAAATCAATATTGATGCTGCATAAGAAGGTGCAGAATGAGACCCCAGTTCTATTCCTGTCATTGGATGCAGAAAAAGCATTTGACAGGGTAGACTGGGGTTTCATGATGGATACGTTGCGGCACTTGGGTCTTGGGACAAAAATGATGAAGTGGATAACAAACTTATATAATGGCCCGACAGCAGTCGTAAAGGTAAACGGCAGACTCTCCCCACGAATTAAGATGCAGAACGGAACACGGCAAGGCTGCCCACTGTCTCCATTACTATACGTATTAGCTTTAGAACCACTATTAGCAACGCTCTGCAACAATCAAGAGGTGGAAGGAGCGAGATTAGGAGGAAAAGAACATAAGATCGCAGCATACGCGGACGACATTTTGATGTACGTATCCAACCCAAGAGTGTCACTCCCAAATATACTGAAAGAAATAAAAAAATACGGAGAACTGTCAAATTTCAAAATGAATCCAATAAAAACGGAAATATTAAACATAGGACTAGAGAAAAAGGAAGTCCAGTTCTTACAAAAAGAATTCCCATTTACTTGGGTAAAAGAATTAAATTATCTTGGAATCAAAATAACCCCTAGAGTCGAAAAGATCTATCAGGCAAATTTTATCCCATTGATCAATGAGGTTAAAGAGGAAATGAAAAAATGAATAAATATGTTCAAGATGATGATACTTCCAAAAATAATCTATAGAATCCAGATGTTACCAGTAAGGATTCCTCAGAGCTTTTTTTAAAATAATTAAAACTATTTTGTTAAAATATATATGGCTTAACAAATAAAACAAGAATTAAATACATGCTGATTACAAGGAAAAAGGAGCATGGAGGTTTGGCCACCCCAAATATAAGTAGGAACTATAAAGCCATTGTCTTAACACGAATGCTAGAGTGGACAAATGAGAAAAATGAAAAAAAAAAGGGTCGAAATGGAAAATATATTAAGTGGAGTTACACTATATAAGAATATTTGGATCCCACGAAAATATAGAACATTGGACACAGACACACACGAAATAACAAAAAATGTATTTAAAATCTGGGACACTATACACTTAAAGAATGAATGGAAATACAACTCACCGTTAATAGCACTCACAGGATCGAATTATTTTACCCCCGGGAAGGAAATATTTGGAGCCCAAGGAATAAGGAATCCACAATTGAAGGATATCACCAGAAATGGCAAGATAAGAACACGATTAGAATTTGAGGAAAGTAATGGATGGAAGATGAATGAATGGAATTATTGTCAATTAAGGCACTTAGTAAGCACAATACCACATCCACTTAGAGACGAAACGAAATTAACCACACTGGAAAAGCTATGTATCAATAAAACACCATTGAAAAATGGAACATCAAAAATATATGGTATACTGACAGATATGGACGCACAAGAAAGACCAGAATACATAAAACAATGGGAAAAAGAAATGAATTTAAAAATAGATAACCAAAAAGTGGAAAAAATAATAGAAATGGGATATAATAATGCCTGGGATATGAAGACTACTGAAATGAATTACAAACTAGTAACAAGATGGTATATGACTCCTGTAAGAATACATAAATATCAACAAAAAAAAACACCTCTGTGTTGGAGAAAATGTGGCCAAAAAGCAACGATCACACACCTATGGTGGGAATGTTCAATAATAATGGAGTACTGGAAGGAAGTATTAAATAATATAAAGGAAATAACTGAAGAAGAAATAGAACAAAACATATGGACTTGTCTTTTCCATGTTCATACTAAACCTAAGAAACAATATATGAAATCAATAGTCCCTAATCTCCTGAATGCGGCCAAGGCCTTGATACCCAAAAACTGGCTAAAAAGCGGAAAACTAGAGATCAGAAAATGGCTAGAGGAAATAGATTACTATTACAAAATGGATCAGCGGAGGAGTGGGGCAGGAGGGGAGAAAAAGGATAATAGTAGATGGGAAAGTTGGAAAAAATACAAATCCTCGAACATATACTTAGACAAGATGAAAGAAACAATAATATAATATAATGATAAAATATAATATAATGATAAAAAAATAATATAAAAGAGTGGACCAAACATAGGGGTGGGAGGGGATTAAAAAAAAAGAAAAAAAAAAGTCAGGGCTCTGGCTGGGCCATTCAAGAACAGTCACGGAGTTGTTGTGAAGCCACTCCGTTATTTTAGCTGTGTGCTTAGGGACATTGTCTTGTTGGAAGGTAAACCTTCGGCCCAGTTTGAGGTCCTGAGCACTCTGGAGAAGGTTTTCGTCCAGGATATCCCTGTACTTAGCCTCATTCATCTTTCCCTCTATTGCAACCAGTCGTCTTGTCCCTGCAGCTGAAACTCCCCCACAGCATGATGCTGCCACCACCATGCTTCACTGTTGGGACTGTATTGGACAGGTGATGAGCAGTGCCTGGTTTTCTCCACACATACCGCTTAGAATTAAGGCCAAAAAGTTCTATATTGGTCTCATCAGACCAAAGAATCTTATTTCCACCATCTTGGAGTCCTTCAGGTGTTTTTTTTTTAGCAAACTCCATGCAGGCTTTCATGTGTCTTGCACTGAGGAGAGGCTTCAGGGACAGCCCTGCTGGGCAGCCGCAAAAAGGCTGGGAGAGCGGTGCGGGCTTCAGGAACAGCCAAGGATTTGGTGACCCCTGGCAAATCATCATTTGACCCCCGAGGGGGTCCCGACCCCCAGGTTGAGAACCACTGCTATACAGGCATTTAAATCCTATACCTGGTACTGTTTGTCTACGTCCGTCTATGAAGTGAGAGCAGGGCTCATGAATACAGCCATTTTTCTGGAGTGTAATCATTTATAAAAAATGTTTTTAAACATTTGTGGAGCCTCATCACCATCATGTGGGGTCACTTCTGGGAAGGCCCAGAAAACGATCATGGAAATTCAAAAATCAAATAATGATTTGATATTGTGTGTTTTAAGAATATACATATGGGATTTTTTTCTTTTTTTTTTTTTTTCAAAAACTTGTGGAAAAAAATAAAATCTTCAAAATACTTACTGTGTCTTTTAGCTAACACCTTGGGTTTTCTGCTTTGCAAAATGTTGGAATTTTGCAGGTTTCTCTACTGTCACGTTAGAGCCTCGGAAAATGTAATAAATAGTCATCTGAAATCAGAAATGTATGCCCCTTGAAAGCCTCAAATCATACTAAAGTCTTGTTTTTTTTTTTTTGTTTAAAAATAACGAATATGTTATAATTACCTGCTTTGTGCAGTGGTTTTGCACAGAGCAGCCCAGATCCCCCTCTTCTTGGGTCCCTTGCTGGCACTCCTGGCTCCTCACTCCCGCTGAGCAAGCAACTTGCTACGGGGCACCCAAGCCAAGCCGCTGCTCTGTGGGTCTATTCGGACATGGAACCACGACTCAGCCCCACCCACTCTCTCTCCTCATTGGCTCAGTGACTTTAAAGTGGAAGTAAACCCTTCTATCGTTTTCAGCCAAGGAAGCTGCCACCTTGGCCTCTGTTTAATCTACAACTGCCATGATGCTGCACATGTGATCAGTTATGACACCAGCCATTGGATGGTTTGACAGTTTGGTTGAGAGCACAACCAATGGGAGTGTTACATTTCCGGCATGTGCTGGAAAGGTAACTGTTTTATGGTTGGGTTTACTTCCTCTTTAATTTACAGCAGTGGAAGCCAATGGTGCTGTGTGTTAGGAAATCAGGAGGAAAAGTCTTGGACAGCCGAAACTCTTGTGCAACATCGCTGGATCGTGATAGAGCTCAGGTAATTATTAGGGGGGCTGCTGTACGCAGAAGGTTGTTTTATTGTAATGCATAGAATGCATTAAGATGAAAAACCTTCTGCCTTTAAAACCACTTTAAGGAGATTGTTTTTGGATCCCCCTGTGGGTTAGACTGTGAAAAAGTCTCATACATTGTATGCCAATAAACAGGGAAAGTAGCAGAATGTGTTTTGGGGTTCTCGATTCCAAGTATGCTCTTGCTGCTTGTGAGAAATACCCTTATAAAATTACAACTTTGTGTAAAATAATACACAAATACTCAAACTAAAAAATACATTTTCAAAATACTTACTATGCATCTTAGCAAATATCATGGGATGTCTGCATTCCAAAATGTGGTTATGTGGGGGCTTCTTCTGTTCTGGCACTTCAGGGTCTCCAAAAATGGGATAAGGAAAACAGAGGTTTAATTGTTGCTTTGAGAAGATACTCCTTGGATTTATGTACCCTCTATGCGGCCAAGATTCAAAAAAGTCTCATATTTGGTATCCAGTGGTGGCACACCCATAGGGGGTGCAACCCCCCCCCCCCCCCATCATAAAAAAAATCAAATAAATAAAATACTGGCCCTTTAAGTGTGTGCAGTTTGCTGGACACATGGATGTATGGGAAACATGATATGTTTGCAATCACGTGATTGCAAACAAGAAGCTCTATTGGCTTCCTTTAGAAATCTCTTGAGGCGCTGAGCTCTGCGCCCTGAACACTCCCTCTATCACCTGTGCCTTCAATTCTGGTTTCTCTGACATCCCCGCAGCTCTGAATGTGGATAACAGGTAGATAACAGGCGACTTGTGTGAGAGCTGTGAGTATAATGGGGGGGGGGGGCAGCAAATGTAAAGGGTGGTCTGTGATCTGATGGTGACATCTAATGTAAAGGGGGGGGGTCTGATCTGATGTGATATCTAATGTAAAGGGGGCTCTGATGGTGACATCTAATGTAAAGGAGGACTCTGATGGGGAGACATCTAATGTAAAGGGGGCTCTGATGGTGACATCTAATGTGAAGGGGGCTCTGATGGTGACATCTAATGTAAAGGAGGACTCTGATGGGGAGACATCTAATGTAAAGGGGGCTCTGATGGTGACATCTAATGTGAAGGGGGTTCTGATGGGGACATCTAATGTAAAGGAGGACACTGATCTGATAGTGACATCTGATGTAAAGGGGGGGTGGGCTCTGATGGTGGCATCTAATGTAAAGGAGGACTCTGATGGGGACATCTGTAATGGGGGGATCTGATGGGGATTTCTGATGTAAAGCGAGACTCTGATGGTGACATATCATGTAAAGGGGGGCTCTGATGGGGACATCTAATTTAATGGGGGGCTCTGATGGTGACATTTAATGTAAAGGAGGACTCTGATGGGGACATCTGATGTAAAGGAGGACTCTGATGGGAACACCTGGTGTAAAGAGGGACTCTAATGAGGACACCTGATTTATAGGGGATGCTGATGGGGACACCTGATGTAAAGTGGGGCACCCGCTGTAAAGGGGAACTCTGATTGGGACACCTGATGTAAAAGGGGGCTCTGAAGAGGACACCTGCTGTAAAGGGGGCTCTGATTGGGACATCTGATGTAAAAGGGGGCTCTGACGAGGACACCTTATGCTAAGTGTTTTTTTTTTTTACTTGAAATGTGGATGTGATTGGCCTACATATGATGGGCATAGTGAGGCTGAAATTGATGGGCACAGTGAGGCCGCAATTGTTTTTGAAAAAACAAAAAAAATGTTTTGCCTTTTTCCTTTATACTTAAAAAAGTGTTTATTATAAACCAACAAAATCAATCTATAAAAAAAAAAAAAGATTATAGAATTGATTTGGGTAGGAGTCCTTTTCAGTCAGATTAGCATAGCACTGAATACTGAAAAATGGTCTGGAAGGGACAGGGTTGTAACTGGTATTGAGTTGGTTAGGATGTAGCTAATTCTGTCACAAGGATGTTTTTGTTTTGTTTTTTGTCCAAAAATAATGGGTTTTACATGCTCTGCCTTGTATATTTTTCTCTGCTCTAATTTCAGGCACATTCTATGCTCAAGAATGGTTGTCCTCTCTGTTTGATTTTGTTTGCCAACATCTACAGAAGAACTGGCTTCCTTATGATCTCCTTGGTCCCTGTGGCCAGAAGTTAGAAAATAAACAAGTTACATTCTATGACTGTGATTTGGTAAGTGAATGGTAATTTTATTTTGCCAGTTTTTTTTAAGCGCCTCCCAATTTTTTACTTTATTTTTTTAACCACTTCAGCCCCGGAAGATTTGGCTGCTCAATGACCAGGCCATTTTTTTGCGATAACAGTTGCGCGGTCGTGCGACACTGTACCCAAACAAAATGTACGTCTTTTTTTTTTCCACAAATAGAGCTTTCTTTTGGTGGTATTTGATCACCTCTGCATTTTTTATTTTTTGCACTATAAACAAAAGAAGCGACAAATTTGAAAAAAAAACACTATCTTTTACCTTTTGCTATAATAAATATCCCACTTTTTTTTTTTTTTCAAAAAAACTAAAATTTTCTTCTCAGTTTAGGCTGATATGTATTATTTGACACATTTTTGGTAAATCGCAATAAGCGTATATTGATTGGTTTGCGCAAAGGTTATAGTGTCTACAAAATAGGGGATAGATTTATGGCATTTTTATTATTATTTTTTTGTTTTACTAGTAAATGGCGGTGATCTGTGATTTTTATCGGGACTGCGATATTGCGGCGGACAAATTGGACACTTTTGACACATTTTTGGGAGCACTGACAATTATACAGCGATCGGTGCTATAAAAATGCACTGATTAATGTATAAATGTCACTGGCAGAGAAGAGATCAACACTAGGGGGCGATCAAGGTGTTACTGTGTTCCCTAGGTGTGTTCTAACTGTAGGGGGATGGGACTGACTAGGGGAAGAGAGAGATTGGTGTTCATAGTTAGTATGAACACACGATCTGTCTCCGCTCCCCTGAAAGAACCGGGATTTGTGTGTTTACACACACAGATCCCGGTTCTCACTTTGTCGCGAGTGCCCGGCAGTCATCGCGCCCGCTGGGCACTCGCATCAAAATCCGGGCACACACTGCAGGCTAGTGGCCAAAAGCCGAAGCGATGTAAGGTAACATTGTTTCGCCCAGGCGTGGCAATCTACCGCAGTAAAACTGCAGCGGCTGATCGGTAAGCAGTCAACATAGACACAGGGCTTGAGTCATGCAGGAACACATGGGAAAGACATTCCTGTACTTTTTTCCACAGCAGGAACTGTAGCTCTCCAGTTGTGGCAGCCTCAGACCATGACAATTCCACCACCATGCTTGACCGTAGGCAAGACACACTTGTCTTTATACGCCACACATGCTTGACACCATTTGAACAAAATAAGTTTATCTTGGTCTCCTCAGACCACAGGACATGGTTCCAGTAATCAATGTCTTTAGTCTGCTTGTTTTCAGAAAACTGTTTGCAGGCTTTTCTGTGCATCATCTTTAGAAAAGGCTTCCTTCTGGGATGACAGCCATGTAGACCAATTTGATGCAGTGTGTGACGTATGGTCTGAGCACGGACAGACTGACCCTTTACCCCTTCAACCTCTGCAGCAATGCTGACAGCACTCATACATCCATTTCCCAAAGACAACCTCTGAATATGACGTTGAACGTGTGCACTCAACTTCTTTAGTCAACTATTGCGAGGCCTGTTCTGAGTGAAACCTGTCCTGTTAAACCGCTGTATGGCCTTTCCCACCATGCTGCAGCTCAGTTTCAGGGTCTTGGCAATCTTCTTATAGCCTAGGCCATCTTTATGTAGCGCAACAATTCTTTTTTTCAGATCCTCAGTTTGCCATGTTGAACTTCCAGTGACCAGTATGACAGAATGAGAGCTAGAATACCAAATACCAACTTAATATAATATAATACCAAATTTAACACACCTGCTCCCCATTCACACATGAGACCTTGTAACACTAACAAGTCACAAGAAACCAGGGAGGGAAAATGGCTAATTGGGCCCAATTTGGACATTTTCACTTAGGGGTGTACTCACTTTTGTTGTCAGCGGTTTAGACATTAATGACTGTGTGTTGAGTTATTTTGAGGGGACAGCACATTTACACTGTTATAAAAGCTGTACACTCACTACTTTACATTGTAGCAAAATGTAATTTCTTTAGTGTTGTCACATGAAAAAATATAATACAATATTTACAAAAATGTGAGGGGTGTACTCTTGTGAGATAGTGTGAGTGTGTGTGTATGTATATATATATATATATATATATATATATATATATATATATATATATACACATACATATATACATTGTAATATTTGGGGTTGTTTAGCTCAAGTGTAACGCTTACCAGTGTCCACACCAGTTGTGCCATTTAAGGGCTTTTTGGCCCAGATTATTTATTTTTTTTATTAGATAAAGTTTTTATTGTAACATAAACAAAGAAAAACATTAGAGTTTATAAAAATAAACCAGCAACGATCTGTACATAGATTACATGGATAAAGCATCAACCGTCATGGAGTCCGTACATATATGGTTCAGTGTAACTACCCTTGCCCACAAATCTCAGAAAACATTTAGATTGGGATCCAGCTACCGTTAGCCCCAAGCTACTCCTGCACATACCACCACTCATGAGGTCTACCACTTGCAGCTGAGGCACCACATCAGTTGCCCCTACTCCTATATTCACTTCATTGTCATCTGAGCAGATTAAAGCAAGTCTATCCATCACAAGGTCTATAGGTGAGGGTATCCAGCCAGGGTGAACATAGTTTGTCAAATTTTTGTGGGCACCCCCTATGTTGATGTATATATTTCTCCAGCCGGAGTGTGTCCCCTATCTGTGCCAGCCACTCCTTCAGCGCCGGAGGATCAGCTGCCTTCCAGTGCCTAATATTAGTTTATAAACCTGAAACAGGGCTCTAGCAATGGCCTGCTTCTGATCATCTCCGGTGGGGATGTCATCCACAATCCCCAGCAGACAGGGCTTCGGGTCCATCGGCACCATGACCTGAAATGCACTATTTATCGTGGACATGACCCCCATCCAGAACCAATGCAGTTTGGAACAGCGCCATAGCAGATGTATGAGGTCACCATGGTCTCGCACACATCTAGGACAGTACAAGTCTGTCCTCATCCCCATTTTGAATAGTCTGGCCGGTGTGTAGTGAACTCTAAGGACAATGTACAGCTGGGACAGTCGCTGAGCCACGTTGAGAGAGCATAGCTGTACCGCCTGTAGCACCTCCTCCCACTACTGTTCTTCCTCGAAGGTTCCCACATTATTTTTCCTACCTATTCGCCATCCCCTGAGGGAAGCTCTCCAAGTGGGTATAGAGGATCATGGAGTAGCATCTGGATATGAAGCCCCTGAACCAGTGGTGGAATTACCAGGGTCGCAACAGTCGCAGTTGCGACGGGGCCCGGGATTCCGCCACTTTGGAGGGGGGGCCCAGCGGAGTTGCTCTTCACACACGGCTCTGACCGGAGATCGTGTGTCATAGAACAATAGCACAGAGACACCGGCGGCATTAACGTTCTACTTGCCTATCCATCCTCTCTGGCAGGGGATAAGAGAGGACACACAGCTGATCTCACGGCTCCCCCTTCCCCCCTCTCCCTCTCCTGTGTGCTCCGCGGGCAGTCAAGTGTGAAGCTAACAAGCTCACATTTCCCGCGGAGTACACAGGAGAGGGAGGGGGGAGAAGGGGGAGCCGTGAGATCAGCTGTGTGTCCTCTCTCATCCCCTGCCAGAGAGGATGGACGGGCAAGTAGAACGCTAATGCCGCCGGTGTCTCTGTGCTATTGTTCTATGACATACAATCTCTGCTCAGAGCCGTGCTGTCCTAAAAAGGCAGACGGCACTGATGGAAATTAATAGCAGGCACTGATGAGCACTAATAGGAGGCACTGATGAGTACTGATAGAAGGCACTGATGAGCACTAATAGCAGGCACTGATAAGCACTGATGGGCACTGATAGGAGGCATTTATGGGCACTGATAGGGGGCACTGACGAGCACTGATAGGCCACATTGATGAGCACTGATAGGAGGCCCTAATGTGCACTGATAGGCTGCACTGATAGGTGGTACTGATGGGCACTGAGGAACACTGATAGGCAGAACTCAGGCAGTATTGATGGGCAGAATTGAAGAGTACTGATAGGTGGCACTTATGGACGCTGTTAGGCGGCATTAATGAGCACTGATAGGTGGTGCTGATAGGCAGAATTGATGGGCACTAATAGGTGGCATTAATGAGCACTGATAGGTAACACTTGTAGGTGGAAGTGATGGGCACTGATAGGCAGCATTGATGAGCACTGATAGACGGCACTGATGGGCACTGATGATCACTGATAGACGGCAGTGATGAGCACTGATAGAAGGCATTTATGGGCACTGATAGGAGGCACTGATGGGCACTGATAGGAGGCACTGATGGGCACTGATAGGAGGCACTGACAGGCCACATTGATGGGCACTGATAGGTGGTACTGATGGGCACTCAGGAACACTGATAGGCAGAACTCAGGCAGTATTGATGCGCAGAATTGAAGAGTACTGATAGGTGGCACAGATGGACGCTGTTAGGCGGCATTAATGAGCACTGATAGGTGGTGCCGATAGGCAGAATTGATGGGCACTAATAGGTGGCATTAATGAGCACTGATAGGTAACACTTGTAGGTGACATTGATGAGCACTGATAGGCAGCACTGATGATTGGGGCACTGATTATCAGTGTAAACAATTTACTGACATTCTTGACAGTTAACGGCCGTCCTTTCCTAACACAGACACAGCGTGTGAGGGAAGGGCTGTGGATAACTGCCAAGTCTGTTTACATGTGATCAGCTGATCACATGGTAAAGGGCCGATGTGATTGCGCTGGATGCATGTCCCAGGGGTCATGCAGGAAGCACAGTTTTGGAAGGATGTCCATGGACACCCTCCCAAAATTGGAAGCCCGGGACTCGGATGGAAGGGGGGCCCATCATGGTTTCTTGCACCGGGGCCCTGAAGGTTCTAGTTATGCCTCTGCCCTGAACAGAGACACCTCCGCCATGTAATTGAAAACAGGCATCGGAGAGAGGACCCACGGAGCCCCGCAGGATTGCACCACCACTGCATGTCGCAGTTGCATGTAATAAAAAAAGCATTGAGTGGGGGAGGCAAAACTGCTCCCTCAATGCAGAAAAAGGCAATTTCCCATCGGCAAAAACGTGCTTCAGGAGCGCGACTCCATGTCTCCTCCAAAGACCCCCATCCCCCAGCAGCTGCAGCCCCTAATGCCCATTGGCCTATATCGGACTGTAGCTGGTAAACCGCCTGCAGCTGTCTAATCTTATTCCATACTTTTTGCATGAGTACAATGTTGGGAATCTTTTGTTGGATTTTGCGTATGCCAAGGCCTCCAGCCCCACAGCAACATCCGTTGTTCCAGTAGCATGACACATAAGGGCTCTGATAGGGTCAAAATCGCCACACTCCCCTACCGTCTCCTGTCCAGTCACCATAGTATAGGCAATATGCTGTAACTGTGCAGCCAGGTAGTAAGTCCCAGGGATTAGGGAGCGCAAGGCCTCTCCTCTCCTTGGACTTCTGTAGTTCGAGTTTGATCCGTGGGGGCTTGTTAAGCCATAAAAAGGCTCTGAAGATAGTGTTAATTATGTGAAACACCTTAAGGGGGGATCACCATAGGGGTATTGTGAAGCATGTACAGAAGCTGGGGCATAAATACCATTTTAATAAGGTTTACCCGTCCTACCAGGGTCATTTTAAGACTTGACCAGATTTTGGCTCCATCTCTAATCCTGTTAATAAGGGGGATATATTAAGCGAGACAAAGTCCCTGGGCTCTGGAGTGGCCTGTACTCCCAAATACTTAAAGCTACGTGTGACCAGTACCCCCTGGACTGCTTGCATTTCACTGTCTGGATCTGTGTCCAGCAGCATGAGAGAGGACTTGGACCAGTTGATCACAAGCCCCGAGTAAACACCAAAGCGTCTGATCAATGACAATTATTTTTTTGTGTCCCCGAGGAACAACATGGTATCGTCCGCGTATAACATAAGTTTCCCATGGATCTCTGCGTACTGGAAGTCCCTGATATGCGTGTTGGCCCTAATCTGGGCTGCCATGGGCTCAATGGCGAAGAGGAGGGGGGACAGTGGGCTCCCCTGCCGAGTAACTCTATGTAGTTGAAACAGTAAGGATATATGTCCCGCCTCCCGTATCACCGCCTGCGGAGAACAGTAGAGCAACTGCACCCATGAGAGGAAACTTTCGCCAAAGCCAAACCTGCCCATGACTGCCCAAAAGTACTGCCACTCTATGCTGTCAAATGCTTTATGTGCATCTAGTGACAGCAGCACCCTGTCCCCCTCTGTAGGTTTAAGAAAAGTCTACAAAGGTTAATAGCAGTGGACTTTTGGGGCATAAAACCCAACTGGTCCGATTGTATAAAACTGGAGATGATTTCATTAAGCCGTATTGCCAGGACCTTGGCTAGGATTTTTACATCGCTTTGTAGTAAGGATATTGGTCTATAAGACCCCGGATCTAGAGGGTCCTTTCCTGGTTTGAGAATAAGTACGATATCGGCCCTAGTCATGGATTTAGGTTGGCATTGGTTCTCTCTGGCCGCGTTTAGTACCCTGAGTAAATGGAGCAGGATGCTACTTCCATATTGTTTCTAAAGGAAGACCATCGTCTCCTGGGGCCTTACAATTGGGGAAGAGGCTAGGCGCCTCCTGTAATTCCTCTATCTTGATAGGGGCATCAAGCAGTGATCTCTGGGTGTCCGTTAGACTGGGTAGCTCTATATCTTGTAAATATTCCTGTAGGTCGGCTGGTGTGTAGACCACCCGGGACCTATACAGATTTGTGTAAATCTCTACCAATGTCTACATGATAAGATCAGGGGTATTCACTATCCCCCCCCCCCTCTGAGCGCAAGGCAGCAATAGACGGGGAAGTCTGGCTCTCACAATTTTTGCGAGTAATCTGCCTGTCTGTTCCCCTTCTTCATAGAAAGCTAGCCTGTTCAAAAACCTTTTCCGATCTGTGACAGATCCAGTAATTCTGTCAACCGCTTCCTGAGCAGCTAACCATGCCTCCCTAGAGACATCCGGCAGGTCTGCTATGAACTCTGCCTCTAATCGACTGACCAGCCGGGCAGCCTGCTCCTTTTGGGCACTTGTTTTGAATTTAACCCCATTAACTTCATTAATAAGTAGGCCTCTAAGGAATGCTTTAAATGTATCCCACGTTAACCACTGGGCACTTAAACCCCCTTAATAACCAGACCAATTTTCAGCTTTTGGTGCTCTCACATTTTAAATGACAATTACTCAGTCATGCAACACTGTATCTATATGAAATTTTTGTCCTTTTTTCCACACACATAGAGCTTTCTTTTGGTGGTATTTAATCACCGCTGGGTTCTTTATTTTTTGCGCTATAAAAGTAAAAAGCCTGAAAAATTTGTAAAAAAAAAAGCATTTTTCTTCATTTCTGTTATAAAATTTAGCAAATTAGTAATTTTTCTTCATATATTTTGGCCAAAATTTATACCGCTACATATCTTTGGTAAAAATAACCCAAATCGGCGGATATTATTTGGTCTTTGTGAAAGTTATAGAGTCCAAAAGCTATGGTGCCAATATGAAAATTGATCACACCTGAAGTACTGACGGCCTATCTCATTTCTTGAGAACCTAACATGCCAGAAAAGTACAAATAGCCCCCAAATGACCCCTTTTTGGAAAGAAGACATTCCAAGGTATTTAGAAAGATGCATGGTGAGTTTTTTGAAGTTGTCATTTTTTCCCACAATTCCAAAATCAAGGTTTTTTTTTTACACAAAATTGTCATATTAGCAGGTTATTTCTCACACACCGCATATGCATACCACAAATTACACCCCAAAACACATTCTGCTTTTACTCCCGAGTATGGCGATACCACATGTGAGACTTTTACACAATGTGACCAGATACAGCGGCCCAACATGCAGGGAGCATATTCAGGCGTTCTGGAGCACCCAGGCCAATTCTGACATTCCTTTCTCTTCATGTAAAAATCATCATTTATTAGCTAGAAAATTACATAGAACCCCAAAACATTATATATGTTTTTTTAGCAAAGACCCTAAAGAATACAATGGTGGTCATTGCAACTTTTTATCTCGCACGGTATTTGCACAGCAATTTTTTAAACGCATTTTTTTGGGGAAAAAAAAAATTTTGTGTTTTAAAAAAACCAAAACAGTAAAGTTAGCCCAATGTTTTTGCATAATTTGAAAGATGAAGTTACGCCGAGTAAATAGATACCCAGCATGTCACCTTTCAAAATTGCACGCGCTTGTGGAATGGCGCCAAACTTCGCTACTCAAAAATACCCATAGGCGACGCTTTAAAATTTTTTACTGGTTACATGTTTTGAGTTACAGAGAAGGTCTAGGGCCAAAATTATTGCTCTCGCTCTACCGATCGCAGCGATACCTCACATGTGTGGTTTGAACACCGTTTTCATATGTGGGCGGGACTTACATATGCGTTCGCTTCTGCATGCGAGCACACAGGGACAGGGGCGATTTAATTTTTTTTTTTTTTTTTTTTTTATTGTTCATTTTACTTCATTTATTTTAGTTTGATGCATAGGAATATGGCATGACAGGTCCTCTTTACAGTGAGATATGGGGTCAATAAGACCCCACATCTCACCTCTAGGCTGGGAAGCCTGACATAAAAAAAAAAAAGAAAAAAGATCCTGGCTTCGATCGTAGCGGTGAGTCGGTAGAGGCACCGGAGGGCGGCGGGAGGGGGGGACATCCCCTCTCGCCTCCTGTAAGAACGATCAAGCAGTGGAACAGCCGCTATGATCTTTTTTATGGTGTAGGGAATCGCCGGATAAAAAAGTTGATATCTGAATGATGCCTGTAGCTGCACCCATCATTCAGATATCCCCGCACAAAGTCAAGGACGTCGTATGACAGCCCAAGGGCGGGAAGTGGTTAAAACGCATTTTTTTTTTAACACAAAGTTGTCCATTTATACAATATTTATAACACATAGCATGTACATACCAAAAATGACACCCCAAAATAGATTCTCCTACTCCTCCTGAGTACGGCGATATCACATGTGTGAGACTTCCACAGCCTGGCTACATACAGAGGCCGAGTACAGCCGAGCATGGCTGGGTATCACAGAGTATTGCAGAGTATGGCTGGGTATGGCAGAGTATGGCGGGGTATGGCAGAGTATGGCGGGGTATTGCAGAGTATGGCGGGGTATTGCAGAGTATGGCGGGGTATTGCAGAGTATGGCGGGGTATTGCAGAGTATGGCGGGGTATTGCAGAGTATGGCGGGGTATTGCAGAGTATTGCGGGGTATTGCACAGTGTTGTGGGGTATTGCAGAGTATTGCACAGTATCATGGGGTATTGCACAGTGTTGTGGGGCATTGCAGAGTATTGCACAGTGTTGTGGGGTATTGCAGAGTATTGCGGGGCATTGCAGAGTATTGCACAGTGTTGTGGGGCATTGCAGAGTATTGTGGGGGTATTGCAGAGTATTGCACAGTGTTGTGGGGGTATTGCAGAGTATTGCACAGTGTTGTGGGGTATTGCAGAGTACTGCACAGTGTTGTGGGGTATTGCAGAGTACTGCACAGTGTTGTGGGGTATTGCAGAGTACTGCACAGTGTTGTGGGGTATTGCAGAGTACTGCACAGTGTTGTGGGGCATTGCAGAGTATTCTGGGGCATTGCAGAGTAGTGCGGGGCATTGCAGAGTAGTGCAGGGCATTGCAGAGTAGTGCAGGGCATTGCAGAGCATTAGGGATGGCTGAGCATGGATGGGTGGCTGGATGTCACTGTGCAGCACACTGCAGATGCAGCCCACAGCGCTGCTGCCATCCATCCATCCCCCTCTCCGCTTACAGTGTACCGATCCGTACACAGAGGGGAGGAGAGGAACCGGCGTCATGAGATGACGCCGGTTTGTTTACATGTGATCACTCCGTCATTTGACGGAGCGATCACATGGTAAACGGCCGCGATCAGCGGCCATTTACCAGGATCCGTGATGCGCCGGGTCCTCTGGACCCGGCGGTCATGGATGTGTTCAGGTGCGCGCCCCAGGGGGCGCGCGAGAGGGGAATTCTGGGAGGACGTCATAGTACGCCCTCCCAGAGTTAAGCAATCGCCCTGCAGCAGTCATTCAGCTATGGGCCGGTTGTTAGGTGGTTAAATTTAGATCGGGGTGTTCCTCGTGCCATAGCCAGAACCCACAAATCTCCTTGGATATCTGCTCTGGGACGGGGTAAATATTGAGCTAGAAGGAATTTAGTTTCCACGGGGCTCTGGGCAGATCCGTGGCCGGTTTAGCCAACACGGATATCACCAGAGGCGAGTGGTCTGACACTCCCCTTACCAGGTATTGCATGTCCTGCAGAAGGTGTGCCGTCTGGGGGATGCATAGGCAAAGGTCTATCCTAGACAGAGAGAGGTGTGTTTTGGAGAAGCAAGAAAACTGCTGTTGCTGCGGGTTGCGGTCCCGCCATGGATCAACCCATCCAACTTCCTCCGTGAATTTCCACAGTGCTGTTCGAGCAATTTTGCGGCCATTCGCCAGAGGTGGATGTTTGTTCAGGGCTGGGTCCATATAACAATTCAAATCTCCCAGTACAATGAAAGGAACGTGCGGACTGCCCAGCTGGTACGTCAACAATGTTCTCAACACTTCTAAACTAAAGGGTGGTGGTACATATAAGGCCGTAATTATGCGTTTTAACTGGTAAATTCTGCACATCAAAATCACATATCGTCCCACAACATCTATTAATTTACCAATAATTGAAAATCAACCGTTCGGTGTACCAGGACACTTACACCCCTGGAGTATGGGGCAGTGCCGGACTGGCCTACCGGGATACCGGGAAAATTCCCGGTAGGCTGTCTGCACTTAGTGCCGTGGGGCAGCTTTTGGCTCAGAGCTTGGCTGGCTGTGTCAGCTGTGTCAGTGCGGCGGCCGCTGCACTATGCAATGTGTGTGTGTGCCTCCTCCTCCGATCCGGCGCTGCCCACTGAACTGCAGCGTGATATGCCTGTGTGCCTGAGGGGAGGAGCAGAACGCCGTGCTGGTTGATTTCCCCTTCCATTCGTGACTCGTCCCGTGTGGCGCCAGCACCGCCCACTAATCTGCACGGAGAAGTTAACGGCCGCCCAGGCAGCAGAAGAATTAAGGTACTTAAAATCTCTCTCTCTCTCTCTCTCTCTCTCTCGCAAAATCTGTATACAGAAACTATATATTAGTCTTATGAGTGCTGCTTGCTAATTATATATTGTATAAGCACAAAACTTTACTTTTATTTCCCCACCACTGTGCCCATCAAACGCAGCCACTGCCATCAAGTGCAGCTACTGTGCCCATTAAACGCAGCCACTGTGCCCATCAAACGCAGCCACTGTACCATCAAACGCAGCCACTGTACCCATCAATTGCCACCTCTGCGCCCATTAAACGCAGCCACTGTGCCATCCATCAAGCGCAGCCACTGTACCCATAAATTGCCACCACTGTGCCCATCAAACGCAGCCACTGTGCCCATCAAACGCAGCCACTGTGCCCATCAAACGCAGCCACTGTACCCATCAATTGCCACCTCTGCGCCCATTAAACGCAGCCACTGTGCCATCAAGCGCAGCCACTGTACCCATAAATTGCCACCACTGTGCCCATCAAACGCAGCCACTGTGCCCAAACGCAGCCACTGTGCCCATTAAACGCAGCCACTGTACCCATCAATTGCAACCTCTGCGCCCATTAAACGCAGCCACTGTGCCATCAAGCGCAGCCACTGTACCCATAAATTGCCGCCACTGTGCCATCAAACGCTGCCACTGTACCCATAAATTGCCACCACTGTGACCATCAAACGCAGCCACTGTGCCATCAAACGCAGCCACTGTACCCATCAATTGCCACCTCTGTGCCAATTAAACGCAGCCACTGTACTATCAAATGCAGCCACTGTACCCAAAAATTGCCACCGCTGTGCCCACTAAACGCAGCCACTGTGCCATTAAGCGCAGCCAATGTGCCACTACCATCAAACGCAGCCACTGTAACCATCAATTTTTGTGGCAGTCACATTTGTCTGCAGTTTTTTACCCATAAATTGCCACCACTGTGCCCATTAAACGCTGTCACTGTGCCCATCAAACACAGCCACTATGCCATCAAACACAGCCACTGTACCCATAAATTGCCGCCACTGTGCCATCAAACGCAGCCACTGTACCCATAAATTGCCACCACTGTGCCCATCAAACGCAGCCACTGCCATCAAGCGCAGCCACTGCCATCAAGCGCAGCCACTGCCATCAAGCGCAGCCACTGCCATCAAGCGCAGCCACTGTACTCATAAATTGCCACCACTGTGCCCATTAAACGCTGTCACTGTGCCCATCAAACACAGCCACTGTACCATCAAACGCAGCCACTGTACTCATAAATTGCTGCAACTGTGCCCATCAAACACAGCCACTGTGCCATCAAATGCAGCCACTGCCATCAAGTGCAGCCACTGTACCCATAAATTGCCACCACTGTGCCCATTAAACGCTGCCACTGTGCCCATCAAACGCAGCCACTATGCCATCAAACGCAGCCACTGTACCATCAAACGCAGCCACTGTACCCATAAATTGCCACCACTGTGCCCATTAAACGCTGTCACTGTGCCCATCAAACGCAGCCACTATGCCATCAAATGCAGCCACTGTACCATCAAACGCAGCCACTGTACCCATCAATTGCCACCTGTGCCCATCAAGCGCAGCCATTGTACCCATTAAACGCAGCCACTGTGCCCATCGATTGCCACCTCTGTGCCCATTAAACGCAGCCACTGTATTATCAAACGCAGCCACTGTACCTAAAAATTGCCACCACTGTGCCCACTAAACGCAGCCACTGTGCCATTAAGCACAGCCAATGTGCCACTACCAAACGCAGCCACTGTAACCATCAATTGCCGCCAGTTTGCCCCATCAATTGCCACCAGTTTGCCCATCAAATGCTGCCAGTGTCCCCCCTCCCCCCGCCCGGCACTTACCCGTCTCAGGTCAGCACGTTCCTCCACGCTCCCTCCGATAGGCATCCAATCACAGCGCCTGTCGCTTCAGCCAATCAGGTGACAGGTAACCAGACCCAGTGCACCTGATTGGCTGAGAGGCGGGTCAGTGTTAGGGAAGCGATTTATTTGATTTCCTAACACAGCACTGTGTAAGCAGCGAACGTACAGCAGTGTGCCCGCTGTTTACCAATTTGGAAGCCTATTAGAGCCGACGGCTCTAATCAGGCACTTCTAAAAACACCCCGCCGCTGTAATTCAGATGCCCGACAAGGGGCTGGACACCTGAATAGGGGGCAGCAGCAGCAACAATAGATAGATTCATGCGTTGCATGAATCTATCTATTGAAGATTGACGGTTGCAATGGACGCACCACCACTGCCCTGTTGTATTTCCCCTGGGTGGGGAAATCCACCATGTTTTACATTATACGTCCCTATACACTGTGTGCCCTATAAAAAGGAGGTGGGCTTATATATAATGCACTCTTCAAATGTGCTTTAAAATGCATGGTTTTCCATTTTATGAACAAGAAAATAATAACGTTATGCTGTTGGTTGGGTATATTAATGCTATGGGGCTGGTATGACATTTTTTTCCAGGGCTGGTTTTCATTCCCAGTCCGGCCCTGGTATGGGGTGTGGGTTGAGTGGTACGCCCAGCCCACCCACAAGTAGTTTACGCAGGGTAGAGAGTCCAATCCTGGTGGTAATTTGCGTATCTCTGAGGAGTGGGATCAGCTTATCCTCAATAACACTGAAGCGGCCCTCAGCAGCTGTGGTGCATTCCCTGGTTTTCTGCAGGTCGTGTCTATTGAAGCCCAGCTCTTCCTTGAGACCACCAAAGTGTTCCTGGAAAGTGTGTACTGATGTTGTGCATCTATGTACTGCTTTAGTTATTGCGGCCAGGGTGGGTCGCTCTCCCTCGTCCTCCTTCTCCTCCTCACCCTCCTCATTAGGGGTGGCTAACATATCTTCTCCCCCTCCTTGCGCCGCAGCGCTTGTCAGTTTCATAGTATAGTACAACATGTCTTTGTCTTTGGGGGGGATTCTTTGCAGTGCCCTTAGGTGTTTTGGGGGTCTTACCCGCATCCTTGGACTTGTCTGTGCCTCATGCTCGCTGAGAGAGAGGAGCCGCGGCTATGGTTGCCACCTCATCCCTTTAAACCCGAACACATATTAATTACACAGGTTCTGTGGCTGATTAAGGTGGTAATTAAACTCACTTGGTGCCTTATCTGCATTTAATTAGCCTCAGAACCTGTGTAATTCAAAGGTGTTCGGGTTTAAAGGGATGAGGTGGCAACTCTAGCCGCGGCGCCATGTTGGATATCTGTCGGTCCTCCTGATTTCAGCTGCTTTCGGGTCATCATGTCTCCCTCGGTGCTCGATTCCAGGTCTGGGTGAGTCCACGGAGGATATCCCAAGAAAATTTGAGGCTATTTCAGGTGTTTTTACTGGCTGGGAATAGGATCAACGCAGGATCTGGAGAGGGAGCTCAGTGAGACACGTCCACTCACATGCCGCTCCTGGCCACGCCCCTGGCCCAGTTATATTAAACAAAAAGAAATTAACAGTTCATCCAGAATTCCCACGCAGGGGTTTCAATAATCACAAATGGAAAATACCGAGCCTCCTGGCTTATACTGTACATACAGCCATGCGGATCAGGCTTTCCAGTTCAGGCCTTTGTCTGTTTCCCACAGACCATTCCCTTGTCAGTCCATATCAATAACAGCCACTCGCTGCTCTGACCCTCAGGCTTGGGTGTCTGAATTCTCCCAGTGCACACCTGCACCTGCTTCTCCCTTGCAAGCCTGGACTTGTCGGGAGGGTGGTCCTGACTCTACTATCAGGCCCACACACCTGAACAATCAGTGTGCCGGTGAATCTCAAAACCCGGACCCAGGACTGAGGATTACATCCCACCCGGATCTCTAAGAAATCCCCGGGCTCCAGGTCCCAAAGTGGACTTTACTAAATAATGAGGAAACTGAAAAGCCAGTTTCCTCTCAAACAAGCAAATACACTGGAGCCCCTCAACCTGCCTGGTTGAGAATTCTGGACGCATACACTGGTGGGGTACGTGTGTGTGTGTGTATATATGTGTGTATATATATATATATATATATATATATATATATATATATATATATATATATATACATATACACACACACACATTATATTGTCAAAAGTATTGAGACATCTGCCTTTACACGCACATGAAATTTAATGGCATGCCAGTCTTAGTCCGTAGGGTTCAATATTGAGTTGGCCCACCCTTTGAAGCTATAACAGCTTCAACTCTTCTGGGAAGGCTGTCCATAGGCTTTAGGGGTGTGTCTATGGGAATGTTTGACCTGATGTTGGGATGAGAAGGCCTGGCTCGTAGTCTCAGTTCGTATTCATCCCAAAGGTGTTCTATCGGGTTGAGGTCAAGACCCTGTGCAGGGCAGTCAAGTTCCTCCACCCCAATCTTGCTCATCCATGTCTTTATGGACCTTGTTTTGTGCACTGCTCCAAATTATTTGGTGGAGGGTGGATTATGGTATGGGGTTGTTTTTCAGGGGTTGGGCTTGGCCCCTTAGTTCCAGTGAAGAGAACTCTTAAGGTGTCAACATACCAAGACATTTTGGACAATTTCATTTGTAGAGAACAGTTTGGGGATGGCCCCTTCCTATCCCAACCAGGACTGCACACCAGTGCACAAAGTAAGGTCCATAAAGACATGAACTTAGCAGGGGTGGTGGAAAAATAACTTCAAGTGCAATAATTCACATTATAATAATAACTAGAACATATAAAATTAATTGTAACAATCTAAAAAATAAAAATTCCAAAGTGCTATAATGGTATACATCTCCCAACTAAAAAGTTGTTGCGCTTGAAGTTACTTTGTATTGCAATTATCTGTAGAGCGGTTTCCACCATCCCTGCTAAGTTTAATTTGTTATGTCTTGTTTTCAGTTTGATGTGTATTATATGTGAGGTTACAAATCACAGAGACCGGTATTGTGGTAATATTGAAGTTCATTGAGATTTCCATATATTAAAGGGTTCCACCATTATTGTTAAAATATTGATTAGTAAGTTAGCTCTGCACTTTTTTTTTCTGGTGTGGGAACACGTAACAGTGCTTAGCGTTAGGCCTTTTACTGAAACATTTTTATTTTACTTCCAGTAGTTTATTGTAAATAGTAGTGTGGTCATTATCTAGTATTATACCAAATATTGGCATGCGGCATGTGGCAATAATAAACATAGACAGATTTCAGTTGTGCCCCACCAGGACGCCCCTCCCCCCATGGACAATGTGCCTGTGGAGTTCATCTCCCCATCTCTGCACTGATGGGCACTGATTGGCAGCACTAATGGGCACTCATTGGCCCTGATAGGTGGCACTGATTGGCAGCACTCATGGACACTGACATGTTGAACACTTATTAAGGGGTGAATCCCGAGGTGACTGCAATCTGCTGTCTCCCAGGTTACACCCTTCTCCTGTGTGAACAAATAAAATAAAAATAAGGTGGGGGGGAGATCAGAGAGAACTGGAAGGAGGTAGAGAGGTTCTGGGGTGAGCAGAAGAAGGGGGTGAGATCACATAAGTCCTTTGTCCCTCTAATCTCCATCAACTTGCTACCCCACTCAGGGGGTTATCCCCAGGTCCACCTCCCCTCGCTGCTTGAGCGCTAATCTCATGTACATTGGGGATTGTTAAACCACTTGAGCCCCGGAAGGATTTACCCCCTTTATGACCTAGCCATTTTTCGTGATATGGCACTGTGTCGCTTTAACTGACAATTTTGCGGTCATGCAACGTTGTACACAAACAAAATGTATGTCCTTTTTTCACACAAATAGAACTTTCTTTTGGTGGTATTTGATCACCTCTGCAGTTTTTATTTTTTGCGCTATAAACAAAAAAAGAGAATTTTGAAAAAAAAAAAAAAAAAACTATATTTTTTTCTTTTTGCTATAATATCAGAAAAATAAATAAATCAATAAAAGAACAAATTTCTTCGTCAGTTTAGGCCAATATGTACTCTTCTACATATTTTTGGTAAAAAAAAAAAAAATTGCAATAAGCGTATATGGATTGGTTTGTGCAAAATTTATAGTGTCTACAAATGGTCAATTAACCACTTCAGCCCCGGACCATTTGGCTGCCTAAAGACCAGAGGTCTTTTTACAATTTGGCACTGTGCTGCTTCAACTGCTAATTGCGCGGTCATGCAATGCTGTACCCAAACGAAATTTGCGTCCTTTTCTTCCCACAAATAGAGCTTTCTTTTGATGGTATTTGATCACCTCTGCGGTTTTTATTTTTTGCGCTATAAACGGAAAAAGACTGAAAAAAAAATTATATTTTCTACTTTTTGTTATAAAAAAAATCCAATAAACTCAATTTTAGTCATACATTTAGGCCAAAATGTATTCGGCCACATGTCTTTGGTAAAAAAAATGTCAATAAGCGTATATTTATTGGTTTGCGCAAAAGTTATAGCGTCTACAAACTAGGGTACATTTTCTGGAATTTACACAGCTTTTAGTTTATGACTGCCTATGTCATTTCTTGAGGTGCTAAAATGGCAGGGCAGTACAAACCCCCCCCCCCCCAAATGACCCCATTTTGGAAAGTAGACACCCCAAGGAAATTGCTGAGAGGCATGTTGAGCCCATTGAATATTCATTTTTTTGTCCAAAGTGTTTGAATAATGACAATGACAATGATAAAAAAAAAAAAAAATTACAAAAAGTTGTCACTAAATGATATATTGCTCACAGGCCATGGGCATATGTGGAATTGCACCCCAAAATACATTCAGCTGCTTCTCCTGAGTACAGGGATACTACATGTGTGGGACTTTTTGGGAGCCTAGCCGCGTACGGGGCCCCGAAAACCAAAAAAAGGGCGTACATTTTTTATTTCACTCCTCACTACCTATCACAGTTTTGAAGGCCATAAAATGCCCAGATGGCACAACCCCCCCCCCCCAAATGACCCCATTTTGGAAATGGGGTCATATTTTGCAGCTCTCATTTGTTTTTCAAAATGAAGAAAGTCAAGAAAAAAAAAAAAAAATATTTTTTCAATTTTCAAAACTTTGTGACAAAAAGTGAGGTCTGCAAAATACTCACTATACCTCTCAGCAAATAGCTTGGGGTGTCTACTTTCCAAAATGGGGTCATTTGGGGGGGTTTGTGCCACCTGGGCATTCCATGGCCTCCGAAACTGTGATAGGCAGTGAAGAGTGAAATCAAAAATTTATGCCCTTAGAAAGCCTGAAGGGGGTGCTTGGTTTTTGGGGTCCCATACGAGGCTAGGCTCCCAAAAAGTCTCACACATGTGGTATCCCCGTACTCAGGAGAAGCAACAGAATGTATTTTGGGGTGTAATTTCACATATTCCCATGGCATGTTTGAGCAATATATCATTTAGTGACAACTTTGTGCAAAAAAAAAAAAAAAATTGTCTCTTTCCCGCAACTTGTGTCACAATATAAAATATTCCATGGACACGACATGCCTCTCAGCAAATAGCTTGGGGTGTCTACTTTCCAAAATGGGGTCATTTTGGGGGGTTTTGAACTGTCCTGGCATTTTATGCACAACATTTAGAAGCTTATGTCACACATCACCTACTCTTCTAACCACTTAAAGACAAAGCCCTTTTTGACACTTTTTGTTTACATGAAAAAATAATTTTTTTTTTGCAAGAAAATTACTTTGAACCCCCAAACATTATATATTTTTTTAAAAGCAAATGCCCTACAGATTAAAATGGTGGGTGTTTCATTTTTTTTTTTCACACAGTATTTGCGCAGCGATTTTTCAAATGCATTTTTTGGGGAAAAAACACACTTTTTTAAATTTTAATGCACTAAAACACACTATATTGCCCAAATAGTTGGTGGATTTGTGGACGGGGGATTATAGCGGTGCTAGGGTCAAAAGGGTTTGCAAAGAGGAATGAATAAGAGAAAATGTAAAAAGCAAAAAATTACAAAGTTTATTAATAATCTGACATAGAAAAAAATATATATACATTACACACAGTTCATATTATACTTTAAAAAAAGCTAATGGGTACATGTACTGTAAGTGACCCTCAGGATGGTGGAGTGGGCCAGATGACAGATGGCCGTTGAAGAGGGGGGGCTCAATTTCCTACATGTTTCGCCAAGACATTGGCTTCTTCAGGGAACAAGAGCTCACAAGATAGATATGTACAACAATTCTGTATGATAAAATAGAAACATCATAAGAACAGTAATTTGACACTACAATACATAGTATACACAATAGAGAGTTAAAACTGTGGCTGGACTATCATGCGACCCATAGGCTCCACACAACACCGGTGATGCAAACATACCTGGGGCGTCAGTGCCCGACAAGGGAGGGAGGACAGGGGGAGGGGGAACACGGCCACTTGAGAAGGTCCCCGCAGGGGAGCGGGCAAGCCGCGCCGTAAATTATGCCTGCAGGGGGCATACAGTAGACCTGGCAAGGGAATGTAAAGGCAACCATGAGTCATAATGCACTTGTAGTGGTAGTCTAGAGATAAGAGATTGCACAACAGTGCATTGTACTAAAGAGGATACATAAAATAAGTATATAAGTAAATGTGTCTATATCTCTAAAGAAGGAAGTGCAAACTTACATGTATGTTTAAAAGCAATAGAGGAAAGTGGTCACGAGGTGCCTGCAAGGGGTCTGTGCACACAGCAGGAAAAAACGTCAAAATGGACCAAGTCTGCAATCAGATTAGACAAGGCCTAATTACAGGAATGAATATCATTAGGGGTGTTACTGATGTTGATTTGGGCCATGTAGGGTGGTTATGCCGGTACTCACTTAGTAGCGTAAGCTGTAGGGAAAGATTCTCATAACAGCACAGTCACAGGTATACAGTGCCTGTCCAGGAGTTGAAAGGGGTGGTATTTACAACAAGTCCTATATAAGGTGGAAAGGAACGAGAAAAGGAATAAATTAGGGCATTGAGAAGTTTCTAAACATAGGTAGGACTACTGGAGAGAGATCTATTACCTAGTCCACCAGGGCGCAGACACTGTTGCTTGGAAGGATCAATTTTGACCAGCAAGGTAAAAAGCAGGTCCAAGGTGGCTCCTAAAAAGTGTGTAGGAGCATAATGAGTAGTTCATTTGAGAAGCATGAGGTGCAAGTATATTGAAAGACAGGAGTTACCTTGTAGCTGTGTGCAGAGCAGATGCAGGCTCGTCCCTCGTCCATCAAGGAACTGAGGGACTGGCCGGTTACTTATACGCCCCCCACACCTGACCAGATAATGATCAGGTGCGCGGACGCTTAATGAGGGGTGTCCACGGCTGCACACTACGCGATGCCACGGAACTACGTGTTCCATCATGCACCGCGCGCGCATGCTCAAAACGTACGGACCGTGTGGCGAATGGGGAGGCAGACAGCCCTGGAATGGGAGGTGCCAAGGTGTCGCCTTAACCCATCTGCCGATGGAAAGGGGAGGGCCGGAGGGTCTGAGATCAGACGTGGGCACCCAAGGGCAGACGAAGGTCTGCGCCTTGGCGTCCGTACAGACAAGAACAGCGTTGGTCATGCCAGCCCCAAGCGGGGAGAGCCCATGTAGTGACCACCCACCCCCCACACACAAACACCTCCCCCCAATGTGAGCCAGCCAAAGCGCCAGGGACCGAGTGCAGACCGGCGGTACAGGTATATTGATGACATATTGCTGTTTTGGGCAGGCACCAAGGAAGAATTAGTTTCATTTGTACAAAACCTTACTAAAAACACATATAACCTTAGGTTCACCATGGAGTGCAGCCAATCGCAGATCCATTTTTTGGACCTCCAGATCGGTGTGCAACCCAATGGCCAAGTTTATACTACCCTATACCGCAAACCCTCTTCGGGCAATACAATCCTACATGCCCAGAGTGCCCATCCCGAACCTCTCCTTAGAAGTATTCCATACAGCCAATATGTAAGGATCAAACGGAACTGTACCCGTGAGGAAGATTTCTTCAGGGCTGCACATGACCTCTATAACAGACTTTTAGACAGAGGCTATAGCCACTCCCTGTTGAAAAAAGCATTCCAGAAGGCAAAGCAACTTAACCGAAAAGACCTGGTTTTTCCCGACAAACCACGGGACTCTAAACAACCCACACGACTCATTACCCAATATTCCAATCAACATACTCAAATCAAGGATGTTCTTAAACAATTCTGGCCTTTACTTACATCAGACCCCACTATTGCCAAATACATCAACACACACCCTGATATCACCTACCGACGTTCCCCCTCTCTTCGTGATCGTCTGATCCATAGCCACCACTCTACTGACACTGCACATAGGCCGACTACCACTGGCACTTACCAATGGGGCAAGTGTGACATATGTGCATTTGTCGCTAATTCTCAAGTTGTCAACTTACCCGGTGGAAATACACACACTATCAGACATCACGTTACTTGTGCCACTGTTGGGGTCGTTTATCTGGCCCAATGCCAATGCGGCTCATTTTATGTTGGCAAAACTAAGCGCCCCTTTCAGATCCGCATTCGCGACCATATAAAACCACTATATAAGAACACTACCACTACGGCCATCAACAGGCACATTGCTGCCCAACATAACTCTGACCCCCACGTTATTTTATTTTCCGCACTTGAACATATTCCTCTACATGTAAGAGGCGGCAGTACTGATAATCAACTACTACGACTTGAAACAAAATGGATCCATACACTAAATGCCACCATTTTTCCAGGACTCAACGAATATATCAGCTTTAAGCCCTTTCTTTAACAATTATCAGTATATAATATTTTTACACATCATATATTTCCCTTTTCCTATGCCCATCTCTTAAGCAGCGTCGTTTGTGCTCCCTCACTCAACTTTCCTCTACCTGTCTTCCCTTTTCCGTGCCCCCCAGCCCTTTCTCCCTTTCTTCCTTCTCCCCCTTCTTTTCTGAGCTTTTCTGACCTTTTCTCTCTTTTTTTCGCCATGGCTCCATCTGTGGTTTCCTCCACAGTTCCCCTTTGATATTGCAAACAGATTGCGCCATTTGCATTGGTTATGAATGTACTTTTCCTACGAGTATTTCTATTGATCCAATATCTTCCAAACTCTTGCTTAATCTATAATTGTACCCTTCTGTACTTTTATGCTATCTAAAACCCTTTTTGATATTGCTGAAACACATTCTCTGATGTATTTGTTGTAGTATATCAGTTTTTGTCATAGGATTGTCTTTTTGTCTTGGTTTTCCCTTGTTTTGTTGTTCCATTTGGTCATAAACTCCACTGGCTCACTAGGACCCAGTGGTTCTCTATGCACACTACACACATTGTGGCTGGACATTGTGTGCTGACACACAGGCACTTCCCGTTTTCCCCAGCGACCCCTGTGGATTGTCGGGCAGCTTGGGTCTTGTCCCCCCACCCTGCGTCTCAGCACACTATCTCTTATGCCCCGCTGTGCCCCACCGCCGGTCTGCACTCGGTCCCTGGCGCTTTGGCTGGCTCACATTGGGGGGAGGTGTTTGTGTGTGGGGGGTGGGTGGTCACTACATGGGCTCTCCCCGCTTGGGGCTGGCATGACCAGCGCTGTTCTTGTCTGTACGGACGCCAAGGCGCAGACCTTCGTCTGCCCTTGGGTGCCCACGTCTGTTCTCAGACCCTCCGGCCCTCCCCTTTCCATCGGCAGATGGGTTAAGGCGACACCTTGGCACCTCCCATTCCAGGGCTGTCTGCCTCCCCATTCGCCACACGGTCCGTACATTTTGAGCATGCGCGCGTGGTGCATGATGGAACACGTAGTTCCGTGGCATCGCGTAGTGCGCAGCCGTGGACACCCCTCATTAAGCGTCCGCGCACCTGATCATTATCTGGTCAGGTGTGGGGGGCATATAAGTAACCGGCCAGTCCCTCAGTTCCTTGATGGACGAGGAACAAGCCTGCATCTGCTCTGCACACAGCTACAAGGTAACTCCTGTCTTTCAATATACTTGCACCTCATGCTTCTCAAATGAACTACTCATTATGCTCCTACACACTTTTTAGGAGCCACCTTGGACCTGCTTTTTACCTTGCTGGTCAAAATTGATCCTTCCAAGCAACAGTGTCTGCGCCCTGGTGGACTAGGTAATAGATCTCTCTCCAGTAGTCCTACCTATGTTTAGAAACTTCTCAATGCCCTCATTTATTCCTTTTCTCGTTCCTTTCCACCTTATATAGGACTTGTTGTAAATACCACCCCTTTCAACTCCTGGACAGGCACTGTATACCTGTGACTGTGCTGTTATGAGAATCTTTCCCTACAGCTTACGCTACTAAGTAAGTACCGGCATAACCACCCTACATGGCCCAAATCAACATCAGTAACACCCCTAATGATATTCATTCCTGTAATTAGGCCTTGTCTAATCTGATTGCAGACTTGGTCCATTTTGACGTTTTTTCCTGCTGTGTGCACAGACCCCTTGCAGGCACCTCGTGACCACTTTCCTCTATTGCTTTTAAACATACATGTAAGTTTGCACTTCCCTCTTTAGAGATATAGACACATTTACTTATATACTTATTTTATGTATCCTCTTTAGTACAATGCACTGTTGTGCAATCTCTTATCTCTAGACTACCACTACAAGTGCATTATGACTCATGGTTGCCTTTACATTCCTTTGCCAGGTCTACTGTATGCCCCCTGCAGGCATAATTTACGGCGCGGCTTGCCCGCTCCCCTGCGGGGACCTTCTCAAGTGGCCGTGTTCCCCCTCCCCCTGTCCTCCCTCCCTTGTCGGGCACTGACGCCCCAGGTATGTTTGCATCACCGGTGTTGTGTGGAGCCTATGGGTCGCATGATAGTCCAGCCACAGTTTTAACTCTCTATTGTGTATACTATGTATTGTAGTGTCAAATTACTGTTCTTATGATGTTTCTATTTTATCATACAGAATTGTTGTACATATCTATCTTGTGAGCTCTTGTTCCCTGAAGAAGCCAATGTCTTGGCGAAACATGTAGGAAATTGAGCCCCCCCTCTTCAACGGCCATCTGTCATCTGGCCCACTCCACCATCCTGAGGGTCACTTACAGTACATGTACCCATTAGCTTTTTTTAAAGTATAATATGAACTGTGTGTAATGTATATATATTTTTTTCTATGTCAGATTATTAATAAACTTTGTAATTTTTTGCTTTTTACATTTTCTCTTATTCATTCCTCTTTGCAAACCCTTTTGACCCTAGCACCGCTATAATCCCCCGTCCACAAATCCACCAACTATTTGATTATTTTGGGGATGAGGTGCTGTATCCCTTGGTACCATCTAGCCACCCTTACACTTTATATTGCCCAAATGTTTGATGAAATAAAAAAGATGATCTTAGGCCGAGTACATGGATACCAAACATGACATGCTTTAAAATTGCGCACAAACGTGCAGTGGCGACAAAATAAATACATTTTTAAAAGCCTTTATAGGTTACCACTTTAGATTTACAGAGGAGGTCTACTGCTAAAATTACTGCCCTCGATCTGACCTTCGTGGTGATACCTCACATGCATGGTGCAATTGCTGTTTACATTTGACGCCAGACCGACGCTTGTGTTCGCCTTAGCGCGAGAGCAGGGGGGGACAGGGGTGCTTTTTTTTTATTTATTTTTTTTCTTTATTATTTTTTTGCTTTTTTATCTTATTTTTAAACTGTTCCTTTCATTTTTTTTTTTTTTTTAATCATTTTTATTGTTATCTCAGGGAATGTAAATATCCCCTATGACAGCAATAGGTAGTGACAGGTACTCTTTTTTGAAAAAAATGGGGTCTATTAGACCCTAGATCCCTCCTCTGCCCTCAAAGCATCTGACCACACTAAGATCGGTGTGATAAAATGCTTTCCCAATTTCCCAATGGCGCCGTTTACATTCGGCGAAATCTAAGTCATAAAATGCTCGTAGCTTCCGGTTTCTTAGGCCATAGAGATGTTTGGAGACACTCTAGTCTCTGATCAGCTCTATGGTCAGCTGGCTGAATCACCGGCTGCATTCTCAGGTTCCCTGTTGAGACAGGAGAGCCAGAGAAAAACACGGAAGGCGGTGGGGGGGCATTCCCTCCCACTGCTTATAAAAGCAGTCTAGAGGCTAATTAGCCGCTAGGATTGCTTTTACATGAAAGCCAACCGCTGGCTGAAAAGAATGATACCAAGATGATACCTAAACCTGCAGGTATCATTCTGGTATAACCACTCAAAGTCGTGAATGGCGTACCTGAAGACAAAAAAATGGTTAACAATAAAGCACAAAAAACGGTAAAGTATAAAAAATTGCATACCTGAAAAGCAAACATGATAAAACATAATAACAATAAAACATAGCAGAATAGAATACAGCAAAAAAGAGCAGAACAATAGAGAGAGACTAGAGAGAGAGAGAACAATAAAACGACAACTATTTTTTTTTTTGTGTGTGTGTTTTTTTACACTTTTTTTTGTAACTGTGACTTTTGTAACTGTAACCGGTTCCAGATTCGGGTCTCTCAAAATGCGATGGCATCTTGGGAGACCCTGTGAAAGTGTGCCTAGTCTGTGCAATGCTGTACCCTACGCTAATACGCAACTAGTGCATGGTAGCGTTCAAAACATTCACTAATGCAAAGACCAGGATTGTCAGGACAGGAGGGACAATAATAGTGGGTGTCACGCCTATATCCACGCTTGCTGCAGACACAACATCTTTTTTGGGGGGTTCGTTGGGTAGGGGTACTCGGGAGGACATAAAGAAAATGCCTCTCATGCAGCCGACTGCATTTGGTTGGGGATGTGAATGGGGGAAGTATGGGCGCTGCAGAAGTGGTGGGTTCCCAATTAGGATTGGCGAATGCAGCAGGAAGGGCATTATGGGCACGACGGGCCTGTGTTTGTCTTCTTCTTGGTGGCAGCGGGACACTACTTGTGCTTGCCACCTCACCAGCTTGAACTGCGCTTATGGGACTCGCCACATCACCAAGTGTTACTGCAGTGCTGGTTTGACTACGACCAGGGTGTACTAGGCCGCTGTGCTTGCCAGTTCACCAAAACGCTACCAAAAAAACTGTTAGCGATCGCAGGGATCAGGCCTGACTCTGCGAACGCTGCAGTTATGTGTTTAGTGTTTTGTAAGTGTCAGTGATCGATCGATACTGCACTTGGGTGGGCTGGGCTGGGCGGAGGGGCAAAACGCAGGTGCTGATCCCGCTAACTTTTTGGAAACCCTAAACTGCTGGGGACGCTAGTATAGATCTGATCTGATCGGATCAGATATTGATCCGTTCAGATACTATACCACTAAGGGACGTGTACAGTGCGTGCGTGAGTGTTAGCGGTACTGGCGCTAACCTGACGCTGCCTGGGGCTGGTGCTTGCCAGTTCACCAAAATGCTACCAAAAAAACTGTTAGCGATCGCAGGGATCAGGCCTGACTCTGCGAACGCTGCAGTTATGCGTTTAGTGTTTTGTAAGTGAAAGTGATCAATCGATACTGCACTTTGGTGGGCTGGGCTAGGCCGGGCGGAGGGGCAAAATGCAGGTGCTAGCAGGTATCTGGGCTGATCCCGCTAACTTTTTGGGAACCCTAAACTGCTTGGGACGCTAGTATAGATCTGATCGGATCAGATATTGATCCGTTCAGATACTATACCACTAAGGGAGGCGTATGCTGGGTGCGTGGGTGTTAGCGGTACTGGCGCTAATCTGACGCTGCCTGGGGTGACGCATATCACCGCTAAACTTTTATTAGGTAATAAATGGCGGCTGCCCTGACACTATAAAAAATAAACGAACTAACCAGCGTCACCCGTAACAGTTATACGGTGATCATTGGTAAAAGGGTTAACTAGGGGGCAATCAAGGGGTTAAAACATTTATTAGATAGTATATGGGGGTCCCTGTCGCTATAAAACGCTGACGGCGAACCTACATATTTACCTCCCTAACTAGCGTAACCAGTGACACTAATACAGCGATCAGAAAAATGATCGCTTAGTGACACTGGTGACGGGGTGTGATCAAGGGGTTAAAACTTTATTAGGGGGGGTTAGGGGGGTACCCTAAACCTAAAGGGGGCTAACACTAACTGCCCTACCACACTGTCACAAACTGACACCATGCAGTAATCAGAAAAAAAACAAAAAACTGCTTGGTGTCAGTGTGACAGGGGGGGATGGGTGATTAGGGGGTGATCGGGGGGGATCGGGGGGTAAAGTATGCCTGGCATGTTCTACTGTGTGTGTTTGTGTAACTCACTCGGATGTCTTCTCTCCTCGGCGCCGGAACAGAAAATACCGAGCCGAGGAGAGATGACATCACATTCCATACACATACTACACAGAGGCAGGGGAAGATTCTCATTGGCTGGGAGCGATCGCGAGGGGGGGCACGAATGGATGGCCTCCCCCTCATCTCTGAACGCTCCCAGACCAAAGCCGACCACCTCGGGCACCAGGGGGGGGGGGTCCGATTGGACCCCCCGCCCGCGGGAAGGCAATCACGTACCAGGTACGTGACTTTGCCTGCCCGTGCCATTCTGCCGCAGTATATCTGCATTAGGCGGTCGGCAAGTGGTTAAAGGATTACAGACATATAGCATAACGTCATTTGCAAATGCAGACACCTTATGTTCCTATCCCGCTATGCCCAAACCCTTAATTTCTTGATTCACCCGTATGGTTGCTAACAAGGTTTCTAAAGATAGTACAAAAAGTAAGGGGGAGAGTGGACAACCCTGATGTGTACCATTATAAAGTGCAAAAGGCTCTGACAGAACTTGGGCTATTGTGTTGGAGTATAGTGCCACTTATACATTTGTGGGCCTAGACCAACCGATCGTAGAGTCGCAAGCATAAGCAGTCCAGTCTATTAAAAGCCTTTTTGCCATCAATTGCTTCTGGACCTGCCCCATGGTTCAGGACTTCTGGATAGATATACTGTAGGTTCCCTCATTTCCTCCGCACTAGGTCTGCCAAACATCATGAATCCCAAGAACTGCCATTTTTGGTGACCTGGCTTTCCCCTCTCATGCTAAGAAACTACTCTGCATCTTATATTTTTATGTGAAAAAGTCCATTTTATTATCATGGAAGGAATTGCAGTCCCTATGTCTGAAATTAATCAACGACTCTTTACCATTGTATAAACTCACTTTTGAGACTTGGAAAAGAGCTAAAACATTTCATAAAATGTGGGGTAGATGGATAGCTAGCCCTCTTGACTCTCACCCCAGTGTCAATATGCAAGCTATATTATTATTTGGTCGTGCTAACCACCCTATTCATTTCAATTACTATTTACTTAACTCAAAACTCTATTTACCTGAATAGTTCCTTGTAACTATATATTTAATAACCAAAAGAGAAGTGTGTGATGATAATCGATTATTATTGTTTACTGCCTGTTTGAGTGCATACCCCTTTTCTGTGCACTGTACTTGTACAGTATGTAAGTTTGTCCTTTAAAATCAATAAACATATCTTAAAAAAAAAAAAAAAAGATCCATGAACCATATTTTAGAAGTCACATTTCCCTGGACACCGGGCACTTCTTTCTGTTTACCTTTGTCTACATGCTGAAAAAACCTTAAGGTTGCACAGAAAAGGCAGCAGCCCAATCCCAGAGAGGACCCATCACCACCATCTTTCACTAGGCACTATCCTTCCTTTTTTGCCCACACAAATAACCACTCAGGACCAGTGACCAATCCAGTCAGTCCAGCACAGTCTCCAACACAAGCCAGACACTCTCCAACCCCGTTTAGGAGCATACAGACCCGCAGCAGGACCGGTCTCAAAAAACCTTATATGGATTACCATTAGAACAGAGAAGCTTGGAAAGCAAAGCTCTACAGAAGATCTACAGAGTCACCAAACCACAATGAGATGAGTCTAACCAGGAACAGGAAGAAATTACAGAAATGTTCAATCAACGCAAACAACTCTCCAGCACTGAGATCAAACATTCCATAGACATCAAATTTTTGGGGAGGTATCAGATGGACAAATGAGTACCCAGGGGTCTGAGAGTGACCATACCGCCAGCCTTTGCCAACAATGAGGACTACTGCACCACCTGGGACCAAAAATTGTTAGAAGCAATTGACTTAAAGGGGAAGCTCCACTTATCTGCCTCTATCCTCCCTCTGCTGTCACATTTAGCACCTTGGGGGGGGGTTGCAACTGTGTTCACAGGAATATAGGAGTACTGCTCTGACAGGAAGGAGCTGCCTCCTCCCAGCTCTCTCCTCCTCTCCTGGCCCCCTTCTAGCATTTGACTGTGTTCTCTTCTCTCCCTCCTTCCAGTGCAACGCTCATGCAGGGAGAAATGAGGAGAGAGAGAGAGCACAGCCCCCCCTGCTCCCAGTTCTCTCCTCCTCTCCTCAGTGCTTCTAGCCCTGGGCTGACCAGAGTAATAATGCTCCGGTCATTACTCATCCAGCCTTATAGTAGAAGGAACTGGCTTCACCCCCCTAATCCTTACAATACAGCACTGTGGCCAGAGCAGTCGCCCTTTCTGCCCTCCCCTTATTCCAGCCCTGTCAATAGAAGACGTTTCCCAATTTAAAGATTCTGCTGACAGCATTTGAAGTCTCTCTTTTTGCAAGCCCAGCATTGCTGCAATCTCTGTCAGAAATGTATAGTGACAATCATCGCCAAAAATCTAAAGTGCAATGTGCATAAAACTATATAAATGCCAAAATTAAAATGGAAAAAAAAAAATCATACGCCCCCAGCAGCTATAACACTCACAGTGATTCACCACACCAATTGAACAATTGTTTTCTTCTTTATAGTGAAGCGCTGTATAACATTTACATATTTATAAAAAAAAACTTTTTTTTAAATTAATAATCAACTTTTATATATTCAAAAGAGTGATGGATATACCAGTGAAACCAGTCCGTATGTGTATAACTAACATCTATTAGTGAAAAAGATAATTCATATATCACAGTGTATAAAACAATCCACCGCTGTGCTTATCCATCCTGAGATCAATACTTGTGTATCCTTCACCAGCCAAATTGCCTGCTCACCTCACAGATGAGTAAAAAAAACTCATAATAGTCACTCCTTTCCTCTCCTCCACGCCACAACAGCTGATCCCCCTATGCTCTCCAAGCAATGTGCTCACGCTGACAGCTTCACAGAGATTAAATCAAGGCAATTTCTCCTTTCCTCATCGCTTGCAGCTCAGCTCTGCTTCTCTCTCCAATCGATCATTAACATGTAATCACCGCTAACTGCTCAGCTCTGCTTCTCTCTCAAATTGATCGTTCACATGTAATAATAAACACAATCTCAATAGTGCTCTCTGCTTATTACTTTATTAAAAAAAAAACCTAAAATTATGCACATTTACAGGATCCAAGGATAAAAACAGCATAAGAATAAACGTCCATTTGTTCACCGCTACCATGGACTCATGGTGACTGTGTGACATCACAGGCTAGGCTCCTCCCCTCTATATGCGTGGTGCCCTCTAATTGGGCTTCATCAGTAGAATTTTTTTTTTTACTCATCTGAGGTGAGCAGGCAATTTGGCTGGTGAAGGATATGCAAGTATTGATCTCAGTTAGGACGGATAAGCACAGCGGTGGATTGTTTTATACACTGTAATCTCTGTCAGGCCACAGTCAATTGGACTAGAGTAATGAACAACTAACAGGACCTTGTCTTCAAGGACAGAACTACCTTACTTTTTTGTGCTGATGCTCTGCACCTCAGAGAATTAAATTATGATTGGCACGTCTCATTATTAATAATAATAGTTTCTCCTCTTTCTCCCACCTCCATTCCTCTCTTCTCCCTTCCCTTTTTATATTTTGTAGACATTTTTACATACAGTATGTATGAAAACTCCCTTCTTCCTACATGTCTTCTACTCTATGGCCTGCCCTAGCAGGTGGCAACATGTATCAGAGGGAGGAAGTGTTATGCCGCGTACATACGGTTGGACTTTTCGTCTACAAAAGTCCGACGTACGCCGACGGACAAAATACGGCTGATAATCCGATCGTGTGTGGGCTTCCCCGGACTTTCAGCGGACTTTCAGCGGACTTTTCCAGCCGCAAATCTGACGGACTTTAGATTTGAAACATGCTTCAAATCTTTACGTCGTAACTACGCCGGACCCAGAAATCCGCTCATCTGTGTGCTAGTCCGACGGGCAAAAACCCACACTAGGGCAGCTATTGGCTACTGGCTATCGACTTCCTTATTTTAGTCTGGTGTACGTCATCACGTACGAATCCGCCGGACTTGTGTGATCGTATGTAGGCAAGTCCGTTCATTAGAAAGTCTGCCGCAAGTCCGCCAAAAGTCAGTCGAAAGTCCGTCGGACAGGCTGTCGGACTTTTGTAGCCGAAAAGTCCGACTGTGTGTACGCGGCATTAGGAGCGTCTCTGTCATTTTGCAAGCTAAATAGGAAGTGATTTGTGGCTCTCTGTTTTATACCTTGTCCAAAGGGTAACAACACTGTTGTGCCATTTGCACTCACAACAGAATGAATAGCATTCCCTTGTTAAAGGACCAAAATAATGTATATAATGATTCTGCTAAGTTTAGCAAGAAATAAAACTTACTATGCGGGGGGGGGGGGGGGGGGGGACTGCTGTTTTAAAGTGATTGTAAAATGACAGCTTGTAAAACAACTCATTCCGTTTAAAATAGAAATGAAAGGCAAAGCATTTGTGTATAGATCTAATATATAAATACCTTTTTTTTTTTATAAAAAATCACATTCCCTCTGTTCCTAGCTGCATAAGATCTGGGGGCGGAGCAGCAATAGTACACTGAGCTTCCCAGTGAAAGGCTGTGCAGAGGGGGGCAAGTCAGGACAAGTCTGATAATTGAAGGAGAGTACACTCCAGCATAGCTAGAGAACTGACCATGCTGTGTTATCCTGCTTAGTGTGGTCAGTTTTTAATAGGAAAGCAGAGGGACTGGCAGGAACACCAGGGATTTCACACAAAGGAAACAATACAAAGAGAACAGGATACTTTTTCATACATGGTACAGCAGGCACATATCAGGAATCTGACATTTTGGGGTAACATTTTAAGATTTTAATGTAATATTTATGCTCATTATTCGGATCTCTAAATAAGTTCATTCATGGCTGTTCTCTTTAGGCAACAATTCCAAAGAATGTCTTTTGAGGCTAAAATCAGAGTATTTTCACACAGCTTTGAAGAACTGCCACACAGAGGTGAAACACTGTTTGTTGAAGGAAGACAGTCATACATCTCGTGATCAAAGAAGAGAAGTCATTCACCAAAAAAGTGTCAACAATAAAAAAAACAGACAGCTGTTCATGTCCCCTGAAGTAAATCTAGCGTTTAATCATGGTAAACGCCCCTGCTGCTGACCCGAAAAAAAACAAACAAAAAAAACAGGTCTGGCATGTTGGGTTCCCACCGATGGAGGGGCCACTGATGACAGCCGGTAGCCTCTTTGTTTATTTACCGTCACAAGGCACTCGCCGACTGACCGCTTCAGTTCCACCAGTAAGGGACAGGGTCATCTATCATTGGGTGACCATGCCCCTTTGTTTATTTACCATCAGTGGGAACCTGATATGTCAGATGCATGGAGGCAAGCAACGTGTGTGGACCTGCTTTATTTTTTGTTTGTTTCCGGGGCGGTGTCATTCTTTGTGATTGAAGCTGGATTTACTTTGGGGGCATTGATTTTGTTTTGTTTTTTTAATAAAGGACTAAAGGACTTTTTAATAAAATTGTCTGTTTTTATTTATTTTTGACACTTTTTTGGTGAATGAGTAAAGGTATAGTGTAGCCCATATTAATTTACATGGGGGGGCAGGATTCTGATAGGCTCCCCGCCCGCAGGCCTCAACAGCCACCGCCCAAGGGTCTGATATGGACTGGGGGAGACCCCCACACTGTTTTTTGTTTTTTTTTTAAGTCGGCATTGTTTTTTAGTTGTTATAACAGAAACTGTGCAATATATGTGTAATAATTGCATAAAATAAAGAGTCCAAACAGTAAAGCAGAAAATTCTTCAACTGATGTGAAAAAAACATATGTGATGTTTCTTCAAAGAACCTATTAATCTAGAGTGCTCCCACCACCACATGCAATGCTCGCTCACCTCCTTTACACGTGGTCTTTACTTGCTCAAGGAATCCTCCAGATGAAGCCATGTGGGAAGTGGCAAAACTAGTAGAGGTGGAGCCTGGAGGTAGACTTTTATCACAACTGAGTGAGACTGTTCTGAATATTATCAATGCTTTTAATCTTTTAAATAAATGTGAGTTTATTGCTAGCTGGGGTGGAGAGGTTTCATTTCTAATCCCTTGGATTATAGGAGGCACTTTTCTAATTTTTTTACCTTGTATTTCTGCATATACCGGTCTTAAAGTGGATTAAGGTTTGAAGCAGCACAGTGGATGGTACCTATGCCAGTCATTGATCGCTTTTTTCTATTCCTTGAGCAAGTGATCAAGGAATAGAAAAAATGTGGTGGTGGGAGCACTCTGGATTTGGAGGTTCTTGAAGAAACATCACATACGTTTTTTTCACATCAGTTGAAGAACTTTCTGCTTTATTCAATGTCTACTCATTTTCAGTCTGTTGTTCTGTTATATATATTATTTTTACCATTGTCCAGATGCATTGGAGTGTGCTTTTTTACACTTTACCTTTTTTATTTGCAGGTTCCATCCGCATTGCTAACCTTTAGCTGGGATCCAGAAGTTTTGGCTGATGTGGAGGCTGCAGAGGGACATAAAACTGAGAGTTTTCTAAAACAAGAGCTAGTTTCCAGTGCAGAGACTCTTCATTAGCTCTGTATGCTGCTTGTCATGGCTTTTCTATGAAATCAAATAACAACCCGTTGTCAACATCACTCTCTTGGTAAGAGGCAAAGCAGTAATTTTGTAGCAAAAACAAAAGTCATAGTTAAACCATTGGATATGAAATCACTTTAATCCTAAAATTATTAAGAAAAAAGTAAATGGTTATCTCAAGGTTAAAACAAATTAATAAATAAATATTTGTACCCAACTTTTGCTCTGTGGCTTCTTCAATTATGACTCAATCACGGTTTACATTTTACCTGGTATTTGCAGGTGTTCATCGCGATCATAATAAAATTAACATGTCTGAAAACTTTGTATACTTCCACAGAAATGAGTGACCTTCTTAATTTAAGACAGCAGAGAATAGCACTGAAGACATAGCATGTAAATTTTAAACGGGGTGTTAAATCAAATGTTCTTGCCCAGGGGATGGGGAACGCATGCATTGGATATTGGTTTATTTTTCCCTTGCATATAAGTTTATGTATGCATATGGGATTGAGACCGTCTCCATTTACTATACATTCTTTTTGATTTTTACCATTGGTGGAGCCTAGACACTTAGTCTATTCCCAAAGTAACATACGCTCCATTAAACATAAGATACTAGTCTATGTTCTTGCACTGCTGTATTGTGGAGATCTGCACATTTCAGGCAGATACAGCGCATGACTCAGGGAGGACATAAAAGGGTCCTTTTCCTGTAATAGCAAAAACAATGTGCTTTCACACACAATGGGGTGTTCTGTTTGCAGATTAGTCAACTAGTGGAAAAACTTAAATAACAAAAATTAAAAAATGAAATTAAACATGTCTGTTGAATTACTTACCATACCAAACCATGATGGCAACTTCACAACTCAAAAAAAAAAAATGTAGATAAATCTTATAATGCCTGAAAACCTCTGCAAACATTTCATGAAATAATCTAGCAGAATTGCAGGCATAAAATATTTAGATAAAATGTGTGTATAAGGGCGCTCTGAATATCAGGACCAGGCAGATAATGTCTATATTGCACAAGGTAATCCAATGATGTGATCTTCAACACTTAGGGCTGCACTCACAGAGAGGAGCAATCTCTAATAAAAGACAAAGAAAAGGGAAAAGGCGCCTCTTAAGTGCAGAATTAAAAACTTTTTAATGTCCCCAAAAAGGGTTAAAAACACTTACAGGATCTGAAGTAGAAGGGAGCATGTCATATGTTCATAGAGCAGGTGATCCGGCATCAGGGAGGTCCCCAGTATGTTAAGAATCCCCAGGAATGCCAGTATACAGCAGCGGAAGGTCCCAGGGTGGCCAGCAGATGGACGCCTAATGCCGTGCCGTGACGGGCGGACTTTTCGGCATCAAAGGTCCGATGGTCTTTCCAAGGACTTCCAACGGACTTGCCTACACACGATCACACCAAAGTCCGATGGATTCGTACGCAATGACGTACGACCGGACTAAAATAAAAAAATTCATAGCCAGTAGCCAATAGCTGCACTAGCGTCGGTTTTCGTCTGTCGGACTAGTATACAAACTGATTTTTTGGACTCAAATCCATCGGAAAGATTTGAAACATGTTTTAAATCTAAAGTCCGTCTGATTTTCGACCTAAAAAGTCCACTGCAGGTCCGACGAAGCCCACACGCGGTCTGATTGTCCGACGGATTCATTCCGTCGAACCAGTCTGGTTGAAAAGTCCACCCGTGTGTACACGGCATAAGGCTCTGGGGACACTGGTAAAACGATTGCGCTGTCAAAGTCAACGAGGAGCAGAAATCCCGTAAATGACGTCAGCAGAGGGGGACAACAACCATATTATATTTTATACAGCCTCAACAAATGAGTACTGAAGAATAAAAGCCTAAACAAAGAGGAAAAACACTGTAATCTGAACTCAATTGAAAGCAACACACCTAGCATAATGGAGATAAAGTGGTCTCAATCACTGAAAAAAAAAGTTCTAGGCCAAAAAATTTTGTATAGGCGTGGGTGTACATCTAGTGTTTAAAGCAAACATACATTTAATACTTTAATTTATCAAGCGCCAATTCACAACATGACCTAAAAGGTCCAGCACAAAACTGCAAACAAAGTGCAGGTTCTGAGCAATCGCAGCATTCTTAAGACAATGGTTCTCAAATCAGTTTCAAATCCTGTTGGGCATTCCATTATACCCCACTGTGGGTTTGAAAAGCTCCAGTGTGAGGGGGAAAAAAATAAAGTGCACAGTGAGTGCCATTAAGTCATCTTACCTTCAAACAGGTTGTGCGAAACAAAAGTGACCTAAAAGTTTTGCTTTGTATTAGAGGAGCATTTGGCCACTATTTTTCAAGTCTTCCAAATCTATGGGAGACTGGAGGTCGTGTTCCCATTGGGTCATGTAAGAGAGGGTTGCTGAGGTGGGGCATTCAAGGATGCGTAAATGGCTGAAATGAGACCAGGGGCATGCTGGCATGCATGTTCAAAGAAAGTTTTTTTAATATGGGTAGGTAGATGCGTGTCGTAGGGCAATGATCCAGTATCACTTTCAGCTGAAGAAAGTGATAACTCTCTGGCAGGGGAGTCATGCTTTTCCCGGATGGCCTCCCAGAAGAGAAAATTGCAAGAGGAAAAAAAAAAAAAAAAGACTTGAACCCATGTAAAACCATGAGAGCCACCAGGAGAATGCCTGGGGCTCCTCAAGGCCCAGGAGAAAAGAGGTCTGTGAGTGGTAGGAAACAGTGGCAAAAAGGAGGACATCAACTTGCCAGAATAGCAAACTGAATCTCATACACAGGCCAGGGCTCAGGGAAGAGGGATGTAATTTATGAGGAAGGCTTGTAATGAGGACGGATCACAGTTGGGCAGTTCAAGTAACACCCAAAGTATGGCTAATGGGGAGATCTGCACCGCTACATAGTACTTAAAGTTTTACTAAACCCAGCAATATAAAAACACATCACCCCCCCCCCTACAGTGCATACAGCTTCTAAATCATCTTTTTATATCTAAATACTGCCGCTATATACCTTTTTTTTCTTCTGTATATCGCGGTCACGTGGTAAACTGCAGGGTCCCAGCGATTACAGAGTGTTAATGTAGGAGAAGATTTCACTCTCCTCTGATGAAACTTCCTCTGTATCTGTGAACTCTCACCCGCGATCCGGACAGCGCTGATTGGTGCTGTGCCAATGATATGCTCAGTTCAGAAACAAAACAAAGTACACACAACACAGCATGATATAATATTGTTTAAAAATGAGATGTATACAACGCAAAATTGATTATTAGCATGTAATAAAATTGTGTGGGCAGAGTTACATTTGAGTGATGTTGTGTTTCTCTCTGTTCACATGGCTCCAATAGGAGTAGGAGGGGGGGCTGGGCTGTCATTTAGAATCTGTATACACACCCACATGCGTGATGTCAATACCATGTGACCTGAAAACTCAGCTCAACAAGGAAATGTTCTTTTCAGCATAAAAGACACAACTGAGCATGTGCAGGTTGGCTATTTCCTGTGTGTTAGCTGACCTTCCCCAGTTTAACAAGACGTGCATTTGATGCCTAGGTATTCAATCGATTGGGATGCCCAATCGGAAAATGTTCCTGAAGACGCTCCACGTCGGTAGAGCGGTTGGTGTTAAGCGATTACGCAGGGTCAGAAGAGCGTCATCTGCAAAAAAATTAGCTGTACACTCCAGCATAAGGTACTCCTGATATATTGATGTTGGCCCAAATCGCCACCGCCAATGGGTCAAGATAAAAAGCGTCAGAAACAGGGGCAACCTGCCGGGTACCCCAAAAAAATAGGTAAGTAGTCGGAAAACACGGAAGATCAAGCAGAGGGGAGCTGAGAACAAGACAGGACAGGGAATGGGAACCAGGAGACGGGCTGAGCGGGTAGTAAGAAATGAGGCTGCAGGATCAGGATCAGCGTTCAGGAACAGGTGAAGGGATGCAGGCTTCAGGAACACTGATCAGGGGCACAAGGAGAAAATGCCAAGGCAAAGTGTAATAGCATTCACCAGGTTTAAATACACCTCCTGATTTCCGAGAGACACCGGAACTGCAGCCTAAAGATCTGGGAGCACAGTGCCACCAGTAGGTAAATCCTCTCCTGACCATTAGCCTCCGGCTGCTGAGAGACACCCACTGGTGGACACCGGAACTGCAGCCCATAGATCTGGGAGCCACAGTGGCACCAGCAGGTAAAACCTTTCCTGACAATGGCTTTCCTGACATCACAGCTCTCACAGGACTGCTCCCTTCCTCCACTAGGTCTTCATTTGTCTAAGTCTTCACAAAAGAAGACCTAGACAAAGCTCCCTCAAAACAAAAAGGAGTCCTTATCGCTATCAGAGACTCTGTGGCCTTCAGCCTCTCAGAAACCTACGTGGACCCTGCAGGAAGATACCCCATACTTCTGGGAAAACCTAATAATAAACCCTACACAATTGCTAATTTATACGCGCCAAATTCCCACCAACTCCGCTTCTTGAGAAGGCTTTATCGCAAAATCACCACTATCCAAAAAGGCTCACTGGTGATATGCGGAGACCACAATATAACACCTGACTACTCATTGGACACTGCATCCAAGGCCAAACGACCACCTCTCTCACTTCAACCTCTGTTACACTCAGAAGACATCTATGACGTATGGAGATGCCAACACACTAACGAAAAGGACTATACCTTTCATTATGCTAGGCATAACTCCTATTCCAGAATAGATCTGATAATGGTGGATAAGGTATTATTACAAGCTGTGTCCTCCTCCACCATACATGATATAACATGGTCTGACCATGCTCCTGTGTCTATCACAGTGGTGGAGGGGCGCACTCCGAGTCCAACTTATATCTGGAGAGCTAACTCACGTATTTTCCAAATGCCACATGTCAGGAATATCAACAATAATTTATCTGAGTTTTTTTAAGTAAATACCAATTCTGTATCTGACCCTGCAATGTTATGGTGCGCTCATAAGGCCTTTGTTAGGGGGTTGATGCTCCAGATGTGCAAGGGAGAAAAGGCAGAGGACACAAAAGCTGAACCTACTTATTAACTACATCAAAACCCTGGAGACTTTGAATAAACAAAACTCCAACTCTCATACTGCCCAAAAACTTTCCCAACTTCGTTCTGATCTCAGACTCCTTCTAATTGAACAATATGACAAACACATACAATCTCTTAAATTGTCCCATTATTCTTCTAGCAACCGAGCAGGCAAATTCTTAGCCCAGAGGCTGAAAACAGCCAGGACCAAATCTAAAATCCCATTTTTGCTCCACCCTACATGTAAACATAAAATATACAATCCTAAAAAAAATAGCAAACTCATTTTCTGAATACTATTCAACACTATATAACTTAAATAAAGACCCTAACACACCACAACCAACAGAGGAGAGCATACAGGCCTTCTTGTCACAAATCAAACTTCCCTCTCTCTCACAAACACAACTTAGTTCCCTTAACGCCCCTATAACGGAGTCTGAGATCCAGAAAGGGATACGCACACTTCCATTAGGTAAATCTCCAGGTCCAGATGGCCTACCTAATGATTATTACAAGACATTCCAATCCAAACTAACTCCGACCCTACAGGCAGTTTACTCGGCTGCGGTGTCCTCTGCCTCGCTTCCCCCTGAAATGCTTAAAGCTTATGTTTGTGACTATTCCAAAACCCGGTAAAGAGCCTACGTCCACGGCCAACTTTAGACCAATATCACTACTCAACACTGATGTTAAGCTGTATGCGAAAATTTTAGCCCACAGATTACTCCCCATCCTTCCCTCCCTTATAAAACCTGACCAATCTGGTTTCACAGCGGTAAGACAACCTGCTGATGTCACGAGAAGGGTCATCAACATCATGCAATAGGCTCGATCGTGTCAGGTGCCTTCTCTGCTCCTCTCCTTGGACGCGGAGAAGGCATTTGACAGGATACATTGGGGCTTTATGAGACACACACTACAAAAATTTGGCTTCACTGGTCCCATCTTATCTGCTATACTGGCTTTGTATTCTTCCCCCTGTGCACAAGTTTTCACTTCTAACTTATTATCAGATACCTTTACCATATCTAATGGTACTAGGCAGGGCTGCCCCCTTTCTCCCTCAATTTTCAACCTACTTATTGAGCCCCTTGCAGAAAGAGTTAGAACGCATCCTAAAATCTCAGGCTTCTCCATACAAGGACAATCACATAATATAAACCTATTTGCGAATTATATTATTCTATTCTTATCACCTAACATATCACTGTGACACGCACATGACACCCTAAACGAGTTCAGCAGAATCTCATACTACAAAGTGAACTTTACAGAGTCAATCATACTAGACTTAGGAATAACTCCCTCCTTAAAATCCCAACTTCACACATCCTTTCCCTATACATGGAGCAAAATGAGTATTACTTATCTAGATCAAAAATTTTTATACTGCGCTATCCCTCTAATATATATTCAAACACTGTCTGTGAAAAACAAATAATATGATTGTGCTGCTGCAACCACAAATGAGAGACAACCTCCACCTCAAATAGCTAAATGGAATAGGCTGCGCTGCTTAATAGGTGAACATGATTAAAACAGGTGAGTATAACTAAGCCAAGCACATTCTTGGTAATAAACAACACTCAAAATGAATGAAAAATATGTGCAAAAAAGCAAATAAAGTGAATAATAATAAAACAATGTAAACTAAACTCCATAAACTGCACGATTCATGGTGAATGAAAAAAACAGTGAAAACTCAGAATCAAGGACCAAATAATGCTGCAAAGTGCATACTTTCAAATAATAGTCCTTATAAGAGAAATAACTTGATGGTGAGGGAAGAAAACACCAATCTTGATGCAGAGTGAGGCATGCACAAACATATCTCCCTAGGAAGCGTGGTGATATAATAAGTTCCTCCACCTCTGACCAAAACGCCCCTTACCAGATGGTTAGATCTCCTGTCACAGAGATCGTGTGAGCGAGTGGCTGTGTCCCCCAGCCACTGGGTCTCTGCACTTCACACGCTGGAGTTCACAGGATTGGGGTATTAATGCTCAGGAAGATGACAGCTTTGTCGAAACGGCATAGGGAGGAGCAGCGTGCTGACGTCACCACCATACCACGCTGATCCCGGAAGACACGGGCAGCATCTGAGAGCCGGCTGGCTTGCATTGTTTTTATTACGATTTTACATTGTAAGTGCTTTTCTTTTATTCGTTATTGTAATAAAGCATAACTGTATTACGCTATGGAGTATCTCTCTTTCTATTTTTGGGATTTGAGCATTAATACCCCAATCCTGTGAACTCCAGAGTGTGAAGTGCAGAGACCCAGTGGCTGGGGGACACAGCCACTCGCTCACACGATCTCTGTGACAGATCTAACCATCTGGTAAGGGGCGTTTTGGTCAGAGGTGGAGGAACTTATATCACCACGCTCCCTAGGAGGATATGTTTGTGCATGCCTCACTCTGCATCAAGATTGGTGTTTTCTTCCCTCACCATCAAGTTATTTCTCTTATAAGGACTATTATTTGAAAGTATGGACTTTGCAGCATTATTTGGTCCTTGATTCTGAGTTTCCACTGTTTTTTTCATTCACCATGAATCGTGCAGTTTATGGAGTTTAGTTTACAATGTTTTATTTTTATTCACTTTATTTGTTTTTTTGCACATATTTTTCATTCATTTTGAGTGTTGTTTATTACTTATCTAGGCCTAATACTAACCAAAAATCCCCATAACCTAGCGGAAGCCATCTATTCATCTTTAATTAGCAAATTCTCTAAGGAAACAAACAGACTGGCCAATATAGAATTAACCTGGACAGGATGCCTTGCCTCATTTAAAATGTTGATCCTTCCCCAAATACTTTATATATTTCAAACTTTAGCAGTCCCAATACACAACACACATATCAAAGCCTTAAACGCCTTGCTTTCTAGACATATCTGGCAATCTAAGAGACCGAGATGCTCTAAAACCCTTCTGGTCATGCATAGAATGGCAGGAGGTATGGGATTAGTGGATATTAGAGATTATTATCGAGCAGCTGTTCTTACACATCTTAAAGAGTTCTTACACAACTTCTTACACAACTTAAAGAGTGGTTCAACCCGGCACCTGACATTTTGTGGTGCGGCATCGAACAAACTCTGATCCCCTCCAATAATCTAGAATGCCTCCTTGGCATGGAGAGACCTATGCAATGTCCCAACCCCAATATCCAACCAAAAAGACATTCCTATACCTATAACAATTCTTTTTCATGCCATCCCGAATCTCAATATCGGAGACTGGCGCGACAAAGGCATTAAAACAATCGCTGACTTGCACTCCAATAATTCCCTTATTCCCTTCACTTTGCTTAAGAACCATTACAACCTCCGTTCTGCCAATCAATATAAAAATAATCAAATAGCCCACCTCCTGCGCTCCATCAAATGATATCACATATACCTTCCAAAAGAAGTGTGGAGATACCTCACCACGAAACCCACCCCACCCAAAGGTATCTCTTTGTTCTATAATCTTTTCCAACAAACTAGATTTTATAAAATCCCAGCCTTACCAGAAATGGGAATCAGACCTAGACATGCACATTACAAGCTCGCAGTGGCAACATGCATTTCAATCGCTTTACAAAGCCTCTAGATGCGTTAACCACTGAGAACTATCTCAGAAGATTGCACTTCGATGGTACCTTACACCTTATAGAATTTCCACGTTTGGAAATCATAACTCTCCACTATGCTGGAGAAATTGCGGCTCCACAGGCAACCTACTACATATGTTCTGGACCTGTAAACACTTAACCAGCTTTTGGAACTCTGTCTTCCGGTCAGTTTCAAGCATCACTGGGACTCTGACCCGACCCAAACCAAGCTTAGTCATCTTAAATGTAGGTATTGAAACCTTCCCTCCCGAATTTAGAACTGTGATCACTCACATTTTTCTAGTGGCTAGAACATTAATAGCCTAACATTGGAAGGCAGACAGAGCACCAAATGTATCTGAAGTTCTTACAAACACTCAGACCCATTATGTGTATGAATCCCTGCTAGCTATTAAGAATGGTCAGAAAGAAAAGTTTGATAACCAATGGAAAATATGGACAACATGGTTTAAAGGTAATTAATGTTAGATACTCCTAAATAACTCACCATACTCTAGCTAGTACTTTCAAGGTTAAACTGACTATGCAATATCCTTGTACTAGTTTCTTCAATGTACTTATGCAAATCTTAATGATGTAATGCTGTATTTCATGTATACCCTGTGAAAACTCAAAAACCATTTAAAAAAGAAAAAAAAAGACCTAGACAAAAGCCTAGAATCTATATACAGCAAAATTGCTGCTAAATTCCAAACAGCTGCATAAGAGCACAAATAGTACAGGGGCCCGTACTGACCACTTAGAGACAAAACATGAACTCAGTATAGCCCACAACGATCTCTCCAGGGAACATGAAACCCTTGCAGCATCGGTTACTCAACTGCAAGTCGAAGATCATCGCAATCACAGAAACAATCTCAGGATTAGGGGTGTCCCTGAATCTAACACTAATCTGTTCCCTGCCATGCTTAAACTGTCTCATTCTCTCCTACCAGATCGTGAAGCTAAGTCCTTCACCTGTGATCGCATACACCGGGCTCTACGTCCAAAACCACCCCCCTGATAAAGAACCCCCCCCCCCGGGACATTGTGCTCTACCTAAAGGACTTTCTGATAAAAGGGATCCTAAGAGCAGCTCGCAATTCTCCCACTATCTCCCTGGATGGTATAGCCATACAAATTTATCCGGACATCTCTCCAGCAACTCTGGACAGATGGCATAAAATGAAGGAGGTCACTACTTATTGGCTTTTGCACATATTCGTTAGAGATGGGGTTTTCCCTTTAAGCTTAACATCCCTCAAAATGGAACGACATATGTGGGTACTAAACTTTTGGAAAGTCAAGAAATATTAGTTAAACTGGGCCTTATGGAAGCGGAAGCCCTTCCTCGTCCACCTTCCACACCTCATCTAGCTCCTATCTGGCACACACCTTCTCTGAGATGTAAGAGGAGGCGCACCAGACATGAAATTGGCCAAAACTTAAATCGATTGCTGCCTGTTACTTATTATTGGCATCAAGATTTGCCATATTTCCTCTGCTAACACTATACAGTGGGGATCGAAAGTTTGGGCACCCCAGGTAAAAATGTGTATTAATGTGCATAACGAAGCCAAGGAAAGATGGAAAAATCTCCAAATGGCATCAAATTACAGATTAGACATTCTTATATGCAAAAAAAAGTTGGATTTTATTTCCATCATTTACACTTTCAAAATTACAGAAAACAAAAAAATGGTGTCTGCAAAAGTTTGGGCACCCTGCAGAGTTAATATCTTGTACTGCCCCCTTTGGCAAGTATCACAGCTTGTAAACGCTTTTTGTAGCCAGCCAAGAGTCTTTCAATTCTTGTTTGAGGTATCTTTGCCCATTCTTCCTTACAAGTGTCTTCCAGTTCTTTGAGATTTCTGGGCTGTCTGTCACGCACTGCTCTTTTAAGGTCTATCCATAGATTTTCAATAATGTTGAGATCAGGAGATTGTGAAGGTCATGGCAAAACCTTCAGTTTATGCCTCTTGATGTAATCCCCCGTGGATTTTGAGGTGTGTTTAGGATCATTATCCATTTGTAGAAGCCATCCTCTCTTTAACTTCAGCTTTTTCACAGATGGCATCAAGTTACCATCCAAAATTTGAAATTTTATTGAATCCATTTTTCCTTCTACTCGTGAAATGTTCCCTGTGCCACTGGCTGCAATGCAACCTCAAAGCATGATTGATCCACCCCCATGCTTAACAGGTGGACAGTGGTTCTTTTCATTAAATTCTGTGCCCTTTCTTCTCCAAACGTACCTTTGCTCATTCCGGCCAAAAAGTTATATTTTAACCTCATCGGTCCACAGAACTTGTTTCCAAAATGCCTCAGGCTTGTCTATATGTTCATTTGCAAAGTTCAAATGCTGATTTTTGTGGTGAGGACGTAGAAGAGGTTTTCTTCTGATGACTCTTCCATGAAGACCATATTTATACAAGTATCTCTTTATTAGTGGAATAGTGTACCACAACTCCAGTGTCTGCCAGATCTTTCTGGAGGGATCGTGCAGTCAAATGTGGGTTTTGAATTGCTTTTCTCACAATCCTGCCAGCTGTTCTGTCTGATATTTTTCTTGGTCCTCCAGATCTTGCTTTAACTTCCACTGTTCCTGATGACTGCCATTTCTTAATTACATTCCGAACAGAGGATATTGACATCTGAAAACGCTTTGCTATCTTCTTATAGCCTTCTCCAGCTTTTTGAGCGTCAACTATTTTCAGTTTGTTTTCTAGACAACTGCCTAGAAGAACCCATGGTGCTGATTGTTGGGGCAAGGTCAGATGAGTCTGGCCATTTAAAACCTTTGAGATTGACATCACCTGGTCTTCCCAGATGATGATTGAGAACAATCCATGACACTGGCAGGTCTCAGCTTTGCAAAGGGGGCAGCACATGCTATAAATTCTGCAGGGTGCCCAAACTTTTGCAGACACAATTTTTTTGTTTTCTGTAATTTTGAAAGTGTAAATGATGGAAATAAAATCCAACTTTTTTTGACATATTATAAGAATGTCTAATCTGTAATTTGATGCCATTTGGAGATTTTTCCATCTTTCCTTGGCTTAGTTATGCACATTAATACACATTTTTACCTGGGGTGCCCAAACTTTCGATCCCCACTGTATCTATAACTGTCTGTTTTACTCTTATGTTTCCTGATGACAGAGCACCATCTAGTGTCATTTTCTTGAATTTACTAGCTGCAGACTACTACAGAGTGTGGACAATAACCTCTATTGCTTCCCAGAGCTGCAAGTAAGAATGAACAGAAGGTATGAACAGACGCACCAGGAAACTTGAGTATTTCTCAACATTGCTACCTATTGACTTATTGATTCTGCACCACCCTTTTCTTTTTCTCTTTTTTTTTTTTTTTTTAATTTCTTTTTAGGGTTGGAAAGGCCCACATCAAGTGGTTGGTAATTGGGTTATACTTGGGCGCCTTCTACTCCTTATTAAGAGGTTTCCATTAGGTCCCCAAGCATGGAGATGGGCAGCATATTTTACTGTCTGTCTCCATAAATACGGTCTTTTGACATGCATGCATATTGAAGATATGCCAGGCTCAGTGGGCTAGTTCGGCGGAGGTTGATGCTTTGCCACCCCAATCCACTCATATCTTTTTTTTTTTATCAATAATGTTTATTCAATTTTGTCAATATACAAAAGGTGAACAATATTTGCCATACATTAATAAACGTTACAGATGTTGACATAGATGACCAAAGATAATAAAGTCTTAGATCTACTTTAACATTGGTATACATAACAAGCGAAATTTGTAGTGCAAGAGGTGCCATCACACTCCTAGACTCACCCCATTGGGAACTTACTGTGCTCTGGTGGAGGGACAGCACCTTTCTATCACAGATGGGAGATAATATGATCAATCATTCTCTCCGGTTTATAAAAAATATGTTCAACATGTTCTGGTTATATTAACAAAAATTCACTGAGAGCTTGTAGCTCTAACTCAAAGTAAAATAAGTAAGGAATAAACTTAGAAACTGAGAAAGAAAAAAAAAGAAGGAACTTGGACCCCAAGTAGGGTACCATTGCTCAGGACTCCACTGGAAATGATCAAGATAGATGTTTAATGAGCTCAGATTTATTGCTTATGAGGTTTGTTTAAGCCTTGTTATGCCTTGTAGATGTTATACCATTCTATCCATGATTGCCAGTGGGGGAGGAAATTTGCGCATTTTCCCTCTATTGTCATTAGGCATACTCTCATAAGTGTAGTGAATTGATAGTGTAGGAATGGCCTTTATTTCCACTGTGGGGTTTGGGGATCTCCATAGTCTGCGTATCACTAGTTTAGCTGGTAGGAATAGGTGGGTGGTGTTTTTCCTATGGGGCAGTGGTATTTCTTTAATGCCCACATTTAGGAGGGCTAGAGAAGGAGAGTATTGTATGGGTAGGCCTGTTACTTGGTGGAGAATTGTGAATATACTGGACCAAAATTTAGCCAGTCTCCCACAGGTCCATAGGATATGAAAGATGGTACCTGGCTGCGTACAATTCCTCCAACACAAAGGGGTGTGTGGAGGGGTCATATTTGGCGATCCTATATAGTGTCAGGTACCATCTGTGTGTGACCTTGTGGGAGAGTTCCGAAAGATTGGTGCATTTAATAGCTGAGTAGGTTGTAGAGCTTTGTGCCATTGTTCTTCTGTGAAGGAGTCATTGAGGTCCCTCTCCCAGTCTAGCATAGAGTTTGTTTTCACAAGTATAGACTTGTCATTGAGGAAATTGTAGAATAGTGAAATGCCTCCTCTACGACGTTCCCTAGCAGTGAGACGTGTGGATCTGCCAGAATAGGTTGTATTTGAAAGTGTTATTGCTTTTAAGATAAGATGCTACGCGAACATAATTAAATTGTTCTGAAGTCGGTAGGCCGTACTCTAGTTGTAAAGTTGTGAATGACTTTATAATTTTGCCTGCATATAGATCCGAAACCCATTTTATTCCCCGAGTTTCCCACCTGTTCAGGTTTAATTCTGGAATTATCAATGCTATTGTGGATGTGGGTATCGCTAGGGGGATAAGGAGGTAAGATGAGGATAAGCTAAGATATAATCATGTAAGCTACCTCCTGGTATTTGAGCTTGTTCAATGAACCCCTATAGTAGTGTGGATTGGTTGGGGCTCATCATGAACCATCCTTTAATCTGTGCCAGTATTGCTGCTATGTTATAGTCAGCAAGGACTGGTAAGCCTACTCCTCCTGCTCTTTTTGTCCTGCTAAGCTTGGAGAAAGCACTTCTAGCTTTTGTTACCTTCCCAAAGAAATCTAGATAGTATAGTTTGTAAGGCGTGAATTTTTTTTCAGGGGATAGGTATAGGAACTGTTCGGTATATGTACAGTAATTGGGGTAAAAGTTGCATTTTGAAGGCTGCCAGCCTTCCTGACCACGATAATACATGTTTGCTTAAGGTTTGTATTCCCTCTTTTTCTCAAGAGGGAGGTAATTAGCCTTGAATAGCTGTTCAGGTTGGGAAGTGAGACTTATCCCTAGGTAAGTTATTTCATAGTCATTCCATATATAAGGGAATCTAACTTTCAGGTTCAGTTTATCTTGCGGGGATACACCAAGATCTAAAATATAAGATTTGGTATCATTCACTTTATAGTACAACACCATACCATATCTTTGAAGTAGACAAGATACATGTTCCAGGGAAGACACCGGATTTGTAAGCATTAAAATCATATCAGCGAAAAGGCTCATGACATGTTTACGGTTATTGATCACGAAGCCATGTATTTCAGGTTTTTGTCTAATGCTGGCGGCTAACGGTTCCATTAGAAGGTTAAAAATAAGGGGAGATAACGGACATCCCTGACATCCCTTAACACTATCAATTTTTTTTTTATTGTTTATTATTTTCAAAGAGAAAACAAAAAGAAATCCGCATACATGTTCACAAGAAAAAGTCATGAAAGGGAATTTCATCCCAGTGAAATATAAAAATAACAGTTTGTATAACAGGAATAAGTATAGAGTGTCAAATGATCAGACATTGTATACACATCATGGTGAAAAGAAAAGAAATTGACTATGGAATAGGTTCAACATCAGCCTGGTTTGGCCTCCTGTCTACTCGTTTAATTAGTGGACTAACTTGTCAAGCACATTTATTCAAAGCTACTTACGTTTTCTCCAGGTTGTATTCGGAGGAGTCCCAATGTCACCCAAATAGAGTCAAAACTGGTTAGAGAGTCCTCAATTACAGCTGTAAGACATTCCATCCTACAAATATCTGCTATAATCGGCAAAAATTGTGCACAAGTAGGGGGGGTATTGGTAAGCCAGCACTGAGTGATGGCCCATTTGGCTGATAGCAAAATGAAGGCCATCAGTTTCCTGAGGGGCTTAGATATTTTAGGGAAGGGTAGACCCAATGAGTTTATAAGAAATGAGAGTTCAGGATTTTTCCCTAGAGTGCATGGATCTGTGACCAATAGGGTGAGATCATGGGGCATTCCCAGAATATGTGATAATGAGAGCCTATAGACGTGCCACATCTCCAGCATAACCCAGAAGTTGTCAACTTTTGTTTCATTCAAAATTCTGGGGTCCTGTACCAAAACATTAAGAATTTATAGGCAGTTTCTTTTTGAGTCACACATCTGGATATCTTAGAAGTAGCTTCCCAAATCTCCTTCCATTCATGTAATGTAATGGGTCTATTTAGGATGTGGGGCTGGCGTGCAAAATTTTATATATAGTGGATATTAGGCGGGGTTCATAGGGGCCTCTAGAGCACATCAGTTCAAATTCTGTGGGTATGATTAAAGTCAGTTGTGGGGCTCTTGTGGAGAAAAAAATATTTGATTTGTAGTAAATAAAAAAGATTTTTCGGGACTTCATATTTAGATTGCAGTTCGGAAAAGGTGAGGAGTTTACGCGTCACTAGGTGAACTAAATGGCGCAACTCGAATATGCCTGCTTTTGTCCATGGTATGAAAAGAAGAATTAAAGGGGACTCAGTAGCTCATCCAAGGAAAAGTCCTGCTGTAAAGGGTCTCAGGGAAGTAGACATAATATAGTACCTAAATCACTGAACAAGAGACCAGTAGAAAAAATACTTGAAAACCATTCCCTGTAAATAAAAACTGCAGCTCCAGGGTGGTGATCCTCTGAATACAAAAGCATACAGATTCAAAAAACGGGAAGAGAAATCCCCAAAGGTATTCCTCAAAAAGGATACATTAGTATTTGGGACTAGTAATCTTTAATAATTATCCACTATAACTGTAACAAAAATAGAAAAAACTCAGGTATTTAACATTTAGAAATAGATAACAAATACCCTCCTCCAAAAAACATTTAATTCAAAATTAAGACAAGAAAGTCTTAATGGAACACCGGTGTCCACAAAAAAAAACCAGCCATACAATCACCCATCCCATGCACACAAACCAACCCTATTATAAAATGGTCACTTGAAGTTGGCTTGATTAGCCAGTAAGGGCAATGAGCAAAGTTAAATAGATATTGAAATAGCCAGCAGTGAACCTGTTTATAGAGGGTTCACGGGTTCCGTTCAGAAAATAGGATCATTAGATGCAATTTAATTAGTCTTCACTCAGATATATTAACGGGTGGAAAGAAAATGCAGAAGAAAGTCCATTGACAGGTAATTCAGCAGAGAAACACTGGTTTGATGGTTTATCATGTGTACGGGTGTGGATCGCAAATAGATGGGTCAAGGATAGCATCGGTCAAGGAAAACAAAACGGTATTAAGGTAATAAGTTTCCCAAAACAGCTGACCGTTTTGACGTCTTGTTCCGTATACTTGCATTCCTTATGTGTTTAAATCCATGCAGGCAATCCAATCACTCAACGATAACAACCATGGAACATCACGATGAAATCATCAATGGGAATTTTTAGCAGAAAATCTTTTCATTTTGTAGATAGAAAATAGTCCTTTACAGGCGTTCCACCCAGTAGGTTATCCAATGTTGGTATCTCAGGTAACTCTGCAAACCATGCAAACACTGCAACGTTATCCAATCCAAGTCTGCCCGATTGGCTCGTAAGCACTGTTTTCTTCTGGATATGATATAGGATGCCTAGCTTTAAAATTATGGTAACTTATATCTGATTTTGCAATATTTATCTTACTATGTTTTTCTAAAAGGTTTAACTATTGTTATATATATAGTGTGCAATATATTTAGGCAATGGGTGACTACACAGGGTGAAAGTTTTTTGTTTATATGATGTGAGATTGGATGTCAAATCAATCGCAGTAGAAACAAGGTATCCATACTGATATCTAGTTAACTAATTAAGCCTTTGGATACTTAAGGATACACCCTTGGCAACTGCGCATGTCTGAGGAAGCTTGGTTTACAAGCGAAACATGTAAGCAAATAAGACACTCGCATGTCTCTAGCGATGTGAGCACCGATCTGTCCACTTACACGGCGAACCCAATCTATACATCCCGAGTTTCCGTCCAGAGTACATACTCAGCACTTTACGAGCCAATCGGGCAGACTTGGATTGGATAACGTTGCAGTGTTTGCAGAGTTACCTGAGATACTAACATAGGATAATCTACTGGGAGGAACGTCTGTAAAGGACTATTTTCGATCTACAAAATGAAAAGATTTTCTGCTAAAAATTCCCATTGATGATTTCATCTTGATGTTCCATGGTTGTTATCGTTGAATAATTGGATCGCCTGCATGAATTTAAACACATAAGGAATGCAAGTATACGGAACAAGACGTCAAAACGGTGAGCTGTATTGGGAAACCAATTACCTTAATACCGTTTTGTTTTCCTTGACCGATGCTATAAATTATAAACAAATATATACCGCGCTGTCTCAAAAAGAAAAGAAAAAAAAAAAAAAAAAAAAAAACTAAAGCAGCCAGCACAGCAGTGGATAAAGTTGCAAAAATGACAAATTGGGTGAAATGTGCAGCGCTTATGTGATCATATAAACCATAACAAATAATATGAGTACAGAAAACGTGAATAATAAATGATGTGCTCAAAAATACTCCAAGCAGTCCTCTATTATGACATGTGATGTCTATAAACAGAGGAACTTGGACGTGTGATGTCCAAAAAAGAAAAAAAGTCAGTGACAAGCTTCAGTCATGTGTGATGATAATCCTCAACCACATGTGGGTATAATATAGTGACAGTCTTTAACTTCAAATATGTATGATGTAATAACAGTAAATAGTAGGTCCACCACCAAAGACACCAGAAGCTGCTAACCAGAGGGATTGAACTCAAAAAGGGGTACACCTAGTGAGTCAATCAAGCTTTGTGGTATAATATACCAAGGGGATCAGATGCTCTATCCAGATATGACCTCCAGATGGACCTCCGAACAAGTGTAAGGTATGGATGGACTCAGTAGATATAGGCTCCCAGACTCCCAGATGATGACTTCTAAGTCGAAACGCGTCGGAAGGATATGCTGAGACCACTGTCTTCTTTTATACAAGCGCTTGATTTTACTGCTAAACACGTGATTGTATTTCCTTTGCTTTTTATGTATTAAAATTTCCATACAGAGTTACACTATATGCCTTCCTCTTTCTTTTAATGATGGGGCTGACTTAGGTGGACGCCAAGGTACTTTAGTGACTGAGGACACCAGCGATATTTATAATTTTATTTTAAAGGCATGAGTGTGTCCGTTGAAAGGTTAATAGAGAGTGCTTTGGTTTTGGTCGAGTTGATTTTAAAACCAGTGATATTACCAAACAGGTTTAGGATTGCATGAAGTGAAGGGAGTGAGATATGGGGATGGGTCAGTGTTAATAAAATGTCATCGGGAAAAAGTGACAATTTGTACTCTCTATGTCTCAGCACCACCCCTCTTATGTCTGGATGAGAGCGAATGGCCTCCGCCAGGGGTTCCAGACTGAGAATGAAGAGCAGGGGGGATAGGGGACATCCCTGCCAGGTACCATTACTTAGAGTGAATGGCGGAGAGACACAAGAGGCCATCTGCACTTGGGAAGTGGGTGAGGAGTGGAGTGCTTTCAGGGCACGTATGAAGGGGCCAGAGAAACCATATCTAGTCAGGATAGCGAACATGAATGACCAGTGCAGGCAGTCAAATGCCTTTTGGGTATCTAAACTGAGGACTATAGCGGGCTTCTTGGTTTTAGTCAGCAGATCAATGAGATCAGTAGTTCGTCTGGTGTTATCTCCTGCGTGTCTAGTGGGGACAAACCCTACTTGGTCTCTGTGTATGAGCGAGGGGAGGAGCAGAGAGAGTCTGTTGGCCAAAATTTTAGTAAAAATTTTATAATCTGAATTTAAAGGGCAGTAGTTATCTGGTAATGATGAGTCTTTACCTGGTTTGACATTAGGGAGGTGAACAGGTTAACCATATGAGGAATTAGGACTGAAAGGAATCTCTTAAAATAGGAATAGGGAAGTCCGTCAGGTCCAGGGGATTTGTGGGTTAGAAGTTGATTTATAACCTCGGTAATTTCTTCAACAGAAATGGGAGCATTAAGTCCCAAGCGGTCTTCAGTAGAGATTGAAGGAAGTTTTAAGGACTCTATAAAGGTGTCAAATTTTTCCTGGGTGAATTGAGAGTCCGTATCTACAGATAAGCAATTATAAAGTCTCCGGTAAAAATCACCGAAGACTTTAGACATATTTCGGGGACAATAAGTGTGTTTACGATTGTAATAAGTAATCAGGGGTGGAGGTAGAGGTTCTAGGCTTTAGTTTATTGACCAACATTCTGTGAGGTTTATTAGCATATTCATAGAATTTTTGCTTGGACCAAAGTGTGGATTTGGCAAACTTATTCAAATCTAAGGACTTAATGTGGTTGCGTAGTGAGATCACGGTCCTGAGGCATGCCACTGTGGGAAGATTGAGCAAACACTCTTCTGCTTTGGATAAGTCATTTAAAAGGGTTGACCTTTGAAGTTCACGGTCTCGCTTAAGTCGAGAACCTGAAGAAATGCACTCCCCTCTGAAGAAAGCTTTATGGGCTTCCAACAGAGTGGACGCCCCAGAGACTGAACCCGCTTTAAGTTAAAAAAACTCGGTCAGTTTTTGCTGCAATTGAAGGTGAATCTCAGGTATGTTAAGGAGAGACTCATTGAGGTGCCAGTGACAGGTCCTAGGTGTGGGTGTGGATAGGAGACGGTCTAGGACTATGGGTGCATGGTCCAACCAAGTTATTGGATTCAATTCTGAATTCACCACGCATGTCAGAAGGGGCGCAGAGACAAAGAAGTGATCTAGTCTCGTATATAATTTGTGGGGAGGAGAGTAGAATGTAAATTGTTTGGCAGTTGGATGTTTCACCCTCCATGTGTCGAAAAGATTATGGGCTCTTATCAGTTTACGGAATGATGAAGACAACTTCTGGATCTGTGGGGGCGGGTTGTGAGGGAAAAGGGCAAATCTATCTTTAGTTGGTGACATACATATATTGAAATTGCCCCCCAATAACCATGAAGGGTTGGAGTTTCTCGAAAAACACTACTAAAAACCCAATTTGTCCTGTATTAGGCGCATATACATTGGCAAGGGTGAATGAGATGTTTTTGTGATCACAGCTCAGGAGAACAAAACGGCCTTGGGGATCTAAATAAGAAGACTTGACACGTATGGCAGAGGAGCGTTTCAATAAAATGGCTACTCCAGCTTTCCCAGATGGGTCGGAGGCTACATAGGCCGTAGGGAAGTGTTTGGAGGTGAGCTTGAACGTGCCCTCTGCCTTAAAATGTGTCTCCTAAACCATGATCACTTCAGCCTTAGAGGATTTGAACTCTTTCAATGCCTGCCGACGCTTGCGTATGGAGCCCAAACCTTTAACATTGCATGAAAATATGCTTACAGCCATATCTTAACCGTAGGAGCAAAGCATTTGTTACAATCGAAAAACAGTAAGGATACATATACCATGATGTATAAAACTTATTAACTAAAACATTATTTACAATCAGATGACAAAAAAATGAAAAGTTAGGAACGCAACTGTTTTTTGGTTCTGGATCCAAAAAAGATCCCAAACATAAAATTTGAGTGTAAAAAACAAAAAAGAAAAAAGAAAATAAAAATGAAATCCAGGGTTGGATCAAAAAGAATCCAAAATAAAAAGAGAAAAGAAAAAAAAAGAAGCCAATCAGGTGAAAGGCCTGAGGGGAGTGGACATCTCAGGAGGTCATGGTCCCAATGCGAGACCATGATAAAAGAAGAGCCTAATCCGAACACTGGATAGAAGAGTAGTAAGGGAACTGTCAAGTTGTAACATTTGTATGGTTATAAAGAAGGTAGTTATATGCACTTGGCACAACGGGGGTATAATTATAGACTTTGGGCCCAAAGTCCGGAGGCATGTAAGTCAAGGAACAGGACACTACATGTAGAATTGAAACATGAGGATAATCTCGAGGTCAGTCTCAGATGGGGCCTTTGGACGGTGCAGCTCTTTGGGGGGTGATAGGAGCCCTCCGTGTCCTCTGACGTATCGGGGTCCAGATCTTCCCAGGTGTAGATAAGGGTCGAGAAGATGGGATCTGCACCTGTAGGTCCTCATCTGGTATTGGGGGTAGGCCCAGGTTTTTGATGAAAGACTCACATTCCTTTAAATCTCTCATGGAGTATTGTGATCCAATATTGGTGACAGACAGGCGGAATGGAAAGCCCCATCGATACGGAACTTTGTTTTGCTGCAGATGAGAGGTGACCATAGGGTGCGGCATTTATCCAGGGTGATGGGCGACAGGTCGCTGAAAATGTGGATCTTTGCACCTTTAAATTCAACCCGTGACCTGTTATGGGTGGCATTAGTCAGGGCTTCCTTGCTCTCGTAGAAATAAAAGCGTGCAATAATGTCCCTGGGATTAGCGCCTGGGGGAGGTTTGGGAGCCAGTGACCTGTGTGACCTATCAAGGCACCAGTCTATGTCAGGATTGTGGGGTGCCAGTTTAACAAAAAGGGCCAGGAGGTAGGGTTGAATTTCCTTATCTGGAATGGATTCAGGGACTCCACAGATACGTAGATTTTGGCATTGTTCTCCGTCTTCAAGGTCCTCCTGTTGCATCTGCAGTTGTTTAACTGCATTTTTCAAGCTAACATTTTCTTCCTCTAATACATGAACGTATTGCACCATGTCATCGAATTTTGGCTCCAGAGTATATGTGCATTCCCCCAGCTGGTCAATCTCACCCCTAAGCTCATGAGCAAGCTTGCTCACCTCTTTGGTTATATTTTGGGTGATGCTGTGGAGCAGAGCCTGCATCTTAATGTCTAATACATCCACTGTTACTGGCAATAACATTGCAGGGGATTCAGGTGGATGTGGGTGCTGTGGGGTCTCTTCAGCAAAGAGAGAGGGATCGACCGGCGGGATAGTGTCCGTCACGGTCGTGACAGGTGCCGGTATACTTGAGGCTGGGGATTGCAGCCTACGGAGGAAATGAACCATGGGCTGGGCCGGCCGGGTCATGGCCTGTGAAACTTGCCTCTGATATATGTGCCGCTGAACACCAATCTTCCCCATACACTGATCAGGTGGTAGCTGAGAGGTTCCCTGAGCGGATGAGGTATCTACCGAGTCTGTGGCTGCTATAGATGCGGAGCGGAAAATTCGGATGTACAGGCAGAGACCGGAGCTCACATCCTAAGCGTCTGCCATCTTTGCAAGCCGCGCATGCCAACGCTATCATTTTGGCATAAATCTTTAGGTCATTGTTCAATAAGGATATAGGACTACAATTTTGGGGTGTATCCAGTATCTTACCTGGCTTGGGCTGTGTTATTATCAGCGCTTCTAACATCTCAGGTGGAAATGAAGCAGAGGCAGCCGTGGCATCGTATACCCTGAGGAGGTATGGCCCTAGGATTGTTTTAAAATTCTTGAAATATTCCCCTGTAAGTCTGTTCGGTTCTGGGGATTTGTTGCTTGGGAGTGTGTTTTTTTGACCTTTAACATTTCGGTCAGGGAGAAGGGGGTGTTTAACTCCTGGAAATGTAAAGGGGAAAGTTGAGGCAGTTTGATATCTGTCAGAAAATGTTCTATGTCTGTTTGAGAGGGTTGTGGCAATTAGGTTGTCTTGGTTTAAATTATACAGAGACCCATAATAGTCGCTAAAGTCATCCACGATACTTTGAGGGTCAAACAACTTTTGTTTAGTTTTAGGGTGAATAAGATGCGCTATTTTAGTTTTAACCACTTGCTTACTGGGCACCTAAACCCCCCTCCTGCCCAGACCAATTTTCAGCTTTTAGCGCTGTCACTCTTTGAACGGCAATTGCGTGGTCATACAACGCTGTACCCAAATGAAAATTTTCTCATTTTTTTCCCCACAAATAGAGCTTTCTTTTGGTGGTATTTGATCACCTCCGGGTTTTTCATTTTTTGTTAGATTTAAAAAAAAAAAAAATGTTTTATATTTTGTTAATACATTTTGCAAACAGGTAATTTTTCTCCTTCATTGATGTACACTGATGAGGCTGCACTGATGGGCACTAATAGAATAGACTGAACTGATGGACACTGATGGGCAGCACTGCTAGGTGGCACTACTGGTGGGCATTGATAGGTGGCACTGATGTACGGTGGGCACTGTTTTGTGGCACCGATTGCTGGCATTGGCAGGAGGTACTGGTGGGCACAAGGGCTGTTCCTCTTCAGGACCAATGTCCCTTCAAACAGAAGCCGGCTGTGACGAACCCTCATCCTAAAACCAGACTATGTCCGCCGTCAATGCTTCCTCTGTCCAGAACCAGCACTATCCAAGACTCTTTAGCCTACCCAGTGACCAGCCGCAACACAATGTAGAGGAGTGGCAAACAAAAAACTGCTTTATTATCACACATGGATACCACCGATAAATAACTCCCCCCCCCACCCTTGAAAACAGGGCGGGTTAAACTGTCCAATGACAACAGACACACAGGTCAGGTGTGTTCAAACTTCTCATCAGTAAACAGTTTTATCAAGCAGGAGGGCTGCTGGAGGAGTCCCCCTCCCTTTCCTCACAGCAAACACACTTACACATCCCATAATAGTTGAGGCAGACAGCCACAATAGAACAAAAGAATACAGTCACACCCCAAAGATCACAGCAAATAGTACACAACAGCATAAGACAACACACAATATATACATATATACAACATTGAGTCTGACTAGCACAGATCATAATGGGGTTCTCATTCACCCTGTGCCCCTTTTAGAGACACAGGGTGATTTACACATAAGAGGGGTCGGGAAAGTTGGACACAGAGTTTCCAGAGCTCTCCAAGGTAAGCTGAGTTGCACAAACCCCCCACCCAAAGTGACCCCTGTCACACCGGCTATCAGCTTTTTTTTCTTCTCACGCAGTCAGCTTGAGAAGAATATAAAAACGATTACCAATCCTCTGTTTACATCACGTGATCAGCTGTCATTGGCTGACAGCTGGTCACGTGGTAAGGAGCTGGGATCAGCCCCTTACTCAGATCTGTGATCACCCGAGTCTCATTGACTCGGGTGGTCATAGCAGGCGCCGTGCGCCCCCTTCAGGGGGCGTGTCCAGCTTTGAAAGGGGAGGACGCCAATAGACGGCCTCCCGGCAAAGCAGATCCACGCTGTAGCCGTCATTCGGCTATAGTGCGGATCTGAACAGGTTAAAGTGTTGTCCTTGCAATTTGCCAGCGAGTGATTTCCCTGCTTTATTGCTGATAGAATAGAAGGACATTTTCATCCTTTTTTCAGTTTGTTCAAAGGATTGAAGTAAATCTAGTCTAAGGTCATGTCTCAAGGAAGTAAGTTTTGCGCTGATGGGAGGGGTAGGGTTCTTTTTATTATGAGCTTCAAGGGTGTCAGTTTCTGAGAGTAAGGTGGTGAGTCGCTGCTGCGTACCTAGTTGGATAAATACACCCCTGATGTACGCCTTGTGGGCATTCCATAGTACAAATTGATTGTCAGTAGAGGAATTGATCTGAAACTAATTGGCAAAGTGGCCCTCTAAGGTTTTTTTTAGTGGTTGGGTTTTGTATTACTTGAGAGTTAGAGCACCACACATAGGCACTGTTATTGGGATAGGAATCCCCTAATGTGAGAAGGACGGAAGCACAGTCCGACCGTGTTATATTGTTAATTTTGGTTTGAGTCACCTTCTGTAGTAACCACTTGTCCATCAAAAACAGATCTTTGCAAACAGATTTTGCAAAAGCATTTGACACAGTTCCCCATAAATGTTTACTGTACAAAATAAGGTGTGTTGGCATGGACCATAGGGTGAGTACATGGATTGAAAACTGGCTACAAGAGCGAGTTCAGACGGTGGTGATAAATGGGGAGTACTCGGAATGGTCAGAGGTGGGTAGTGGGGTCCCCCAGGGTTTTATGCTGGGACCAATCCTGTTTAATTTGTTCATAAACGACCTGGAGGATGGGCTAAACAGTTCAATCTCTATTTGCGGATGATACTAAACTAAGCAGGGCAATAACTTATCAGCAGGATGTGGAAATCTTGAAAAAAAATCTGAACAATTAATGGGGTGGGCAACTACATGGCAAATGAGGTTTATGTAGAAAAATTTAAAATAATGTATTTGGGTGGCAAAAATATGAATGCAATCTATACACTGGGGGAGAACCTCTGGGGGAATCTAGGATGGAAAAGGGCCTGGGGGTCCTAGTAGATGATCGGCTCAGCAATGGCATGCAATGCCAAGCTGCTGCTAACAAAGCAAACAGAATATTAGCATGCATTAAAAAGGGGATTCATTCCAGACATAAAACAATAATTCTCCTGCTCTACAAGACTCTGGTCCGGCCGCACCTAGAGTATGCTGTCCAGTTCTGGGCACCATTCCTCAGCAAGGATGTACTGGAAATGGAGCAAGTACAAAGAAGGGCAACAAAGCTAATAAAGGGTCTGGAGGAAATTAGTTATGAGGAAAGGTTGCGAGCACTGAACTTATTCTCTCTGGAGAAGAGTTGCTTGAGAGGGGATATGATTTCAATATACAAATACCATACTGGTGACCCCACAATAGGGATAAAACTTTTTTGCAGAAGGGAGTTTAACAAGACTCGTGGCCACTCATTGAAATTAGAAGAAAAGAGGTTTAACTTTAAACTATGTAGAGGGTTCTTTACTGTAAGAGCGGCAAGGATGTGGAATTCCTTTCCACAGGCGGTGGTCTCAGCGGGGGGCATGGATAGTTTCAAGAAACTATTAGATAAGCACCTGAATGACTGCAACATACAGGGATATACAATGTAATACTGACATATAATCACACACATAGGTTGGACTTGATGGACATGTGTCTTTTTTCAACCTCACCTACTATGTAACTATGGAGATCAATCCTCGTATACGTACAGTGTCAGAGTAGAACAATGTATGCCGGCCGGCTCGCAGCTGCTGCCCGTAACTTCCGGGATCAGCGTGGTGTGGTAGTGACGTCAGCACGCCGCTCCTCCCAAGAGGACCACGCTGATCCCGGAAGTTACGGGCAGCAGCTGCGAGCCGGCCGGCATACATTGTTTTAGAGGCGTTTTTGAACCTTACACACTGTAAGTGCATTTCTTATTCTTTGTTTTTACAAATAAATGGTAACTGTATTACGCTATGGAGCATTTTTCTTTTATATTTATCTTTGGGATTTGAGCAGTATTACTTCAATTCAGTGGATCCTCTGAGCGGTGACCTGTGAGATACATTCCCAACAGAGACCCAGTGGCTGGGGGACACAGCCACTTGCTCGCATGATCTCTGACAGGAGATCTAGTGATCTGGTAAGGGGCCGATTTGTTTTAGGTGGAGGAATTCTCTTTAACATCACGCTCCCCAGGGAGACATCCTTTGCATGCCTCACATCGTTTGAAGATTGGTGTTTCTCCCTTTATTATGAAAGTTTTTCCACCAAGGACTTTTTTTTTTTTTTAACTGTATGGACTTAACAATATCTCTTGGTTTCTGATTTTCAATATCAAAAAAAAAACAAAAAATTTCTGACCATAATGGTTTAATTTGTGAGATCAAAGTTTTTTTATTGTTTGTCAGCAAATACTAAATTTTGTTGGAAGGATCTGTGTGTGCATCTAGGCGGAGCCTAATGATGGAAGTGTGTCTCTTGGACACATAATACGTCACAGTGGGAAGAATCAGCTTCTCTCCAGAGGGACGCCCTTTTGGCCGGATGGTTTAGTCCATGTGCGTTTATTGAGAGTATTTTAACAGCATGGCACATTTTGGGCGGTATGTTGGGTGTCAAGTGTTGAATGTACTTACATTTGGGCCAGTTGGCAGTTGACCAGTGGGAGATGAGCATCCGTTGTTCCAAGGCAATGATGGTCCAGGAGGAAGCCTGAGTCGCATGCGTATCTGATGGTTCATGAAAAAAAGAGTCCTGAGCGTAGTAACAAGAAAAGTTTCTGAAAAGGTAACGAGTAAAAAAAGAGGGAAATAAACTTATAAGGAGGATATTCAAAACCCAGGTGCAGAACATTTCTGCTCAGGTGTATGGGAGCTTGTTAAATGGAATAGAGCTCCAAAAGGCAGGGCCCTGTATTAGGGCATTTATTGTAAGGCATCAGGGCATTAAGGTATGATTCCTATGGCTTTAAGAGTCAGAAGCTTGCTGCCACTCTGGAGGAATTCTGCTGGGGCTACCTGCATTTGGAGATGTGGTAGGTTCGCTCGGTATGATCTTCCATTTTTGGAGAAGCCAGAAACCTTTGGTGGGGGGAGGTGATCACATGAGTTGATCCAACTTTGGTAATTAACAGTTTGGTTGGATATCCCCACCTGTAGCCAATGTGATTCCTCAATGCTTTTGTGATGTTTACATTTTTGCGGAGTTGTAGAGTAAATTGCAATAAATCTGCATAAAATTGCAGGTTATAGTAATCAGTAGTGTGGTGTTCCCCTTTAGGTGCAATTTGCATCAGGCCTTCCTTAGTGTGGTAAAAATGCATACAGAATATAACATCCCTAGGGGCATGTTCTGGTATGAATGAGGGCTTTGAGAGATGATGGATCCTGTCTATGGAGAACTCAATAGCAGGAAGATCTGGCATTAAGGTTGAAATTGTGGTGGTATAGCGTAGTTCAGAAGGTTGTACTGTTTCTGGTATGCCCCTTATTTTAATATTGTTCCTTCTGGACCTGTCTTCTAAATCTTATAAAACGTGAGCAGTGCTAAAAATAAGTGAACAAGCATATAGAGTGATATATATGTAAACAAAAAGGCCCTGAAGGACTCGGAAACAGCATATATGAAACACAATTAAGGTCACAGAAAAAAACAAAAAAAGGGCTGGGGGGGTAGCCGAAGGGCCGGAGTACAACAACCGGATCCAACGTATAAAATTGGGCCCTATCCCGAACTTGTGCAGGATTAGCCATAGATATTCCCACTCCACCGAGTCAAAGGCTTTCTCGGCATCCAGAGAAGCCACCACCCCTGCCTCCCCCTCAGCATTCGTACTCGCCAGAATAGTGTAAAGTCTCCTCAAATTAATATCAGTGCCTTTGCCCGGCATAAAGCCAGTCTGGTCTCCATGTATTAATGATAGGATCACTGAGTTGAGCCTGGTGGCTAATACTTTTGCAAGTATCTTTGCGTCCACGTTTAGGAGCGATATAGGCCTATACGAGGAGCAAAGTTCAGGGTCTTTACCAGCCTTGGGTATCACCACTATCACAGCTCTGGACATAGAGGGGGGCAACGAATTTACTTCAAAGGAGGCAGTTAGGATCTCCTGCAGCCTGATAGCTATAGTCTCTATATGCGTCTTGTAGAATTCCACTGGAAGTCCATCATCCCCCAGGGTTTTCCCAGATTGTAGGGAGTTAATGGCATTTTGGAGTTCCTTAAGGGTGAGCGGAGCATCAAGCCTCCCGCGGGCCTCCTCTGAGGGTGGGCAATTTAATAATTTCAACATACTCATGGAGTTCTGCAGTAGAATACTGCACTTTAGATGTATAAAGATCCTCGTAATACGAGGCAAAACATGCATTTATGTCCTTGGGGTTGGAATGCAACCGCCCTGACATATCTTTGATGTTAGCCACTGAAGTTGTCACCGATTGCTCCCTAGAGAGCCATGCCAGGAGGCTCCCTGTCCGCCCACCCTGCTCAAAGATACGTTGAGACTGATGTAGTAGTTGTGTTTTTGTGGCCGCTACCCTAAGGAGCGTCACCTCGCGCACTGCGCACTGTAAATCTGTTCTGAGCACCTCATCTCTATTATTGGTGTATTGAGTTTCTAAATCAACTGCCCTTCGCTCAGCCTGGAGCAAAGCTGCCCCAGTTTGGCGTCGGGTGTGGGTAATCGCCATCCGATAATGGTCCTGAGCATGAAGCTTAAACGCCTCCCAGCTATGAGCAGGTGTCGTAGCGGGGGGGTTGTCAGCCCAAAAGTTCTGCATTGCAACCTCAGCGTCCTGTTCAATGCAATCATCTGAAATCCAGAAGCGTGACAGGCGCCACAGACAGTCAGTGGGGGCAGGATTCACATTTAGACTAAGTAATATAGGAGAATGATCAGATATACCCCTGGGCAGCTGAGAAATTTCTTGGACCATGTTAAGGGCACTGGTGGTGGTATACACTAGGTCAATGCGGGACATAGCCCTATAGGAGGCCGACTGACAGGTGTAGGATCTCAGCAAGGGATTTTTCCAACGCCAAACGTCCCTAAATGCAAATGTCTCAGCCCATCTGGACAGAGGGGATTCCGTGGCCGCATCGGGCGTCAGCCTATCCAAACTCGGGCAAGGTGTCATGTTGAAATCCCTGGCCAAGACCACACTGTCAGTAGGATAACATGCAACAAGGGTGGTAATTTTGTGGAGAACCACCAATGATGCCGGTGGAGGTATATACAGTCCCACGATTATCATGGGTACATTAGCAATAGCTGCATGCAAAACCTACCTTCAGGGTCCAGGTGCAGATCCAACAACACGAAAGGCAGGGCTTTGCGTACTAATATGCTGACTCCCCTGGCGTAGGATGAGAAGGTGGCGTGGTAGTAGTGACCCACCCACGGTTTTTTGAGGCTCAGAACCCGACCTCCAATGAGGTGAGTCTCCTGCAGTATACATATATCTGGGGAGTATGATTTAAGGAAATTGAAAATTAATGAACGCTTTATTTGGGAGTTCATGCCCCGGACGTTCCAGGAAATTAATTTTATGGGGGCCATAGGGAGTCAGAACATATTATATTAGCCTGCAAAGGGAGGAGCTCACCGGAACCCCTCGGGAAGAGGACCAAGCCAGTCTCCCGCAATCCGTCTTGAGACATTATATATATTAGCATCAAAGCACTTAAATTTGTGTGGTGCACAATAAAACATTTCCGTGTGTAACTTTTAAAACTTTCCCCTCCCAAACACCCCCCACCCCGCACACCCCCCAAACCTGGGCATGCCGGTTTTCCGAAACCAGAGAAGGTCATTGACCTCACGGGGTCATGTACTAGATGACTAGAAGTAGATAGTAACTACTTAATGCACAGAGTTTCCAGTCTGGAGAAGATGCCATCAGCGGGAATAAACTTAGTTTCTCCTGGGCAGTGCCAGGGGCACAAACTTGGTACAAACACATTAGTTGAAATTCGTCGCCCCCACCCCCACCTTCCCCCCCCGTAAACAGCCCCAAACAGAGTAGAGCAGTGTTCTTTGCCCATGATTCATAGGGCAATCAGCCAAACGAACCATAGACACAGCGTTTAGCACCCCTTTGTTGAGTGGTCTCAGCGATCCAGTCTCGCCCTGGTTACCCGGGCCAATTAGGTAGGATAGTCAGAGGCACAGACAGTCCATATGGTCCACAATAAACTTGGGGAATCCACAATCCGGACGGTAAAAGTCCAGCGCCCTTTATAGAGGACAGGTAAAGACCAGCTTGAGGGGTATAATCTCTTCCTGATTTCCGCATCCAGCAGCATGTTTACTCCCCTTTACAGTGCCAACAGAACATTAGAGCAACTTAGGGGATATGATCACTCTGGATTGTCAAGGAAAAAAAAAATAAAAAAAAATAAAAAGAGGCTCCATAGCACTGTGTCACCGACACGGACCGTGTGTTAGGGACTCAGAACGGCCCAACAACAGAAGGGAGAGCCACATACCTAATGTTTGGGCAGAGTGTTCAGCCAGCGCGCGGCCTCATCCGGGGAGGTAAAGAACCGGACACTCTCACCATCCTGCACACGAAGTCGGGCGGGGAACAGCATACTGTAGCGTATACCCTGAGCTCTCATAGCCTGTTTCACCTGATCGAAGGACTTCCTCTGCTTCTGGGTGTTGACAGTGAAGTCAGGGAAAAACATCAGTCGGGCCGCCTCGTGTCGGATTTCGGCCATCTTGCGTGCCTCAGGTAGTATCAGGTCGCGGTCTTTGTAATTAAGCAGTCGGAAAATAAATGTGTGGGGCGGAGTTCCGGGTGGGCCTTGGTTCGGTGACATCCGGTGGGCCCTCTCAATTACAAATTGGGGTGAGAAGTTTGCCTGGGGAAACAGTGTGCGGAGGAGTTTCTCTGTGTAGTTGGTGGTATCAGAGCCCTCTGACCCCTCAGGGAGTCCTATGATCCTCAAATTGTTGCGGCGGTTACGGTTTTCGGAATCCTCGGCTCTCACTTCTAGGTGTTTAACCCTTACTTGCAGCGTATGCAGAGAAGCCGAGTGATCCCTGATCGTGTCTTCTGTCTCCCCCACCCGACATTCCACTTCGGTCACCCGCTGCCTCACCTTTTCAAAGTCTTGCCTGATGAGACTTATGTCCAGTTGCACAGTGTCAATCTTCGTTGCGAGTGTGGATAAGGTGGATTGGCATCCCGTAATGGCCTGCATCAGGGCGGCAAAGTTGCTCTGTCCAGTAAGTGCAGGGACAGGGTCCTCCGTCTGAGTCGCCATATTGGTCACTACCTCCACACGTGGGGTCGCTCTGCCCGAGCTATTTCGGTTGTTACTCTGCTTGTGCTGGTCCAGGCGGCGCCGGTTCCGCGTCCGCATCAGCAGGGGGGGAGCAGGAAGCACCTCAGATAGGTCTGAAGATGGTCAGGATATGGTAAAAGGATTAATTCCCCGCGATGGCAGCAGAGCTCCTCGACTATACGTCCTGCACCGTCGCCATCTTGGACACGCCCCCGTGAGCGTTGTATTTAAATAAAATATGGCAAGGAGCATCCATGCAGCTCACTAAGTGCTGCTAACATTGTTTCCCCCAGTGCTATATTCGAATAACCATGTGGCTACCTCCATTTTGACTTTACGTAACTGTTCTACATACTGATGATTTTCAGTCTGTAGTCTCCGCATTTAGGTCTTTAAGCACTTCAGCCCCGGAAGGATTTACCCCCTTCCTGACCAGAGCACTTTTTACAATTTGGCACTGCGTCGCTTTAACTGCTAATTGCGCGGTCATGCAATGCTGTACCCAAACGAAATTTGCGTCCTTTTCTTCCCACAAATAGAGCTTTCTTTTGATGGTATTTGATCACCTCTGCGCTATACACGGAAAAAGACCGAAAATTTTGAAAAAAAATGATATTTTCTACTTTTTGTTCTAAAAAAAATCCAATAAACTCAATTTTAGTCATACATTTAGGCCAAAATGTATTCGCCACATGTCTTTGGTAAAAAAAATGTCAATAAGTGTATATTTATTGGTTTGTGCAAAAGTTATAGCGCCTACAAACTAGGGTACATTTTCTGGAATTTACACAGCCTTTAATTTATGACTGCCTATGTCGTTTCTTGAGGTGCTAAAATGGCAGGGCAGTACAAAACCCCCACAAATGACCCCATTTTGGAAAGTAGACACCCCAAGGAAATTGCTGAGAGGCATGTTGAGCCCATTGAATATTCATTTTTTTTGTCCCAAGTGATTGAATAATGACAAAAAAATAAATAAAAATTACAAAAAGTTGTCACTAAATGATATATTGCTCACAGAGGCCATGGGCATATGTGGAATTGCACCCCAAAATACATTTAGCTGCTTCTCCTGAGTACGGGGATACCACATGTGTGGGACTTTTTGGGAGCCTAGCCGTGTACGGGGCCCCGAAAACCAATCACTGCCTTCAGGATTTCTAAGGGCGTACATTTTTGATTTTACTCCTCACTATCTATCACAGTTTTGAAGGCCATAAAATGCCCAGATGGCATAAAAGCCCCCCAAATGACCCCATTTTGGAAAGTAGACACCCCAAGCTATTTGCTGAGAGGCATGGTGAGTATTTTGCAGCTCTCATTTGTTTTTGAAAATAAAGAAAGGCAAGAAAAAATGTTTTTCTTTCTTTTTTAAATTTTAAAAACTTTGTGACAAAAAGTGAGGTCTGCAAAATACTCACTATACCTCTCAGCAAATAGCTTGGGATGTCTACTTTCCAAAATGGGGTCATTTGGGTTTTTTTTTTGCCACCTGGGCATTCCATGGCCTCCGAAACTGTGATAGGCAGTGAAGAGTGAAATCAAAAATTTACGGCCTTAGAAAGCCTGAAGGCGGTGCTTGGTTTTCGGGGTCCCCTACAGATTAAAATGGTGGGTGTTCCATTTTTTTTTCACACAGTATTTGCGCAGCGATTTTTCAAATGCATTTTTTGGGGAAAAAACACACTTTTTAAATTTTAATGCACTAAAACACACTATATTGCCCAAATGTTTGATGAAATAAAAAAGATGATCTTAGGCCGAGTACATGGATACCAAACATGACATGCTTTAAAATTGCGCACAAATGTGCAGTGGCGACAAACTAAATACATTTTTAAAAGCCTTTACAGGTTACCACTTTGGATTTACAGAGGAGGTCTACTGCTAAAATTACTGCCCTCGATCTGACCTTCGCGGTGATACCTCACATGCATGGTGCAATTGCTGTTTACATTTGACGCCAGACCGACGCTTGCGTTCGTCTTACGCGAGAGCAGGGGGGACAGGGGTGCTTTTTTTTTTTTTTTCTTTATTATTTTTTTGCTTTTTTATCTTATTTTTAAACTGTTCCTTTCATTTTTTTTTTTTTTTAAATCATTTTTATTGTTATCTCAGGGAATGTAAATATCCCCTATCATAGCAATAGGTAGTGACAGGTACTCTTTTTTGAAAAAATTGGGGTCTATTAGACCCTAGATTTCTCCTCTGCCCTCAAAGCATCTGACCACACCAAGATCGGTGTGATAAAATGCTTTCCCAATTTCCCAATGGCGCCGTTTACATCCGGCGAAATCGAAGTCATAAAATGCTTGTAGCTTCCGGTTTCTTAGGCCATAGAGATGTTTGGAGCCACTCTGGTCTCTGATCAGCTCTATGGTCAGCTGGCTGAATCACCGGCTGCATTCTCAGGTTCCCTGTTGAGACAGGAGAGCCAGAGAAAAACACGGAAGACGGTGGGGGGGTCATTCCCTTCCTCTGCTTGTAAAAGCAGTCTAGAGGCTAATTAGCCGCTAGGAATGCTTTTACATGAAAGCCGACCGCTGGCTGAAAAGAATGATACCAAGATGATACCTAAACCTGCAGGCATCATTCTGGTATAACCACTCAAAGTCGTGAATGGCGTACCTGAAGACAAAAAAATGGTTAACAATAAAGCACAGTAAACGGTAAAGTATAAAAAATTGCATACCTGAAAAGCAAACATGATAAAACATTATAACAATAAAACATTGCAGAATAGAATACAGTAAAAAAGAGCAGAACAATAGAGAATAGAGAGAGGGAGAACAATAAAACGACAACTATTTTTATTTATTATATATTTTTGTATGTGTTTTTTTTTTTTCTTTACACTTTTTTTGTAACTGTAACTTTTAGAACTGTAACCGGTTCCAGGTTCGGGTCTCTCAAAATGCGATGGCATCTTGGGAGACCCTGTGAAAGTGCGCCTAGTCTGTGCAATGCTGTACCCTACGCTAATACTCAACTAGTGAATGGTAGCGTTCAAAACATTCACCAATGCAAAGACCAGGATTGTCAGGACAGGAGGGACAATAATAGCGGGTATCACGCCTATATCCGCGCTTGCTGCAGACACAACATCTTTTTTGGGGGGGTTCGCTGGGTAGGGGTACTCGGGAGGACATAAAGAAAATGCCTCTCATGCAGCCGACTGCATTTGGTTGGGGATGTGAATGGGGGAAGTACGGGCGCTGCAGAAGCGGTGGGTTCCCAATTAGGATTGGCGAATGCAGCAGGAAGGGCACTATGGGCACGACGGGTCTGTGTTTGTCTTTTTGGTGGCAGCGGGACACTACTTGTGCTTGCCACCTCACCAGCTTGAACTGCACTTATGGGACTCGCCACGTTACTGCAGTGCTGGTTTGACTACGACCGGGGTGTACTAGCCCGCTGGTGCTTGCCAGTTCACCAAAAACGCTACCAAAAAAAACTGTTAGCGATCGCAGGGATCAGGCCTGACTCTGCGAACGCTGCAGTTATGCGTTTAGTGTTTTGTAAGTGACAGTGATCGATCGATACTGCACTTGGGTGGGCTGGGCCGGGCGGAGGGGCAAAACGCAGGTGCTAGCAGGTATCTGGGCTGATCCCGCTAACACTGCGTTTTTGGGAACCCTAAACTGCTGGGGATGCCAGTATAGATCTGATCAGATATTGATCCGTTCAGATACTTTACCACTAAGGGAGGTGTACGGTGCGTGCGTGCGTGGGTGTTAGCGGTACTGGCGCTAATCTGATGCTGCCTGGGGCTGGTGCTTGCCAGTTCACCAAAACGCTACCAAGAAAACTGTTAGTGATCGCAGGGATCAGGCCTGACTCTGCGAACGCTGCAGTTATGCGTTTAGTGTTTTGTAAGTGACAGTGATCGATCGATACTGCACTTGGGTGGGCTGGGCCGGGCGGAGGGGAAAAACGCAGGTGCTAGCAGGTATCTGGGCTGATCCCGCTAACACTGCGTTTTTGGGAATCCTAAACTGCTGGGGACGCCAGTATAGATCTGATCGGATCAGATATTGATCCGTTCAGATACTATACCACTAAGGGAGGCGTATGCTGCGTGCGTGGGTGTTAGCGATACTGGCGCTAATCTGACGCTGCCTGGGGCATTGGCTGGGAGCGATCGAGAGGGGGGGGGCACGATCGGATGGCCTCCCCCTCGCCTCTCAACGCTCCCAAACAAATGCCGACCGCCGCTGGCACCGGGGGGGGGGTCCGATCGGACCTCCCGCCCGCGGGAGGCAGACCACGTATGTGTACGTGATTCTGCCGACATATATCGTCGTTAGGCGGTCGGCAAGTGGTTAAAGGGAAATGGGTTTGATTACTATGGCCTCCATGCTTTGGGTTGCTACCCCATCGGGCAGAATATACCTCACAATGCCTTTGGGTCGTTTTGGGGTACTGCGATCTTCTTTTGATATTATTCGCCGCCCAACAATACTTAGCGATGTGACCCCCCCTTTTACACAAAAAACATTTGAGGGCTGGTCTCTCTGTATAGGCCCTTTCTTGAGCATACGGCATTGGAAACTCACATTGCTAGACATTATTACTACAATTACTATGCTTGGAATAAGCAGACTTTACACTTTCATTGTCTGAGGAGTCATCAGAAGTTTCAACTCCTGAATCACTTTCAAGCACAGTTATCGGATTTTTATTTACATCTCCACCATTGATTTCTGTCATAGCAACATCACTTGCAGCAATAAGAGCGTCTGTTTTTTCTGCATGTTTCACTTCTATTTTTGCTGAGCACTGCGCACGTGCGGAGGGTACCTCCACCATTGCACATTCAGCTTTTGCATGTTTGGAGGATAACGCCGTTATGGCTGCCTGTGCACCCTGTAATTCTGGGGTTTCCTGCTCCATGCTAGCAATGTTAAGGGCTTTACAAAATCTATGTCCATGCCTATTCCATTTAGAACGTCTGAACTCTCTCTGCCTTCCTGTACCTCTGCTTATTACGGATACACCTGCCTTTGACCCATATTCCCTATCACTGGACTCTTGACAGAAGTCTCGCAGGATATTGACAAAATTTTGGTAGGATCTAGCATTCCTCAGAGCCATTCTAGTGGGATAGCTTACATAACACTTATTGGCCATTGAGTATATGAAACTTGTATCATCCTCCAATAAGTCAGGACAGTTGAACACTTTCGTATACAATGCAAGATACTCACTGCAGAACAAAATCGGGTCATCTCCACTCCTAAATCTCATTCGTTGTAAATCACTCATACCATTATCACGACTGTCCACAATACGCTGCAACTCTTTCCTCCGCACCTCTGCATCTGCTAAGTTATCATTAACCTGTGCAAATAACTGGCCTGCCAAAGGTACTGGTAGCCATGCTCTCAGAAGAGAACATGCATCCTCATTACTCAAATTAAATTTAAGGACTAGAGCCTCAAATCTATTGGACAGACTCACTGGTGATTCCAGGGCATTAAATTCACCCAGAATCTGGCACAAAGTAAGTCTCTCTTGGATTGTAATCAAACTGTTATTCTGCTTCGAAGCTATGGGTGCAATAGCAGACTGTTTCATCACAGTCCTTCTCCTCACTGACTGTGCAGATATTGGCCAAGTAGTTTGTTCTTCATATCACAGTCCATGATGCACCTCTGAAGCTGTTCTTGTAGCTCTCTGTTTCTTTCTGACAAATTGCCTGCTGTAGCCCGCAATTCATCCATCTCACTACTGGAGGCTGTTGCAATCTTTAGAAGGTTTTCACTGATTTTCTCTATGTCCTCCCCGAGACGTCTCCTCTCTGCTTCCCACTTCCCCTCCATTTGCTCAGATATAAATTTAATTCTGAGCAACACTGCAATTTCATTTGCCAACCTTTCTTTTTTAACTTTCTTTTTTAGCTGTTTACCCAATAATCTGCTATTATGTTGTTGACACTGGGACAATAGTACATTACACTGGCTTTTAAGAGGTTCATCTGCACATGAATGATAATTGGCAGAAGCGTACTTTTTAACATATGTATACACCAGTTCCATTTCACAACCATACAATCCACACAATACACAATTCTATTTGTACTAACGTTCCAACACTGTACTGAGTAATAAACCACCAACTTACAACTCACGAAAAAAAACTAAAAAAAAAAACTGAATCGCTCTTCTAGCATTCAATATTCTTCATTCATTCATTACCACTTTTACCTGATATCCTTCAAAACCATTAAACTTTTGCATATACATAGAAAAGACTCACCACACTTACTGTGGCATTATCGGCTGCCTTGTATCTGAGCACTTCTGTCCTGTAGTTTCTATATGGCTTTTAGGATTACCACACACGCTTTCTGGGGAATATCCATTGATATGCTAATTTGCATCTTAGTCTACACTGAAGCTCGTCTAACCTGTTTTTACCAGAGTTGCTTACAATGCAAAGACAAACAAAAAAAAAAACTGATACAAAGCCATTTAAACCTAGCAGTGACTTGTAGTTCTACAGCCTATCAGACGCAAGGCACATTCTAAGACACTCAGTCAATGGCTTCCCGTTAGGTTGCAGGCCACATGCATCTCCTATTGGAACAAAGCTATTTCACTCTCGCGTGGGTAAAAAAAAAAAAAAATTAAATAATCTATATTTCTCCCACTTTTTCCTTAAAGATGTATGGTAATTCCTGTCAATCTCTAACCAAGGGTGATCAGCCCTTTCACTCGCCAGCACCTTTGGCTGGTTACAGGCCTAAAGCATATTAATGATACAAACGTTTAACATACATACATATATTAGCCAAAGATCTCACCAGGTTCTACATTTCCCTGATGAAATATTTCACAGAATCTTCATGACCATCCAAGTGTGGTTTCAGAATTTGCGAGCCAGCGCCAATCCTGTCCACACTAGAGATGATTTTGAGTTCTGGGTGTAGTTGAGGATTTATGCTTACAGGGACTCAAGGCAAAAAATACATTAGGTTTTTGTGGATTCTGTGTAAAAATAAAATTCACACGCTCTCTGGGTGCCAATTGAAGTAATTGATATAATTATTAATATATCTGTGTATTCATTTGTCTAGTCCCTATAATTAGTTGGTCTATTAAACTCTGAGCACGTTATTGTTAATATCACAATAATACCAGGTTAGCTATGAAACCAAACACACGGTGCTGCTAGTAAAACAATCTTATTTTATTTCCAAAGGGATTAGGAAACTATCATAGACGTACTAAAAGGGTATTACAATGTTACATATAGCTTACAATCCGAATACAATATACTAAACAGCATATCTCTACAACATATAACAATGAAATATCAAAGATACTTATCACACATGGTTTCATCTGCTGGTTCTGGATGATAAAGAGGGTCTGGGCCACATGGAATTTAGGCCCAAGCCCTTAGTCAGAGCGAGGTCCCAAGATGGCAGAGGGACACCCTTATGGCAGGCTTCTCAGCAACCAAGAGAGAACAAAAGCCTGTGTGTCCCTAAAATTTGAACATACACGCCCACTCGTAGCCACCCTCATTTGCCTTTTATCCAATATACATTGCAGAGAGGAATCCCTTCAAATGTCTGCCCATTCTCCAGGAAGCATGCTATATTGTCCCCCAGGGCCAGCGTCTCTATTAGCCCTGTGTCAAATCTCAATAGACATCTTGGCAGCAGTGGTCTCTTTGAAGCTTGTACTCGCACATGTCACAGCAGGTGGGCTTAAGCCAAGGCATTGTTCTTCTGATCACAAAGCTTTGATGTCTTTCATTCCTACCTGGCTGTGTCAAACAGGAAGTGAAATACCAGAAGTAAGATATTAAACCATGTCGCTATCCAACAACATGCTACCTAAATAATGATGTTCATCCTTCCCTTGCCGCTCCTCTATAGTTAAGAGGCTATTGCCGTAGCCAAAACCAGCATATATAAAAAAAATATTCTAGGGGGGGTCAAAAGAGAGGGCGCCCCCCGAGAAAAGACAGCTACTATGGCTATAGTGGGCAAATAAGGGAAAAAAATCAAAAAATCAAATATAAAGTTTATTGAGTATCAATTATATAACATTTAGGAGAATTACTCTCAACGATAAAAAGCTGAGTAAAGCTGATTTGGTAGGACATCACATGAATGGCACCAGATGCAGAGAGCATATGATGCACCAAATAAACAGAAACATAGAATCTTGAAATATGCTGTTGTTTCTATTAACAAAAAAGAAGAAAAACTAAATAATACATAATTCACAATATAAAAAGGTATAAGTATAAAAACTTTAAGTTCTTCAGCCCCGGAAGGATTTACCCCCTTCCTGACCAGAGCACTTTTTACAATTTGGCACTGCGTCGCTTTAACTGCTAATTGCGCGGTCATGCAATGCTGTACCCAAACGAAATTTGCGTCCTTTTCTTCCAACAAATAGAGCTTTCTTTTGATGGTATTTGATCACCTCTGCCGATTTTATTTTTTGCGCTATACACGTAAAAAGACCGAAAATTGTGAAAAAAAAATTTCAGTAAGTGTATATTTATTGGTTTGCGCAAAAGTTATAGCGTTACAAACTAGGGTACATTTTCTGGAATTTACACAGCCTTTAATTTATGACTGCCTATGTCGTTTCTTGAGGTGCTAAAATGGCAGGGCAGTACAAAACTGACCCCATTTTGGAAAGTAGACACCCCAAGGAAATTGCTGAGAGGCATGTTGAGCCCATTGAATATTCATTTTTTTTGTCCCAAGTGATTAAATGACAAAAAAAAAAAAAAAAAAAAATTACAAAAAGTTGTCACTAAATGATATATTGCTCACACAGGCCATGGGCATATGTGGAATTGCACCCCAAAATAAATTTAGCAGCTTCTCCTGAGTATGGGGATACCACATGTGTGGGACTTTTTGGGAGCCTAGCCGCGTACGGGGCCCCGAAAACCAATCACTGCCTTCAGGATTTCTAAGGGCGTACATTTTTGATTTTACTCCTCACTACCTATCACAGTTTTGAAGGCCATAAAATGCCCAGATGGCATAAAACCCCCCAAATGACCCCATTTTGGAAAGTAGACACCCCAAGCTATTTGCTTTGAGGCATGTTGAGTCCATGTAATATTTTATATTTTGACACAGGTTGCGGGAAAGTGACAACTTTTTTTTTTTTTTTGCACAAAGTTGTCACTAAATGATATATTGCTCACACAGGCCATGGGCATATGTGGAATTGCACCCCAAAATACATTTAGCTGCTTCTCCTGAGTATGGGGATACCACATGTGTGGGACTTTTTAGGAGCCTAGCCGCGTACGGGGCCCCGAAAACCAATCACCGCCTTCAGGATTTCTAAGGGTGTAAATTTTTGATTTCACTCTTCACTGCCTATCACAGTTTCGATGCCCAGGTGGCACAAACCCCCCCCCAAATGACCCCATTTTGGAAAGTAGACACCCCAAGCTATTTACTGAGAGGCATGGTGAGTATTTTGCAGCTCTCATTTGTTTTTGAAAATGAAGAAAGACCAGAAAAAACTTTTTTTTTTCTTTTTTCAATTTTCAAAACTTTGTGACAAAAAGTGAGGTCTGCAAAATACTCACTATACCGCTCAGCAAATAGCTTGGGGTGTCTACTTTACAAAATGGGGTCATTTGGGGGGGGGGTTTGCCACCTGGGCATTCCATGGCCTCTGAAACAATGGCGCTGTTTACATCCGGCGAAGTCATAAAATGCTCGTAGCTTCCGGTTTCTTAGGCCACAGAGATGTTTGGAGCCACTCTGGTCTCTGATCAGCTCTAAGGTCAGCTGGCTGAATCACCGGCTACATTCTCAGGTTCCCTGTTGAGACAGGAGAGCCAGAGAAAAACACGGAAGACGGTGGGGGGCATTCCCTCCCACTGCTTGTAAAAGCAGTCTAGAGGCTAATTAGCCACTAGTATTGCTTTTACATGAAAGCCGACCGCTGGCTGAAAAGAATGATACCAAGATGATACCTAAACCTGCAGGCATCATTCTGGTATAACCACTCAAAGTCGTGAATGGCGTACCTGAAGACAAAAAAATGGTTAACAATAAAGCACAGTAAATGGTAAAGTATAAAATATTGCATACCTGAAAAGCAAACATGATAAAACATAACAATAAAACATTGCAGAATATAATACAGTATAAAAGGGCAGAACAATAGAGAGAGAACAAAAAAACAAATATTTTTTTTAATTTTATATTTTTGTATGTGTTTTTTTTTTTTTTTTACACTTTTTTTTTGTAACTAACTTTTATAACTGTAACCGGTTCCAGGTTCGGGTCTCTCAAAATGCGATGGCATCTTGGGAGACCCTGTGAAATGGCGCCTAGTCTGTGGAATGCTGTACCCTACGCTAATACTCAACTAGTGTATGGTAGCGTTCAAAACATTCACCAATGCAAAGACCAGGATTGTCAGGACAGGAGGGACAATAATAGCGGGTGTCACGCCTATATCCGCGCTTGCTGCAGACACAATATCTTGTTTGGGGGGGTCTGTTGGGTAGGGGTACTCGGGAGGACATAAAGAAAATGCCTCTCATGCAGCCGACTGCATTTGGTTGGGGATGTGAATGGGGGAAGTACGGGCGCTGCAGAAGTGGTAGGTTCCCAATTAGGATTGGCGAATGCAGCAGGAAGGGCATTATGGGCACGACGGGCTTGTGTTTGTCTTTTTGGTGGCAGCGGGACACTACTTGTGCTTGCCACCTCACCAGCTTGAACTGCACTTATGGGACTCGCCACGTCACCAAGTGTTACTGCAGTGCTGGTTTGACTACGACCGGGGTGTACTAGGCCGCTGATGCTTGCCAGTTCACCAAAACGCTACCAAAAAAACTGTTAGCGATCGCAGGGATCAGGCCTGACTCTGCGAACGCTGCAGTTATGCGTTTAGTGTTTTGTAAGTGTCAGTGATCGATCGATACTGCACTTGGGTGGGCTGGGCGGAGGGGCAAAACGCAGGTGCTAGCAGGTATCTGGGCTGATCCCGATAACACTGCGTTTTTTTTGGGAACCCTAAACTGCTGGGGATGCCAGTATAGATCTGATCAGATATTGATCCGTTCAGATACTATACCACTAAGGGAGGTGTACGGTGCGTGCGTGGGTGTTAGCGGTACTGGCGCTAACCTGACGCTGCCTGGGCCTGGTGCTTGCCAGTTCACCAAAACGCTACCAAAAAAACTGTTAGCAATCGCAGGGATCAGGCCTGGCTAAACCTTTATTAGGTAATAAACGGCGGGTGCCCTGACACTATAAAAAATAAACAAACTAACCAGCGTCAACCGTAACTGTTATCCATGGTGAAAGGGTTAACTAGGGGGCAATCAAGGGGTTAAAACCTTTATTAGGTAGTATATGGGGGTCCCTGTCGCTATAAAATGCTGACGGCGAATCTAAATATTTACGTCCCTAACTAGCGTCACCAGTGACACTAATACAGCGATCAGAAAAATTATCGCTTAGAGACACTGGTGACGGGGGTGATCAAGGGGTTAAAACTTTATTAGGGGGGTTAGGGGGGTACCCTAGACCTAAAGGGGGCTAATACCAACTGCCCTACCACTTCTAACTGTCACAAACTGACACCATGCAGTAATCAGAAAAAAAAAAAAAAACTGCTTGGTGTCAGTGTGACGGGGGGGAGGGGTGATTGGGGGTGTAAAGTGTGCCTGGCATGTTCTGTGTGCGTGTGTGTGCACTCACTCAGATGTCTTCTCTTCTCGGCACCGGAACGGAAACTGCCGAGGAGAGATGACATCACATCCCCTGCCTCTGTGTACTACACAGAGGCAGGGGACAATTCTCATTGGCTGGGAGCGATCGCGAGGGGGGGGCACGAATGGATGGCCTCCCCCTCATCTCTGAACGCTCCCAGACCAAAGCCGACCGCCTCGGGCACCGGGGGGGGGGTCCGATCTGACCCCCCCGCCTGCGGGAAGGCAATCACGTACCAGGTACGAGATTTTGCCTGCCTGTGCCATTCTGCCGACGTATATCGGCAATCGGCAAGTGGTTAAAGGGGAACGTACAGGTACGTGATTCTGCCTGTATGTGCCCTTCTGCCGCAGTGAGGCGGTCGGCAAGCGGTTAAGCAAATTGTACAGATTGCATAGTGTATGGCCAGCTTTATACAAGTACATGGGAGGGAGTGAGCAGAGACACTCAGCTGCCATTGTTCTTGTACTCCAGCTCAGGAAGGGGAAGGGTGTAAATACACCAATTTCACTTTCAGGCACATTAACACTTAGGGTAGTTGGAGTGCATGTTTTTCCCACGACACGCATAGGGCAAGCCCATTAATTTCAGTTAGGCTGCTCTATGTGTGGCAAGCTTATGGAGCATATTTGGCTTGCTGTTTTCTCCTGTTCTTTTTGCATAGCTAAATGTGTGTTTTCTTCCGTGTTTTGGCTGCGTTAACCATTATTGACAGCGCAAAGTCAACACCAGCTTTCACGTGTTCCGGGAATGCACAGGTGTGCATGGAGCCTCACTGTAAAGCTATCCTGGTATTTAACAACGGCCCTTTAAGACCCTCCCACTGTTAGTGCAATCTAGCCATCCTCTGTGCTGAGCCTGTAAAACATGAGCGAAATGTCTGCATGCAAGTTATCAGCCTTTTTTCTTTTTACAATTTCATAATTATGCATTTTTTCACAATGGTGTTGGGGGAGGGGGGGTTTGGGAGAGATGACACTTTGGTGAAATATCAGGGGTCTAAATAGACCCCTGATTTCTCACTTTTTAAACAGAGAGGGACTGATGACAGATTCCACCATCCTTTTTTTAATTTTTTTTGAAAAATCTTTTTATTGATGTTAACACATTTCAACATAAAGGTAGAAGGCAAGGTGACCCACACACACCCGTGTGGGTGCCAGAGCTTCAGGTGCTGGACACGGGCACAACCTAAACATGAAGTTGCCTCCCTATATAACCCCTCCCATACCGGGAGTACCTCAGTTTTGTAGCAAAGCAATATACGTGTATACTAGAGAGCGGGGCGGGACCTCTGTGTCCCGTGATGTACTTCAAAAGAAAAGGATTTTACAGGTAAGCGGTTATAAAAATCCTATTTTCTTTAATCATACATCACGGGACACAGAGCCATAGTAATTACTATGTGGGATGTCCCAAAGCAATGTCAACTGAGGGGAGGGAGACACAACATAAAGAGGGCACCATAAGATCAGAGGACTTATACTGCTGCCTGCAGTACACTGCGCCCAAAGGCGACATCCTTATGTCTTTTTACATCCACCTGATAGAATCTGGTAAATGGATTGAAGACCAAGTTGCGGCCTTGCAGATTTGCGCCATGGAGGCTTGGTGATGCACTGCCCATGAAGCACTAACAGCCCTAGAGGAGTGCGCTTTGATTTGAGAGGGTGGAATCTACCTCTTTAAACCATAATCTTGACTTGTCGGATCCATTTAGAAATAGTAGATTGCGATTCTGCCTGTCCTCTTTTAGGCAACACGAACAAAACTTCAGTTTTCTGAATCTGAGCAGTCGCCTTTAAGTAGACTGACTGTTCTCACCACATCAAGAGAATGTATTTATTTCTCTTCCATAGAACAGGGTTCTGGAAAAAATGACGATAGAATAATATCCTGGTTTAGATAAAAACCTGATACTACCTTCGGCAAAAAGTTAGGATGAGGACGCATTACTACCTTATCCTTGTGAATAATATGGCTCTTTACAAGAAAGAGCAGCCAACTCTGATACCCTTCTTGCAGAAGATATGGTTACCAGAAAAACTAGTTTCCTTGTCAAAAAGGACCAAGGAAATATGTTGTATCAGCTCAAAAAAGGCTGCTTTTGTAATGCTGACATTACTAAATTCAAGTCCCAAGGGTTCAGGGGTGACCTAACTGGAGGATTAATCTGTTACCCCCTGAATAAAGCTTCGAACCAAAGAATGTGAAGCAAGTGGTCGCTGATATAATACTCAAGGCCAGCTTAATTTCTAACCCCATCTGCAGAAAGTCAAGGATTCCGATAACCTACTTCCTGGGGTGCCAACCCCTGCTTTCATACCAGGAGACATATGCTTTCCAGACTCCATAATATATGATTATGGAGGCCAGCTTCCTTGCAGTAACCAAGGTAGATAACACTGAACCTGACAGCCCACACTTCTTCAGAATGTGGGTCTCAATAGCCAAACTGTTAAATTTAGCGTTTGAAAGGTATGATGGAATACCGGACCTTGCGAGAGAATGTCTGGACGTGGTGGTAGGGTCCAGGGTTCCTGCCGTTCTGCATCGCTTCTTCGCTCAGGTCCCCAGCCTTTGTTGGCGTTGTGGCACTGAGGAGGGGACGATGTTACATATCTTCTGGACATGCACCAAGCTCACCCCATTCTGGCTTGAGGTTACCCGCACAATCAGACACCTGACCGGTGTCTCCCTGGAGGGGAATCCTGCAGCCTGTCTGCTCCATCTATCAGAACGACCCATTAAGAAATACAAGACCTCCATTACCATCCAACTACTGAATGCTGCCAAGGCTTGTATTCCCCTTTGCTGGAGATCGGAGAGACCACCGGCGAAGTCCCTATGGCTTACTAAAGTGAACGAACTAAGGGACATGGAGGATCTTACTGCTACCTTGCACAATCGAGAGGAGACCTTTCGAGAGACCAGGAGACCCTGGCAGCACTTTATATATACAGAAGCCTATCTTCAGGAAATGGCACAATCTAACTGACTTAATGGGCTAGCATCATCTCCTAGGCAGAGGACACCACATCCCACTATATCATATTATCACACTTTAATCTATCCCCTTTTTTACTACCTCATCTTTTCAGTCTTTGCCCTCCTCTCTGTCCCTTCCCCTTTCTTTGCCCTTCCTGCCCTTTTATTCTGGTTATATTCCTTTATTACCTTTGGGGATACCAGTTATTGTATTATGCATCCTCATTCATGGGTTTTTTGACCAGATACAGAGAAAATCCTAAAATCTATTACTTCTCCACAGGTCCCATGTCTGGGCTACATAGCTTTTTAGATCCCCATGTTCCCCAATTATATGTAAAAATATCTTATATCACTGAGTGACACGACTTGACATACATGGACGTCAGCTTTAGGTCAAACGACTAAGCTCCCAGAGCACCCACAAGGTTTCATACATAGTCAGTATTGTTTGTTTGTTGAATATGGTGCTAACTAAGGTAAATAGATTTGCTGACTTTGTTTCTTGTATTACTGTTTACATTTTTTCCTCATGTTTGACTTTGACATTGTACTAATATCGGATGTGTAACTGGTTGTATATACTTAGTGTAGAAAATAAAGAATTAAAAAACAAAACATAATTATGCCGTGGACAGCTCTTCTAACCACTTAGACCACATTTTAGTGTACTTTTTGGGACAGCCTCTGCTGGTATAAGTATCTTTGTAGAGAGGTAGGCTCCTGTTGACCGTTTCCAGAAGGAGCTTGTCAGTGGGACTGATTTCTTCCAATGGAGTGTGATGGCTTTTCTGGCGTAGAATAAGAGTAAGAGTAAGCATAGTACGCCCTGCCATGGTAGGGATTACCTGTTCAATGAGGCCCAATAGACAAACTGACATGGAAGACTAAGGAAATATTACTGACCAAGTGTATTAAGATAACACTTCCTCCCAGAACCCAGCGATAGCCGGGCAGGTCCAGAAAAAGAGTAAAATCACCCGGGGTTCCCCCACATCTCCAGCACTCCAACGGGAAGTTGGGATTCAGTGTATGTAACCTGTAAGGCATATAATAAGCCCGGTGGATCAATTTAAAATTGATTCAAGCAGTCTCGGAGGGAAACTAAGGATCGGAAAGGAAAGTCCCAGATATCATCCCAGTCGTCACCGCCAAGCTCCGGGATGTTCCCGAGCCAGTGGGCCCTGAGGCTCTCCATGACTGGTAGAGAAGCTCTAATGAGATGCGAATATATCTGAGAAGTGGGTTTTTTGTACAGTCCAGCCTGAGAACATCTTCTAGTAGAGGCTTGTATAATTTAGGGGGCAGAGTGGGAAAATAGGCAGCTGAAGGCATGGGAAAGTTAAAAATATCGAAAGAAGTACGATGCTGGGACAATAAATTTAGACATTAGGAGCTTTAAAAGACTGTTATTGTCTACTATTTGGGAGATTGTTTTGATATTAAATTTAGTCTAGGCTTAAGGCTCTGGCAATTTATAAATGTTGTCTAGATTGGGATTACACCATAGTGGAGCATCGGGGGAAAGTGCTTTTTTGGGATACTGTTCACATTTGACACCTGGTCTTCATGCCCGGAGAATAGTAAATCATAGACGGGGTGAGCGCATATGGGGGTCACGAAAAAGTTAACATTTTAATGCCTCCAGTGACTGTACCACGGCAGCTTCAAGTAGCACCGAGTTGGTTGTATCTGGGTTCAGCCACCACATTGCAGTTACCAACTGAGTGGCCAAGTAGTATTTATAAAAGTCTGGGAATGCCAGGCCACCCTGGGAGGCAGGGCGCATCATTGTATTCCACCTATATCTGGGAGATTGAGGGCCCCATATAAAAGGAAAAGAACATTTTGTTGAGCCGGGTGAAAAAGGATTTTGGAATCCACCATGGAGTGTCTGAATAGGTAAACTTCGTCAAAACCTTCATTTTGATGCGCCCTAGCAGCAATAGGGGCAGAATCCCATGCCTTTAACTTCAGCTGAACCTCCTGGACTACTGGTGATAAGTTCAGGGCTATATAATCTGAGGCCTGTCTAGATATTTCAACCCCAAGGTATCTGAAGTGTTCTACCCATTGTAGTAGAAGGACAGGGGAAGCTATCTCGCGAGCTGTTGGGTCAATGGGAAATGACAGGGATTTGGACCAGTTCACTCACAGTCCTGTGATGGGGGCAAAAGCGTTTAAAACCTGGAGAGCATTTATCTCAGTCATCCCCCAAAGCGGGGAAAGACACGAGTGATGTTAATTACCACCCAATATCGCTAATTAACAACGACCTCAAAATAATAACCAAAAGTTTAGCAATGAGACTATCAAGTTTTATCGCCAAATACATTCACAAGGACCAGGTGGGCTTCATGCCGGAGAGACAGGGCTCGGACCAGATTAGAAGGGCGATAGACGTTATTTCCATCCTGAACTCCAGATGGGACAGGGGGACACAAGAAGGGGACACATTATCACTAGACCTCCAGAAGGCCTTCGATTTCATCTCCTGGCATTTTCTTTTTGAATTACTAGAGAGATGGGGCTTCGGGTTAAAATTCTTTGGCACAATTAACTCACTCTATTCCACCCCTTCTGCATAAATTTGCATGGTGGGCCACTATTCTGACGCAGTTAATATACAGAGAGGAACCAGGCAGGGTTGCCCTCTCTCCCCGATAATCTTTGCGATAGAGATACTAGCAATAGCGATCCGGTCCAACCCTGACATTAAGGGAGTTCTCTGCGGAACGCAAGAACACAAATGTGCGTTGTTTGCAGATGACTGGCTACTCTTCCTCACCTCCCCATCAATCAATGCCCAACTTAATGCAGCTTCTGAAGAACTTTAGCAAGATTTCAGGGCTTGAAATTAACGTTGCTAAATCAGCGGCGTTAAATATAATTGTCTCTACTCCACTAATAGTCTAGTTAAAGGAACACTTCCCGTTCTCCTGGGCTCCAAACATGATCCCATATTTGGGAATTAAACTACCTGCCAAAATGGAGCAAGTTTTCTCTGCCAATTACTCCCCCCCCAATATTCTGTAAAACTGATGAAGACTTAAAGTGGGAGTTCCACCCCCCCCAAAAAAAAAAAAAAGTAATATGCTTAACCACTTCACTACCCGGCCATAGTAAAATGACGTCCACAGATGGGATCTCCCATCCTGGGTGGACGTCATATGATGGCCTGGGCTTCCCGGCCATCTAGGGGGCGCGCGCGCCCTCCACGTTGCTCGGGACCCGGTGCGTGTGCCCGGCGGCCGCGATGTCCGCCAGGCACTCACAATTGCCTGTTAACCGGGCCGGACTGTGGATCTGTGTGTGTAAACACACAGATCCACGTCCTGTCAGTTGAGAGGAGACCGATCTGTGTTCCCAGTACAGAGGAACACCGATCGGTCTCCTCCCCTTGTGCGTTCCCTCCCCCTACAGTTATAATCACTCCCCTAGGAAACATTTAACCCCTCGTCTCCACCTAGTGGTTAACCCCTTCCCTGCCTGTCACATTTATACAGTAATCAATGCAATTTTATAGCATTGATCGCTGTATAAATGTGAATGGTCCCAAAAATGTGTCAAAAGTGTCCGATGTGTCCGCCATGTCGCAATCACGAAAAAAAAAAAAAAAAAAAAAATCGCAATCGCCGCTATTACTAGTAAAAAAAAAATGCCATAAATCTATCCCATATTTTGTAGACGCTACAACTTTTGTGCAAACCAATATAAGCTTATTGCGATTTTTTTTACTAAATATATGTAGAAGAATGTGTATCGGCTGAAACTGAGGAAAATTAAAAAAAAAAAAATTGGGATATTATAGCAAAAAGTAAAAAATATTGTTTTTTTTTCAAAATTGTCACTCTGCTTTTGTTTATAGCGCAAAAAATAAAAACCGCAGAGATGATCAAATACCACCAAAAGAAAGCTATAATTGTGGGAAAAAAAGGACGTCAATTTTGTTTGGGTACAACATCGCACAACCGCGCATTTGTCGTTTAAAGTGTGACAGCGCTGAAAACTAAAAATTGGTCTTGGAAGGAAGGGGGTGAAAATGCCCTGTATTGAACCGGTTAAAAAAAAAAAGTTAAAAAAAAAAACATTTGGAGAAAAATTTTTTTTTTTACTCACCTCTAAATGCCTGTTGCTAGGGGGTCCCTCGTAGTCTGCCTCCTTCGGTGCCTTGGCTCCTGACGTCACTTCCCTCGGCGCAGGAAGGGAGATCGCCTCTCCACCCTCCCTCTTGTCAATCATCTGGGACCGGTCACGTTGCGGGGCCAGTGACGGCGCTGCGCGGATCGCACATGCGCAGTGTGTGCCCGGCTGTGGTGCCCACAGTTAAAATGCCGGCGCCGCCGAGCAGAGGGGGGGACGAGCGGGGCTTTGATCCCCCGCATCGCTGGACCCTGGGACAGGTAAGTGTCAGATTAAAAGTCAGCAGTTGCAGCATTTGTAGCTGCTGACTTAATTTTTTTAAAAAATGGGAACCCTGCTTTAAAAGGTGTGGTCAAAATGTGGTCTAGCTTGGCTGGGGAGGATTAACGCGGTCAAGATGACACTTCTTCCACGTCTGCTATATCTATTCTATTAGCCTACTCGAAAGGCCCAAAACTGTATTGGATAAACACACTATAGATTACCTCCTCTGGTGCTCCCCCAAACTAAAACCCAGTCTTAGCCCCCACATTATCCTATTCACTAGTGCTTTGCGACTCCCTACATAAACAGGAATTGCTAATCTCAAACATGAAACCACTTGCACATCTCTTCCACAACCCATTGTTTACACCAGGAATGAATATCCTTGCTTTCAAATGGTGGCTAAACAAAGGATTCTTCAGAATTGGTCATTTCCTCTCCTCGTTGGGCCCCATAACATTGGGCTATTGTATAAGTAAACTTGAAATGCCGGACACAGAGCGGTTCAGACTGTCACAGATAAATCACTTCTTATACTCAATTTGGTCAAATAAGCCTGAGCCCCGTAAACCCACTAATTACGAATTATGGTGTGCCAATATGTTGGATCAGAGGGGAGGTATCTCCATCATTTATGCCTCTCTAGCAGACAATACCTCCAAGCCCTCCTATGCCCAAGCTTGGGAATAAGACACAGGGATCCACTTAGGTCAGGAAAAAAGGTTTTGTGCATTTAAAAGGTCATTCAAGGGCATTATGAATATCTCCTTAATTGAAGCCAGTGTCAAAATAATAAGATGGTACTATGTCCCACTTAGACTGGCTTGGTTCTATCCTAACACTTCTCATCTCTACTTCAGAGGGTGCAACCTTGTCAGCTCCATGCATCATACCTGGTGGACATGTCCACGTATCAGGTCATTTTGGCACAATTGTTTCATTTAATCCGCAGAGTTACGGGAATCGGAGTCCCGCAGAACCCGACAATTGCGCTTCTAAACCACAGGGTAGACAAAGCCTCCAAAGGAGACCAGACTTTAATTTTCTTCATGCCCCTGGGCGCAAAAATCACTGTGGCTAGCGCCTGGAAGAAACCCGCAGTTTCCCTTAAGGCAGCAAAAAATAAAATTTCCTGGCTAATGTCCCTAGAACAAATAGTTGCCAAACTGCAAGATAAAGTAACAATCTTTGAGGCAACATGGGAACCTTGGGCTAAATACGTCAAAATACCACTCTATACTGGTCACAATCTTCAATGACAACATACTATCACCCCTACTCCCCTCCTCTCTTCTGTTTAGGGGATTCTCTCCCTATTAGCTCTGACTCTTTCTTTTCCCCCTTTCATCCGTCGCTTACAACTTCTGTATAAAACAAAAGAAAAGAGGTAACTTTGGAAGTCCTCTAGTGGGTAATGTTTCCATAGCAACCTGAATGTTGGGTACCATTTAACCTTTGATCGCAACTCATGGAATTATCACCATGGAAAATGTGACCTAAGCGGGTGACGGAAACACTTCTTTCATATTCCTCCACTGACTCAGTCTAACAAGAAGTGTGGATTGGGGCAATGGGTTTGAGGCCAGATTGATCCGGCCGGACACCCCTAGTTCACAGCGTGAACCCATTGGGGTGGCAGGGGTTTTTGGTCGGAGCAGGACAGACACAATCCCGCGCCCTGAAAGATGATATATGTTAAATATCAAGGTCACAATATACATCTCCCAAAGAATTTCTCGACACCCTCACTCCTGTGCACCCACTACTTAACTTTCTAAAGGTTTACGTTATCTATTCCAAAGGAGGAAGGATTATAAGAAATATAACAATGTTTTTTTTCTTCTGTTTACATCAATGTTACCCAATATATTTTGCAAATGTTATATTTTAGACCTTGCAGGCCAATTTCCTATATTATAATGTTACTTTTATTTCACTGGCTGAAAACAATAAAAATATTGAAACGAAAACCTGGGGAGCACCCTCCAGCGACAGTCCCGCATGGTTTAAAAAAAAGCAGGAGTTTCAGCATACAGTGTCACCCTCTCCTCCAGCCAGCCAATCCGCAGCATCTGGATATGGGGGAAGAGCGAAGAGCTTCCGCCACCGGCTCAATAGTAATGGCGAATAGAGCTGGAGAGAGAGAGGGCAGCCCTGTCGAGTACCTCTGGACAGTAAGAAGGGTTGAGAGAGCCCCCCTCCCAACTTTATAGCTGAAGTAGGGCTTTTGTATATGCTTTGTAGCCACTGGATGAACACCAAGGGGAAACGCATCCTACGGAGGATCTCCCATAAAAATGGCCATTCTACTGTATTGAAAGCCTTTTTAATGTCTAGGGAAGCCACCACCCTGAAAACCGTATTAAGGTGTTGTGCATGGATATTGGTATGCAATCTCCGCAAATTTATGTCAGTAGATCTATTAGCCATGAATCCAGTTTGATCAGTCTTGATAATAGTAGGTAACAGGGTTTGAAGTCTCAAGGTAATTAGTTTGGTAAGAATTTTAAAATTCGAAAAGAAGGGCAAAGGGTCGGTATGAGGGGCAGGAGTTGGGGTCTTTGAGCGGTTTGTGGATAAAAACGACATGAGCATGGTACATGGAGGATGGTAATTCTCCAGTTTGCAAGCACAGGGAATAAAGGGAGGCCAAAATTGGCGCTAGGATTAACATGAGTTCTGTAGAACTTGATGGGGAGGCCATCTGGACCTAGTGACTTCCTTGCCGGGAAAGATTTAATTGCATCAAGGACCTCTTCCAGGGTAATCGGCCCCACCCAGGCAGGGTGCTCCTCACCCGAAAGCCAACCCACAGCCAAAGGGTCAAGATGTTCTGCTAGGTCACTGGGATTAAAATCTCGTGGCAATACAGATGTGTAGAGCGAGTCATGAAAGTGCCAAAAGGCATCAAGTACAGCTGATGAGGAGACAGACCCCCCCCCCCCAAGGTGTTCTAATTTCGGGTATTAGGGTCAGAGGCCGGTCATGTTGCGCCAACATTGCTAACAGGCGTCCATTACGGTCCCCTTGCTCAAAAAACCTTTATTAGAGGTCCAGTCTAGTAACCTCAGCTAGATTGAGATGTAGGTCCCTCTTTTAGCCTGAAGCTGGTCACAATGGGCCTCAGTAGGGTCAGTAGCATATTCTTCAGAGCAGGAATTGACAGCATCCTGAAGGGAGGCTACTGTCTCTGCCTGGTCCTTACGAACCGCAGCAATAGAAGAGATGTATTGTCCTCTTGTGAACGCCTTAAAGGCGTCTCAGGTGATCTCTGTAGAGGAGGACCCCGAGTTGAGCTCCCAATATTCAGTGAGAATGAGTGGGATTTTATCTATTTCTGAGTGGGCTATCCAATGGGACCCAAGCCTCCAAAGGGCAGAGGTGCGCGAGCATTGGGAGCGAATAGTGAGTGCCAGGGGGCTATGGTCGGAAAGGCCACTAAGCTGCATCTAACACATCTGACATTAAAGTCGGATTGGCAAAGGCTAGGTCAATTTGTGAGGCCATTTTGTATGTGGTGGAGAAACAGGAGTAAGACCTATGATTGGGATGTTTCCATCGCCATATCTCCTCCACCCCCATTGCCCGGGCCCATGCAATCAGCTCTGTGGAAAAGTGTTTGGGAGGAGAGGGTTTATCAAGATCTGGAGCTAAGATGGCATTAAAAATGCCCATGAGAAGTATTAGCAGGGCAGTATGGGACTATCTTTTTGATAACATACATTAATGTAGAGGAAAAGGGAGTGGGGATATATACATTCACCACAATAGAATGTTGGCTCCATAGCTTCAACACCACCACCACATATTTGTCCTGAGGATCCGTGTGGACATGCTCAACCTCATACGGAAAATACTTGTTTATCAACATGGACACCCCACGGGCAAACATGGAATAGGAGGCGTGGATTGTTTTGTGAATCCACAGTTTAAGTGTCAGTATGCTGCCCTCAAGATGCATCTCCTGTAGAAGTATTAAGTGGAGGGAATGAGATTTGAGGTAACGAAATAGCAGAGCTCTTGGAATTCAAGCTACCAACATTTCAGTACAGGATAGTAAACGTGGAGCTATTTGATGGTGTCATCCAGCAAGGGGATAGGGATCGCGGTAACAGATATTCGAGGGTCTCAAAGAACATCTCGGGAGCAGCAAGGACCAAGGGATCCAACACCTATTTGTTGCATATAGAATCATAAGGTATATGAAAAACAGAACAAAACCAAAAAAACATTACCCTGTTGGGCACTGATGTGCCCACCCTGCCCATATCTGTGGCCATCCTCTGAAACTGAGGAAGGCACAGAGCGGGCCGGTACCCATAAACCATAACCTTTGACAGGCAAAAGTGCAATATTGCCATCGCCCTTTCACTTTATACTCAGTGAAGACATTTCTGCCCTGAAGTTACAGAGGATCTTTCCAGGTTTATTGGACAATAAATATTGGGACATTGACACAATTCTAATCTTTTTGGCTCTATACACCACCACAATGGTTTTAAATTGAAACAGGCAAAATGTGCTTTAACTGCAGACTTTCAGCTTTAATTTGAGGGTATTTACATCCAAATCAGGTGAACGGTGTAGGAATTACAACAATTTGTATATGTGCCTCCTGCTTTTTAAGGGACCAAAAGTAACGGAACAATTGGCTGCTCAGCTGTTCCATGGTCAGGTATGTGTTATTCCCTCACTATCCCATGTAGAACGAGCAGATAAAAGGTCCAGACTTCATTTCAAGTGTGCTATTTCCATTTGGAATTTGTTGCTTTCAACTCTCAACATGAGATCCAAAGAGCTGTCTCTATCAGTGAAGCAAGCCATCATTAGGCTGAAAAAACAAAACAAACCTATCAGAGAGATAGCAAAAACATTAGGTGTGGCCAAATCAACTGTTTGGAACATCCTTAAAAAGAAAGAACGCACCGGTGAGCTCAGCAACACCAAAAGACCCGGAAGACCATGGAAAACTGTGGTGGATGACCGAAAAATTCTTTCCCTGGTGAAGAAAACACCCTTTACAACAGTTGGCCAGATCAAGAACACTCTCCAGGAGGTAGGTGTATGTGTGTCAAAGTCAACACTCAAGAGAAGACTTCAGAGTGAATAAAGAGGGTTCACCACAAGATATAAACCATTTGTGAGCCTCAAAAACAGGAAGGCCAGATTAGAGTTTGCCAAACAACATCTAAAAAAGCCTTCACAGTTCTGGAACAACATCCTATGGACAGATGAGACCAGGATCAACTTGTACTAGAGTGGTGAGAAGAGTATGGAGAAAGAAAGGAACTGTTAATGATCCAAAGCATACCATCTAATCAGTGAAGCATGGTGGTGGTAGTGTCATGGCGTGGGCATGTATGGCTGCTAATGGAACTGGTTTTCTTGTATTTATTGATGATGTGACTGCTGACAAAAGCAGCAGGATGAATTCTGAAGTGTTTCGGGCAATATCTGCTCATATTCAGCAAAATGCTTCAGAACTCATTGGACGGCGCTTCACAGTGAAGCATACTGCGAAAGCAACCAGTTTTTTTAAGGGAAAGAAGTGGAATGTTATGCAATGGCCAAGTCAATCACCTGACCTGAATCCGAGTGAGCATGCATTTCACTTGCTGAAGACAAAACTGAAGGGAAAATGCCCCAAGAACAAGCAGGAACTTAAGACAGTTGCAGTAGAGGCCTGTTAGAGCTTCACCAGGGATGAAACCCAGTGTAAGGTGATGTCTATACGTTTCAGACTTCAGGCTGTAATTGACTGCAAAGGATTTGCAACCATTAAAAAGTGAAAGTTTGATGGATGATTATCTGTCCCATTACTTTTGGTCCCTGAAAAAGTGGGAGGCACAAATACAAACTGTTGTAATCTCTACACCGTTCACCTGATTTGGATGTAAATACCCTCAAATTAAAGCTGAAAGTCTGCAGTTAAAGCACATCTTGTTTGTTTCATTTCAAATCCATTGTGGTGGTGTATAGAGCCAACAAAAATTAGAATTGTGTCAATGTCACAATATTTATGGACCTGACTATCACATACTGAGGATCTAGTCTTAAAACAGGGGAAAGGGGTGGGGGGGGGGTGGGGGGTGTGTGAAGCTGGCAGAAAAGGCAGAAATGTATTTGCTGAGTATAAAGTGAAAGGGGGGTGGCAGGGAAAGGGAGAACGGGTTATTTGCCTGGAGTGGGGAAAAGATAGAACAAGTTATTTTCTGGAGTAATGTGGGTAAAATGGAGGTCAACGCTGGGGCTCTTCAGACAGGAGGAATGTCCGGAGGTCCAAACATCATGGAACCAACAGGTGGTCAAACTAGGGTAGAAGCTTGAGCAGGAGTGGGGTGAACAGAGACCAAAGCTGAAATCCCCTGTATAACACAAAGCAACACAGTACAGGGGAGTGTAATACTTAGCTGAGCCCAGCAGAACTTATCTGAGCCCAGCAGAACTTATCTGAATGATAGCTTCTAGGAAGCAAGGAGAGGTCACCAGCAGGTATCCAGCCACGCTGAGCCTGCTTTAAGGGTGTCAAAGAAATGGGTATTGTTGCCATCTGTAATCCTCAGCTTGCTAGGGTATAGGAGGCCAAAAACTCTTTTCCCGAAGCCGTCTCCGTACATCGGTAAAGGATTTGCGGCGTTGTTGCACCTCTTGGGAGAAATCTGCAAAGAACAGTCATTCTCATTTTATTTCAGGCATGGCGCGGGCTGCCGCCAGGACACAGTCGTCACGATCCCAATAGTTCAGTAGGCGCAGCAGAAAAGGGCGTGCTGGGGCCCCAGGCCTAGGAGGAATCGATGGAACCCTATGGGCTCTCTCGACTACAAACGTAGGAGGCAGGTCTAGGTTAAAAAGGGTCAACAGGAGCCTTTTGGTAAATTTAGCTGCCTAGGTGCCTTCAGCCTGTTCAGGCAGCCCCAATATGCGGTTATTTTTTCGCCTGAGGCGATCCTCAGGGTCTATTGTCCGCTCCTGAAGTGCCTTTACCTGCACCTGCAAAGCCTTCTCCTCTCTGGAATCCGACTGCACTTCGTTTTTCACTGTGGAGACTGTCCTTCACCTCCGAGAACCAGGACCGGAATTTGTCCATGTCCTGGCGGATGAGGCAGACATCCATAGTCAGGAAATCAATTTTAGCGGTCAGCGATTCTTTGCAAGCCGTGATAGCCGCCAGGATCTCTGCCCCGGTGGGGGAAGCAGCAGATCCCGGCTCCGCAACAGTTTGGGTGCTTGTAGCCATGAGTGATACAGGAGACCTTGTGGACAAGAAGGCTGACGGCGGAGAGGACTCGGGCCTGGTCCTGTGGATCGAGTCTTGGGAGGACCCATCCGTACAACATGCTGGCTCGGAGGGAGGCTTAGGGAAGCAGGAGGGTGGATAACAGAGCCCGGGGAGTGAAGTGAGCCCTGTAAAGTAGCTGAAAGTCAGAGATAGGAATGGAGCTCCAGCAATGCCTGTAGACATGTATCTACTTTTAATATACTGTACGATTAACCAGAAAGCTTTAAAAACATAAAAATAATAATAAAAAAAGCCAGGCGTTGGGCTTTAAAGAGGAAGTAAACCCCAATGGGATTTACTTCCTCTTTTGCAAGGCCTGTTAATGAAAAGCAAAATGGGCTAGTATGCATTGTATACTAGCCCATTATATGACACTTACCTGCAAATGAAGCCCGCACTGTCCCGAATAGGCCGCGTCCATCTTTGCCCCTCTTCTTTCCGGGGCCACGGACTCCGGCTCTGACTGGCCGGAGTCGAGGCACACGCTGGGGGAAGAAACGGCACGGTGGGCCGTTTCTTCACAGCGCATGAGCCGATGACGACATCAGCGCATTACAAGTGAAATATCTCCTAAACTGCGCATGTTTAGGAGATATTTCCTCTACCTATAGGTAAGCCTTATTATAGGTAGAAGTCACACAAAAGAGTTTACAACCACTTTAAAGTATAACTAAAGGCAAAACTATTTTACTATCCAAAGTTAAAACAAGGGCAGAAGATTTAATAGATGAAAAGATGAAGAAATGACTGAAGGTCCACTTTGAGTTTAATTTTTTATTTGTGCTTTATTTGAGACATATGAGGTTATTAGGATGCATATTAAAAAACTCCTCACATTAAACATCAAATGTATGTCCACTTTTAATATACTATACAATAAACCAGAAAGCTTTAAAACATTCAAATGAAAAATCAGTTTGATCCTCTTGAAATTCCCGGCTTGGGAAGGGGCTGTTCACTCAAGTTAATGTTCATTGTGCATAATATGGGGTCAGTATCTGTAAAACAGAAATGTGACAGTGGCTAAGATAAATGGACAATAACACATGTAAGGCTATACTTAGAAAATTGTCAAGTCTTTCTTGAACGGTCTTTTTGGATAGGACTGTAAACGGGTTTTTTTTCTCTTTCCTTTTTAGCAGTCAACTTGTTTTGCACCAAGTGTATACGTTTTTCCTTAAGCTGGAAAGGCACCTGACTAACTTAATGAAACAGATTGTACCCACTGTAAAATCCTAACATCTGAGTTAAACTACCATTAAAAAAAAAAAAAAAAAAAAAAAAAAAGAAAGAAAGGACAGCCCTGGATAAAAAGAAAAAAATGTGCGTGCTTCATTTTTAGCAAAACAGACGCAGAGAAAAGGATTTTCCAAGCAGCATAAAAATCCTATTTTTTCTCTTACCCATTGAGAGACTATAGTATAGAGAATATACAGTGGGGACAGAAAGTATTCAGACCCCCTTAAATTTTTCACTCTTTGTTATATTGCAGCCATTTGCTAAAATCATTTAAGCTCATTTTTTTCCTCATTAATGTACACACAGCACCCCATATTGACAGAAAAACAGAATTGTTGACATTTTTGGAGATTAATTAGAAAATATTAGAAATATCACATGGTCCTAAGTATTCAGAGCCTTTGCTCAGTATTTAGTAGAAGCACCCTTTTGATCTAATACAGCCATGAGTCTTTTTGGGAAAGATGCAACAAGTTTTTCACGCCTGGATTTGGGGATCCTCTGCCATTCCTCCTTGCAGATCCTCTCCAGTTCTGTCAGGTTGGATGGTAAACGTTGGTGGACAGCCATTTTTAGGTCTCTCCAGAGATGCTTAATTGGGTTTAAGTCAGGGCTCTGGCTGGGCCATTCAAGAACAGTCACAGAGTTGTTGTGAAGCCACTTCTTCGTTATTTTAGCTATGAGCTTAGGGTCATTGTCTTGTTGGAAGGTAAACCTTCGGCCCAGTCTGAGGTCCTGAGCACTCTGGAGTAGGTTTTCGTCCAGGATATCCCTGTACTTAGCCGCATTCATCTTTCCCTCGATTGCAATCAGTCGTCCTGTCCCTGCAGCTGAAAAACACCCCCACAGCATGATGCTGCCACCACCATGCATCACTGTTGGGACTGTATTGGACAGGTGATGAGCAGTGTCTGGTTTTCTTTACACATACCGCTTAGAATTAAGGCCAAAAAGTTCCATCTTGGTCTCATCAGACCAAAGAATCTTATTTCTCACCATCTTGGCGTCCTTCAGGTGTTTTTTGTAGCAAACTCCATGCGGACTTTCATGTGTCTTGCACTGAGGAGAGGCTTCCGTCGGGCCACTCTGCCATAAAGCCCCGACTGGTGGAGGGCTGCAGTGATGGTTGACTTTCTACAACTTTCTCCCATCTCCCGACTGCATCTCTGGAGCTCAGCCACAGTGATCTTTGGGTTCTTCTTTACCTCTCTCACCAAGACTCTTCTCCCCCGATAGCTCAGTTTGGCCGGACGGCCAGCTCTAGGAAGGGTTCTTGTCATCCCAAACGTCTTCCATTTAAGGATTATGGAGGCCACTGTGCCCTTAGGAACCTTAAGTGCAGCAGAATTTTTTTGTAACCTTGTCTAGATTTGTGCCTTGCCACAATTCTGTCTCTGAGCTCTTCACGCAGTTCCTTTGACCTCATGATTCTCATTTGCTCTAACATGCACTGTGAGCTGTAAGGTCTTATATAGACAGGTGTGTGGCTTTCCTAATCAAGTCCAATCAGTATAATCAAACACAGCTGGACTCAAATGAAGGTGTAGAAATACCTCAAGGATGATCAGAAGAAATGGACAGCACCTGAGTTAAATATATGAGTGTCACAGCAAAGGGTCTGAATACTTAGGACCATGTGATCTTTCAGTTTTTCTTTTTTAATAAATCTGCAAAAATGTCAACAATTCTGTGTTTTTCTTTCAATATGGGGTGCTGTGAGTACATTGAGGAAAAAAAATGAACTTAAGTGATTTTAGCAAATGGCTCCAATATAACAAAGAGTGAAAAATTTAAGAGGGTCTGAATACTTTCCGTCCCCACTGTAAATACTATGCTTCTCCATTGTTTAAACACTTAAAGACCGCTTACTACAGATATACTGCAGCAGGACGGCTCTATTGCGCAAAACTACGTACCTGTACATCATTTCGTGCAATAGACAGTGGGGGAGCATGCGCCGATGGCCAGAGGGGGAGCCAATCAGCAAGTCCGGCAGACCCGATGTCCGCTGGGACCTGCCGATCTTTCCCCAGAAAGGCAGTTCGCTGTTCTGACAGGGGAGAACACATGCTAAGAAGGAACATGGATCTCTGTGTTCCCCCGGTCAGTCAATCCCCCACAGTTAGCAAGCACCTTCTACGGACACACTTAAACCTTTGATCGCCCCTGGTGTTAACCCCTTCCCTGCCAGTGTCATTAGTACAGTAACAGTGCATATTTTTTAGCACTGATCACTGTAATAACGTAACTGGTTCCCAAAAAAGTGTCAGTTAGGTGTCCGATTTGTCTACAATATCCCAGTCTTGCTAAAAATTGCTGATCACCGCCATTACTAGTAAAACAAAACAAAGAAAAAAAAAAGGTATAAAAATATGCCAGTTTGTAGACGCGATAACTTTTGCGCAAACTAAACAATATACGCTTATTGGGATTTTTTTTTATCACAGACATGTAGCAGAATACATATTGGCCTAAATTGATGAAGAAATTAGATTTTTTATTGGATATATTTTATAGCAGAAAGTAAAAATAAAAAAGTTATTTTTTTTGTTAATAGCGCAAAAAATAAAAACCACAGAGGTGATCAAATACCACTAAGAGAAAGTGATTTGTCGGAAAAAAAGGACATCAATTTTATTTGGGTACAGCGTTGCACGACCGCGCAATTGCCAATTAAAGTAATGCAGTGCCGTATCGCAAAAAATGGCCTTGTCATCAAGGGGGTAAAACCTTCTGGGGCTGAAGTGGTTAAGTCAATAGTGTTGTGAAGGGATATCATGGTACTGTCAGTGCTGAAGCACAGGCAGAGCTGTTGCAGCTCTGTCCTGCCTCTCCCTGCAGCATTAGATCACTGTAAAATTAGGATTTGTATAAAAATATTTCTTGGAGTGCATCATAGAACACATGGTTTCTTCACATCCATAATGATTGGGTTGAAGCTGCTACCCACAGGTGAAAGGACAAAAAAAAAAAAAGTCTGGCTTCCCAACCAAGGCATAACTCCTCCAAGCACAGTGCAGCCTCAGTTTTGCAGCAAGCAATGAGAAACCATACAAAGAGTGGGGAGATACCTTTGTCTTGTGATGTACTTCAAGAAAATTTTACAGGTAAACAAAAAAATTCTAATTTCTTAGTCACAGGACACGGTTTTCTTCTGGTATTTGCAGAAGCAAGAACACCCACACTTTGTAAAGCTTAGTAAACCTGGTCCCTAGATGTAGGCTTGAGAAATGAGTTGACATTTCCACAGAAAAATTGTAGAATGGGAAGAAACATGTCCCTTACGAAGACCCACAGGCAGAATAAACAGGGAATCGGATTCCTGAAATGCTGTAGAGCAATGGTCATCAACCCTGTCCTCAGGGCCCACTAACAAGGCAGGTTTTATTACCTTGAGGAGATGCAGAGTAGAATGCTGCAATCACTGAGCAGCAAATGATCACCTGTGATGTATTTTAGTTATCTTGCAAACCTGGCCTGTTAGTGGGCCCTGAGGACAGGGTTGATGACCACTGCTGTAGACTTCAGGTACATCTTGGATAACATCCAAGGAGTGAAGCACCTTCTACTTCGGGTGCTTAGGATTATGACAGAAAAATGGTAATCACTCCAGGTGGAAAGGTGGTTAGGCGATAAAATTTTGAGGCCTCAACACAACCTTATTTCTTAAACTAGTAAAGATTCCTACCACAATTAATGCTTAATGTGCATGGGCATAACGTGTCTCAGCCCCAATACAATACAGTCAAATTGCCCAAGGGACTTTGAGACATTTGAAGATCAAAAAAAAACTTAGTCTTAGATGAACATGCATGTACAGTGAGGGAAAAAAAGTATTTGATCCCCTGCTGATTTTGTATGTTTGCCCACTGACAAAGAAATGATCAGTCTATAATTTTAATGGAAGGTTTATTTCAACAGTGAGTGACAGAACAAAAATATAAAAAAAAAACACATTTCAGAAAAGTTATAAATTGATTTGCAAAACATGACTTAGTACTTGGTGGCAAAACCCTCGTTGGCAATCACAGGAGGTCAGATGTTTCTTGTAGTTGGCCACCAGGTTTGCGCACATCTCAGGAGGGATTTTGTCCCACTCTTCTTTGCAGAAGCTTTCAAAGTTATTAAGGTTTTGAGGCTGACATTTGGCAACTCGAACCTTCAGCTCCCTTCACATATTTTCTATGGGATTAAGGTCTGGAGACTGGCTAGGCCACTCCAGGACCTTAATGTGCTTCTTCTCGAGTTACTCCTTTGTTAAGGCAAGTGTGTGTTTTGGGTCATTGTCATGCTCTGGCTGAGGGAAGAAGGCTCTCACACAGGATTTAACCGTACATGGCCCTGTCCATCGTCCCTTTGATGTGGGGAAGTTGTCCTGTCCCCCAAAGCATAATGTCTATGTTTGATGGTGGGCAGCCAAAAAGCTTGATTTTGCTTTTAACTGACAACACAGTTTCTCCCAGTTTTCCTCTGAATCATTCAAATGTTCATTAGCAAACGTCTGGCTGGCCTGTACATGTGCTTTCTTGAGCAGGGGGACCTTGCGGGCGCTGCAGGATTTCAGTCCTTTACGGCATAGTGTACAACAAACACTATACTAAACATCAACTGTTTTCTTGGTGACTATGGTCCCAGCTGCCTTGAGATCATTGACCAGATTCTCCCGTGTAGTTCTAGGCCGATTCCTCACCTTTCTGATGATTGAAACGCCACGAGGTGAGATCTAGCATGGAGCCCCAGACCGAGGAAGATTGACAGTTATATTGTGTTTCTTCCATTTGCGAATAATCACACCAAATGTTGTAACCCTCTTACCAAGCTTCTTGGCGACGGTCTTGTAGCCCATTCCAGCCTTGTGTAGGTCTACAATCTTGTCCCTGACATCCTTGGACAGCTCTTTGGTCTTGGCCATGATGGAGAGATTGAAATCTGATAGCTTCTGTGGATAGGTGTCTTTTATACAGGTAACAAGCTGAGATTAGGAGCACTCCCTTTAAGAGATTGTTACCTGTATAGAAGACACTTGGGAGCCAGAAATCTTGCTGATTGATAGGGGATCAAATACTTATTTCACACATTAAAATGCAAATCAATTTGTAACTTTTTTGAAATGTGTCTTCCTGGATATTTTTGTTGTTATTCTGTTTCTTACTGTTAAAATAAACAAACCATTAAAATTATAGACTGATCATTTCTTTGTCAGTGGGCAAACAAACAAAATCAACAGGGGGATCAAATACTTCTTTCCCTCATTGTACATATAAAACAGTTTCATTAATTTTCCACATCACAAATGGTCGATAGCAAAAAGCCCTTGCACAACTCTCAGCACGTTTTGCGAGTCATCGCTGGCGTCATCAGGAGATGCAAGAACTCAGGTGTCTGCAAAGAAGAGATCAAGTTGTTAGGGAAAAACAAAACAACCACACCCAATATACTTACAAATCCACTAATCTGTTTATTATACATTTGTGGATTTGTAAGTATATTGGGTGGGGTTTTTTTCCCTAACGACATGGTCTTTTCTTTGAAGACATCAGTAAGATGCATACATTTCAGAGGTGGCTGGGATCCTCCTGTTGCTGTAAAGTATTTTATTGAACGTGTATTTAAAAAGGTCTAATCCTGGATCGCTGAAGATGAAAAGAACATTATGCTGTTGGCTATGTCCAGCCTGCACTGCTGTAGGTATTGGAGGTACTCTATGGCAAGTCACCAGAAACAACCTCCCCGTGTTACAGGTTTGCAAATGTGCATAATAAGTGCAGCTTCATTGACTGAGCACTAAGTTGGAGAACTAGTGAATAAGCTGTTGAATATTGAAAGATCTCACCACCCCCTCTCTGCTATAGGCAAGCCAGTGAAAAGCAGTGTCAAAATGAAAAATTCATAGAGGGGAGGGTGCGGTGTCAGTCAATGAACTCAAAAAGGGATTTTACGGCAACAGTAAAAATGGGATTTTTGTACTCACCATAAAATCCATTTCTCAGAGTTAATCGACGGACACAGCGCCTCCTTAATCTTGACCATTGGGTTATATCACCTCTGCAGGAGGACTAGGCAGAACAAAAAACACCTGGCTACACCCATGGGCGGTCCTCAGTCAGTATATAACCCGCTCCCTGCTCTAGGTATTCAGTTAAGTAGCAAGCAGTAATAGAAGTATCAAAAACTTCATAGAGAGGTGGGTGCTTTGTCAATTAACTCAGAGAAATGGATCCCATTTTCTCTTTTGTTCATCGACAGACATAGCGCCTCCTTAATCTTGACCATTGGGACGTCCAAAAGCAGTGCCAAAGAAAAATGAGGGGTGGGCAAAATAACCAGGCTAACCACAAGAGCCCTAACCAGGACACAGGAGCCCCATCTGAAATAAAAAATATTTAAAGAAAAAATACCCCTTATGAGGGAACCCCCCCTCTCTTAAACAGCAGCTTGGAAAACCTTGCTGCCAAAAGAAGCATCCGCAGATGCCAAAATATCTACTTTATAGACTTTAGTGAAGGTATGCACTGACGACCAAGTGGCCGCCTTGCAAACCTGTGATATTGACGCTTGATGACGGAAGGCCCAAGAAGTACTAAGCACCCAAGTAGAATGAGCTGTGACAGGGAAAGGAGGAACCCGACCCTTAATAGAATAGGCCTGAGTCAGTCTGTCTGATCTATCTGAAGTTGATAGCCGAAGATGTGGCCACCCCTTTCCTTGGTCCTTGTGTAACCAAAAAAAGTGAGTCAGACCTCGGGAAGGACTCAGTGGATTCCAGATTACTAGAATCACACGAACCACAACCAAGGTATGCAAAGCAAATTCCTTGGGATGAGCTGGCTTGGGACACAAGGACAGCAACACAATGTCCTCATTCAAATGGAAGTCAGAGATAACCTTGGGCAAAAATGACGGACAGGGACGAAGAACCATGTTATCCCTATGAAGTACTAAATAGGGACGACAGGATAATGTCACCAACTCCGAAACCCTGGGGGCCGAGGTAATAGCCATCAGGAATGCCACCTTCTGGGACAACGTAGGTAAGGGAATCTCCCGAATATTCTCGAATGGAAGTTTCTGGTGAACCGATGGCACCAAGTTTAAATCTCATGGCGGCAAAAGAGACTGTACTGGCGGAGCCACATGCCGGACTCCTAGAATGAAGTGAGTGAGTGGCTAGAGGTTGCTGAAAGAAGACTGCTAAGGCAGACACCTGGCCCTTGATGGTGCTCAAAGCCAACTTCTGCTCAACGCCCTGTTGAAGAAAAGCTAAGATCCGAGCCACAGAAAAGGATTGAGGATGAACGGCAATCGACTCACACCAAGAAATGTACGCTTTCCACGTATGATGGTATCTCTTACTAGAAGTCGACTTCCTCGCCTTCACCATAGTAGGGATCACTGATCCCGACAGACCTCTATCTCAGTACCTGGCTTTCAATGGCTAGGCCCCTAAAATCAGTTGCTGTAAAACAGGATGGAAGCTCAGCCCTCGGTACAACTGGTCCTCTTTTAGAGGTAGCTTCCAAGGGACGTTTGAGATTGCCACAAGCCTCAGTTACTTCCCGTTGAACTGAACCTGCTGAAGAGGCCGACATTTGAGAAGAGCATTCACACCAGTCAGACCCAGGTAGCCTAATTTTCTGGACAGGGCAAGAGGGGACCTTGGGTAGTTCGGGCGTCACCCAAACCTTTACAGGAATTATACCCACACAAGGAGACACAGGGCCCCCCGAAGTGGACAAATTATGTCCCCCTTCTTTGGTACCCCCAAAAGGTTCAATTTGTGGACTCCCTTGATGCTCACGGAGGAGGTCCATGAATCTGGAAACCAGCAAAGATTTCCCCTCACCCCAGCAATGGGTGAGGGCAGACCATCATGCTTAAAAGGGAGGTCCGGACTTTTTTTTTTTTTTTTTTTAAAGTCAGCAGCTACAAACACTGTAGCTGCTGACTTTTAATAAGGACACTTGCCGGTCCAGCGAGCCCGCGATGTCGGCACCCCCGAGGCCGATCTGTTCATCGGCTTCACTGCCAGTTTCCTACTGTGCACGCGCGAGCGGCGCTCTGGGAATGGCCCTGTGGTTTTCTGGGAACACACACAGTTCCCAGAAGGCAACGGGGCCGCTCACCGAGGAGCAGGACACGCTGCGGAATAGGAAGAGGCAGATTAGGAAGACTGCCTAGCAACAAGGGTTTCAGGTAAGTTACATTTTTTTTTTCACGTTTTTAAAAAAAAAAAATTTTTTTTTAAAGATTTTTGATGCATTTTTTTTTTTTTTAGGGTGGCCCTCCACTTTAAGGAGTCTTGTCAGTGGATCCAGAGCAGCCTGCTCTAGGCTTACCAGACCAAGATTGCTTGGAAATTCCCGGGGGAAGACTTGAGAGATCTGTTTCCTTTATCTGCTGTCCCAGGAGCCCGGAAGAATTTCTTATGGACTGAGAATGAAGGCCCCAGTCTGCGACAAGGCTCCTTCCCTTTCCTAGATTGAGGCAGGAAGGTACTCCTTCCCCCGTGACTCCCTTAATGATGTCATCCAGGGTAGCCCCAAACAGGCGGTCGCCTTGAAAGGGCAGATCAATGAGAGATTTTTTTTAGAAGCTTGGTCCGCCGACCAATCCTTAAGCCACAGCACACGTCTAATCACCACCGCTGGAATAGAAAGCTTGGACAGCACAGGAGCTGCATCCAAGGCTGCTTCACAAATATACTGTAGCCAACGGACCAACTGGTCTGCTAAATCAACATAAGCAGTGGGAACCTGCTCACTACCTAGACCCTGGTGCAAAAGCTTGGCCCATTCAGTTAGGGTCTACGACACCAGGGCCAAGGCCAAGACTGGATGCAATGCCAACCCAGCCATAGTAAACATGCTGCATGCCACAGCCTCCGCTTTCCTGTCAGCCGGGTCCTTAACCGCTTCCCGACCGCCTCACGCAGATATGCTGCGGCAGAAGGGCACGTACAGGCAGATTAACGTACCTGTACATTGCCCTTTAAGAGGCGGCTTGCGGGCGCGCGCCCGCCGGGATCTCCGTGACCGCGGGTCCCACAGACCCGATGTCCGCCGGGATACCCGCGATAGTCTCATGGTGAGAAAGAATGGGGAAATGCTAATGTAAACAAGCATCTCCTCGTTCTGCCTAGTGACACCGTCACTGATCAGCTCTCCCTGTAATCGGGAGCGCTGATCAGTGACGTGTCACACACAGCCCCTTCCCCCCACATTTAGAATAACTCCCTAGGACACACTTAAGCCCTACAGTGCCACCTAGTAGTTAAGCCAGTGACATTTTTACAGTAATTAATGCAATTTTTTTTAGCATTGATCGCTGTATTAATGCCAATGGTCCCAAAAATGTGTTAAAATTGTCCGATCTGTCTGTCATGTCGCAGTCACGATAAAAATCGCTGATCACCGCCATTACTAGTAAAAAAAAAAAAATATCAATAAAAATGCCATAAAACTATCCCCTATTTTGTAGACGCTATAACTTTTGCGCAAACCAAACGCTTATTTACCAAAAATATGTAGAAGAATACGTATCGGCCTAAACTGAGGAAAAAAAAAATTTAAATATTTTTTGGGGATACTTATAGCAAAAAGTAAATGTGTTTTTTCAAAATTGTCGCTATTTTTTGTTTATAGTGCAAAAAATAAAAACCGCAGAGGTGATCAAAAGAAAGCTATATTTGTGGGAAGAAAAGGACGTCAGTTATGTTTGGGAGCCATGTGGCACGACCGCGCAATTGTCAGTTAAAGCGACGCAGTGCCGAATTGCAAAAAGTGCTCTGGTCAGGAAGGGGGTAAATTCTTCCGGGGCTGAAGTGGTTAAAGGACGGGGATTCCTCTACTGGGATCATGGTTGCTCTATGCAACCTGGTGGAGTAGTCCACTTTTTTAAAAGTGATTCTTCAAAGGGGTAGCGTACTGACAAAAGGGTGATTTTGGTTGTTCCCATTTCTTATAGGTAAACCAAAATAAGACAGATAAGGAAAGGTGACTTATGCTTACCAAAAGGACACAGCCACGTCTGTGGCCCTGTCAGCCGCATCCCCCCATCTTTTTTTTTTTTTTTTTTTTTTAACAGAAGATTTTATCGAACAAATCAGCATTACAATACAATAAATTAGTACAGTCAATGCGATGAGAATAATAACAACAAGATCTACTTTCAGTCAAAAGCCACTATTTAGCAGATATGCCAGTTATGCAAACGTCTGAAGTTTCACCTAATGATACTCCTTATGGCATTAAAGCGTTATAAACTCTTAGGTAGTATAAAGTAGGTAACCAATATACAGTCAAACCTAGTGGGGATGGCGGGGGGGGGGGGGGGGGGGAGAGGAAGGGAAAGGGGGGGGAACCAGGGGGGGGGGAGAGGAAGGGAAAGGGGGGGAACCAGGGGGGGGGGGTGAGGGGATGAGGGGGGACGAGCATCAGAAGAATGGATATGAGATGTAGGATGTCCTCCAATATGTTTCACATCTTGATTATGGGGATGGGGGTTTAGGATCCCCGGAGGCGTCCACCCAAGAGGACCAGATTTTATCAAACTTTCCTGGGCATTGCCTACTTCCATACGTCAGTCTATAAAGGGGGAGTGCCGTATTCACCGACCTTCTCCACGAGGCCAGGGTAGGAGGCTCCACTAGTTTCCATTGTAATAAGATCTCACGCCTGGCATAGTATAATGCAAAGGTTAGACACAGTTTACTATATCTATCTCCCTCCACTTCCTCCAAATGACTAAGCAGTATGACATTGCTCAATGTGGAGGCCACTGTTGACCAAAAGGGGCGAAGTTTGGGACAGGAGAAGACCATGTGCCAGAAAGTACCCTCCTCCTGCCTACATCTCTGACAGTTGGGATCTCTTTGATGGTAAATGCGTGCCAGTCTCTGTGGGGTGAAATACGCTCTATGTAGGAACTTAAATTGTATAAACCTATCCTTTGCAGCTATTATGGAAGGAATGTAGGAGATTAAACACTCCTTCCATTCCTCCTCGTCCAAAGAGGGAATATCAACCCTCCACTTTTCCCAGGTTTTAGTTAATTTGGCATCATACTCCACTGTAAGGTACAGATATAATGTTGAAAGGGGCTTCCCCATCACACTGGAAGTCAAGAGCCGTTTAATGGAATCCGGTTCCAGAATGAGGGGGGCAGGGAACTAAGCTTCAAAGGTGTGTTTCAGCTGCCAGTACCTGAATTGGAAGGAGGGCGGGATAGTGAAGGATTGCCTCAGAGCTTGGAAGGACATAAGTCTACCCTCTTTGACTATATGTTTTAATGTGAGGATTCCCTTTTTTGCCCAAAGCGAGGGGTCCGGTATGCTGTAAAAGTGAGGGAGCATAGGGTTACCCCATAGGGGCATGTGAGGTGAGATGAGATTGGGCTTCCCATATATTTTCCTAGCCTCCTGCCATACCTTCACGGTAGTTCGTATCGGCGTTGTCATGGACGGACTAGCTCTAAGTCCACGAAACGGGAGATTGCTCAGAGTGACCGCCGGGTTCTGTATGGGCTGGGAGAACCACCACCGAATCGTGACCAGAACAGCTGCCCAGTAGTAGATTTGAAAATTTGGTAGCGCCAATCCCCCTCCCAAAAGTGGGCGATATAAAATCTGCTTGGCCACCCTAGGTGGCTTCCCAGCCCAGACAAAGTGTATCAGCAGACTCTCCAATCTTCGGAAGAAAGTCCTAGGGATGTGTATGGGTGTATTACGGAAGAAGTAGAGATACTTGGGAAGAAAAATCATTTTTAGCAAATTGCCAACAGGGGTCAATGGAAGGGAGCGCCAAGCAGCACATCTAGTCGTAAGCTGTGTCATGAGTGGTCGCAAATTGTTATCCATGTAGTCTTGGACTTTGCCGCTAACTTGGATCCTGAGATATTTGAAGTCATCTACCCATTTGAGCTGCGGGTGTGGCACCCTGGGGGTCGAGGGGTGGAGCGGAAAAGAACCGACTTGTCCCAATTAATGCGAATCCCCGAGTACCCACCGAATCGATTAATCAGATCCAGTGCAGTCTGTAAAGAGGACGACGCATCCGCTAAATAGAGCAGAGCGTCGTCTGCATACGACACCTTCTCCTCAATTGGACCTACCTGGAGACCCTTTACACCCGGATCATCCCTCAGCAATATAGCCAGGGGCTCCATCGCCAGAGCAAATAGACCCGGGGAGAGAGGACATCCCTGTCGCGTACCACGAAACAATCTGAACTTTCCTGATAGGCATCCGTTGGTACGTATTCTAGCTGAGGGGCCATGATATAACATGCGGAGCCATTTCATAAAACCCGGGCCAAACCCGAATCGCGAGAGCACCTCCCACAGGTGACCCCACTCGACGGAGTCAAAAGCCTTCTCCGCGTCGAGTGAGGCCACCATTCCTTTAGTCGCCTCATCTGCTCTGTCTATGTGGGTATAAAGGCGTCTGATATTAATGTTGGTTCCCCTCCCGGGCATGAAGCCTGTTTGATCCCTGTGGATGAGGGCAGTAATGACCAAATTAAGCCTACTGGCCAACACTTTCGCCAGTACCTTCGCATCGACATTTAGAAGGGACATGGGGCGATACGAGGAGCATAGCGTGGGGTCCTTCCCTGGCTTAGGGATCACCACTATAATCGCTTCACTCATTGTATCTGGGAGTTTTTCAAGACGCCACGACGCAGAAAAGAGGTCCTGTAATTTATCAACTAGTACTGTTGCGTATTGTTTGTAAAACTCCACAGGAATGCTATCAGGACCCGGTGTTTTCCCTGTCTGCATGGATTTAAGTGCTTGGATTATCTCCAAAGACGTAATTGGGGCATCGAGCTTATCACGATACGTAGCTGTAAGGGTTGGGATATCAATATCATCTAAGTATGCTACTAGATCTTCTCTTCTATAGTCTACCCTGGAGCTGTAGAGGGATTCATAGAATTCCGCAAAACAGCCATTTATCCCCTCCGGTGTATGGATCAGCTGTCCCGACAGGTCTTTAATACATGAGATGCTCATCCCACCTGCCTGTTCCCTGGAGAGCAAGGCCAACAGACGGCCTGACCTCTCTCCCTGCTCAAAAATCCGCTGGGACTGAGCCAACATGTTCTTCTGGGTGAGAGAGGTACGAAGACGCACCACCTCCCTCGTCATAAGTTGTAGATGCGAATAGTGCACAGGGTCTCGGGTACGAACAAAAAGAGCCTCCGCACTGCCTGCATCCCTCTCAGCCTTAGTCAAGTCCGCCCTACGCTCTCGTCGGACTCTGGCAATGATGGTCTGGTACTGGCCCCGTGTTGTGGCCTTAAAGGCGTCCCACACTACTGTGGGGTCTGCCGAGCCCACGTTTACTGCCCAAAAAAAATCAAGCAATTCCATTCTAAATTGGGTATCTACTGCAGTGTCTGGGATCCAAAATCTGGAGAGCCTCCATACCCCCCCCCCCCCCCACTGAGCCTAGGGAGAGGTCCAATGACAACAGCAAGGGTGCGTGATCAGAAATTCCCCTAGGGAGTACTTGTATGTCAGTGACCCGTGGGAGGACCGGGCTCCCTGCGAAGACCAAGTCTATACGGGAAAACTTTCTGTGAGAGGCCGAGTGGCATGTCTATGCCCTGGTCTGGGGGTGACGCCACCTCCAGATATCAGTCAAGCCATAAGTATCTGCCCACTCAGCCAACCCAGAGCAATGATAACCCGCAGGAGTTAGCCTGTCAAAATCCGGGTCAGGGACCAGATTAAAATCACTGAGTATAACAGTTTTGTCAGATGCAAAGTCGGCCATCTTGCTAGGGATCTGGTGAAGCACCACCAAGGAAGCCGGGGGAGGCAAATACAAGCCCACAATGGTCCACGTTAAAGAGTATATTTTGGCATGAATAATGACATAGCGACCATCAGGGTCGAGGGCCAAATCCAAGAGCCGAAAGGGGAGTGACTTCAATACCAGAATAGTAACACCCCTAGAGAAAGTGGAGTGCGCAGAGTGGTAGTGGTGGCCCACCCAAGGCTTTTTTAGGGCCAGAACCCTACGTCCTGTTAAGTGTGTTTCTTGGAGTACACATATATGTGGGTTATAAGTTTTAATAAATTGGAACACCAGGGAACGCTTGACCGGAGAGTTCAGTCCCCTGGTGTTCCAGGAAATGATGTTAAGGGAGGACATGTCTGCCAAAAATAATAATAATGTTAGGATCAGTGCAGATCACGGCTCTTGGACTGGACCCCGGGACCCGAACCGGACACACCTGGAAACAGTGCAATGCTGATGAGTTAATTTTTTTTAGTACAAACATCAAACAAAAGCAAATAAACCACTAAACTAAACTAAAACCAGATAAAGGATACCAGTATCTAAAGTAAATGGAACTAGCCCCGTTAGGGGAACTTTCCCCACCCAACCCCCTAAAACTGAGGCGGGTTTCAATCCCAAACTTATTCAGCTCGCCGGCTACAACAGGGGGTCCCTGGAAGAGGCAAGCCCAACCCCCGAGACTTCACACTGGGGGGGGAGCAGCAGTTCAAGCGGCTTTCCACATGTGAGATCTCCACTTTGTGGTGCAGCAGGCTGTGAGGACGTGGAAAGTCAGACGAAAGAAAGTATTCCATAATGCCACCTCACAGTAGAGTCGATCTTTTAGGAAGAGATACAGAACAAAAACTCTAATGCTTCCCCTGGAGTCAAGCAAGTGTAAAAGAACTTCATATCTCAACAGTCTCCTGACCAAGTTCTTTGGCAGGGGAACTAACTTAAAATATCCCTGATAAGGATAACCAGTGTTCCCCCCACAAATCCACACACACCACGGATTGAACTAGGCATAACCTGTGCAACATAACAAAGTCATCCATGTGGTAGTTCGTGTGATAACTCAGATCCAGGTCTAAACTATGGTGAGGAACCAATGAAAAGGCTCATACCAGAAGGACCATCAGCGATTCTGTGGCAGCGTGTCCAGCCAGGCAGAGGCCTCTCTCGGTGTGATAAAGAAGCGAACGGTCTCGCCATCTTGGACTCTCAGGCGAGCAGGGAAGAGTACACTGTAACGAATGTTGCGTGAAAGTCGCAAAGTCGCTTTAACTTGGTCAAAAGATTTCCTGAGTTTCTGGGTCTCGACTGAATAGTCGGGGAAGATCATCAACTTGGTATTCTGGAATCTGAGGTCCCCAACAGTTCTAGAGGCACGGAGAACTTCAGCTCTGTCTCTGAAGTTGAGGAGACGAAGAATGAAGGTGCGGGGAGGGGATCCAGGAGGCCCCAGCCTAGGCGGGATGCAGTGAGCCCTCTCAACCGTGTAGTAAGGTGACCAACGGCCATCAGGTAGAAGGTCACGCAACAGACCCTCTATGAAGGAGGTAGGATTAGTCCCCTCCGCCCCCTCCGTAAACCAACGATGCGAAGATTATTGCGTCGGTTCCTATTCTCCGCGTCTTCGGCTCTGTATTCAAGGGCCTTTACTTTGGTTTGAAGTGTACGGAGCGATGCTCCATGTTCCGCAATGGTGTCTTCAGTGGTACTCAGCCTTTGCTCCGTTTCAGTGACGCGCGATCTGATTTTGTCTACATCTTGGCGGATTAGACCCATGTCCAGCTGAACGGCTTCAATCTTTGTTGTTAACGTGGATTGACAAGTAGCAATAGCTGCCATGACGTCGGCCAGCCAGGGGGGCCGAGAGTCATCCGGCTCCATAATGTTCGTCCGCGAGGCTCTATGGGGACTGCACATATTGAGAACCTCCGGGGGGGGGGGCCTGGGGGGGGGGGGCAGGTGGGCGTCTGAGGTGAGTCCAACTGTGGCGGAAAGGTCAACCTCTTGCCCCCTTTGCTGTATTTTGCGCTGGAGTTCCTGCGCCTCATTCAGGTGTTTGGGGCCTAGATCTGAATAGTGGTCACTAACTGGCCGTGGGAGCCTCCCTGCTGGGTCAGGGGTAGTTAGGCAATAGGTATGGTGCAGCGTGTGGCCCCTCAACAGTCCTCCCCCTCACCTGGATTTGTGTAGAGCAGGATCCGTCCAGCACAGGCCTCCACCAGCTTACAGGTGATATTCAGTCGAGCCACCTTCCTCCACAAGCGAGATGTCAGGGGTGGAGGTGTCCAGGAGTTCACCCACTGCCCAGGCAGCTGTCCCCAGCCTTTACAGGGTCACTTCCTCCAGGCCACGGGTTCAGACCCCCCTCCAGCCGGTCCGACAGCTCCGATTATCCAGGAAAGGCAGCGGTCTCGGCCTAGTAAAATGTAGGGGGGGGGGGGGAGACTTCAGGCCCCAAGCCCAGTCCAGGATCGCCTCTCCCGCCCCCAGCTGTGGTCCCTGGCAGCCGATGGGACCCCACAGCAGAGCCGTTCGTGAGAAGGAGCTCCCGGTCCGCAGCGCAATCCACCAGAAAAGGCCGCGGCTTCGGCCTATACATCCGAGGTAGGCCCTAAGCGTCAGCGGAGTGCCGATCACGGCCCTGAGACTGCAAATTTTTCTCCCCTCGCAACAGACAGGTCTTCACCAGGTCCCCCTCGGTCAGCAGGAGTAGTTTTAAAGAGTTATTAGTGTCGATGGATCCGGATGTATATTTCGGATCAGCGGAGCTCCCTAAAAAAAAAAAACGCCGCTTACAGCGCCATCCTAGCCACGCCCCTGCATCCCCCATCTTTAGAGTCTCCCGCACCGCAGTAACAAGTGCACCCACCAGCTCTTTTTCACTCGCTGCTGAGACTAGTGAGGAGGAGTCCTCACTATCGGACGGGTCAGGGGGCGAGATATTAAACCCTCCTGGACGGGCCACGTCTCCGGCGGCATCAGGCTCAGAATCAGATGAGACAGACTGAGCAGGGGAAGACTGGGGAGGCTTCCTCCTGGGTCTTTGCCCACGCACCACTTCCACCCAGGATACTAAAGGACTCAAGGACCGCCATCAGCGCAACCATGGGAAGCTGGGGTTCCGATGGACCTCCCACCTACATGAGGAGATCAGTGGGTGAGATGTGACCCTGAGGCTCCATAAGGAAGAAGACCCTGTAGTACAAGGAACTTTGGCACCACTAAGGGACACCCCAATAACCAGGGTACCTATCAGCAGAGAGGGAGATACACAAGGACCCCCAAAGACTCACCCCTACCAAACGGAGGAGGGCCGCAGTTTGAACCCAGCAACACCAATGGCGGCGTCCATTTCATATATCCCGGAATAGGAAGAGAAGCATAGGGGAGGAAGAGCTCTGGCGTCTCCACAAGGTTCTGTCCGTCTCTAGTGTCTCACTAGACTAATGAAAAATCGCTGCCGTGACATCATCAGCTACACAAACATGGCTGTCAGCTGGAGACCAGCCAGACCTATGGAAAATGGCTGTTGTGAAGTCATCAGACCACCCAAAAATGGCCACTGGCCATTTGACATGCTAAAGCATGCTGCCGGGATCCTCTGTCTTCCCTCTGCAAGGGGACCCCCTTCCAAAAAGGTACTGTACCACCAGGTAGGGTGAACATTTAAGGGGACACCGCTGTGCCCTCTGCTCTGGGACCCCCAAACTGCACACTACCTCACACTGCACACACACAGCAGGGCATGCACCTAGGGGTCTCCGCTGCACCCTCTGCACTGGAACCCCCTCCCCTCACTATACTGCCAGGGCAGGACACACAACACCCAGAAGGGAAATGGCAGGGGAGACCCCCAGGGGTCTCTGCTGCCTGCCCTGGGACTCCCACCAATCCGTGGGGGGATAGGGAGGCCCAGTTTAACCAGGGGATTTTAGGATTGGGAGAAGGGATCCTGCAGGCAGGTCCGATCAGCCCTGGAGGGTACCCGCGTCCTCCCCAAACCGCACAAAGGGGGAAGGGGGAACTGTACTTACCGATCCATGGTGCAGGTGAACCCCCAGACAGAACTCCTCGCCACTGAAGTGGGGGCTGTCGGCCAAGGGACTGCTGTGACTCGGACCAGAGCCCGTTTATATGCGACCCTGCGAGATGTTTAACTCGCAGGCCAGCCTCCGTCTGTTGAGGCTATGTTGTGGCTGACCTAGCGCATAGCTGCGGTCTGCACACCCTCGCTGGCTGGACTGGAGAGACCACTGGATATAGATTATCCAGCCCATCGCCCAGCCGGGCAGTTGATTGCAGATCTCCCAGGAGAAAATGCATGGAAGAAAGACAAAGTAAAATTTGCTAGGACCAAAAGATCTCAGCAAGGAGCTAGGTCCTTACTCCTGACTAGACAAAAAAAAACTGAATACCTAGAGCAGGGAGGGGGTTATATACGGAGTGAGGACAGCCCATGGGGGTAGCCAGGTGTTTTTTGTTCTGCCTAGTCCTACTCCTGCAGAGGCGATATAACCCAATGGTCAAGATTAAGGAGGCGCTGTGTCCGTCGATGAACGAAAGAGAAATACAGTTTTCTCTTAAGTTCATTGAAGGACATATCTTCTCTTTATTCTTGACCAAACAGGGACATCCCAAAGCAATTCCACAATGAGGGGTGGGCAAACAAACTAGAGGAAAAAACAGGCCAAAACTCTGAACCACCCTGAAGGGCCGTCCGAGAACCTTAAACCACCTGCAAAACTTTGCGGCCAAAACTAGCCAACACATCAACCTTTAAAAGTTTAGTAAATGTCTACACAGACAACCAGGTTGTTGACGCTTGATGCCAGAATGCCCATGAGGCATTGGGGAGTGTGCCATAAAGGAAAAAGGCAGGGCGGCTCTCGCCCCTTAGTGTTATATGCCTGAACAATACCCTGCCGGATCAAACAGAAAATACTGGCAAAAGAGGCCGCCAACAAAGTCAGACCTCCAGAAGGCAGCCAGGGCGGATAAGCACAAGCAAATCGCTTGGACCACGTGCAAAGAGGCCTCCATTAAGGTGTGAAGGCTGAGGACACAAGGAAGAAATGTTCTCATTTAGATGGAAATCCAACATCACCTTTGCAAGAAAAAAAAAAGGGTACGGACAAGCACCACCTTATCCCTGTGCAAACCAGTGTCGGCCTGTTCATAGGGGGCCCCCCAAAGCTACTGATCGGAAAAAAAAAAAGTGCTTTTAAGTGTGAGCACCGGACATGTCATCGCAATCACGTGGTTGTGGGCAAGATCCATTTGCTGGTCTTTAGACTGCCCTCGGAGCGCAGAGCTCTGCGTTTTGAACCCTCCCACTCTGGCATTATGTGTCCTGTGGTGGTTAGTGATTGGCGGGTCTGTAGGGCAGCGATTTTACCGGACACGCTAATCACTTCCGTTTTTTTTAGCGACTCATCAAGCTGGTCTGATCTGAAGGTGAATGGAACGTGAGACATGAGCAGGGGAGTCGGCCGGTGAGCAGGGCATATTACTGAAGATTAAGCAGACTACTTGTGTTGTGGTCTCGTCACCACAGTGTGATCGTAGAAGCTGCCTGTGTACTGGATCTGGGGAGGAGGAGTGCAGAGTCCCCCAGGCAGTGAAGGGTTAAGACGCTTAGTGCATTCCCGGGACAGTACATCTGGATGGGGCTGCTAGTGTTAAATGCATGGCAGGTAGCGGGAGGGGCAGCCAGGCAGTGGGTAATGTTAAGCTAGTTGTACGGGCTGTCCTCTCAACTGGCTGCATTTACTTCCAGTCAGAGGGGAGATCAGAGCCTATCCTCTGCCCATTAAAAGCCAGACGACATCTGATCTGTCCCTGGCATGGAGGATGGATGGCATATTGGATGGTATGGTGACATTGTGCTGGGAGGACAGGGGATGACAGCAGGAGGGGAAGACAAGCTTCCTTCACTGCACACTGATCTGTGCTGGATTAGGACACTGACAGGCAGATTACCATTTCCTAAACATCCTCAGGATCCTCTCCTACAGGAGATCCTTCCCTGGGGCTCCCTCTGTTCTCTCCATTTTCTTTTCTGATTATGTCTGTGTATGGAGAAGGTAGTTAATAGCAGTGCAGGAGAGCAGGATTCCCCACTGCCATATACTGTGTAGCTGGAGTATATATAGTGGACATCTGCAGAGAGGGTTTGGTGGTCTGCTCTGGGAGCTCCATGCGGACGTTAGGTTTGCTATGACAGATCTTATATCAAAGACAATGTATCTGTCATCACCCAACTGTTGACATTAACTGACTTGTGAAAGCAGAGCACAATATTAGTGACTACAATTGTATTACACTGATGGGAAGGTTATGTATGTGTGTTTCTTTTTATAGAAGTGGTTTTGTATAATAGATTTATAGAGATGATAGAATATATATATATATATATATATTCATATTCGAAGCCCTCTGGCCGAATTGGATGTGAACAGTATAAACTTGCCATAAGACTTGAAATGGACCTGAAGTATGCCCTGGTCTGCTGGTCGGTATACCAAATAAGGGGGCATACCCAAGATAAGTAATAGATGTTTGTTGAGAGGAAAGAATTTGAGAAATGCCCTGATAAGGGGATGGGAGGGTATCACGCACAGGAACTGACAAAGACCACGGATGAGTGGGCTGCTTAAATACCCCTTGGGCTCCTCCCATAAATTCTGGCCACCATACTGGCATTCTTATTTATGGTCAAAGCCCTCTGGCCAAATTGGATGTAATAGTATAAACTTGCCATAAGACTTGCAACATGAAATGGACCTGAAGTGTGCCCTGGTCTGCTGGTCGGTATACCAAATAAGGGGGCAAAAACATTCAGGTAGGGGTGTAGCTCTTTATTGGTTTAGTGTGATCTACTGAGCAAGTTTGGTGAATGCTTGGAGATGGTATTCGTGATGGGCAAGCGCTTGGCGTTGATTATGGGCTGTTATTTCTGCATGCTGCACAGGATGGCTTGGATCGCATGGGATACGAACAAGGATGGCTTTGCGGGATCTTGCAAAGCCAGAAAGTGTTCGATGCCGGCTACGTATAGTCAGATGGTGTTGTCTGATAGGGCCAACTGACTGTGGCCACACGAGATGAAAGCTAGTATGTGCTTAGTGTCTGTTGACGTTGCCGCGGAGCAGGATGCCAGGGATTTGCAGAATGTGTTCCAAGCTGTGTGGTAGGCCTTGAGTGTGTTACGGGATAAGGATTAATTAATAAGCAGGGTCACGCTGTGAGGGTGCTGTTAAAATCCAACGTTGGCAGAGACCAAGGTGGGACAAGATGATGTTGGGTCGGCTCTGGGTGTTATGCTGGGAAATTAAGTTAATGGGACAGTGTGTCCGCTGCGAGGTTGCACTTACCCAGAATGAATGTGCGGTGGACATGGAACTGATGCTGTAGGGATAGTTGTATCAGCTTGTGTAGGCAGCATATAATAGGGAGTGACTTGGACCTGCCTTTATTAATGATATTGGCCATGGCCTGGTTGTCAGTGGCGAAGGCCACAGTTTGTCCGGACCAGATATGACCTCGGACCTGAGCGGCTGCCACGATTGGGTATAGTTCGAGCAATGGGGGAGACCGAATAAACCTGGGGATTTAGGAGCATCTCTGGAGGCCATGGTACTGCAAACCAATGGTGGCCAAAAAATTGCAGCGAGGCCTGTGGAGGCTGCGGCATCTTTAACTACCTGCGGTAATAGAGGCCATACCGATGGTATGACCTTGGGCATTCCATTCCCACCAGTAAGGAACTCCTCCCACATAGACAATCCACTACTGCCGCAGTGTGTAAGCTAAGGATTTGGTCGGGGTTCTGTGTCAGAGAGGAAGACCAGGGGGTGTGAAACGAAAGATCGTCCCTGGGGAATGATTCTCATTGTAAGTTTGAGCATCCCTAAGAGGGATTGAGGCTGTTTCTTCGTACACCCCTGTGCCCAGATAAAGTCTTGAAGGGCTGACCAGATGTGGGTCAGTTTGTCAAGGGGAAGGCTGGCCTGCATGGAGCGGGTGTCCAGGTTGAGTCTTTTAATGCCATGCCAGCACCAGAGGGACGGTTGGATGGGTAGAAGCTTAAAAGCTTCCGAAATATTGGCTTTAGAGAGCCAGGAGCCTGTGCCTACTTTGAAAACGGCCTGAATCTCCATGTCTACCGAAGCATATTTTGGGGAGAGTTCATCTGAAAGAATTAGGGAATTTAACGCGGGATGTGGGAAGAATGAGGCGCAGACAGGTCGTACACCAATCGAATGTTATTTGAAAATTTGCCCTTGACAAGCCCGATAGGGCTAACTCTCCAGATCCAGAAAAGGGGCTGAGCGAAAGCGATGATGATGAAGCTTCGGTCAAGTTCAGACTGTGATAGCTGATCTACGGCCTGTTCGTCGGTGGCCGCTGAGGTTTCTGCATTTGTGAGTCCTGTGGGGCAGTGTGGTGAGGCAGGTATAGAATCCTGCTGAAAAATCTTTGGATAAGGAAGGTGGCTAGTGAGGGAGTGGGGTGTGAGGCGAGGTAACGTCCCAGCCATAGGACGTCTACTCGGCCTAGTCAATATTTATTTTCTGCCAGGTTGTGGGCCGAAAAGAGGAGGGAAGCAAGGTTGACGCCCTTGCTGTCCAAAATGTCCTTCCTGATGCTGGCTTGGACCACGTGGGCTGGGAAGATAGTGGAACTCTTCCCTGTTATACCTGCAGGGGGGGTGTCAGAACCCGGACTGCACCTGGGTCAGGGATGGCCATGGCCGGGTGCCACTCTGGCTTGGACGTTAGCGACTGTGGACAGCGATGACACCATGGTGAGGCTGAAAGATGGCTGGAGATATGGATCGAAGAGACGCCTGCGGGGTGCTGGGCCCATTTGTCGCTGGCGGAGGGAAGAGGAGCCTTAGGAGCTCGGCCTTCCTGGCCATAGCGGGGAGGGGCACATCCCTGCACCTTAGATCTGCTGTACCTTTGAAATGCGTTTATGTGACTTCAAGGGGAACTTTTTTGTGAGGTGAAGATTTAATGAACAATTTGAGACCATGAGTGGACTTTCAAAGGAAAACGGTTTTGAGAACAGTTGGCCTGGAGCTATGTGGGCCGTAGGGTAAGCGGAACCGAGGGGTTTTTGTTAATGACGTGGCTAATCAGACCGTGATTTGGTGATTTTTTTTTTTTTTTGGTTGACTGTTGCGTCATTAAGGCAACTGATTTCAAACATGAGTGGAGCTACGCCTAGATAACAGAAGATATGCACGAATGACTCGACACGAAGCAGCTGCCGAACCTAAGGAGAATATGACAGACAACATGCAAAGTAATACCTGTAAAAAGACTGAAGTGATGGGTACAGGAAATAAAGGCTAACACGAGTTAAGGCGGGTTAGAGGGTCGCGGATGCGACTGACCTGGAATCGTGGTGAAGGGTATTGTGACATGACCTAATGAAAATTGTTGCCATGACAGTGGCACAAATCGGTGTGTCGTGGTTGCGATCAACAAACTGGACATTTCTATATAACAAAACCACAATCCCTTTAAACCCTATGGGACTTTTCACACCATGGCACTGCAGGCTCGGTGTTTTGAAAAGCCCTGCATGCTGCATTTTTGGTGAAGTTTTCAAAATCGCCCAAAAAAGCCGAGTTACACTTACCGGTAACTCCTTTTACCTCCAGGGCCATGAGACCTAGGTCTCCCCTTTACCAGGACAGAAAACATGTTAACCCCCACCGGATAAAAGGGCGGTCCTCCAGGCCCCATTTCAGTATTTCTCAAGAACCGTAGAACGTACCTGCAAAACATATGCATAAGACATAACCAGGTGGGAATTTGGCTGTCCTGGAAGACTCTCAAAAAAGGAGTTACCGGTAAGTCTAACTCAGCTTTTCTCCAAACAACTTCCAGGACAGCCCATGAGACAATGAGCCAAAACTTACCAGTCTAGGGAGGGACAACTGCCTGAAGAACCTTATGATCAAAACACCTGCTCCTGAGAAGATATGAGGGCCAGGCGATAATATTTAATGAAGGTTGAAATGTACAAATGGACCATGAGGCAGCCTTGCATATTTGTTCCGGTGATGGGTACAGGAAATAAAGGCTAACACGAGTTGAGGTAGGTTAGAGGGTCGCGGATGCGACTGACCTGGAATCGTGGTGAAGGGTATTGTGAAATGACCTAATGAAAGTTTTGCCATCACAGTGGCACAAATTGGTGTGTCGTGGTTGCGATCAACGAACTGGACTGTGGAAGATGAAATAAAGTGGGGTGAAATGACTAGAACGTATCGGTATGGAATGAAGTGAGGCAAACTGTTTAAAATGATTGGGTACGAGTCAGTGCGTCGCAGATGCGACTGGATTTGAATTGGAGTGATGGGTACGTGAAATGAACCGAGTGAATGATTTGCCATGACACAGGCACGAATCGGTGTGCCGCGATTGCGACTGACAATGGACCGGACTGTGGCGCGTGGAATGAACTGAGACAAACTGATTAGAATGAGCAGGTACGAATGGGTGTGTCGCAGATGCGACTGGATTTGAATCAGAGTGACGGGTACGTGAAATGAAACGAGTGAAATGATTTGCCATGAAAAAGGCACGAATGGATGTGCCGCATTTTGCGACTAACAACGAACCGGACTACGGAGCATGGTATGAAATGAGACTAGCTGGAACGAATCGGTGCATCGCGGATGCGACTGGATTTGAATTGGAGTGACAGGTACGTGAAATAAAATGGGTGAAATGATTTGCCATGACAAAAGGCATGAATGGATGTGTGTCGCAGATGCGACTGGATTCGACTCGGAGTGACAGGTACGTGAAATGAAGCGAGTGTCATGGCAAATCATTTCAGAGGCATGAATCTGTGAGCCGTGATTACGACTGACAACGAACCGGCCTGTGGAGCATGCAATGAAATGAGATGAACTGATTTGAACGAGTGGGTACGAATTGGTGCGTCGCAGACGCAACTGGATTCGAATCGGGACCATGATGACATAACTAAGCAGGAAGAACCGGTGAGTCGCTGATGTGACTGGCTGCGGACCGATGGGAAATGTAACTACCAGAATGAAGTGACAGACGGTGTCTACTGCGGCGTGAAACGGCAAGGTACGGGAACATACGAATGCAACCAAAAGAGCGTCTCGGTGCTTGTACTCACGAGACTGAGTCATAAGTTTGTGGTCTGCACGAGGCTGAGACTGAGGCTACATGTGGAGACTTGACAAATGACTCGCAGGGTTTGGGTGACACGGGATATCTAGCAAATGACGATGCGTGAAATGAAGAAATGACACACAAATCCTACCTGCAACGGTTGAGCAAGACATGACGTACGGAAACCTCGAGCAGAGAACCAAAAGCCTCTGTAAATTTCTGACACATGACTCACGAACGCCGAACGAGTTGGAAGAGTCGGCCTAATGACGTAACGAATCGTATCGTGCACAGGAACCGACAAACACCACGGATGTGTGGGCTGCTTAAATACCCACCGGGCTCCTCCCATAAATTCAGGCCACCATACTGGCATTATATATATATATATATATATATATATATATATATATATATATATATATATATATATATATATATATACATACATACACACACACACACACACACACACACACACATATATATATATATATATATATATATACACACACACATATATACACACACACACACACACAGTATATAATTGTTTACATATAAATGTTTTCTATTGTACATTGCTTTAGTTTTTTCATAAAAAGTGAACAGCCAGATTTAGGCTGCTTTTACACTGATGCATTTCTAACATGCTAAAAACACAGCAAAAATGCTTCAGTGTGAAAGCAGCCTAAATCTGGCTCTTTTCTTTTTTATGAAAAAAACACAATCTACAATAGAAAACATTTCTATATAACAAAACCACAATCCCTTTAAACCCTATGGGACTCTTCACACCACGGCACTGCAGGCTCTGTGTTTTGAAAAGCCCTGCATGCTGTATTTTTGATGAAGTTTTTAAAATCACCCAAAAAAGCTGAGTTACACTTACCAGTAACTCCTTTTCCCTCCAGGGCAGCACATGAGACCTAGGTCTCCTTTTACCAGGACAGGAAACTCGTTAACCCCCACCGGATAAAAGGGCGGTCCTCCAGGCCCCATTTCAGTATTTCTCAAGAACTGTAGAACGTACCTGCAAAACATATGCATAATACACATAAGACATAACCGGGTGGGAATTTGGCTGTCCTGGAAGACTCTTAGAAAAGGAGTTACCGGTAAGTCTAACTCAGCTTTTCTCCAACCATGTGGCAGCCTTGCATATTTGTTCCGGTGAGGCTCAAGCCATTTCAGCCCACGACACAGACAAGGCTCTTAAATGTGCATTGACTAAAGGTGGAGGAATCTTCCTAACCTTGTAGGATTCTGAAATTGTTCTCTTTTCAGGAGCACACAAGGGAAAGGGAGCTAACGAGGCATCTGTTTTCATAAAGGTCAATGTTTAGACATTTGTACCTTTTCCTCCTCTATATCGAGGGTAAACATGTTGCACACACCCGCCTCCCCCTCCCCACAGGAAACACTTATACTGACAAGGGGCCTGGGGGACCGCCCTTTTATCCGGTGGGGGTTAACGTTTTTTCTGTCCTGGTAGGAGGAGCCCTAGGTCTCATGGGCTGTCCTGGAAGACGCTTGGAGAAAACACAGGTTCTGTTGAAATGAATAGAAAAAGCATATGAAACGCATCAAAAACACCTGCATTGGTGCATCACCCAATTGGCCAAAAGGAGATCCAAACACATTGCCCACCAGGAGGATATGCAGGAGAACCAATAAAAGAAGCTGCCCGCGAGATGGGGTAAGTGTGGGGCCCCGACTGACCGACCGTGGGGTGGGGCGGGCAAGTGCTGTCCTTGGTGTCGTTCGTGACTGGGGATGGTGGCAGGTGGATTGTTTGCGTGCGCCCCCCCCCCCCCCCCAAAAAAAATAAAAAAAATAAAACAAAACAACTGCCACTGGTGCAAACTCGGACAGGGAGGCTTTCAGGACAAAGCTACAGATTTCGACACCGGCTGTACAGAAGTGAAAGCGATCAGGAAGGCAACTTTTAGAAAGTGTAGATAAGGCAATATCCCGAATGCTCTTGAAAGATGGAACCCCACAGCTTCACAACAAACTATGTAAGCTTTCCAGGAGTGATGCTATATATCTTCCGGGAGGTATACTTACAAGCCTTCAACATTGTCAGGATCACTGAGCTAGACAACCCCCCGTCTCAGATGCTGGCTCTCAATAGCCATGTTGTTAAAGCCAAGGACAGTAAAGCAGGATTGCATAGATAGTAAAAAAAGTCCAGCGATCCAAACTGGATTATAGAATACTAAAAACAGCGCTAAAAAAGCCACAAAAAGAAGTGTCACAGTGAGTGGCTAGAAACACAAATATAAGTCTTTATGTAGAAGGTAATGATGATGACAGTACAAAGTTTTTCTAGGTGTAGAATCACTGATGTCCAGGCCCGCACCTTTCACCAGAAAGAAAACATGTTCCACCACGTGATGCACACTGCAAGGGGGTCAAACTCACCAGAAGCCAATATTAAAAGGGCATTGGGTAAGGTACTCAGCATCCACTTCAATAGTCAGTCATCATCATCAGCAGGTATCACTGGTAAGGGGGCTCCATATATATCATAAAACACAAGAGCAACACAGACATAGCGTAATCCTGTTTTTTAATGTACAAAAAAAAAAAAAAAAAAAAAAACCCTATACAGCAGTGTTCCCCTTAATCCTAACTACGTACATTGTAACAGTTTTAGATAAGCAAATAAGTAAGCCCAAAGGGCGCTGTCACCATGTCTAGCCGTCCAGGAAGGAATGTGTGCTTCCCTGCAGACACCACACTATCTTCCTGGTAGATGGTAGTAGACAGTGGAGCTCAAATGTCACTTCTGGATTGTCGTGTAGGTCACGCCCTGACCGGTTTCGTCATCAAGGACTGGGCTTACTTATTTGCTTATCTCAAACTGTTACAATGTACGTAGTTAGGATTAAGGGGAACACTGCTGTATAGGGGTTTTTTTTACATGAATAAACAGGATTACACCATGTCGGTGTTGCTCTTGTCTTTTATGATATATATGGAGCCCCCTTACCAGTGAAACCTGCTGATGATGACTGACTATTGAAGTGGATGCTGAGTACCTTACCCAATGCCTTTTTAATATTGTCTTCTGGTGAGTTTGACCCCCTTGGGGAGTGTGCATCACGTGGTGGAACATGTTTTCATCCTGGTGAAATGTGCACGACATCAGTGATTCTACACCTAGAAAAACTTTGTACTGTCATCATTACCTTCTACTTATATTTGTGTTTCTAGCCACTCACTGTGACACATTTTTTTGTGGCTTTTTTAGCGCTGTTTTTAGTATTCTATGATCCAGTTTGGATCGCTGGACTTTTTTTTACTATCTATGCCATTTTTTCCTTTTTAAACAGCTGCTTGACACTTTTGATATTGCATATTTTATTGTGGGATTTAATACTCTCAAGTGTTTAATTATTTTACACTGCATTTAGAACCGTAGGATTGATCTGGCGCTGAGTGTGTGTGTTGTAGGCCTCATTTTCACACACCTTCCCTGCATTCAGTAAAGCAGGATGACCGACCCCTGGGATAGTAGCTCCTCCCAAACAGGTAACCGTGACAGGGAGCTTCCATGACCAGTGGTACCACATTGGGATACCACAGATAAGGCCAGTCTGAGGCCATCAGGATGAACGAAACTTCTTTGGCCTCTGTCCCGCACAGCAAATGGCCCAACCAGTGCATCCAGAGTATACCTTGTTCTTGCCACGAACCTTCCAGTTGAGGCGGGATGCCAGAAGAGCAGCATCGAGCATCTCCCAGCGAAGACAGCTGCTGGAAGACCTCCGGGTGCAGGGACCACTTCCCCGATCCAGCGTCTGATAGAGGTAATTCCACCTGCCTATTTTTGATGCCAGGAATGTACAGCAGACAGAGCTAGAACAAACCTTTCCACCCCAAGGCAAAATATGGGATGCCTCCAGCGCTGCTGCTGCACCTCTCGTTCCTCGCTGATTGACATAAGCCACTGTGGTGCCATTGTTGGAGTGGATCCTGATTGAGAGGCCCCTGAGAAGATACGTCCAATGTTACAGGGGCAACTCGGTTGCTCAAAGCTCCAGGACCTTGATCGCAAATCGAGCTTCCTTCAGGGTCCAGTGACCTTGGGCTGATCTTGAGCCCAGGACTCCTCCCCAGCCTGACTGGTCGGCAACAGTCATGACCACTGTCCAGAGAATAGGAAGAAAGAACTCCCCAGCCTATAAGGACGGAGACCTTATCCACCAGAGAGGCTCTTCGACCAGTCCAGATCTTATTGTCCAAGGAAGTGGGTAGGGCTGAAACAATGAATCGATTGACAACTAATCGATTAATCGACAACTAATCGATTATGAAAATAATCGATTACTATTTTCATAATCGATAAATCGGCCAGTAACATAATCGGGTTAAAAAAAAAACCCCATTATGTTAATAAACGTCTTAGACCTGGTTCACACCTATGTGTTTTTTGGTGCTTTTTGCAGAAACGCACTACAGTTCATTTACATGGTTTCCTATGGGACACGTTCACATCTATGCATTTTTCCTTATTTGGAAAGGGTCAGGGACGTTTTTTTTGTTTTTTTTTAACGCAAAACAGTGCTTTTTTGGTTCAATATACTTCAATGGAGAAGCTGCAGAAAAGCATGTAATGTGTTTTTGCAGCAATTTGTGTTTTTTTAATCTGCCCAAAAACAAATTCTCCAAAAAAAAAGCAACAACGCAAATCGCAGCAAAATCATGTGTGCAAAAATCAAAACGCACAGCAAAAAGCACTGCAGAAACGGATCAAAAGCAAAATGCATAGGTGTGTACCGAGCCTTATGCTGGCCACACCGATCAATTTTCAGATGAGAATATTCAGTAGAAAAATCTTTGTACATTCGCTGAATGAAAGAATGTTGTTTGAAATTTTCACTTGTTTATAACATTCTGTTTTTAAAAAGAATGTAATTTCTGAACGAAAACCACATACACTGTCACAACCACAAAATTCCTTTCACCAAGAAGTTTTCTATTATTTATCGATTTGACCCCACTAATTATTATAAAATCAAACGAACGTTCTTAAAATGACATTTTGTTTTTGAAGGAAGACATTGTTTTTTAAATAAAAAAAAATTGATCTCAGAGTATGATGATATTTACCAGATTCACCCTTTAATACTATATCTCCTCTAATAGTATATACAGTATATCTCCTCTAATAGTATATACAGTATATCTCCTCTGTCTTATTCTCAGAGTGGATTAGAGCTTTTGCTCCCTAACCATAAAGTTGGTAAGTTATATTTACCACTGCATTGAGATATTTAAGAATAAATGTCCTTTTTTTTTAAAACTTTACATATTAAACTAAATTATACACCACACTTTTTTTTTTTAAGGTTATTAACTGAATAATCGATTAATCGAAACAATAATCGATTATGAAAATAATCGTTAGTTGCAGCCCTAGAAGTGGGAGACATGTTCCATTTGGACAAGATTTCCTTCTGCAGAGCTGTCATGAAACTGGGCATACGGGACCACTTCGAAGGTAGTCACCATCAGAGCTAGAACCTGCATGCAAAACCACAGAGGGCCTCTTGCAAGACAAGAGTCGCTGAACTGCAGGCAGGCGCCTCTGGGTCTTGTTTGACAAGAGAAACCCCTTGGCCTGCACTGAATCGAGCCCAGATACTTCAAGTGCTTGGACGGAGTCAATGTAAACTTTCTGAAGTTCAAGATCCAACTGAATTTCTGTAGAGAGTGTGTGGTAACATCTACACTGTCCGTCAGAGCCGAGCGAGCCTCCGAACATAGAAGCACGTTGTCCAGGTCCGATCACAGCAATCCCTCGACTCGCAAGTACCGGGACTAAGACCTTGGTAAACACCTGAGAAGCAGCGGCCAGACCAAAGGGGGAAGGCACCACAAACTGATACTATGCATCCCTGATGAAGATGTGCAAGTAAGCGTCCTTGATATCTATGGAGGCTAGGAAATCTTCTTCGTGAAGAGATGCCACCACCGAATGAAAGGAATACATGTTAAATTTGTGAACCCGCATGAACGCATTCAAAGCCTTAAGGTCCAGGTTTGGGCGAAGCCCATCCTTCGTGGGAACTGAACAGATTGGAGTAAAATCTTTGGAACTGCACTGGTTTAGGCACTGGGACAATCACTCCTCAAAGGAGTAGGTCCTGCTTAGCCCTGTACAGAGCCTCTAGCCAGTGTACCAGTGAGCAAAAGATTGGAGGGGAAAAAAATATCTGTCCAGGGAAGAAGGAATGAAATTCTATTGTAACCGAAGACAATGATTTTTCAGATCCATTCGTCAGGAATGAGGAAGGTTCATGGGCCAGAAAAATCTACAAAGGTGACCCCCTCACCATTTTCCTCCAAACCTTAATGCTGAGGAGGATTTATTTGTGGGTTTGGAGGGCTTCTGGGGCCAGGAATGCTTGGAATTACCTGCGGGAGTCTTGGAAGGTTTAGAGTCCTTGGCGGAGGACCAGGAGAACAAAAAAAATCTGCCTTTGTGCCGTGAAGGCAGACCCAGACTTCCAAATGTGGTTCCATCCCTTTACTGGCCTGAGGGAGGAAGGGACCCTTGTCGTCTAGGGTAGCCCTGAAAGAGCAGGTCCTCCAGGGCCTTTTTGGAAGTCTGGTCAGTAAGCCAACACTTGCCAAAGCACCACCGCTGAAACGGAGGAAAGTGGAGCTGTGATTACAAATGTACTTTAATCCCTGGACCAACTGGTCTGCCAGCTTCACATTTGCCTGGAGCACATGACCAGAATCCTTAAAGGAGGGGGATTCCTCTAACGGGATGGCAGTGGCCTTGTTCAGCCTAGAAATGGGGGGATCCACAAAAGAGGTAGAGGCCCACTTGTCCAGAAGGACCTCCCCAAAGGGGCAACATACTGCGAACCGTTTGGGAAGTCCCTGAATCCGCCCCACACCATCAGATCTCCAAGGGTAGCTACACAAAAATGGGGATCGAGAACCTCCCCAGCGGGCTCCCATAGAACATATAGGGAAAAAGTTACTGACAAAATGACCAACCTGCCTGCCTCCAAAAGTATGGCTGCTGGAATCACCATCAAAATGACTGCTTCGGCTCCAAAAACATGGCTGCCTGCCATCCAGAACCACATGATGGTCGCAACAGTGTCACCCAAACCCTGGGGTGTGCAGATGGCCAAACCGGTATGTGGGGCGCAGGCTCAGGTGGAAGAGGCAGGATGGATACCAGAGGACATGGGGAGTGGGGACCCTGCAGGACACCAGGGAGTACCTACGCCCCAATGAAGCTTCCGGTGAGGGAACTGGGGGGGGGGGCCTTCTACTTACCAGTCCAGTGGAGCCTGTGGGTAAAACTCCCTCGACAGATGTTTCCCTCCCCTGAAGTGGTGGTTGTTGGCCGGGGTAACACTTGAAAGTTTGCAGGCTCCCGGTTATATGTATTCCTGTGAGACGTTTAACTTGGCGGCCACCCCAGTCCAGGATGGGGCTGTCGCAGCTAAAAAGTCTATGTGCGCTTGTTCATTAATAACAGCATTCTGCTGGAAAAATCCAGAAAAATAAATAAAAGAAAGCTTATGGAAGCACAGGTCCCAACTGGGAACCAGGTCCTTAATCCTGAACACTAGGCAGAATAAATGGCCTGCCCATAGCAGAGAAGGGGTTTTATACCTTGAGAAGTTTGCCCATAGGTGCGGAGTTTTAGGCGCGGAGTATTTTTCTGCCTAATATAGTACCCTGTTTGGTCAAGAACAAAAAAGCTGTGTCCATCAATAAATGTAAGATAGTGGCGGGAAAGCATAGATCATGGAGAATTCATCTCAAAAAGTCACTAGGGATACACCACAATTGCCTGTGGATCACTGGTCCAGAAGACAATGACAGCTGCCCTTTGCCATGGGATTGCTGTGGCCAAACACAACAATCATAGAAAACGCTGGCATCATGAAAGAATGCCAAACAGAGGAACTATTGCTTATAGAGTAGTAATCAATGTAATAAGCCATCAGGAGTAGCAAAAAAATAAATAAAAAGCCAGATCATCCAGCATCATTGCCAAGCTATACTGAATAAGATACACATACCAATTCTCTAGAACGTGTCCAGTTGAGTACAGGTTTTTAAAATGTTTTTGAAATATAAATTTATACAAACACACACACACACATATATATATATATATATATATATATATATATACATACATAAACAACACACATATATATATATATATATATATATATATATACATATACATACACACATACACATACATACACAAACCCCTCACATTTCTGTAAATATATTACATCTTTTCACGTGACAACACTGAAGAAATTACACTTTGCTACAATGAAAAGTAGTGAGTGTGCAGCTTGCATAACAGTGTAAATTTGCTGTCCACTCAAAATAACAACGCACAGCCATTTAAGTCTAAACCGCTAGCAACAAAAGTGAGTACACCCCTAAGTGAAAGTGTCCAAATTGGGTCTAAAGTGTCAATATTTTGTGTGACCACCATTATTTTCCAGCACTGCCTTAACCCTCTTAGGCATGGAGTTCACCAGAGATTCACAGGTTGCCACTGGAGTCATCTTCCATTCCTCCATGCCAACATCACAGAGCTGGTGGATGTTAGACCTTGCGCTCCCCCAACTTTCGTTTGAGGATGCCCCCCGTATGCTCAATAGGGTTTAGGTCTGGAGACATGCTTGGCCAGTCCATCACCTTAATCCTACTATCTTATAGACCCCACATCTCTCCAGAAAGAGGACCTGTCACGCACTATTCCTATTACAAGGGATTCCTATTCCTTGTAATAGAACTAAAAATGATCAAAAAATAAAGAGAAAGCGTGAAAATAAAAAAATAAAAAGTAAAATAAAATTTTTTTTTTTAAAGCACCACTATTCCCGCGCACAGAAGCGAACGCATACGCAAGTCGCGCCCACATATGTAAACGGTGCGAAAAATAACCAAGTGTAACAAATAATTCTGCGCTGCCCAAAGAGGGGAGCAGCTAACACGGCTATTAGGATATGTGCACTAATAAGAAAACAAAAAAGTGCAGCGCTATTCTGAAAAGTAAAATATCCGCATCATATGTACAATGAGGACCAGTGCATCATCAAACTTCCAATAAAAAAACCATTAAAATTGAGTAGTATGAGTCCCATATATATGAACAACTTCATATGTAGATCATGACAATGTGCACGTAAAATCTTGAAGTGAAAAAAACACCACCACCAATAGGGAGGCTTACCAGAACGTTTGAACCCAAAGGAACGTACGTTCGATGGGTCAAACACGCTTGTGTGGTAAAAAAGCCAATGGAATTCTATGGGAGTTGCAAGGAAGACCTGCGATAATCCATAAACCGGTATATCCCTCAGAAATGATGATCCAAATGCATAACGTTTGGGTTAAATAGAAAGGAACAAAGAAGGCCACATAGGGTAATTCCGTATAAAAACGTACCAAATTCATTAAAAAGAAATAAACTCACATTTTAATGGATAAAACAGCGCTGTATGAAAAAAATGGCGGCAGTGGAGTCCTACCCGATGCGTTTTGTCTCCATGGACATCGTCTGGGGGGTCCCCACACTGCAGCCAACAAGGTTTATATAGGCAACGTGACCTCCAAGTTAAGAGTCAAGACCCCAGTGTGCTCGGCATGTAAACCGTGTTACTTCCGGTAACTTGGCAAGATGGCCGATCCGCTTGCATTCCACACCTCGCTATGGGGCCTGTAGAGTGTTAACACGGAAATGCCTCTAGTGAAACGTGCATTCCATCAGCATATCAGTCATGTATGTTACTGAATATCGTCACAACATTAAGTGTCCGAACTGTAAGAAAACGTTACGAGCAAAGATAATAAATAAACCAACAAGTAAAGGACACAGGAGCCACTCTTCGTTTGTTGGAAGGTCTTGACCTACAGGGTGACTATATTATTGCCACGGCTGATGTGGCTTCCCTTTATACTTGCATACCGCAAGAAAAGGGTATTGAAGCTGTCCAATATTTCCTGGAAAAAGAACCTAGCATTGCTCCTTTCCAACGTTCCTTTATTATGGAATTGTTAGAATTTGCTACTAAGCATAGTTATTTTTGGTTTAACCAACATAATTTTCTTCAGTTATGTGGTGTGGCTATGGGCCCTAAATTTGCCCCTAGCCTCGCCAATTTATTTATGGCCAAGTGGGAGGAGGATGTTGTCTATGCCCATGAGACCCCTTCCCTTGTGGGCACGATATATTGACGACATCCTCCTCCTATGGAATGGCAGTGCTAAATCATTGGAATTGTTCTTTCAACATCTGAACAACAATGACAGAGGCATATCTTTGTCTTACCTCGCTAGTAATGACAAGATCAATTTCTTGGACTTAGAAATTAAAATCAACAATGGACATTTCGAGTTTCAGACACACTTTAAACCAACAGATCGTAATGGCTTCATCCCAATGGATAGTTGCCATCATCGATCATGGCTAGACTCTGTTCCGCAGAGCCAATTTCTCAGATTACGTAGAAATTGCTCTGATATTACCACCTTCAAAGCACAGTCCAATATACTAAGAACCAGGTTTTTGGATAAAGATTATGGCCATCATGTAGTTGATCGAGAATTCCAACATGCTCTCGAAACAAATAGGGAATCTTTACTAGAAGTGAAACCTAAAGTAGAGCAGGAGGACACTTTCAAGTGGTCATTGCTCATCTCATTCTCCATTCAACACTAACAGGTTAAAGCCATCCTCTCAAAACATTGGGGCATTCTTAAGAATGATTGGATTCTTAACACTGTTCTGCCTGATCAAGCCAAAGTAATATTCAGAGGAGCTCCTACCTTACAAAGTAAAATAGCTCCAAACATTATCAATTCCCCTACACATCTGCCTCTCTTTCATGAGATGGATGGTTTCTTCTCATGCAGAAAATGCATTGTATGTCAACACAATTCTGGGATAGGACGCAAAACTGTTGATTTTACATCCTTTGTTACGCATAAACATTATTCCATCAAACAGTTCTCCACTTGCACTACCAGCCATATTCTTTATTTGATCACCTGGCATTGCGGGAAACAATATGTGGCCGTGCCATCCGTTTCTTCTCAGTCAGAGTCGCAGAACACATTGCCCTGATTAAAAGTGGTGATACCAAACATACTGACACTACAAACTGCACCATAATCACATGATTAAAGGAACGCAGTTTGTAGTTATTGACAGATATGTTCCCCCTTGGAGAGGTGGTGCCATGACCAGAGGTGTCTCCTGTTTAGAGACCTTCTGGATACATGAGCTCCAATCATACTCTCCGTTTGACATGAATGTTAAATTCAACATTAATTCCTTCATCAATAAGGCCTAATGTCTATATTCAGTCATGTTAATTTTTCATTTCTACATATGTTCCCTCTCTTTTTATCTCCATGCACTAGTTTAGCCTTTATTTTTCCTTCATTCATTTTTTGTGATTTCTCTTTATTTATATATTGTGGTTGTCTGTATATAACCTCCTTATAAGAGTCCATTCCACATGTGGATAATATGGTCCATAATCCATTGTTTTTTGTCCTCTAGTAACACATTCATTTCTTTAGACTCATGTCACATATGTGTTTTATTACACATAGATATGTTTGTATTCTATACAATTCTCCCTTCTTGCAGGACAACACACTGACTTTTCACTAAATTCAATTTTATTTTTATTTTTTAATCATATACCATTTTTTATATTTGACTATCATACACTCATTTAATTAATCTCTTTTTTATATACTATATTTTGACGATCCTTTTTGTTTAGAGGACGTGTTTTTGTTTTGCCATCTAGTGCTTCTTTGCTATGAGCAGCGACTTCCTGGTTTGTGAACGCCAACTCTATACGTCATTGCACCGTACAACGTCATCACGGCACCTTGGAGCGCACGTCGTTGATGCCGGTGAGACACAAGATGTCATATTATACTGGCGCACTACGGCATCTTGGAACGCAAGCCATTGATGCTGGTTGGACGCATTACATCACTTCCTCCTGACTTATTTATGCTATCGCACAATCACGCCTGTGAACGACACTTTCTTCCTACTATTCACTTCACTTGTTGGTTTATTTATTATCTTTGCTTGTAACGTTTTCTTACAGTTAGGCACTTAATGTTGTGACGATACTCAGTAACATACATGACCGATATGCTGATGGAACGCACGTTTCACTAGAGGCATTTCCGGGTTAACACTCTACAGGCCCCATAGCGAGGCGTGGAACGCACACGGAACGGCCATCTTGCCAAGTTATTGGAAGTAACACTGTTTACATGCCGAGCACATTGGGGTCTTGACTCTTAACTTGGAGGTCACGTTGCCTATATAAACCTTGTTGGCTGCAAGGAGACGAAACGCACCGGGTAGGACTCCACTGCCGCCATTTTATTCATACAGTGCTGTTTTATCCACTCAAATGTGAGTATATTTCTTTTTAATAAATTTGGTACGTTTTTATACGGAATTACAGTATGTGGCCTTCTTTGTTCCTTTCCATTTAACCCAACTGTTGTGCATTTGGAGCATCACTTCTGAGGGATATACCGGTTTATGGATTATCGCAGGTCTTCCTCGCAACTCCCATAGAATTCCATTGGCTGTTTTACAACAAAAGCGTGTTTGACCCATCGAACGTTCCTTTGGGCTCAAACGTTCCGGTAAGCCTCCCTATTGGTGGTGGTGTTTTTTTCACTTCAAGATTTTACGTGCACAGTGTCATGATCTACATATGAAGTTCTTCATATATATGGGACTTATACTAAATTTAATGTGTTTTTTATTGGAAGTTTGATGATGCACTGGTCCTCATTGTACATATGATGCGGATATTTCACTTTTCATAATAGCGCTACACTTTTTTTGTTTTCTTATTGGTGTTCAAACACATGTGAGGTATCGCCGCGTGGGTTAGAGCAAGAGCAACACTTCTAGCTCAAGACCTCCTTTGTAACTCTAAACTGGTAACCCATAAAAATGTTTAAAGCGTTGCCTATGGAGATTTTTAAGTACTAAAGTTTGGCGCCATTACACGAGTGTGCGCAATTTTAAAGCGTTACATGTTAGGTGTCTAAGGGCGGGTTGCAACACAGATAAAACCCACCCTTCAACACAGCCACAATCCACCCTGCAACAGCGAGGCATAATGTAACAACTCTCTGCTCCGTGAATAGCTTTTAATAGTGTCCCTGACATTCTCTCTCCCAAACAATGCCTCCTGTGATGTGCGCATGCGCCATGGTCTCGTCACTCCAGCTGATTGGAAAATCTGCTGGAGTGCGGCTCCATCCTCTGCATGCGCGGACACTTTTGGACGGAGGGCACATAATCGATAGAACACTGGTGCTTCGTTCTAAGGTAAGCGTTTCATAATGAGCTAGTATGTGGTGCAGAGAAGATAGCTTTCCCACAGCCAGTTACCCTTCCTTGACAATGAACAGTGTTTTTTGTTCGAAACATGCTGGATTAGATCACTGGTGATGTCACCAATGGCAGGGGAGCTTTGCTCTAAGGTTGCATATGCTGCAATATCCACCAGAGCTCTATAACAGGACTCAGAGGGAGCGCTCCTCCCCTCCCGATTTCCACACACTCGACAATAGCTGCAGTGGTTGAAAGTTCAACTAAACATGTGATAGTACTCACCCCCAAAGGGGTTTCTGGATTTGCCCAAGTTCTTTCCTATTCAATGCAGAAGCAGCCAGGCACACACACAGCAAACAGTTCTCTGACTCTAGCCCAGAAATCAGTCACTCAGATTTTTTTTTTTGAGGTTTATTGCTGTAGAACTTGAATAGAAGGAGAACAATGGGGAGTGAGATACTCAAACGCTTGAGTGCCAATTTACAGGACACTTCTCTGTATGGCAGCAGTGCAGTCACTAAGTTTGCAGCTGAAGACCATGAACAAAAGGGTTTTAGCACAGTTTAAAGTAGAACAGAGCAGCCTAAAACCCTGACAGCTGAGAACCACAATCTTGAACAAGTTCAGGGCCAAGACCGGCCATACATGTTTCAAATCTAGCCTGGTTCAGCCTGGGTACAACCAGCCTGCCAAATTGTGTTGATGGGGGAATCGTGCAAATTTCTTTCCTGCAACCCATGGTTGCAGGAAAGAAATTTGCACCATGTATGGCTGGCCTAACTGGAACAGTCATTATCCACAGCTGGAGACGGCAGCTCAGTGATCAAGCTCTACTCACAGATTTCATCCATAGAGAGAGATTGATCCATAATTTGAGGGTTCTGTCCAAAGAGCCAAGTAGTCCAGCAGCCAATCCTAGTTGGCTCCTGGGGAAAGCAGCCCCCCTGACTGCTTCGCCTTCTTGCGATCGGGAGCTTTCCGAGACAGCCAATCACGACCATAAACCCCACCCTGGCATCTGAAACCTCTTAAAGGGCCGGGAGACACCGGCGCAAAGGGGTTAATGAATGATTTAGATGCCCATACATCTTTAGATTTCTGTATAATTCTATCTGAACTCAGTATATGGGTAAAAAAAATGCATGGTCTATTCTATTGGACCCCCCCCCCCCTCCCCAAATGCTTTGTTCAGACCTTTAGAGGATAAACTACTTAAAACGTAGCAAAGAATATTAAAAGAAGGTGCCTTTGAGCTTGCAGGTGAGGTAATATTTTAGTCAATTAGAAAAATGTTACTTGAAAAGCAAAATACCAGTATCTTTCATATAGGAGAAAACTAAATATCCACCTCTTTTTTGCTGTTCCTCTAGAATCACACAGTCATCATCATTGTCATCATCTTCATCTTCTTCCGTGTCTGCCTGGAAACCATCTGCCTCAGTTAAAGCCATCTAAAATAAAAACCGTAATATGTTAGCAATAGCAATTTTTTTTAACAGTATAAAATATTTGCTGCTTATGGATATTCTTTAAAAATTACTAAGGCTTTGTTCACATGTGTGGTTGGGGGAGGGGGGGCGCAATGTGCGATTGAGCTGTGTTTTTGCCAACGGACCCCCCCCTGTTCCTTAAGCCGCAATAGGCAACAGATGGAGAAGCTTGTGCCCGTGGCAAAGTTTGCCCAACATGTTGCGATCGTCAGGCGGCAAGCTCGCCAAATTCTAGTCAAGCAAATGGGGAAGCACCGCAAACAACCCAGCTGCAGAGCATATACACAGTTGCATGTTGGCAAAAATTGGGTTAGGACAGACATCACATCGCTTCCTCACCGCCTGTCAACAGCCTCCTTAGCGCGCAATCGGAACACTTTACTATTGCAGTCTTTTCCAAAGTTGCATTGTTACTTAAATGGAGATCACCTGTGATCAAGGATTACAAGTCATTTTAATATTAACACACAGGAAAGGTTCAACGTCAGGTGCATCAGTATTGTGGCATAAGCTACATTCTGAAAACAAGAGAACACTGAAAGCAATTAAGAAATAGAAAATGTATAGTACAGGTGTAAATCTGCGAAGAACAGTGCATTCTCCAAAATTGAATAACACGTCCATGGAATAGACTTGTTCTGAATTCTGAAGCAGTAACAAGCCTAAGAAACAGAGGCTGGGGGGATTAGGAATACAGGTGTTACACAGGTGCTTCTCCTCTCTGTAGATGGTAAAGGCTTCTTAACCAAAAGGATAGGTATAGATGCCGCAGCTCAAGGTGGGCCCCACAGAGGTACAATTTAAATTACCCCTTGAACAAATGTAGAGAATTGACAGACTGTTAGAAGAGCCGAGGTCAAAATCTGTCCTTTAATAACGCTGTGGAATAACCTCTGGTCCATTTCCAGGTGAAGAAAAAAAAAAAAAAAACTCAACTGAAAAGAGGATTAAAGCAATTATAAAAAGGTAGAAACAATAAAAATATATTATATATATATATATATATATATATATATATATATATACACTCACACATAGACATATACATACACCCACATACAGTACATATATAGATGAAAAAAACCCAAACATCTCTGTACTTTCCTGCTCTGTGCAACGGAATTGTACAGAGTGGCTGCGAACCTCCTATTCTCTGGTTCCCCACTGGCGCTTCTGGCCCTCCTCCCTCTCAAGTGCCCCCATGGGAAGTCACGTCCCACGGGCGGGGCACTCTGACATGCTCGCTCCCGAGCCCCGCTGCTGCGTCTATTGACACAGACAGCAGCGCTCAGCTCTGCCTCCCTCTCCTTTGTCACTGGCTGATAGCACGGTGGGATCAGTTTTTTTTTTTTTTACTTCTCAGTGCCAGACACCAGTGCAGTCGTCATCAATACCCTGGATTGCAGCCATAGTCAGTACCCCGATTCAGTCACACCAGCGCAACCATTTGCAGTGTCCAGATTCAGCCCCACCAATCAACCATCTGCGGTGCCCTGAATCAGCTACACAAGTGCAGCCATCTACGATACCCTGATTGCAGTCACACCAGCGCAACCATCTACCGAGTCCTTGATTACAGCCACATCTGTCCCAGTGCCACAGTCACACCTGTACAGTGTCACTAAAGCCAGCGAACATCACGTCCCAAAAAAAAAAATTGCACACCGAGTAGGCATTTAAAATCCATAGCATGGGGTTGTGGCTACCGCGCTACTAAATGGACGGCTGACCTGCTAGCTCCGCTCCAGCGACAGGAATCCGGACAGTTTGAGGCGTCCCAGACCGACCCCACCAGCACCGGTGCCCTGCTAAAGTGCCGCACTACACCCAGATATGACCCACAAGAGAAAAAACACATTGCACCTGAAGAAACAGATTTCTGTTTCTCCTAAAGACTGCAACACTATCCAAGATGGTGCCGCCGGCTGCTCTCCGGTGCCATCAGACAGATCACTCTCTGCCACGCCGAGCCTGAGGACTGACTCGCAACACTCCCCTGATGCCTCCACTCCGCTCCCATGCAGCGAAATTTAGGCCCTGCATGTCTGCTGACTCACAGCCACAAGGGGAGTGCATGCCAGGGCTCCATGGAAAACATGAGAGAGCTGGCAGACACAATTAACTCTTCCCCCACTGTCAACCAGCCCCTCTGATACAACACTAAAAGACATGCTGGTCTCTCTGCGCAGTTCCCTGCATGCAGACATGAAGTGTATGTGGAACTTTAAAGCTGAAGTGGGAGAGTTAGGAGGCAGAGTAGATCACGTTGAAAAAAAGATGGGGGAGTATGCAGCCTCATACAACACGTTTGTCGATGCATCCTCGAGGACAGGTCACGCAGGGATAACGTGAAGCTGCGCGGTATTCCCAAAGCCATCCAACCTGCATAACTTCACCAATATGCCCAAGAATTTATGTCAGCTTTCCTACCATCATTACCCTCCTCTGAATTGGTCATTGTTAGAATACATCGCTTACCCAAACCATCACATCTCCCGGATAATATATCCAGGGACGTTTTAAATGAGGGTACATTTCTTCCACGTAAAGGAGCAATTTATGCTAGCCTTTCGGAAAAACACACAACCCCCTGAGCAATACTCTACCGTCCAAGTGTTAGCAGATCTTTCACAGTATAATATGCAGAAACGCAAGTCATTGATATCCGTGACCAAAGCACTGCGCAACCATAACATTGTATACAGGTGGGGCTACACAATGAACCTGACGATCACCCAAGAGGGCAAGTCCTCAGTAAGGATGAGCTCCGGCGTGTTCGCACACCCCACGTGCAGAGTCCGCCAGGAAGTCAGCACTGCGCTAATCACAGGCAGTGAGACATTGTCCCGATGTGCAGCTGCAGAGATCGGGAAATGTCTCACTGCCTGTAATTAGCGCAGCGCCGACTTCCTGGCGGGCTCTGCACGTGGGGTGTGCGAACACGCCGGAGCTCATCCTTAGTCCTCAGTGATCTCGAGCTTAGAGGAAGGCCTAGCGCTGCAGCGTTCATGGGATATCCTACCAGAACAAAATTCTGAAGGATCCACCTCCACCTCTAGGTTGGACACAACGAATGCCAGGTTGTGTCACACAAAAAGAAAACAAATAAACGCAACACCTAACCACCTTGAACGTAACAAGCTACCCAAAACTACAAGATTCCTGATTCACTATGGAGCTTACAGTACACGAAGTTCCCCTCCTTGAATATTGTGCAGTATATCTGCCACCAGATCCCAAATGGAATCTACCTTTTTAACTTACCAGTTATTTGTTTTTTTACTTTCTTGTTACTATTTTCTCTACTTCCTACTCTACCCCGTCTGAGATGGAAAACAAGTTCACACACAAGAAGACCTTTTCTCCACCAGCGCTCACAATCTACCAACTGAGAATCCTGAAGACCAACCCTGGACTTTAAGGTACTTTTATTTTTCCCCACATATCAGAAATGGCAGTTACAGTGACTTCCTTTAATGTCCATGGCCTGAACCACCCTGCCAAAAGAGCCTCAGTCTGGAAGGAAGCCCTTAAACTACACTCTGATTATTTTGTGCATACAAGAAACACATTGGGTAGCCTCGGCTGCCCCCACCTTCTACCATAAAAAATATTCCATGTCTCATCTCCTAAAAAACAAAAGGGTGTCCTAATTGCCATCAGGGACTCTCTGGCCTTTTCCCTGCAGGAGACCCACGTAGACCCTGACGGACGTTACCCAATTTTGGTCGGTGAATTTAACAACAAACTCTACACAATAATTAATCTATATGCACCCAACACCCACCAGCTTTGCTTCCTGACCACGCTCCTGTCTCTGGTAAAGTGAACGAGGGTTACACTGCATCTCCAGCCTACATCTGGCGAGCTAACCATCGCCTATTCCAACAACCCTCACAAGTAGCCCTTATAACCAAACACCTAAATGAATACTTTGCTCTTAACACTCATTCGGTGACCAATCCATTTACTGTGTAGTGTGCTCATAAAGCATATATTAGTGGCATTTTACTTTAAATGTGTTCGTGGGCAAAGAGGCAGAGGACACAAAAACTAGACGCCCTCCTAACAGATATCAGACTCTTATCGTCCCAAAATAAAAATTTATCCAATGCTCCCACAGCAAACAAACTAACCAAGCTACATTCGGATCTCAGGCTCATGCTCTTAGAACAGTATGACAAACCCATTCAATCTATCAAATTAAACCATTATTCTTCTGGCAACCGAGCTGGAAATTTTCTGGCCCAGACACTAAAAGATCGCAAAACACAAAGATTCCCTAATTCGGAATTCAGATAATAGCAAAATCTACAACCCTAAAGAGATTGCAAACACTTTCGCTGAATACTATTCCTCCCTCTATAATCTAAAGGAAGACCCCAATACTCCACAGCCCTCAGATGATGACATTCAAACTTTCTTGGCAGATCTCTCACTCCCTTCTCTATCACAACCACAACTAGAGTCTCTTAACTCACCTATCACAGAGCCTGAGATCCGGAAGGCAATAAAAACTTTTCCTGGTGGCAAAACCCCAGGCCCAGATGGACTACCAAATGGCTACTACAAAACCTTTCATGAAGCCCTCTCACCTACATTGAGGAGATATACTCTGAAGCAATGTCCTCTGCCTCGTTTCCCGCTGACCAGGTAAAGTAGAGCTGCACAATTAATCGTTAACCACTTGAGCCCCGGACCATTATGCTGCCTAAGGACCAGAGGTCTTTTTCCAATTTGGCACTGCGTCGCTTTAACTGCTAATTGCGTGGTCATGCAATGCTGTACCGAAACGAAATTTGCGTCCTTTTCTTCCCACAAATAGAGCTTTCTTTTGATAGTATTTGATCACCTCTGCAGTTTTTATTTTTTGCGCTATAAACGGAAAAAGACCGAAAATTTTGAAAACAAATGATATTTTCTACTTTTTGTTATAAAAAAAATCCAATAAACTCAATTTTAGTCATACATTTAGGCCAAAATGTATTCGGCCACGTCTCTGGTAAAAAAAAATGTCAATAAGCGTATATTTATTGGTTTGCGCAAAAGTTATAGCGTCTACAAACTAGGGTACATTTTCTGGAATTTACACAGCTTTTAGTTTATGACTGCCTATGTCATTTCTTGAGGTGCCAAAAGGCAGGGCAGTACAAAACCCCCCCAAATGACCTCATTTTGGAAAGTAGACACCCCAAGGAAATTGCTGATAGGCATGTTGAACCCATTGAATATTTATTTTTTTTGTCCCAAGTGATTGAATAATGACAAAAAAAAAAAAAAATATTTACAAAAAGTTGTCACTAAATGATATATTGCTCACACAGGCCATGGGCCTATGTGGAATTGCACCCCAAAATACATTCAGCTGCTTCTCCTGAGTACGGGGATACCACATGTGTGGGACTTTTTGGGAGCCTAGCCGCGTACGGGACCCCGAAAACCAATTACCGCCTTCAGGATTTCTAAGGGTGTAAATTTTTGATTTCACTCTTCACTGCCTATCACAGTTTCGGAGGCCATGGAATGCCCAGGTGGCACAAACCGACCCCCCCCAAATGACCCCATTTTGGAAAGTAGAAACCCCAAGCTATTTGCTGAGAGGCATATTGAGTCCATGGAATATTTTATATTTTGACACAAGTTGCGGGAAAGTGACACTTTTTTTTTTTTTTTGCACAAAGTTGTCACTAAATGATATATTGCTCACACAGGCCATGGGCATATGTGGAATTGCACCCCAAAATACATTTAGCTGCTTCTCCTGAATATGGGGCTACCACATGTGTGGGACTTTTTGGGAGCCTAGCCGCGTACGGGGCCCCGAAAACCAATCACCGCCTTCAGCGTTTTTAAGGGCGTGAATTTTTGATTTTACTCTTCACTGCCTATGACCGTTTCGGAGGCCATGGAATGCCCAGGTGGCACAAAACCCCCCCAAATGGAAAGTAGACACCCCAAGCTATTTGCTGAGAGGCATGGTGAGTATTTTGCAGCTCTCATTTGTTTTTGAAAATGAAGAAAGACAAGAAAAAACATTTTTTTCTTTTTTCAAATTTCAAAACTTTGTGACAAAAAGTGAGGTCTGCAAAATACTCACTATACCTCTCAGCAAATAGCTTGGGGTGTCTACTTTCCAAAATGGGGTCATTTGGGGGGGTTTTGTGCCACCTGGGCATTCCATGGCCTCCGAAACTGTGATAGGCAGTGAAGAGTGAAATCAAAAATTCACGCCCTTAGAAAGCCTGAAGGCGGTGCTTGGTTTTCGGGGTCCCGTACGCGGCTAGGCTCCCAAAAAGTCTCACACATGTGGTATCCCCGTACTCAGGAGAAGCAGCAGAATGTATTTTGGGGTATAATTTCACATATTCCCATGGCATGTTTGAGCAATATATCATTTAGTGACAACTTTGTGCAAAAAAAAAAAAAAAATTGTCTTTCCCGCAACTTGTATCGCAATATAAAATATTCCATGGACTCGACATGCCTCTCAGCAAATAGCTTGGGGTGTCTACTTTCCAAAATGGGGTCATTTGGGGGGGGGGTTTGAACTGTCCTGGCATTTTATGAACAACATTTAGAAGCTTATGTCACACATCACCCACTCTTCTAACCACTTGAAGACAAAGCCCTTTCTGACACTTATTGTTTACATGAAAAAGTTATTTTTTTTTGCAAGAAAATTACTTTGAACCCCCAAACATTATATATTTTTTTAAAGCAAATGCCCTACAGATTAAAATGGTGGGTGTCTCATTTTTTTTTTTCACACAGTATTTGCGCAGCGATTTTTCAAACGCATTTTTTGGGGAAAAAACACACTCTTAAATTTTAATGCACTAAAACACACTATATTGCCCAAATGTTTGATGAAATAAAAAAGATGATCTTAGGCCGAGTACATGGATACCAAACATGACATGCTTTACAATTGCGCACAAACGTGCAGTGGCAACAAAATAAATACATTTTTAAAAGCCTTTACAGGTTACCACTTTAGATTTGCAGAGGAGGTCTACTGCTAAAATTACTGCCTTCGATCTGACCTTCGCGGTGATACCTCACATGCATGGTGCAATTGCTGTTTACGTTTGACGACAGACCGCCGCTTGCGTTCGCCTTAGCGCAAGAGCAGGGGGCGACAGGGGTGCTTTTTTTTTCTTTATTATTTTTTTGCTTTTTTATCTTATTTTTAAACTGTTCCTTTCATTTTTTTTTTTTTAAATCATTTTTATTGTTATCTCGGGGAATGTAAATATCCCCTATGATAGCAAAAGGTAGTGACAGGTACTCTTTGTTAGAAAAGTTTTAAATGTTTGTGTGACTATTAGAAAAACTATTCGAAAAACAATAACCCTGAGACTTTTCTTAAGATGACTTCTGAGCACATTGTTGTATTAACTTGCTGTATCGTTTGCTTTAACTAACTCCATAGTAAGTTGTAGGATGATTAGGCTTAACCATATATGGTAGAACAAGAATGTACAGGAAACACTAATTGGCAAATAAAGTACTATTTTGTACCAGGCACGCTATGCGTGTTTCCTCAGCCAATAGAAGCGTTATCTCTATATTATTGTAGGTATTAGGAGGGGGGGATGTTCATCTCTTTGTATGATTCTTACTGCATCTTTTGGCTTGTAAGCATCATCCATTTGTGTGACACATCTGAAATAAATTGTCTGCTTTTCAATACATCTGGAGTTCGACTGATCACAAGAGGAGAGTAATCCTAACATTTTGGTCCTCCGAGCCTGGAACCAACAAGTGAATTTCGGGTCAGATGGTCCCAACAAAAACTTTGGTGAGTATTGGACCTCAAAGCTCACTGAGAATTAAAAGTCCCCCCACTCAACGTTAGTGGTGAAATAGGGGCGGGGGCCTGAGACCCAGATCCACTGTCTGGTTTCGAACTTCGTGATCCAGTCCTCCTGATGTTTGAGAGGTAAGATAATTTAACTTATTCTTAATACTCTCTAAGAGTCTTTTCTTCTCTTTCTGTTTGATTCTGGTTTAATGTGTTGTAATTGCCGACACTGGTATTGATTGTATAATATCTTAATAATCCAGTGTGCGAAGACAGAGACACTTGGGAGCGTTGTCTAAGGTAAAAAATAGCGTTACCCGCTGTCCAGGACAGATAAAAAAAAGATTTGAGGTATACCGAACGTCAGAGGGTGAATGCCTGACGTCATCGTCGGAGGTGGATTGCCCGACGATGTAAGCGCTTAAGTGATCTAGGAAGATCACAAGACTAATTTTCTTTTGTGTGTTTAGTTTCTCCTTTCTCATTGTTAACCTTTCTGTTGATGCTGTAACCTTATTGACAAGAAAAAAAAAAAAAAAAAAAAAAAAAAAAAAAAAAAAAAAACAACAGTACTGCAGAGACAAGTTAATTATTTTTTGATTCTCCCTATAGTGTGGGGAGTGATGATATTTTTACACTTCTTGTATTCCTATTGTTACCGTGGGTGGAGGGTCACTATACCAGTGTTTTATAGGTAAATGAGAGACCCGTCTGGCGTTGACAATGGGGAATAGTCTCTGTAAAAGAATGTTTTGTGCCTGCTTATGAGGCTGCTGTGTTCCTAATGTGCCAAATGGGAGACTGGAACTGCTCTTTGAGGACACAGGGCTTTATAGGGAAGTTTGGATTCAATAGTAAACTAACTGTAAAAGTGTCAGGATTTGATGGATAAATTTAAATTGTTAGGACCCAAAGATAAAAAAAAGGTATGGGTTCATAATAGGAGTTTAAATAACCAGCAAAAAATCTCTCTTCACACCTCATGGTCTCTGTGTTTGTAAAAATTTGTGTTGTAGCCTGCTTGCCTATCAGTGACAGATTGGGAGCTGGCAGAGAAGCAGGAAACTTTAGAAAAGCTTAAAGAGATACTTGGTTTAATTGTCTTATGGCTTCACTCTGTAAGGCAGCCAACACATTGCTAGCCAATGTATTAAGCAGATAAATATGTAAAATACCAGGTGACATTGCACTATATGGCCCATGGGGATTGGACCGTAGCTGGCGTCTTGGATTACAGCACTGTCTCAGGTACCACTGGACAACATTGTCTGGGAGACTGTGCTACATCTGGGCCCTCTGCTCGGGGACAACCCTCAGTCAGACTCATAGAAACCAAACAGTTGGCGCTGCAACTTCAGGTAAAGGTGATCCAATAGCCATATCACTGATGGGTCTAGCAAAAGAGAATTAGACCAGACGCAAATGTTATCTAAATGTTTAACAAATATTTGAGAAGCAGAAAAATAGCTAAGTATGACTGAGTTAAAAAAAAATTAATAAATAAGTGCGAGAAACCATCACAGGGAGATTAAAGCCTGCCGTTTTTCCTCACCCCTCCCTTCATGTTTGAATATCCTGTATTACAGGAGGGAGTGAATTGCTCCTCCGTTTCAAATTCCTGTGTGAGAGATTGTGTCTGTAAAAAAAAGTTAACTCATGACCAGCTATGACAAAACAGAAGGGTAATATTGTAAACATTGAAACTGAGCATTAAAAAAAAAAAAAAAAAAAAGGGTACACTGGTAACACCAGGCTGCTTTATTATTTTAGCATGCCATGGTGTTAAAGGAAGCACATGGCAGAAATTGTTGATGGTTTTGAGGAGGTAGATGGGAGCCCAGAGAGAGGAGAGAAGGGAATACAACAGACTTGATGCTTTTTCTCAGAAACAAGAAAATGTAGATTGCCTGACAGACATAGAAGAGAGAGGGAGAGGATGGTGGATGACTAGTAGGGCAGCATTAACCCTTTGAGCACACAGAGGTTAATTTGTGCATCTGTAAAAATATTAGGATTTTCGGTGGGAAAGAAAGTCCAAATAATAGTCTTAAAGTAAATATTTCTTGGATATGTTACTTTTAGAACTCCCAGATTTTCAACTGTAAAGTGTTAATGATGCAATGCTGTTTATATTTAGGTACATTTAAAAATTAAAAGGCTAAGTTCTGAATTAGAATATGTGTTTGGGTTAAATAAAAAAAAAAAAAAAATGTTTTGGGACCAGAGAATAAGGGGAACAATACAAAAGGGATTCATGTTTAATTCAATTCTGCTAAAATATCGGGGTCTGAGAAATTTTTTTTTTTTTATATATATACACTGAATATATATGTCAAATAATGAAAATGCCACTAGGAAACATTTTATGTCTGCATACTTGGTGGACTTATATTTGAATAAATGAAAGAATATTGTTTTTTTAACAACTCCAAAAGTAAGGAAGGCTTTCTTTGGTAGTTTGATCTGTGATCCTGCACTCATTCATGTTAGATAAAGAGTATCTTTTTTCCCAGCCCCAATTCAAGTGCAGATATGACCCCCCCCTCCTCCTTCTACACAACTGAAGAGTGAGGTGAGTTCCTTTTTATGGGGTGGGTGTCTAGTGATTATATGAATGGGTACAAAATTGAACCTTTAGAGGTATTTTAGAGTTTAGAACATTAAATTAAGGTATGAAATAATGTAGACTACACAGTCCTTAGAGACAAAGAAACAATATTGGAAAACAAAAGGTTGCACAAGTATAGATAACATTTACATGTCACTTGATTGAAAACTGGTATTGCCAAAATCCTTATTTAGGTATGCAGCAGTATTGACACATGGAGTAACACATGTGTCAAACAGGGGGGTGACTGAGATGTTAAATAAGGTATTTACAGCCCATGGCTTCACTAACTACTAAAAAAAACTTTTTGCTCTCAATGGATTATATGTGCAAGATACAATGCTTAGGGAGGCATAAGACCACAGAAAGGGAAGTTCCCCGCACCGCAATATCCATTCCAACACATTTGCATGGATTTTATTGAATTGGACAAATGTGAAAGGAAGAAATATTGTTTGCTAATCACAGACACCCTGACCAAATGGGTGGAGAATTCCCGACAGGAAGTGCAGATGCACAGACAGTGATAATGGACCCTTATTTGTAAATAAAACTACACAACATTTGACAGAAGTGATGGGAATTCAAGTGAAATACCATTGTGCCTATCATTCCCAATCAGCTGGATTGGTGGAAAGACATAATGGCATTCTAAAAAGCAAACTGAGGAAAGCTATGGAAGAAACAGGTAAAAATTGGATGTACTGCCTACTAGTAGCTGTGACCAGTATGCATATTACACCCACAAAAGAAGGTTTAAGCCCATTTGAGATGATACATGGAAGGCCATATAAGATACCCTTACAACCAAATGAAACACCTACTGAGGAGTCTGAGCACACACTAGCAGAACACATGTCTAGGCTGTTAAGACAAAGACGTACTAATGATTTTTGTTCTGTCCTAGAAGGTCCAATTCGAGAAGATGAAAAGGTGCATGTGGGAGATTGGGTCTTAACAAAAAGTAATAAGAAAAAGCAGTGGTACTCCTCAAGGTGGGATGGCCCTTTCTAAGTCCTCCTAACTACCCCTACTGCGATAAGGATTGCAGATTGGTCTACCTGGCTTCACCAGTCCCATTGCAAAAAGGTTTTACAGGTAGAGTAGGGCCAGTTGGCTACAAGAGGTTCAGAAAGTCCGGCTACAAAAGGGAGGTCCTGCACAAGGTGGGACTTGTCTCAAACCGGTGAAGTCTCCCCTACCCTATCCACTGGAACTCTGTAGCTGGTTAGGATGAAAGGGACAGTAATTAACCTTGGGTTACTGGTGATTCTAGGAGAGGCATCCATAAAAGGGGTTATACGTCATGGAAGAGCAGAGGAACCTTTGGGTTGGGAAAGAACAGGAAAAGCATTGAATCTAACCTTTATAGAGGGAATAACTAGCACCATACTGGTAGACTTCTGTCAGATTGCAGATTGTGGGGATACAACTGGGGCTAGAGGACTTCTTTGGGCAGATAAATACATTTGCTGGCTCTGGGATGGGGCAGGATGTCAAGCATGGGATCAAGCCCTGTGGACCACAGCACATCAAGATTGGGGGTATAATCTACCAGGGCCTAAAAAGAGTGGAATAAAGGAAAGATTCAATTACAGAAGCGGCCACCTCCCCCTACACAAATAGTAAGAACTGTAAACAATTATTGATAACATTAAAGGAGTCGAGGAAGGAAGATCAGCAGTTGTACTCTATGGGAGCATGGGTGTCAGGAACTGACCCCTCAGGCAAATTCTTCCTCAAGGTATGACCACCTAATAAAACCTGACAACAGGAAAAGGTAGATTATGGGAGTGTAGATGTGGCACTATTTCCCTTCAAATTAAAAAATATATATATATATATATATATATATATATATATATATATATATATATATATATATATATATATATATATATATATATATAAAATATTAGGGGAGGTATGCCTCAAATAAAATTAACTGTGATACATCCTCTGTCTGTTGGTCTCAAAATGTGTTTGAAAAAAAAATAAAAATATATATATAAGTGCCAAACATCTAAACAAATGCAACTACTTTATGTATTAAACCTCTGATGCAGTAAACCACTTTTGTGTTGCACCCCCTGGGGGCAAGAATTAAAAATAACCTATACAAGTGATAGTGTTACACCCCCGGTTGATGAATATAAGAGTGTGTGTTGAAGGTGCTGAACTTCAGTTAGGGTGTCCAACTGGTGTGCTACACCCTCTGGAGTCCGCAAACTAAAATCTATGATCTACAATATCTGGAACTGTAGAAATGCAGTGATCTAATACCTAGTTGGTAAAGTGATAAATATGGATGTCTGCTGTATCAAAAATCTGGTATGTGAATAAAAATCCAATTATGCCAATAGATAAACTTAAAGCAGAAGTGAAAAAAAAAATAATAATAATAAACAACAAAAATGTAAATGCACAATTCAATATACGTCTCTGTGTTACACCACAGTAAGACCACATTCAAAGCCAAAACAAATGATGAAATTATTGCAAACACTAAATTATTAGTAGATAAGTCCATACAAAGTGACGTGCTTAAAAAAAAAAAAAGAAAAATAGTGTGATATTGTTTAAAAAGGCTTTATTTAATAAAAAGTTTAGGAGATATACTCGCATGATAAAACAAGAGCCAGCGCTGTGTAAACAACAATCGCCGCTCAGACCGGAAGTGACGCCATACTAAAATAGAAGTTCTGAGTAAAACTATAAGATTTACTAACCTAACAGTAGAAGATGCCATAGCTTTGGAGACAGGATACCAGGGAAAAAAATGAGTGGTTAGAATGGTTGAGGTACATAGTTAAAACTTTAAAACTTAAAAAAAAAAAGGAAAACTGTTTAGTTTGTGCCAGAGCAAGACTACATTTAGCAACTATTCCTTTTCCTCTAGATCACAATACAGATCCAGAAGGTTTAAAATGTATGTTGCGATTGTATAATAAGAGCTATAAACCTGAAACAAATTCCACCTGTCACACGTTGAGTTTGTTGTTTCCCCCAGTACAGAGACCTCAGAAACCTCCAGCGGTTACTGCTTATCCGGGCAACTTTATTTGTTTTGCACTCCCAGGGAACCGTAGCGGGGTGGATCTTGGGTCGCTACCCGATGACTATTGCAGGGAGAGGATTAACATGGGCAATGGTGACTGGGTTGAACATGACATTCAGAGAGCTGATGTCTGGTGGATGTGTGGGGATAAGAAACTGTAAGCTAGGATACTGGCCAATGCCCGAGGGGATTGCGCTATGGTCCAGCTGGCTATGCCCCTGAGGATCCGTCAGAACACCCGTGAACTAAGAGTCGCCAACGGTATTGGAGGGACACCTTTCCCATAGGGTCATTTGACTCTCGGATCTACATAGATGAGATTGGGGTTCCTCGCGGAGTGCTGGATGAGTTTAGGGCCATGAATCAGGTGACAGCTGGGTTTGAGTCTCTTCTCTGGTGGGTGACTATAGATAAAAATGTTGACTGGATTATATGTATGTATATATAAATATACACACACACACGTACACTATAACCAACAACGATTTGTAAACTATACGAGGGACGCTGTGAAGGGCCTAACAGAACAGTTGGCCACCACATCTCTAATGGCATGGCAGAACCGAATGGCCTTAGATATGGTCCTAGTTGAAAGAGGAGGGGTATGCAAAATGTTTGGTAGCATGTGTTGCACCTTTATCCCTAATAATACAGCTCCTGGAGGGACCGTGACCAGAGCCTTGGAAGGACTGACTGCTATATCGAATGAATTAGCGGAAAACTCAGGTATTAATGATCCATTAACAAACCTGCTTGAAGGATGGTTCGGTAAGTGGACTGGACTTATCACATCATGTTTGATCTCAATTGCTGTGGCTTTGGCCGTTTTGGTCACTTGCGGATGCTGCTGCATTCCCTGTATTCGAGGACTTTCACAAAAACTGACTGAAACCGCAGTCTAAAGAACGATGTATCAAGCCCTTCCTACCTCTGAGGAGACCTTTGTGGACATTGAAGCTCAACTTAATGACATACAGACCGAAAGTGTATAACACTGGGACTATCATCGAAATGTGTTGAGATAAAATAGTCACACAAGAGGAGGGAATGTTAGAAAAGTTTTAAATGTTTGTGTGACTATTAGAAAAACTATTCGAAAAACAATAACCCTGAGACTTTTCTTAAGATGACTTCTGAGCACATTGTTGTATTAACTTGCTGTATTGTTTGCTTTAACTAACTCCATAGTAAGTTGTAGGATGATTAGGCTTAACCATATATGGTAGAACAAGAATGTACAGGAAACACTAATTGGCAAATAAAGTACTATTTTGTACCAGGCACGCTATGCGTGTTTCCTCAGCCAATAGAAGCATTATCTCTATATTATTGTAGGTATTAGGAGGGGGGATGTTCATCTCTTTGTATGATTCTTACTGCATCTTTTGGCTTGTAAGCATCATCCATTTGTGTGACACATCTGAAATAAATTGTCTGCTTTTCAATACATCTGGAGTTTGACTGATCACAAGAGGAGAGTAATCCTAACACTCTTTTTTGAAAAAATTGGGGTCTATTAGACCCTAGATCTCTCCTCTGCCCTCAAAGCATCTGACCACACCAAGATCGGTGTGATAAAATGCTTCCCCAATTTCCCAATGGCGCTATTTACATCCGGCGAAATCTGAATCATAAAATGCTCGTAGCTTCCGGTTTCATAGGCCATAGAGATGTTTGGAGCCACTCTTGTCTCTGATCAGCTCTATGGTCAGCTGGCTGAATCACCGGCTGCATTCTCAGGTTCCCTGTTGAGACAGGAGAGCCAGAGAAAAGCACGGAAGACAGTGGGGGGGCATTCCCTCCCACTGCTTGTAAAAGCAGTCTAGAGGCTACATGAAAGCCGACCGCTGGCTGAAAAGAATGATACCAAGATGATACCTAAACCTGCAGGCATCATTCTGGTATAACCACTCAAAGTCATGAATGGCGTACCTGAAGACAAAAAAATGGTTAACAATAAAGCACAGTAAACGGTAAAGTATAAAAAATTGCATACCTGAAAAGCAAACATGATAAAACATAACAATAAAACATTGCAGAATAGAATACAGTAAAAAAGAGCAGAACAATAGAGAGAATAGAGAGAGAGAGAACAATAAAACGACATTTTTTTTTATTTTATATTTTTGTTTGTGTTTTTTTTTACACTTTTTTTTGTAACTAACTTTTATAACTGTAACCGGTTCCAGGTTCGGGTCTCTCAAAATGCGATGGCATCTTGGGAGACCCTGTGAAAGTGCGCCTAGTCTGTGGAATGCTGTACCCTACGCAAATACTCAACTAGTGAATGGTAGCGTTCAAAACATTCACCAATGCAAAGACCAGGATTGTCAGGACAGGAGGGACAATAATAGCGGGTGTCACGCCTATATCCGCGCTTGCTGCAGACACAACATCTTTTTTTGGGGGGTTTGTTGGGTAGGGGTACTCGGGAGAACATAAAGAAAATGCCTCTCATGCAGCCGACTGCATTTGGTTGGGGATGTGATGGGGGAAGTACGGGCGCTGCAGAAGTGGTGGGTTCCCAATTAGGATTGGCGAATGCAGCAGGAAGGGCATTATGGGCACGACGGGCCTGTGTTTGTCTTTTTGGTGGCAGCGGGACACTACTTGTGCTTGCCACCTCACCAGCTTGAACTGCACTTATGGGACTCGCCACTTCACCAAGTGTTACTGCAGTGCTGGTTTGACTACGACCGGGGTGTACTAGGCCGCTGATGCTTGCCAGTTCACCAAAACGCTACCAAAAAAACTGTTAGCGATCGCAGGGATCAAGCCTGACTCTGCGAACGCTGCAGTTATGCGTTTAGTGTTTTGTAAGTGTCAGTGATCGATCGATACTGCACTTGGGTGGCCTGGGCTGGGCTGGGCGGAGGGGCAAAACGCAGGTACTAGCAGGTATCTGGGCTGATCCCGATAACACTGTTTTTGGGAACCCTAAACTGCTGGGGACGCCAGTATAGATCTGATCAGATATTGATCCGTTCAGATACTATACCACTAAGGGAGGTGTACGGTGTGTGTGAGTGTTAGCCCTACTGGCACTAACCTGATGCTACCTGGGGCTGGTGCTTGCCAGTTCACCAAAACGCTACCAAAAAAACTGTTAGCGATCGCAGGGATCAGGCCCGACTCTGCGAACGCTGCAGTTATGTGTTTAGTGTTTTGTAAGCGACAGTGATCGATCGATACTGCACTTGGGTGGGCTGGGCGGAGGGGCAAAAACGCAGGTGCTAGCAGGTATCTGGGCTGATCCCGCTAAAACTGCGTTTTTGGGAACCCTAAACTGCTGGGGAGGCTAGTATAGATCTGATCACATCAGATATTGATGCGTTCAGAAACTATACCAGTAAGGGAGGTGTATGCTGAGTGCGTGGGTGTTAGCGGTACTGGCGCTAATCTGACGCTGCCTGGGGCGATGCATATCACCGCCGGGCGATTAGGGGGCTAAACCTTTATTCGGTAATAAACGGCGGGTGCCCTGACACTATAAAAAATAAACTAACCAGCGTCAACCGTAACGGTTATACGGTGATCAGTGGTGAAAGGGTTAACTAGGGGGCAATCAAGGGGTTAAAACATTTATTAGATAGTATATGGGGGTCCCTGTCGCTATAAAACGCTGACGGCGAACCTTAATATTTACGTCCCTAACTAGCGTCACCAGCGACACTAATACAGCGATCAGAAAAATGATCGCTTAGCGACACTGGTGACGGGGGGTGAACAAGGGGTTAAAACTTTATTGGGGGGGTTAGGGGGGTACCCTAGACCTAAAGGGGGCTAACACTAACTGCCCTACCACTTCTAACTGTCACAAACGGACACCATGCAGTAATCAGAAAAAAAAACAAAAAAAACTGCTTGGTATCAGTGTGACAGGGGGAGGGGTGATTGGGGGGCGATCGGGGGTGTAAAGTGTGCCTGGCATGTTCTACTGTGATGTGTAGTGTTGTGTACTCACTCACATGTCTTCTCTCCTCGGCGCCGGAATGGAAACTGCCGAGCCGAGGAGAGATGACATCACATCCTCTGCCTCTGTGTACTATACAGAGGCAGGGGATGATTCTCATTGGCTGGAAGTGATTGCGAGGGGGGGGGCCACGATCGGATGGCCTCCCCCTCATCTCTGAACGCTCCCAGACCAAAGACGACCTCCGCTGGCACCGGGGGGGTCCGATCGGACCCCCCGCCCGCGGGAAGGCAATCACGTACCAGGTACGTGATTTTGCCTGCCCGTGCCATTCTGCTGACGTATATCAGCGTTAGGCGGTCGGCAAGTGGTTAAAGACTCTGGCGGGTTTTGCAGATGGCAAGCTCATACTTGGAGGAGACTTCAATACTCCCCTGGATCCACCATTGGATTTCTCAACATCCCGTTCCTCTGTTTCCTTTCCTAAGATACGGGCTCTAAAACGTGCCATATACAACATGCATCTTGTTGACATATGGCGGATACTATATCCTGACTCTCGAAACTACACACATTTTTCTAACGTTCATCGTTCTTACAGCCGTCTAGATTACTTTTTAATGGACCACGGCTGCTTAGATTGGTCCCCAAACTGTGAAATAAATCCTATGGTTTGGTCTGACCACTCACCAATATCCCTAACGCTTGCGGTCCCCTCTACCCCAATAAAAGAATGGACATGGAGGTTAAATGACTCATTTCTAACTGAACCAGGGTACGATACACGGATAGCGGAGACTATAACAAACTTTTTTGCGGACCACGCCTCTGACGACACTTCACCACCTATTCAATGGGAGGCATTAAAGGCAGTTTTGCGGGTTAGGTTTATTCAAATGGGTGCTCGTCTGAAAAAAGAACGCTCAGCTGCGATAACTACAGCGGTACACAAACTTAAGACGCTTGAGACTACTCATAAGTGTTCCCCCAAGGCGGAGGTGCTTGCGGAGGTTTCTTCCGCTCGCACTCAGCTTAGGGAACTATACGAGGCATCAGCACGTACATTTGCGAACAAACTAGCCTTTCATCAATACAAATTTAAGGATAAATGTGGTAGATCGCTAGCTCGCACCCTACATACCAAACAACCTAACACTTTTATACCTCACATATGAGACAAGTCCGGGAAGACTGTCTCGGCGCCAGCTGAGATGGGACAGGCATTTTGAGACTTCTATCAATCCCAATTTAACATACCTTCAGTAAGCCCCACTGAACCTCCCTTTATTACAGCGGAAACACAGGCCTCATATTGCGCAAACTGCACTTCCTACTTTAGATGATGCAATGATAGAGGACCTTGAGGCTCCGATATCGGAAGACGAGGTTGCCCGCGCCATTGCATCTACCCCATCTGGTAAAAGTCCGGGCCCTGACGGCTTCACTCCAAAATTCTACAAACAATTTGCTCCCCTCCTTACCCCTTTAACAAAAGTGTTTAACTTCATCTCTAAAAGCTCAGTATTCCTGCCGCAAACACTAGAGGCTCATATCACCCTTATCCCAAAACCAGACAAAGACCTGACTATATGTGCTAATTACCGACCCATATCGCTGATAGGGGTAGATCTGAAGATGTACGCGAAGGTGCTAGCTAATAGACTACAACCATAATTGCCCCGCTTAATACACCTAGATCAGGTTGGCTTTGTGAGTGGAAGAGAGGCGCGGGATAACACCCTGAAAACACTTCTAATTACGGATTATGCTCGGACCCACAATGTCCCACTGTGCCTCCTTACGGTCAACGCGGAGAAGCGTTCGACCGCGTTGACTGGCAATTTCTTCGCCTCTCACTACAGCAGTTAGGTCTAGGCCGGAACATGATCTCCAGAATAATGTCCCTCTATACAACACCCTCCGCTAGGATCAGACTAAATGGTTCCCTTTCTCCAAAATTCACTATCCACAATGGAACGAGACAGGGGTGCCCCTTGTCCCCCATTCTCTATGTTCTTGTTATGGAACACCTGGCCATTGCTCTTAGAAACAACCCGGCTATTCATGGTATCAATGTAGGCCCTATACATACTAAAATGGCCCTATTTGCAGATGACCTGCTCATGTTTGTTACCCAACCGCAAGTTTCCCTGCCTGCTATTATCCAAGAGTTTAGGAGATATGGAGATGTTAGTAACTTTAAAGTTAATCATAGTAAGTCAGAAATCCTCAACATTTCACTCCCAAAAGCGGCTCTCCAACAGCTCTCATCCTCTTTCCCTTTTAAGACAAGCTCTACATCTATTCGGTATCTAGGAATCCATATACCAACAGACGCATCCCAACTATTTTCCAGTAACTTTACCCCTTTACTTCTTAGAACACAAACGGATCTGGCTTCATACGCATCTAAACAGCTCTCTTGGTTGGGTGGGTGAATGTCTTGAAGATGGATGTTCTCCCTCGATTCCTATATCTTTTTCAAACCATTCCTATATATATATATTCCCACCTCGTTCTTCCAAAAGCTTCGTCAGATTTTTTCTATATTCATATGGAAGGGAAATAGGATAAAATACGACACAATGACCCTCCCGAAGGTCCGGGGGGGGGGTCCCAGATGCCTCTACATATCATAAGGCGGCGGTACTTATACGTATCGTGGACTGGTTTCACCACCCCTCCTCCAAGCTCTGGGTTCAATTGGAGAGACATCTCAATGAGATTGATCTTTGCGCCCTGCCGTGGACCCCTATGGCCCAGCGTAAGGATAGTACACTCTCTACTGCTCTTACTCGTCAAACTCTTCAGATTTGGGACCGCCTGACCTTAACTGGTAAATTATCTAAACCTCAGGGCCCAATGACCCCTCTCTTTGGGGCTCCGGCATTCCCCCCGGCTGTAAGCAGATGGAGATTTGGACCCTGGAACAGGGATAGTCATAGACACTTAGCGCAGGTTTTACGCGCTGACTCATCTTTGAGAACAGACATACCCTCCCAGACGAACATAGGGCCCCCAACAATGTGGTTACAGAGGGGTCAATTAATGTCATATGTACGTACTTTCTCCTCCATCTCTGAGATCCTAGCTGACCCATCAGACTTTGACGAGCTACTTTTACAATCAGATCCGCCCACCCACCCACGTAGTATCGTTGTTATATTCCATATTACTAAACATTTCTTCCCCAGACCTTCCAACATACACGCAGAAATGGGAAACAGACCTACAACACTCCATCTCCCCTGCTGATTGGCAAAAAAGCTTTGTCCTGACGCATAGGATTTTGTTAGCAACCAAGTCCCAAGAAAAAGGATTTAAGCTATTAACGAGGTGGTACAGATGCCCAGCGACTATCCAACGGTTTAATCCTTCTTTGTCAGATACTTGTTGGCGGTGCATGTCCTCTAGAGGGACAATGGTCCACATTTGGTGGGTATGTCCTCCAATCAGGAAACTTTGGCAAAAGGTCTTTGATCTATACAGCAGGCTGATGGCGACCTCAATTAAACCTACACCAGAGATGGCCCTACTATCTATGCTCCCAGGTCCCCTCAAGTCGATTAAAAAAGATATATTGCGCCACTTTTTGGCCGCAGCCAGGACAGTGATTCCCGGCCATTGGAGAACAACGGATGTGCCTTCCTTGGGCGACTGGGCTGTCGAGGTGGATCAGATAAGAGATCTGGGGCACCTGTTGGCGCAGGAGGCGGGGATGGAGGAACAATTTTCCATCACCTGGACCGCGTGGGCAATGTTTCGTTACTCCGATGACTTTTCTGTATGGGTCAGGGATGCCCCATCACGTCTAGCCATGCTGGGGTGCTTCCCAGCTTCTACATCATCCCCCATTTCTTTTCACAGTATCTTTGTCTTCCCTCTCTTTGCTTACTCCTCTTTCTGTACTGATCCAGTCACTTAAGCATATGAACAAAAAATATACCCAGATTAGTTCAACGACATTAATACTTATTATAAGTGAGTAAAAGATCCCGACAGCATATCATCATGAAGGGGATGATCCCTCTGATAATACCAGTGCGCAAAACCATAAGAGTAAACATATGTGGGATCCCACTCATATGGTATACTTCCCATATGTCTAAAGGCCTTTATATACAATACGATGTTTCATTGTTTCACCAGAGATTGTATGTCAAACTGTATACACCTGTTCATCTATGGTATAGATTTATATCATTGTTCTTTGCACAATGCATGTAATCACATATTGTAATATTACAATGTAGCGAACTTTCTTTCTGTAATATTTCTTTTTATGTTTTGAAATAAACTAAGATTGAAAAGAACCACATGTAATGTTTTGTTTACCCTTTGTTCAACCTCCTGTACTTCATGGCAACTGAACATCGCATAGTGCTATGGGGGCTGTCACGTACTATTAGATTAGGCCAATTTGGCTTTTAGGAACAGGGCTGCTGTAGGTGAAGCTACACTACGCTATAATCAATGACCACTCGTACAAAGGCGATCATTACAGTACATTGTTTTCTATACAGCATTAGCTGATTTGTGTTACATGGGTTGCAATGCTGGAATAGTACTGGCTAATTGTTGAAAAGCCAGCGTGGTACCAATATTTAAAAAAGGACAGCGGTATACCTGAGAACTATAGACCAGTCGGTCTAACATCAATAGTAAGTAAACTACTGGAGGGGATAAGGGACTTTATACAATTATCTACATATGAAAACTGTATCATTAATAGTAATCAGCATGGATTTATGAAAGTTCGTTCTTGCCATATAAATCTGTTAACATTTCAGGAGGAAGTGAGCTGCCATCGAGATAGAGGAAGGCCAGTGGTCCTGGTGTATCTGGATTTTGCGAAAGCCATTCGATACAGTTCTTCCAATGCTAAATTTACAAATAGAGGCCTGTTGACATAGACCATAAAAGGCAAGTACCTGAATAGAAAACTGATAAATAGTGTCTACTCAGAATGGTCTGAGGTGGTAAGTGGAGTGCCCCAAGACTCTGTCCTTGGGACCAATTCTGTTTAATTTACTCATCAATGATAAAATGGTGGGAAAATATAGCTCAACCTCAGAAGTAGAAAGCCAAACTGGGGTGATTGTTTCCCATGACACATAATGGCGTACACTGCAGAGGAATGACATGGATGGGTGTCGTCCACGAAGGAAGCCTCTCCTATAAGCCCATGCACAAAAAAGCCTGCCTAGAATTTGCCATGCTGAAAAAGAAGACTACTGGGACTCTGTACTTTGGAGTGATCAAGATGAATGTTTTTGGAACTGGTGGCTGCAAAACTGAATGGCATCACAAAGGTGAGCAGTACAAAGAAAAACGCATATTGCCTGCAGTGAAACATGGTGGTGACAGGGTCCTTCTATGGGGCTGCATGAGCGCTGCTGGTGTCAGGGAGCTACATTTCATTGATGGTATCAAGAATTCACAGATTGAAAAAGAAGTTGCTACCATCACTCCGTGCCCTTGGTTACATAGTTACATAGTTAGTCAGGTTGAAAAAAGACACAAGTCCATCCAGTTCAACCATAAAAAAATAAAAAGAAAAAAGAAAAAAATCGTACAAATCTAATATACCCAATATTATACCCACAGTTGATCCAGAGGAAGGCAAAAAACCCCAGCAGAGCATGCTCCAATTTGCTACAGCAGGGGAAAAAATTCCTTCCTGATCCCAGAGAGGCAATCGGATTTTCCCTGGATCAACTTTACCTATAAAGTTGGTTGTCGTGCACTTTTCCAACATGACATGATCCAAAACACACATCTAAGGCCACTGTTGCATTTCTGAAGAACAGGTTGAAAGTGATTCAGTGGCCAAGTATGTCTCCTGATCTGAACCCAATCAAATAACTGTAGTATGGGGAATTCTGAAGAGACATGTTGAGCATCACTCTCCATCCAGCATCCAGGCTCTAAAAGAGGTTGTTCTTGAAGAACGGAAAAAGATGGATGTTGCAATGTTGCCAACTTGTTCATTCCATGCCTAGAAGACTTGGTGTTGTCCCTACAAATCATGGAAGTCATACAAAATACTAGATGGAGTAGTTTTTTGTTGTGGGGGGTATTCATTTTTGCATCAACTAATTTAAGTAAAACCAAAGATTTTGCAAATCCAAGTTACTAAAAGCAGAGTTCTGCCTGGGGGAAAAAAAAATAAAAAATTCAAGTCAGCAGCTACAAATACTGTAGGTGCTGACTTTTAATGTAAGGACACTTAACTGTCCAGGGAGCCCGCGATATCGGCACCTGAAGCCGACCCGTCCCTTGGCTCCGGGTGCATACAGGAGTCACGCTGTGCATTCTGAATGGTCCCTGTGCATCTCCCAGAAGGCAGGGGGGCTGGACATTGGGTAGTGGGAGCAGATACATGAATTTGACAGGTATCCGCTCCCCCTCCCCCCTGAAAGGTGCCAAATGCGGCACGGGGGGGGGGGGGGGATCCGATCCGCGGAAGTTCCATTTCTGGGTGGAACTCTGCTTTAACCTTACTAATAAGCTAAACAAATGTTCTATAAAACTCAGTTTTGTCAAAATTTTGGAAATTATTCTTGCGTTCTTAGAGATATTGATTAAAATCTTACGTTTCAAAAGGGGTGTACTCATTTCTGCTGAGCACTGTATACAGTGCCTTGAAAAAGTATTCATACCCCTTGACATTTTCCACATTTTGTGATGTTACAACCAAAAACAAAATGCATTTTATGTGATAGACCAACACAAAGTAGCACATAATTGTGAAGCGGAAGGAAAAGGATAAATGGTTTTCAAACGTTTTAACAAATAAATAGGTGAAACGTGTGGTGTGCATTTGTATTCAGCCCCCGAGTCGATACTTTGTGGAACCAACTTTTGCTGCAATTACAGCTGCAAGTCTTTTTGGGGATGTCTCAACCAGCTTTGCACATCTAGAGCATGACATTTTTGCCCATTCTTCTTTGTGAAATAACTCAAGCTCTGTCAGATTGGATAGAGAGCATCTGAACAGCAATTTTCAAGTCTTGCCACAGATTCTCAATTGGATTTAGGTCTGTACTTTGACTGGGCCATTCTAACACATGAATATGATTTGATCTAAACCATTCCATTGTAGCTCTGGCTGTAGGTTTAGGGTTGTTGTCCTGCTGGAAGGTGAACCTCCTGCCCAATCTCAAGTCTTTTGCAGACTCTAACAGGTTTTCTTCCAAGATTGCCCCGTATTTGGCTCCATCCAACTTCCCATCAACACTGACCAGCTTCCCTGTCCCAGCTGAAGAAAAGCATTCCCCCGATATGATGCTGCCACCACCATGTTTCACGGTGGGGATGGTATGTTCAGGGTGATGTGCAGTGTTACTTTTCCGCCACACATAGCATTTTGTTTTTAGGCCAACACGTTAAATTTTGCTCTCATCTGACCTGAGCATCTTCTTCCACATGTTTGCTGTGTCCCCCACATGGCTTCTCACAAACTGCAAATGGGACTTGTTATGGCTTTCTTTCAACAATGGCTTTTCTTATGGCCACTCTTCCATAAAGGCCAGATTTGTGGACAAATTCTCCGACCTGAGCTGTGGATCTCTGCTGCTCCTCCAGAGTTACCATGGGCCATGGGCCTCATGGCTGCTTCTCTGATTAATGCTTTCTTTGCCAGGCCTGTCAGTTTAGGTGGACGGCCATGTCTTGGTAGGTTTGCAGTTGTACCATACGCTTTCCATTTTCGGATGATGGATTGAACAGTGCTCCTTGAGATGTTTAAAGCTTGGGATATATATGTTTTTTTTTTTTATAACCTAACCCTGCTTTAACCACTTGCCTACAAGGCGCTTACACCCCCTTCCTGCCCAAGCCATTTTTCAGCTTTCAGCTCTGTTGCACTGAATTGTGAGGTCATGTTACACTGAACCCAAACAAATTTTTTATCTTTTTGTCACACAAAGAACTTTCTTTTGGTGGTATTTAATCACTGCTGTTTTTTTTTGTTTACAAAATAAAAGACCAAAAAAAAAAAAGTTTACCGTATATACTCGAGTATAAGTCGAATTTTTCAGCACATTTTTTTGTGCTGAAAGTGCCCCCCTCGACTTATACTCGAGTCAAGCACGTTTCTGCAGCAAAAAATTTCATTTTCCGAACCGACTTTGGGGCCCCGTATCTCAGGGCCACTTGGTGCTAGAAACCCCAAATCTGGTATGCAAACCCAGTGGAACTGGTACCACAACATATCCGAAGCTGAAGTTCCTAGCACTAAGTGGCCCCGAGATACGGGGCCCCAAAATCGGTTCGGAAAATGTCATTCTCTGCTGCAGAAAAGTGCTTGACATTTTCTGAACCGACTTTGGGGCCCCATATCTCAGGGCCACTTGGTGCTAGGAACCCCAAATTTGGTATGCAAACCCAGTGGTACCATAACATATCTAAAGCTTGGGTTCCTAGCACCAAGTGGCCCTGAGATACGGGGCCCCAAAATTGGTTTGGAAAATGTCATTCTCTGCTGCAGAAAAGTGCTTGACATTTTCTGAACTGATTTTTGGGGCCCTGTATCTCGTGGCCACTTGATGCTAGAAACCCCATCTTTGGAAATGTTATGGTGCTAGTTCCACTGGGTTTGCACACCAAATTTGGGATTCTTAGCACTAAGTGGCCCCGAGATACGGGGCCCCAAATTCGGGCAACTGTGTCTATCTGCAGCAATGTCATTTTGGGACCCTTTGGGTTCAGAGACCCCAAATTTTGGCTGCAGCTAGGGGGCATCTAGGAACCCTTAACTACCGAGTTTGAAGTTCAGGGGACCTATGGCTGCAAATGGGCATAGTGAGGCATGCAAATGGGCACAGTGATGCTGCAAATGGGCATTGTTGACCCTCTTTTCCACTTACAGTAGCTGTGCATTTCTCACCCTCGTCTTATACTCGGGTCAATAAGTTTTTCCCATTTTTTTGTGGTTAATTAGGGCCTCGACTTATACTCGGAACGACTTATACTCGAGTATATACGGTACTTTTTTCGGTCAGTAAATTTTGTACCCAAGTAATTTTTCACCTTCACTGATGTGCGCTGATAGGCTGAACTGGTGGGTACTGATTAGGTGGCACTAAAATGCCGCACTTATGGGCACTAATGAGCACTGATAGGCAGCACAGATGGGCGGCGCTAGTGGGCACTGATAGGCGGTACTGATGGGCATTGATGGGTGGCACTTGTGGGCACTGATTGCTGCCACTGGGGGGGCACTGACAGCTGGCATTGGTGGGCACTGATTTGTGACACTATATTTCAATCAGGACAGTGATGATCAGTCCCCCGATTACATTCCTAGCTGTCCCCTGTGAGGAGATGCCGCTGATCGGCTCTCCTTGCCACACACTGTCAGTGTGAGGCGAGGAGTGCCGATTACCGGCACTTCCTTGTTTACATGTGACCGGTTTTGATTGGACGCAGCCATGGTTAAAGAGCCGCGGACGCAAGCTCTTTACAGGGATCGGGGTTGCGCCGTGTCCTAGCAACACAGCGCGGCTGTGATTCACAGGCTGCGCGCCCCCGGGGGTGCGCGAGAGCGGCCATTCTGGGACGCCGTCATATGATGTCTTCCCAGAACGAGAGCAGCACCGCCCGCTGCCATTTGACAGTGGGCGGGCGGCAAGCAGTTAAACTTCTCCAAAACTTTATCCCTGACCTGTCTGGTGTGTTCCTTGGCCTTCATGATGCGGTTTGTTCACCAAGGTTCTCTAACAAACATCTGAGGGCTTCACAGAACAGCTGTATTTATACTGAGATTACATTACACACAGGTGGACTATTTACTAACTAAGTGATTTCTTAAGGCAATTAGTTCCATTAGATTTTAGTTAGGGGTAGCAAAATAAAGGGTGCTGAATACAAATGCACGCCACACTTTTCACATATTTATATGTAAAAAAAATTGAAAACCATTTATCATTTTCCTTCCACTTCACAATTACGTGCCACTTTGTGTTGGTCTATCACATAAAATTCCAATAAAATAAATTTTAGTTTTTGGCTGTAACATGACAAAATGTGGAGAATTTCAAGGGGTATGAGTACTTTTTAAAGGCACTGTATATACACACACACTAGTTTATAGACTTTATAACTTTCATACAGATCAAATATACGATTTTGAGTTTTTTCCAAAGAAGTAGCAGAATACATTTTGGTCTGACTTTATAAAGAAAGATTTTCAAAAATGTTTAACAGTTACATAGTTGGTAAGGTTGAATAAAAACAGTCCATCTAGTTCAACCTGTAGGTGTGTGTGTAGAAAAATAATTTCCCATATCCCTGTATATTGTTTTTGCTAAGATGCACGTCCAAGAGTCTTTTAAAACTAGCCATACTTCCTGCTGACACAGATTGTGGAAAAGAGTAACAGTGAAAAACTCCCTATGCAGCTTAAGGTTAAACTGCTTCTCTTCCAGTCTCATCGTGTGGGCCCAGTGTCCTCTTACACTCCCTGGGACTTAAAAGCTTTGTACCTACGCTGGGATCACCACTGAGATAAACTTAGAAAATGTTGTACTGTTTGGTTTATATAGCAAAAATTAAATAGCCCAGTGGTGATTAAATACCACCAAAAGAATGTTCTCTCAAAACAGTGTACAGTGTTGCATGTACAGGAAGGGGGTAAATGTGTCTGGTATTAAGGTTGTTAGCCACCTTCCCACCCAGGCCTCTTTTCAGCATTCAGCGCTCTTACATTTTGAATTACTCAGTCATGCAACACTGTACCCAAATTCATTTTTTTCACACAAATATACCGTAGCTTTCTTTTGGTGGGATTTAATCACCACTGGGGTTTTTGTTTTTGCGCTACAAATGAAAAAAAAGACAGAAAATTTTGAAAACAAATGTGTTTGTTATAAAATTTTGCCGCACGCCGATGTACGTCCTAAGTTTGGCGGTGGATATCGTTATGGCAGCAGCTAGCTGCCATAACCCCAGTATCCCCGTTTTTGTGCGGCGGTCGGCTTTCAGATAAAAGTGGTCTCTGCGGCGGATTTGCCGCAAGATCACTTTTATCGGTGGCGGGAAAGGGCCCCCCCGCTGCGATCTGGTGCCCTCCACCGCTTACCGGAGCCGTCGGTAGCAGCGGAGGCGATCGCGTCAGTCCCCTTGTTGTGCCTGGAGACGAGTGAGGGGAAGATGGCGTCTCCATGACACTGCAGGGCGGAAGCGACGTCAAAACGGCACTTCCGCCCATACGTCTTAACCACTTGCCGACCGCCGCACGACGATGTACGTCGGCACAATGGCACGAGCAGGCATAAGGACTTAGCTGTACATCCTTGTCTGCTCGCGCCTGCGGAGGTCAGATTATCGTCAGGGGAGATCAGAGGTGAGGAGGAGGCCACTCATTTGTGGCTCCCCCCCTCACGATCGCTCCTGGCGAATGAAATGCTTCCTCGGCTTCTGTAATGTAAACAGAAGCAGCGGAAGTGATGTCATCAATATCTGATCCGATCAATACTAGCATCCCTAGCAGTTTAGGGTCCCCAAAAACAGTGTTAGCGGGATCAGCCCAGATACCTGCTAGCACCTGCGTTTTGCCCCTTGGCCCAGCCCAGCCCAGCCCACCCCAGTGCAATATTAATCGATCACTGACACTTACAAAACACTAAGGCACACATAACTGCAGCGTTCGCAGAGTCAGGCCTGATCCCCGTGATCGCTAACAGTTTTTTGGTAGTGTTTTGATACAGTCGCTGACAGTCAGGAACTTTTTTGCCTGTGAGTCTCGCTGGTGTACCACTAAATTTAGAGCCCAAAATGGCAAATCGAAGGTACACTAGTGAAGAGGCCTACACGTTTCTGAGCATGACAGATAGTGAAGAGGAAGTCACTCATCTGTCAGATTCAGGCTCAGAATACGATCCTGTAGACGACAGTGGCTTCATGACAGATAGCTCTGACAATGTAGTTGTGGTCCCTGCCAAGGACAGGCGTACCAGACCCCAAACTACTTCTGTCCTTGATGTGCAAGAAACGCAGGGCTCTCGTATGGAGTAGAGCAGTACTAGCGCCGCTATTCCTTCTGGTGGACTGGCAAGCACCAGCAGCCTAGTACGCCCTGGTCGTACATCCAGCACTGCAGTATCACGTGGTGACGTGGCGAGTCCCATAAGTGCAGTTCAAGCTGGGGAGGTGGCAAGCACAAGTAGTGTCCCGCTGCCACCAAGAAGACGAACACAGGCCCGTCGTGCCCTTCCTGCTGCATTCGCCAATCCTAATTGGAAACCCACCACTTCTGCATTCACTATTCACTGGCCAACCCGGAATTCAGGTGGAAACAGTTGATTTTACGCCACTTGATTTTTATTCACCGTTTTTCACTGAAGATCTATATAGTTCTTTGATCTTTTGTGGACCAAAGCAATTTATACGCTGGTCAACATCGCCACTATTCCCCAGTCCTCCCTTGCCAGAGATTGGAGACCAATTACGGTCTACGAATTTAAGCTCTTTCTGGGCCTTTCCCTCAACATGGGCATAACTAAAAAGAGTGAGTTGCAGGCATATTGGTCCACTGACCCAAATTCACCATATGCCCTTGTTCTCTGCCTCCATGACCAGGGCACGATACAAGCAGATCTTGCGGTTCATGCACTTCAATGACAATGAACTCTGTCGTCCTCGTGGAGACCCTGAATACGATCGGCTCTACAAAATTCGGCCCCTCGTAAACCACTTCAACCAACGTTTTGCAGACTTGTTTACTCCCCATCAAGTTGTCTGCGTTGATGAGTCCCTGATTAAATTTTCTGTCCGCTTGTCATTCAAACAGTACCTTCCCAGCAAGCGTGCCAGACACGGGGTCAAGATGTATAAGCTCTGTGACAGGGCCACAGGCTATACATGTAGTTTTATGGTTTACGAGGGCAAAGATAGTCACGTAGAGCCGACAAACTGCCCTGACTACATAGGAAGCGCTGGCAAGATAGTGTGGGACTTGGTGTCACCCTTATTCGGAAAGGGGTACCACTTGTACGTGGACAATTATTACACGAGCGTGCCACTTTTTAGTCACCTATTTGATCATCAAATTGGAGCATGTGGCATCGTGCGATCTAATCGCCGGGGCTTTTCCCAGCGGCTTGTAGATTCCCATTTTAGGCTGGGGGAGAGAGCCTGCTTGCGGTGTAATAATTTGCTCGCTATGAAGTGGAGGGACAACAAGAATGTTTTCGTTCTTACCTCCCTTCATGCAGACATGACGGTCCAAATTACTACGGCGACTGGTGTTGTGGAGAAACCCCTCTGTGTCCACGAATATAACCTTAACATGGGAGGGGTGGACCTCAACGACCAGTTGTTGGCGCCGTACCTAGTTGCCCGTAAGGCCAGACACTGGTACAAAAAAGTGTCTGTATACTTATTTCAATTGGCTTTGCTGAAAACTCATGTGCTATACAGAGTTTCAGGACAGACTGGATCCTTCCTTAAATTCCAGGAAGCGATCATCAGAGCCCTTCTGTATCCAGACGGTGTTCCACCTCACCTTCCCCAACCAAATGCAGTAAGCCGGCTGCATGAGAGGCATTTTCCTTATGTCCTCCCAAGTACCCCTACCCAATGAGCCCCCCAAAGAAAATGTTGTGTCTGCAGAAAGAGCGGATATAGGCGTGACACCCGCTATTATTGTCCCTCCTGTCCTGGCAATCCTGGTTCTTTCCATTTGTGAATGTTTTGAGCGCTACCATACACTAGTCGAGTTTTAGCGTAGGGTACAGCATTGCACAGACTAGGACACACTTTTACAGGGTCTCCCAAGATGCCATCGCATTTTGAGAGACCCAAACCTGGAACCGGTTACAGTTATAAAAGTTAGTTATAAAAAAAAAGAAAAAAAAAAAATATATAAAACAAAAAAAGTTGTCATTTTATTGTTCTCTCTCTATTGTTCTGCTCTTTTTTACTGTATTCTATTCTGCAATGTTTTATCATGTTTTCTTTTCAGGTAAGTAATTTTTTTTATAGTTTACTGTGTTTTGTTAACCATTTTTTGTTTTCAGGTACGCCATTCAGCTGCAGCGCGATTTATCTTGACAGCAACAGTGTTTGCTCCCACGATACATAAAGCCGTGACTCCAGCGCTGTCGGAGGTGATTTCACCACCACAGTTACATATTTCAGAATATATGCCGAAGCGTGGGGGCAGCAGTAGGCGGAGGAGCGATTTGTTCCTACCTTTTGCGGGAGGATGCCCCCCTGCTTCGGTATATATATATATTTTAGGCACAGGATGCGTTAAATGTTTTGTTTTTTACTATTTTTTTTGTATTTGCTTTGCAGGTATGGTAAGTCTTATGCCCCGTACACACGGTCGGATTTTCCGACGGAAAATGTGTGATAGGACCTTGTTGTCGGAAATTCCGACCGTGTGTAGGCTCCATCACACATTTTCCATCGGATTTTCCGACCCACAAAGTTTGAGAGCAGGATATAAAATTTTCCGACAACAAAATCCGTTGTCGGAAATTCTGATCGTGTGTACACAAATCCGACGGACAAAGTGCCACGCATGCTCAGAATAAATAAAGGGATGAAAGCTATTGGCCACTGCCCCGTTTATAGTCCCGACCTACGTGTTTTACGTCACCGCGTTTAGAATGATCGGATTTTCCGAAAACTTTGTGTGACCGTGTGCATGCAAGACAAGTTTGAGCCAACATCCGTCGGAAAAAATCCTAGGATTTTGTTGTCGGAATGTCCGAACAAAGTCCGACCGTGTGTACGGGGCATTACTGTTATACTGTAATATTACTTTGTTTTATTGTTAACCATCATCTGCTTAGCAGGTATGCCATTCAGTTGCAATGCGGATTTATTTATCTTGACATCAACAGTGTTTGCTCCCACGATACATAGAGCCGTGACTCCAGCGCTGTCGGAGGTGATTTCACCACCATAGTTACATACGTCAGCATATATGCCGAAGCGTGGGGGCAGCAGTGGGAGGAGGACCGATTTGCTCCTACCTTTTGCGGGAGAATGCCCCCATGCTTCGGCATATATAAACGGTGCATATATGCCCATCATTAGAAGTGGGCGGATGAAGGGAGGTATTCTAATGGTGGGCATATCCACCGATCAATCTCTTTTTCGTTCAGCCCACAGGCTGTATGAAAAAAAGTTTACAATATATGCTCAACAAGGACCAGCAAGGTACTGGTATGTTGCTGGACTTTGAGTGGTTATACCAGAATGATGCCTGCAGGTTTAGGTATCATCTTGGTATCATTCTTTTCAGCCAGCGGTCGGCTTTCATGTAAAAGCAATCCTAGCAGCCAATTAGCCTTAAGACTGCTTTTACAAGCAGTGGGAGGGAATGCCCCCCCCTCCCACCGTCTTCCATGTTTTTCTCTGGCTCTCCTGTCCCAGCAGTAAACCTGAGAATGCAGCCGTTGATTCGGCCAGCTGACCATAGAGCTGATCAGAGACCAGAATGGCTCCAATCATCTCTGAGGCCTAAGAAACCTGAAGCTACGAGCATTTTATGACTTAGATTTCGCCGGATATAAACAGCGCCATTGGGAAATTGGGAAAGCATTTTATCACACCGATCTTGGTGTGGTCAGATGCTTTGAGGGCAGAGGAGAGATCTAGGTTCTAATAGACACCAATTTTTTCAAAAAAAGAGTACCTGTCACTACCTATTGCTATCATAGGTGATATTTACATTCCCTGAGATAATAAAAATGCTTAAAAAAAAAAAAAAAAAAAAATGAAAGGAACAGTTTAAAAATAAGATAAGAAAGCAAAAATAAAAAGCACCCCTGTCCCCCCCCCCCCCCCCCCGCTCTTGCGCAAAGTCGAACGCAAGTGTCGGTCTGGCATCAAATGTAAACAGCAATTGCACCATGCATGTGAGGTATCACCATGAAGGTCAGATCGAGGACAGTAATTTTAGCAGTAGACCTCCTCTGTAAATCTAAAGTGGTAACCTGTAAAGGCTTTTAAAAATGTATTCAGTTTGTCGCCACTGCACGTTTGTGCGCAATTTTAAAGCATGTCGTGTTTGGTATCCATATACTCGGCCTAAGATCATCTTTTTTATTTCATCAAACATTTGGGAAATATAGTGTGTTTTAGTGCATTAAAATTTTAAAAAGTGTGTTTTTTTCCCAAAAAAATGCGTTTGAAAAATCGCTGCGCAAATACTGTTGTGAAAAAAAAAAAAAAATGAAACACCCCCCATTTTAATCTGTAGGGCCTTTGCTTTAAAAATATATATAATGTTTGGGGGTTCGAAGTAATTTTCTTGCAAAAAAAAAAAAGTGCCAGAAAGGGCTTTGTCTTCAAGTGGTTAGAAGAGTGGGTGATGTGTGACATAAGCTTCTAAATGTTGTGCATAAAGTGCCAGGACAGTTCAAACCCCCCCAAATGACCCCATTTTGGAAAGTAAACACCCCAAGCTATTGGCTGAGAGGCATGTCGAGTCCATGGAATATTTATATTGTGACAAGTTGCGGGAAAAACAACATTTTTTTTTGCACAAAGTTGTCACTAAATGATATATTGCTCAAACATGCCATGGGAATATGTGAAATTACACCCCAAAATACATTCTGATGCTTCTCCTGAGTTCGGGGATAACACGTGTGTGAGACTTTTTGGGAGCCTAGCTGCGTACGGGACCTCGAAAACCAAGCACCGCCTTCAGGCTTTCTAAGGGTGTAAATTTTTGCTTTCACTCTTCACTGCCTACCAGTTTTGAAGGCCATGGAATGCCGAGATGGCACAAACCCCCCCCCCCCAAATGACCCCATTTTGGAAAGCAGACACCCCAAGCTATTTGCTGAGAGGTATGGCGAGTATTTTGCAGACCTCACTTTTTGTCACAAAGTTTTGAAAATTGAAAAAAAAAAAAATTTTTCTTGTCTTTCTTCATTTTTAAAAACAAATGAGAGCTGCAAAATACTCACCATGCCTCTCAGCAAATAGCTTGGGGTGTCTACTTTCCAAAATGGGGTCATTTGGGGGGGGGGGGTTGTGCTATCTTGGCATTTTATGGCCTCCGAAACTGTGATAGGTAGTGAGGAGTGAAATCAAAAATTTACGCCCTTAGAAATCCTGAAGGCAGTGATTGGATTTCGGGGCCCCGCATGCAGCTAGGCCCCCAAAAAGTCCCACACATGTGGTATCCCCATACTCAGGAGAAGCAGCAGAATGTATTTTGGGGTGTAATTCCACATATGCCTGTGGCATGTTTGAGCAATATATCATTTAGTGACAACTTTGTGCAAAAAAAAAAAAAAAAAAAGTTTGTTATTTTCCCGCAACTTACGTCAAAATATAAAATATTCCATGGACTCAACATGCCTCTCAGCAAATAGCTTGGGGTGTCTACTTTCCAAAATGGGGTCATTTGGGGGGGGTTTGTACCATCTTGGCATTTTATGGCCTTCAAAACGGTGATAGGTAGTGAGGAGTGAAATCAAAAATGTATGCCCTTCGAAATCCTGAAGGCGGTGCTTGGTTTTCGGGGTCCCGTACACGGCTAGGCTCCCAAAAAGTCCCACACATGTGGTATCCCCATACTCAGGAAAAGCAGCTAAATGTATTTTGGGGCACAATTCCACATATAACCATGGCATGTATGAGCAATATATCATTTAGTTTAATATTCAATGGGCTTAACATGCCTCTCAGCAATTTCCTTGCGGCGTCTACTTTCCAAAATGGGGTCATTTGGGGGGGGGGGGGTTTGTACTGCCCTGCCATTTTAGCACCTCAAGAAACTATAGGCAGTCAAACTAAAAGCTTTATACACGTATTGACATTTTTTTTTACCAAGGACATGTGGCCGAATACATTTTGGCCTAAATGTATTACTAAAGTTGAGCTTATTGGATTCTTTTTATAACAAAAAGTTGAAAATATCTTTTTTTCTAATTTTTCGGTCTTTTTCCATAAATATCGCAAAAAATAAAAACCGCAGAGGTGATCAAATACCATCAAAAGAAAGCTCTATTTGTGGGAAGAAAAGGACGCAAATTTCGTTTGGGTACAGCATTCCATGACCACGCAATTAGCAGTTAAAGCAACGCAGTGCCAAATTGTAAAAAGTGCTCTGGTCAGGAAGGGGGTAAATCCTTCCGGGGCTGAAGTGGTTAAAAGGCACATTTTTTCAATGTCATTTTTTTAATTGACTTTTTTTTTTTTTATTTGTTATTTTTTTATTGCATTTTAGTGTAAATATGAGATCTGAGGTCTTTTTGACCCCAGATCTCATATTTAAGAGGTCCTGTCATGCTTTTTTTCTATTACAAGGGATGTTTACATTCCTTGTAATAGGAATAAAAGTGACTTTTTTTTTTAAAATAAATAAAATCATGTAAAATAAATAAAAAATGTTTTTTTCAAAACCCCCCGTCCCGACGAGCTTGTGCGCAGAAGCGAACGCATACATGAGTAGCGCCCGCATATTTAAACGGTGGTCAAACCACACATGTGAGGTATCGCCGCAATCGCTACAGCGAGAGCAATAATTCTAGCCCTAGACCTCCCTCTAACGCAAAACATGCAACCTGTAGAATTTTTTAAACATTGCCTATGGAGATTTTTGAGGGTAAAAGTTTGACGTCATTCCACGAGGGGGCACAATTTTGAAGAGTGACATGTGTGGGTATCAATTTACTCGGCGTAACATTATCTTTCACAATATAAAAAAAATTGGGCTAACAACTTTTCTTGAATAAAAAAGACAACAGTAATTTTTTTCCAAAAAAAGCGCGCTTGTAAGACCGCTGCACAAATACGGTGTGAAAAAAGTATTGAAATGACCGCCATTTTATTCTCTAGGGTGTTAGAAAAAATACAATAAATAGTGTTTGGGGGTTCCAAGTAATTTTCTAGCAAAAAAACGGTTTTAAACATGTAAACACCTAAATTCCAAAACGAGGCCGGTCCTTAAGTGGTTATACAAGCTATGGTACCAATCATTGAAAATTGATCACACCTGATGTACTGACGGACGGCCTCTCTCATTTCTTGAGCTCCTAACATGCCAAACAGTACAAATATTCCCCAAATGACCCCTTATTGGAAAGTAGACAGTCCAAAGTAATTTTAAAGTATTTTAAAAGTTGTAATTTTTTCCCCACAATTCTTTGGAAAATGAAGACCCCCCCCAAAATAAATTTCATCTTAACAAGTTATTTCTCACACACGACATAAGCATATTTGCAACTACACCCCAAAACACATTTGGTCACTCGTCCCAAGTATGGCGAAACCACGTGCGAGACTTTCACAGCCGGGCCACATATAGAAGCACAACATCCAAGGAGTACTTCGAGCATTATCCACTTTAATACCAGATCTTATTCAGACACTTTTTGTTTACAAGTAAAAATCTGTATTTTTGCTAGAAAATTCCTTGGAACCTCCAAGCATTGTAGCAGAGGCCCTAGGGAATAAAATGGTGGGTTGAGGAACAAGGAAGCTATATACAGCAGCACTAAATGGAGAAGCACTGATCCTGACTGAAAAGTTCCTTGTCAACACAAAGGCATTTAAACAAAGCTCTGAAGAAGAGGGAAACTTTGAAATGTGTTAGCCGATGTGAATACAAGTATTGTGGATTTTCGCATATGGACATAAACGGATGATTTTATGATAATGCTATGTCACAAGTACTGGTTTGTGAGAATATTTACCTCTATTTTATTTAAATAAAAAACATGTATTGGAGGAGAATGTGCTAGGCCTATGCACCCTGTGTTCTTCTATGCTTTCAGTTTATTTGGAAAACTTCCTCCCTGACCTTTGAGGCAGTAAAAAAGCAGACTGCATGGTATAATAGTAAATTAATAGCCATTCTAGCTGACACTCATTGCAAATGTTTCTCTATTTGGCAAACTTGGATTTCTTACTCTTCAAGATGAAGTAAACCCTAATGGGTTTTACTTCTTTTGCTCCCTACAAATTAAAACGCATAATGGGCTAGTATGCATCGCATACTAGCCCATTATGTGACATTTAGCTGCAAACTAATCCATCGCTGTCCCCTGTGCAGGCTGGGTCCATCTTCGTCCCTCTTCCTTCCGGGGGCCGCGGACTCCGGCTCTGTGACTGGCCGGAGCCGGGTGACATCACTCCCGTGCATGCGTGTGCGGGAGCCGTCAGTAACGGCATGGAGGTCCGTTCTTTCACAGCTCATGCGCCGATTACATTATTGGCGCACTACAAGTGGAATATCTCCTAAACGGCGCATGTTTAGGAGATATTTCCACTACCTATAGGTAAGCCTTATTCTAGGCTTACCTATAGTTAAAAGTCAGGAGGGAGGGTTTACAACCACTTTAACCCATGAGATACGACAGATCCTTGCTATCTCTATTTAGCAGTGAGCAAAGCTGACCTCTTGGGAGTCTTCCCCTTCCTCACCCATGGGTCCTACTCTAAAGCTATTTTTTCTTACTTAACTACTATATTGTACACTTGCAATTAAAGCAGAGTTTCACCCACATACTGCACCCCTCACCATGCAGCACTAATGTGCATCCTTAAAATGAATTTTCAATTTATTTAATTTTTCTGTTCACTTACCTGATGCATGTCTATATCTAATTTCACTTGCTCCTCTAGGGGACCGTGGCCACAGACGTCATTTCCGGTTTTGCATTTGCCCTTGGGAGATCTGGTCAGCTTAGCATGGCATCCATGTAATGGCTTCAGTAACATTTAACATTGGCGTCTATGAAAAATCTTGGTCAGCTTGGCATGGCTGTGACATGCCAAGCTGACTAAAATTGCACCGCACTGCACATGCGCAAGATCAGCAGGTGCATGCTGGGTAGCCAGCATGCACGGAATCCATGCCACTACACATGGGTTTGTGGCTAAAACTTTTCAACAGTGCTGCTGTTTATCCAAAGTCCAGCAGGACCCAATGGATACGACTAGTCGGCCTGAGTAAGGCAGTCAACCCAAAACCGTATCATATAAGGTAACCTGAATAGGTCAAATCCTAAAATGGTCGACAATGGGTAGCAGTAGCTAGGTCAGGATATGTCTGTTCTGCTTTTCAATAGTACATATGATGCGCTTTGAGAAGTTTTAATCACTTTTCACTTATTTACATGTCTGTTATTCATGGTCTGTTTATGTATTTGTTACAAAGTATATTTTGTGATACGGATTTTAAGTATGCCTTTAAAGTCCACTCTTTCTAAACCCAATGTCTTCACATAAGTTATAGAACGAGGTATAGAATGCTTTGCTGTGCTATCCGCAGTGCCAACCTGTGGTGACAGCTCTAACAATTAAGCAGATGAGGCAGAATTTGCGCTGGAGGAAAGGCATAGATTATAATTCCCTGGGCTCAGTTCGGGCTAAATCCAGAGTTACAGTGTGGTCCTTGGTCCTGGCCACAGAGGAAGTATGTTGAACCTGGAGGCTAGGATGTATACATCCAAAGTCCCATTTCACTTTGACCCAGGTGATGGTGCATGAGGTAATCTGCTTTCTAGTTGTCAACTGCTGGGATGTAGACTGCAGATATCACTGGACAGGGATTTGCACCCATGAGATTATCTGGCTTGTTTCATTACTCCTGGTGCGCCCCTCAAGGTTGATGTAGGCCACGGCATTGATTGAATGCACCCTGATTGTGTGTCCTTGCAGAAAGGGGGGTTCAGTGTTGCAGAGCCATTCATATTACTCTGAGCACTAGGATGTTGATGGCGAGTTTGATTTCAACAGATGACCATGTTCCCTGAACTGTGAGGGACTGGAATACTCCTCAGCCTGAAAAACTGCAATCTGTTATTACTTTCCAGTAAGGAAAGAAAGACTTCCCCATTCTAATGGCTGGGCTTGAGATCCACCAAGTTCAGGAATTCCTTGCATGGGTAAGGTCTAGAGAGAGCATGCTTGGTTGACAAGATATTGTGTTGTAGGGGTCTCAAATTAAATTGGGTGAATAGTACAGCTTTGAAGGTGGCTACGAGGCCTAGACCCCCCTAGAAAATCTCATTGTCAGATACCTCTCTGACCTTAATTCTTAAGTGTGGAACTCTTCGAAAAATAATTTTCTTTTCTTGAAGGAAAACCATTGTTTGGGATGTGTCTATGACCAGGCAAAAAGGTGGCTGAAGAGCAGGTTTCTGAAAACTGATCACCCAAATGAACGCCTTGAGGCGATTCAGTTCGCATTTGCAGCGCTTTACAAATCATTCATTCATTCAGATACTTGAGCATCAGACTTGTGGACGTTTGCAGACAACTAGAAGGGAGAGAAGTCCTTCTGGAGAAGATTGTCTAGATAACCTGTAAACCAGATGCCCTGAATTCTGAAAAGGGCAAGAAGAGCAGCAAGGACCCTTGCAAATAGTCAGGAAGAGTAGAGAGCCTTTAGGAGGGGCTTAAACTTTGCCTGCAGAATCTTTAAATTAAGGAATATTCTAAATTTGTACAGGTTTAAAGTGGTTCTAAAGCCTAAACATTTGTACAAACCTTTTTACATTTTTTTTTTGTAAAAAATGTTTAGGCATTGAGTTTGCACAGTGAAATAGTACGGCCAGACCGAGAGCTCAGAAGGGACACATCCTATCTGGCCATGCGTCAAGCCACGCCCACCGATGTAATTGAATTTTGCCATTTTGGAATCTACTAAGGAGATACGCAATTGTTTTAGAATTCTTGTTTTATGTCGAATTATTATTCCCATTTTTCCAAATAAATTGAAAAAAAAAAGTGTGAAATCGGACAGTTTTTCACCCGACCTGTTACAGACACCCGGAGCTCCCTGTTGTCCAAGAGGTATCTTGCATGTCCTTTACACAGATCCTGGGAAAGATCAAACTAAAGCAGAGACATGGTACACAAAGGCGCAGGAATAGGTCGAAATGTGTAGATTTAGGACACAAAAGTCCGATATAGATGGGTAAGCCCTGGTGCAGAGCTGGCTGGACCCACTCAAAATGAGCTGTCAAAACAGTGGCGTGTCTCTGGCTAATCTCAGTACTTGTGGAGCAAGGCTTGCCATCTGCCTTCTGTGCCCTATGGGTAATCACAGTACAGTGGTCTGTCTCTATGAATATATAAGAGAGAGAGAGAGAGAATGAGAATCTTTATTATGTAAAATATATATATATATATATATATATATATATATATATATATATATATATATATATATATATATATATATATATATTTTTTTTTTTTTATTTATGCGAGCTACTAAATGAAAATAACCAAAAAGGTAGGCTGACTATGCTTGGACAAAAAATGAGGATGGGGCCAAGTAAGGCCCCCTGAAAAAGCCCTTGCGGAGAATCAACCACGGTATACCATAATAAATTTGTAAACGTTATTGTTGTATCAAAAGATGTGTTAAAATTTAAATAAATGTAACATAATACATGTGAAGAATATTACCCTATCAAAACCCATCAATAAAAAACATACATGCAAACCAGTGAAAAATTACAACATCGTCACACTAAGACGCCAGACCTAGGGGCCTCACACATGCATTTCCATATATACGTCCAGCTAAGAAAACAACCTGAGTAGTACTACTTGGTCAGTTAAATTAATATTACATTGAAATTGGATACTATGAACAGGACTCAATTGACAAAGAAGTATTGGCCAAGTGTCAAATAAGGACTATTAGCTTGGTGGTAGGTCCATAATTGAGCTCCATAAAGGTGTGTTAGTTAACTGTAGACCATTTCCAAAGCACAACTGATGCAGAAATTCACACAAAAATGCTGTAGAAGTCTATAGAAACAGTTGTGGGGAGTGAATACTTGGTTAACTTTGACCACAAGACCTGCATAAATCACCCTCCATTTACTCCCAGAAATAGCTGATGCTGCAAGGACATACACAGTATAAGGACTTGCCCGTCTGCTCACTGTGTTTACGGTAACAGAGTGGAAAATGAGGAGAGCGGTAAATATAAGATTGCACCACAAAGGCTCTGACCCTACCACGCTTTCACAAAGCTTTCATCCTCCCGCAGTGATGACAATACAGACGTGGGAAACGAAGTGCAGTGTCCTGCTGTGTAGAGCAATCAGTAGTTTCACAGCTGAGTGTGGGAGTTGTTTGTTCAGCTGTTTGCATTATTCAGCTACGGTGGCTCCAAGGTCTCAAAAAGTTCTGACACAGCAGACTAATCCAGGCTGACTATGCTGCTGGTACTGTTCACACTAATAAATGTGCCAAGTATATTTCAAATTTAAATAGTACTGCGCTACATTAACCAAAGTAATGGAACTATTATAATAATAATAATAAAAAAATTAGGATCACAGTGCTCGATGCCCCAAAATATACATATATGAATCCAATATCAGTGGATAATTAAAATCAGTGCAAACAATGAATAGTACATGCAAAAAAACTGTATAAATAATAAAAGTGAAATCGTGATGAAAAATGAAGATGTAGCCTCCCATTAAGAGTTGCAATGTCCCACAGAGTGCTTACTCCCAACTAGTACTCAAGACAGCTAAGATGAGTGCTCCATTTGTCAGTGCTCAAAGATCACTCAACAGATCACCTCCAAGTGCTTCCCCCTCCAGGAAAAATTAATACACGTCTTTTAGCCTCCACAGGCTTTGAAATTCCTTGCTGTTCTCCTCTCAGATACGGCTCATGGTGATTCGTAGCATCCAAAGTACATATATAAAGAAAAACTAATAGTGCCTTTATCCTCCATAAAACATCAATTTATTAAATAAGTACAGGTTACTCACATTGCTCAGGTGCTTGCAGCGCACCAGGCTCTGACAAGCATTAAAATCCATGTTTTAAACACACCGCTCTCTCCACAACAAGCCTTGCAGACGACTCGACTCACAGCTCCACGCTGGAGGCAGAGATTGTCACTGTCCTGGCCCCTCCACTACACATGTTGACACAGTGTCACATGTCTTCCTCAGGGGGAAGTGTGGTCTCTGTTACTCAGGAAGGATGTAAGTTACTTTGATGTAGGCAACACATTGTTTTTGCATAAATAAATTGTAGGAGGAAACCATCTTAGGGAGAAAGGAAGGTCAAGGTCTCATAACCACCTTGTCTTTATGAAGAACAAAAGGAGGGTTCTTTCTGGCACAATAGCCACAAAGAAAAAAAAAATGACAAAGACAGCCAAGGGAATATAGCGAATGGGCTCAAAAGGACGCTTCTAAAGACCTGACAGGCACAAATTTGAGATCTCAATGCAAGACAGGTATATGCCAGGGGGGGTTAGGTGGTTGGGGTGCAGCAATGAGAGTCACGCTAGAACAAACCCTTTAACAGAGAATCAGAGGTCTCTAAAAGAGGGTGACTGATGTCGAGACTTGCCCTTTCAGAGTGCTCAAGGCCAGATTGGAGAAAAAGAAAAAATATGTTCCAACACTATCTAAAAGGGTAATAGTTTTGTGGAGATCTGGTGGAGTAATACACCCTCAATATTAGTGCAGAGGAAGGTGTTTGTTTAAGAGCTTAAGTTTTTTGTAATCTGTACAATGGAAGCAGTAGATTTTAGGTACATGCTAATGGCTCCAAGAACATCCAGGCAATGTAGATAGACTTCCTTTGCATGCTTAGCATCTATGGATGCTCATTGAGATGAAATGTTAAAAATTAACTTTGGAAGGAAAGATGATCCAATATGACCTTGTGGATGCGAAGTTTGTGGAGTGCTTAGTATAGGAAAGAGCCACCAGTTCTGAGATACATCTAACAAACATGACAGCTACTGTACCAAAAAGTCTACTTTACTGGCAAACCAGAGACTGTGAAGCAGGGTGGAATATAGAGGGCCTTGACACAGCAGATCTGACTGTTATGAAAGAGCCAGGGTAGGCAGCAGAGTTTTGAACCATCTTGTAACCTTTTAAAACCACTAATTGAAAACCACAGAACATTGGTGACCGAGTTGCAATCTGCAACAGATGGCACCGCCCCATTTTAAGTGTTGAGTGAGCCCCTTTATTGTGAATTGGGCTTTGGTGAGGCCTTTGTTGGCCAAGCCTTGTGCCTAAAGGAAGGGCCGAACTTAGGTTTAGAATTTAAAGCCTTGGAAGAACATGGAAGTGCTCTGCACTTAGGAGCTCCCAAAGGTGGTGGTTTTATGACCTCTCTGAGGAAGCAAAATTTTACCACATATGATCTCTTTAATGGGTTGGACAAATAGCCATCTTTTTTGAAAAAGCATGCATGTAAGGCACCACTTAGATGCAGCTTCTGCTGTCTAGATTTTAGCTAGAGAATTATGTGCATATGAAAGATTAGAGCAATTCTGGATATTTGTGTTAAGTCCTTTTCCAGGGCATACTTCACAGAAAAGAGCATATGGAAATTGTTAAAAAATTGCAACTGCATGATCCTCGAAGACAGGGTCATGTTTATCGTCCTTGTCCAGTTAGCTGTGGTTTGACATACAGAAAAACCAGCAAGAGATGTATGCAGGGCCGGGTCTGTTAGATTAAAAATGTTTTAAATGGTCCCAATTCTTGTTTGTAGAATCTTTAAAAGATGGAACTTCAATAGCTATTGGGGCTTCTTCAATGTTTAAGACATGGATGGCAGGGGTTCACCCCAGGGCAAGCCAACTCTTCTGTTAACTTTTTTCCATTTTTTTTTGGGGGGGGGGGGTTCTAAATAAATACCCTGGTTGCAGTGCATTCCTCACCCTGCTTTTCTGACATCCATCCAAGTCATCCATCTGTGCCCCTCTTATACATTATTCATTTCCACTAAGAGTTAATGGTGCGTTCAACCATCCATCCCAAATTCTATAGTATTTCTGTGTTCCTCTATGCTCATACATTAATTTCTCATATGGAAGTATTTGGTTTACCGCTTTAAGCCATGGATCCCTTGAGGGGGGGGATTTGTTGCATCCAATTGAGCACAATTTGCTTACGTGCCATGAATAGGGTTTCCTATAGGCAGGTCTTGGGTATATCCAATCCACTTCTGGTTCTCAACCAGTCCTAACAGGCAAACTTTTGGAGTGAATGGAATGCGGCCCCCAGTACTTTTGATAATATAGCCAAGACCTGTCTCCAGTATCTACTAATGCCCAGGCAAGACCACATTAAATGCACAAAATCAGCCTGTGGTTGATAACAACTCACACAGTCCACGGATGCTGTTCATCCCATTAATTTTAAATGATGTGTTGTAAGGTAGGCTTGGTGTATTATATACAGCTGTATCAATTATTACTTGCATGTATCTCATCTGTCATGGATATACAGACTATTTGCCACTTCCTTTTAACCACTTGCCGACCGCCGCACGCCGATGTACGTCCAAAGTTTGGCGGCGGATATCATTATGGCAGCAGCTAGCTGCCATAACCCCGGTATCCCCGTTTTCGGCTTTCAGATAAAAGTGGTCTCCCCCTCCCACCGCGATCCGGTGCCCTCCGCCGCTTACCATAGCTGTCGGTAGCGGCGGAGGCGATCGCGTCTGTCTCCTTGCTGTGCCTGGAGACGAGTGAGGCTAAAATGGCGCCCACTCGTCTCCATGACATTGCAGGGCGGAAGCGACGTCAAAACGTCACTTCCGCCAATACGTCTTAAAGGCACATTTTTTCAATGTCATTTTTTTTATTGCATTTTAATGTAAATATGAGATCTGAGGTCTTTTTTACCCCAGATCTCATATTTAAGAGGTCCTGTCATGCTTTTTTCTATTACAAGGAATGTTTACATTCCTTGTAATAGGAATAAAAGTTACTTTTTTTTAAACAGTGTAAAAATAAATAAAATCATGTAAAATAAATAAAAATTAAAATATGAAAACGGTGGTCAAACCACACGTGAGGTATCGCCGCAATCGTTAGAGCGAGAGCAATAATTCTAGCCCTAGAGCTCCTTTAACGCAAAACATGCAACCTGTAGAATTTTTTAAACATCGCCTATGGAGATTTTTGAGGGTAAAAGTTTGACGCCATTCCACAAGCGGATGTAATTTTGAAGCGTGACATGTTGGGTATAAATTTACTCTGCGTAACATTATCTTTCACAATATAAAAAAAAAAAAAAATTGGCCTAACTTTACTGTTGTCTTATTTTTTTATTCAAAAAAGTTAATTTTTTCCTAAAAATAAAATGACCGAAATTTTATCCTCTAGGGTGTTATAAAAAAAACAATATATAATGTTTGGGGGTTCTAAGTAATGTTCTAGCAAAAAAAAAAATCAAGTTAGACTTACCGGTAACTTGTTTTCCAGAAGTCTTTCAGGACAGCACCTGAGAGATGGCGACTCCACCCACCGGAAACACCTTCTTCCTCCAAACTTTAAAGGGAGGTGCCTCCCTACCATACCTCAGTTGTAATAGAGAAGACCTCCGGCCCCGGCTGGAACACAAACACATACGTTAGTCACAGCATAGTATATGAAATACAATAGGGCGGGATGTTGCTGTCCTGAAAGACTTCTGGAAAACAAGTTACCGGTAAGTCTAACTTGATTTTTCCCAAGGCATCTTTCAGGACAGCACCTGAGAGCATAACAGAGACTTACCCCTTAGGGGTAAGGGCGGGACAACAGCTTGCAGGACCTTTCTGCCAAACGCCTGATCATTAGCATATGTGAGGTCCAGCCTGTAACGTTTCACGAATGTGTGAAAACTCGACCATGTTGCCACCCTGCAAATTTGTTCAGGGGTGGCGCCAGCTTTCTCTGCCCAAGTGGCTGCTAGTGCTCTTGTTGAGTGCGCACATATTCCTGCTGGTGGAGACACACCTGCATGTGAATAAGCCTCTGAAATGGATAGTTTCAGCCACCTTGCTAAAGAAACCTTAGAAGCATGGCAACCTTTCCTGTTGCCTGAGAAAAGCACAAAGAGTGAATCTGAACGTCTAAAGGACCTTGTTCTTTCCAAATAGCATAACAAAGTCCTTCTGACATCCAACATGTGGAAACAAGTCTCCTTCTCCCCTGCTGGGTTGGGGCAGAAGGTTGGAAGTATAATGTCCTGAACACGATTTTGTACTGAAGCTATCTTTGGTAAGAATTTCTGATCTGTCCTCAGTATAACCCTATCAGGAAAGATAGACAAATAGGGTTCCTTAATTGATAAAGCGTTAAGCTCACTGATCCTGCGTGCAGAGACCATGGCTATCAGAAACAGACTTAAAAGTGAGATATCTGAGTGGCGCTTCATCTAACGGTTCAAAGGGACTCTTTGTTAGAGACTGAAGGACTATAGACAGATCCCATTTAGGAAAGACTTTAAGCGGTGCTGGTTTGAATCTCGTAAGGGATCTAAAGAATCTGGTTACCAACGGATTCGAGGCCACAGATCTTTCTAAGAACACTGGTAGCGCAGCAACCTGCACCTTCAAGGTACTAACTGCTAGTCCCTTGTCGGTTCCATCCTGTAAAAATTTAAGAACGTCAACAAGGCTCCCTGGGTCCTGGGCAGAAGAATTACACCATGTCTTATAAACCCTCCAGACCTTGGAATAAATGTCCCTAGTCACCTTTTTCCTACTTGATAATAGTGTTGAAATCAATCGGTTGGAAAAGCCCTTGCTTTTTAGGAGCTGCTCATTAGATACCAGGCTGTGAGAGCCAAAGTGGCTACCTCTGGATGATTTACCGGACCCTGTAAATCGTGCCTGAGGGGCAGATGCCAATAAGGCTGGACTGCCATTCTCAGAACGGTTGAAAACCAGGCCCTTCTTGGCCAAAAGGGCGTGATAAGAATGACTGGTACCATTTCTTTTTGAATTTTCCTTAATATTAAGGGAATTAACTGGAATGGGGGGAGAGCGTAGCAAATATGGAATTTCCATGGATACACCAGAGCATCTGTCCCTAATGACCCGTCGTGACTGTTTAGGGAAAAAAAATAGCGGAACCAGGGCATACTCCTTTGAGGCGAACAGGTCCACCTCTGGCAGCCCCCATTTTTCGGCAATCATAGCAAACACCTCTGGGTTCAGAGACCATTCTGCTTCCTGAATGGGGTTTCTGCTCAAGAAATCCGCCACCCCGTTCAGGGACCCTTTTAGGTGAATCGCTGATAGAGACAGCAAGTGTCCTTCTGCCCACCGAAGAATGTCCATGGCTAGTACTTGTAGCGATTTGCTCCTTGTACCTCCCTGTCTGTTTATATAAGCCACGGCCGTGGCATTGTATGTTAGTATCTGCACATGCTGAGCCTGAAGACCCTGAGCGAACGACCTCAGAGCCAAGTCGATCGCTTTGAGCTCTCTCCAGTTTGAGGACTTTGTCGCCTCTTTCCTGGACCAGTTTCCCTGAGTGAAATCCTTTTCTAGGTGGGCCCCCCACCCCCAGGAACTGGCATCGGTTGTCAGCCTTTTTCCAATCAGAAAGGCCCAGACTAACCCCTCAGATAGGATATCCTGCCTCTTCCACCACCATAGAGACCTCTTCACCAGGGTTGGAATTTTTACTTTCGATTCCAGAGATTCCAAATTGTGATCCCAGCATCTCAGAAGAAAAGCCTGCAGATGTCTGAAGTGTAACCTTGCCCACTGAACAGCCGGCATTGACGAAGTCAGAACACCCAGAGCTGACATGACCCGCCTTACCGTCAGCTGCTGGTTGGTCTGCAGTAAAGACACTGTATCCTGGATCTTTTCTTTCTTCTCTGAAGGAAGAAAGATCCTTTGAGCTACAGAATTTATACCCTAGAAACCGAATCTCCTGAGATGGGTTCAGGGAAGATTTTTGGAGATTTAGAATCCATCCGAGAGTCTCCAGATGGCTGCATGCTCTGCCTAAATTTCTCTGCAATTCCTCTCTTGAGGGGGCGAAAAATAGCAGATCGTCTAAATAAGGAAATACTGTGGTTCCCTGAAGACGAAGCGGAGCTAGTGCCTCTGCCATCACCTTGGTGAAAATTTGTGGTGCAGAAGATAGCCCGAAGGGTAAGGCTCTGAATTGTAGATGCTGGATTCCACCATCCAACCTTACCGCCAACCTGAGATACTTCTGGGATTGGGATGAGATTGGAATATGCAGGTATGCATCTTTTAAATCCACTGACGCCATGAAACAACCTGGAGTCAGTAGATTTCTGACAGTGAAAATTGAGTCAATCTTGAACTTTCTGTACTTGATGGCTACGTTTAGCGGTTTTAGATCACTTCATGGCCAGGGCCCTTATTGGATCTCGAGGGGTATTTGTTAACAGAAACCTTCCTGGGGGTCTTCTGGAAAACTCGAGAGTATAGCCCTGCGAGAGAGTGGTCAGAATAAACTGATTTGAAGTTATCCCTGACCACTGCGGAAAAAACTTTCCTAATCTTCCGCCAACCCGCAGGGACGAGTCATTGCGATTTTTCGGCCTGTGAAGAAGGACGGAAGAGAATTCCGCCTTTACCCTTCGTTTTTTGTGCGGACCAATTTTTCCTTCTCCCCTGAAACTTACTGTCCTGGTCTTGAGCTTTTTGAGGTCGAAAAAGACGTTTTGGGGCCTGCTTTTTCTTTTTGACTGGGAAGGACTTCATTTTATCGGTAGTTCTGTCTAGGATATTATCTAGATCAGGGCCAAAAAAAAAAGGTCACCTGAAAAAGGAATACCACAAAGTTTGCTCTTTGAAGCTGTATCCCCTGGCCAGGTTTTTAGCCATAAAGCTCTTCTTGCAGCATTTGTCAAAGCTGCAGACCTAGCTGACATTTTAATTGCTTCAGCCGAAGCATCCGCAATATAAGCCACTGCAGAGATCAGGGTAGGAAAGGAATCTAAGATCTCTTGTTTGGGTGAATCCGCCACTATATGTGATCTAAGCTGGTTCACCCAGTATTCCAGATTCCTGGCCACACATGTTCTGGCCATTGCTGGCTTCAAATTGCTCATGATTGATTGCCATGATCTCTTGAGCAAAAGAGCCATGCGTTTGTCCATTGGATCCTTCAGAACCCCCATGTCTTCAAAGGACAGGTCTGTGGATCTTGAGACCTGGGAAAATGCAGCATCCAACCTGGGCAACTTATTCCACACCGCAGAAGGGTCCTCCTCAAAAGGGAAGCGCCTTTTGTGGACTCTGGAAAAAAAAAAAGTTTTCTTTCTGGATCTTGCCATTCTTTAGCAATGGCGTCAGAAATAACCGAATGGACCGGAAATGTTCGGCCCGTAGGTTCATTTAATCCCGCATACATGCGGTCATGAAGAGATAATTCCTTCTTTTCCTCACTTAAGCCAAGTGTAACATGAATAGCCTTAAGAAGCCCGTCTACCCCCTCTAGGGATAGCTTAAATTTGGAAGGGGCCACCTCCGCTTCCTCACTCTCCTCTTCTGAATCTTTAACGGAAGGAGCAGGGGACTGCTCTTCCCTGGTTAAGGGGTTTTCAGATAGAGCTTCCACCACCGGGATAGAAAGGGAACCCTGGGAAGCCTCAGAAGTGGATGGCTGACTAGCAGCTGTATTAACTAAAGTGTCACGAAAAGTTGCATATAGTTCCTCCTTTACAGAGGCAACCAGGTCATCACAAACCGAAGCTGATTCCTCCCTGACTAAAGAAGTGATGCATGCACTGCACAGGGCTTTTTTCCAATTTTCTCCCATTTTGGCCCTGCAAGGAGGACTTTTTTTGGGTCAGAGCTTTTAGCCTATGAGAGAAAAAAACAAAAAGGGAAAAAAAACCAGGAGACCTTTTAGTGAGACCCAGTCTCAGCTTCACAAGAATCACCCACAGGTGCACTTAGAAGAAACCAGTCAGCCTCTAGTGCCCAGACAGGCCCCTTGCCACTAGGGGGTAGAGAAAAAAAAAGGTATAGACCAAACCCAGGTAAAGGAAGAAAACAGACTTTAAACCGCTGCTCCTACCTGAGCTTTGCTAGCGCCTGTCCCCACCGCTGCAGACGCTGAGTCCTCCATCTCTGGTGTGCAGCTTTCCACTCGTGGCTTCATATACCGCTTCCGGACTCCCATAGTGCATCTGCACCGGACGTGGAAATAGGCGCCAGCTCCTGCCCTCCCTCCTCCCCCCTTGCGTCCACGCCGGAAATGACGCTTTCGCTGACCCAATGACCCGCTCTGTCACTTCCGGCGCGACCGCGGCAAAATGGCAGCAGCGCACGCCCGCTCCTACGACCGCGCGGGTCACCGAATCTTCGGCTCTCACCAAGCACTAGGAGAGGAAGAGGAGCCCGATTCCTACCACTGCGGATGCTTGGGTAGGCTGGAAGGACAGCGGGTCTCTTGCGGAGGAAAAAAGAGAAGGAAGCCTCGACTCCCCTCCCAAAAGATGTTCCCTCTGGGCCGGGACAAAAACTGAGGTATGGTAGGGAGGCGCCTCCCTTTAAAGTTTGGAGGAAGAAGGTGTTTCCTGTTTCCGGTGGGCGGAGTCGCTATCTCTCAGGTGCTGTCCGGAAAGACGTCTTGGGAAAAAACTGTTTTAAACATGTAAACCCCTAAATTCCAAAGAGAGGCTGGTCCTTAAGTGGTTAATCTGTAGCGGAGCATCCCGTATCTTGGCCTGCATTAAATGTGTATAATTTAGATGCTAATCCCCTTGGTCCCCGAGTTCTTCATATTCCAATAAGAGGGAATTTTGATATACTGACATTAAGACTGCCAAATTGAGCCTGTAGTGCGTGCGTATGTGAGCACCCAGAGCATGATCCAGATAAGTTCAGGAGCCTATGTAGGGTTTCTGGGAGCCGTAGAGGCAAAATCAGATGTAGAGAAATCAGGGCAGACCAGGGTAGAACCCTTTACACCTGGTACCTGGTTAAAAAAAAACCTTCTGACATTCCAAATATTTGGGGGTTATCTAGAGTGAGCAGTTGGATAGAGAAAGAAGAGTCAAGAGAGAGAAAGGAGGAGAAAGAGAATGTACTAGGAGACTGAAATTGTCTATCAATGAGTTTCGCAGAAGTCTCAATCAGGCTTAGTGCAAGGAGAGAGGGATATGCCCACATATTGAGCCAATGTCTTCCATGTGGCTTCAAATTTGCCTGCCGTGTTCAGTAGTATACTGGACAACTTTTCTTGGAACATTATCCAGTATATTTTTCTGAGGGTTGCTTTGATCGAGATGGTTAGTTTAGCACCCACCAAAACTAAATGCATTAGCCTTCAAGTGCGTTTGGGGATTTTTGGGATCACTTCATTGAAGAAAGCAACCATCGGAGACCTTGGCACCTGGCTGCCAGCGAGCTTATTATGTAGAAAATTTTCCTCCAGAATGGGCGTATTCTGGGACATTCCCACCATATGTGGGTCATTGTTCCTGACAGTTGCCAGCCTCAAGCACAATGGATCTGCCGATTTGTACATAGCGACCAGTCTTGATTGAGTGTAATACCATCTAGAGAGCACTTTCAGGCTGGCTTCTGCAAGGGAGGTATTTAAAGCTTGCCGACTGCCAGTCCTCCAGGTTCCAGCTGAACTGGAAATCTGACTCTCATGCTGTCATATAGGGGAGTTTTGCGTCCGGTTGCACTAGTGACAGGTAAATGATGGAGATCCCTCCCCTCTGTTCCAATACCTGACCACACCATAGTTCGTACGGGGTAAACCTTGGCAGCATATCAACCAGATTGAGTGTAAGTAATGTGATATTTGTTGGAATCTGAATAGCTCTGAGAGGGGTAATTCCAGTTTATGGACACAGTGATTGAGGGTGAGAGGGCCCGAGGATGTGAAAAAAAGTCCAATCCGCTACAGTCCTTTGTCCAGCCACCATTTGAAAGCTACTATGTTCATACCTGGGGGGAAGTCAGGGTTATTAAATGTGACAGCTGAGGTCAGGGTTGTCGCTGTGCATAAATGGTCCCATAGGGCTAGTGAATGAGACAGGGTCGGCGCCATTATCGGCGGATGGGATTTTGGTAGGCACCACATCAAGAGAGTGTGACGAGGGACTGGTTGCCTTTCAATTTGGATCCAGTCTGGTTTTTCGTATCTGGAGTATATTGTCGAAATCTGTGCTATTCTGGCTGCGAAGTAATACTGAAGTAACTTAGGTAGACCTAAACCCCCCCTTTTCCTATGACAGTACAGTGTGCTTTGCGGAATTCTGCAACCTCCCTTACCGCAAATGAATTTCAGAATCTTACTCTGAAAGGATTTAATGTGGGCTCGTTTGATTGGAATGGGCAGGGAGCGAAACAAGTAAAGCAGTTTAGGGAGTAGGGTCATTTTTATTGAGTTTACCTGGCCTGTCCAGGAAAAGTTGTGTTTGGACCAAGTCGGGAGGTCTGTTTCCAGTTTTCGGAACATCGGGGGGTAATTACTATTATAGAGGGATTCCGTTTTTGGTGTCAAATTGATTCCTAAATATTTAATGGACGTTTCATTCTATGCGAATTTAAAACAGTGTTGGAGCAGGGAGACTGTGTCCGGTGGGAGGGAGACGTTCATCGCGAGGGACTCGGAGAAGTTCACTTGGAGTCCTGAAATAACTGAGAATTCTTCTAACGTCTGACAGAAGTTTGAGAGGGACGTGATAAGTGAGGAATAATAGGATATCGTCCGCATACAGCCAGCATTTGTGAGTTTGAGGACCGCATGCTACCTTTATATTTGGGTTCTGCCGGATTGGTATAGCGAGGGTTTCAATGGGTACTGCAAAGATTGGTGGCGAGAGTGGGCATCCTTGCCTGGTGCCTGTTTCAATGTGTATTGAGTCCGAGTAACATCCCTGTAGGCTAACTCTTGCCTGAGGGAAAGAATAGAGAGCTCAAATTAAGCCCATGAACCTGTCTCCAAAGCCCCACCGTTCCAAAAGAGTGAAGAGGTACGACCAGGAGACAGAGGGCCCCCCTCCCAGTTAGATTGGAGAATAGAGACTATGTCGATTGCTCGCCTAATTTGGTCAGGGCCCTGTCTGCCGGGAATGAAACCTACTTGATCTTAGTGTATGTAATTGCCAAAAAAGGTTGAAAACCGGTTGGCGAGGATTTTTGTCAGTATTTTAAGATTGCTATTATTGAAATCGGGTGGTAGTTGCTGACATCCTCTGGATTTTTATCTTGCTTGGGGATTACCGTTATGTATGCTGTATTAAGGTGTGTGTCTATCGGGTCACCCCAGGTTTTGGCGTTAAAAATTTCACTAGGAACGGCGGCCAAGGTGTTGGCCAATGTTTTATAGCCCGTCAGGGCCTGGAGCAGATCTTTTGAGTTCCTTGATGACCCCTAGAACCTCCTCCTCCGAAATGGAAGCATCTAGAATGCCCTTGTGTTTAGGGTATAAGATAGGGATCGGCAAGGAATCCAGGAAATGTGTAATGGCCGTTTTGTCTTTGGAGGCAGGGGCCTTATAGAGCTTAGTACAGAAACTCTGAAAGGCCTCCAGGATTTTTGTGGGATTAGCTGAGATACCGTGAGTGGGAACCCTGATCTGTGGCATTACATGAAGCCGTATTTTGGGGGATAATTTAGATGCAAGCATAGATCCGATCTTGTCTGTGTGTAGAATTTGTTTTTATTTGTAAGTATTTTACAGTTTGTGTTGTGAGAGCAAGGTTAAGGTCGAGCTTTAGTCGATCAAGTTGGGTTATTGTTGCGTTTGAGGGGTTTCTTTTGTGTTGTGTTCGAGCCGAGGTATACTCTCTTTCTAATTTCTCTATATCAGCTGTTCTTTCCCATTTAATTTGAGATGACATTTTAATGATTTCCCCCCTAATAAATGCCTTGTGGGCTGCCCACAGGGTTTCCGCTGAGATATTCTCAGTGTTGTTGAGTTTGAAGTATTCTTTCAAAGATTTCTCAAGCATGGTAACTGACTGGATCAGATAGGAGAGACTTATTCAGTCTCCAGTGTCTCTGTCTAGATTTTGGCCAGGAGAGGCCGATGCATATACAAGTGTAGCGCTGTGAGTTTAAAAAACTTATAAAAATATAAGAATAAAGGAAAAACGTCTGTGTCAAACAACAGAAGTTACAAAATATGTTAGCTTGACAAATAAACAAAATAAAGTCTCTGATGTTTCTTCAGATGTTTTAAAAGTTGAAAAGGACTGATGTTAGTCCAAAGGTATGTATAGTTCCTTATTCACCACGTGGATAACACATGCAAAAGTGTGATGGACCCTCCACATAAGGACAAAATGAAGGCTTACCAGAAGGATTGAACTCATAGGAACATACGTTCAATGAGTCAATCAAGCTTGTAACCCCAACGGGTAATCAAAAGGAGGAACCTCACGACTGGATGGTGGTAAAGCTTCAATATATGTCCACACTTCTGACGGAACTCAAAGTGAATGGCAAACCTTCCCACGGGTCATCTCAGATGGATAGTCCATATAAGTATAAAGAAGGTGGGCCACATAGCATAATACCGTTTGGGAAAACAGATTTATTAAAATAAGTAAACAACTTACATTTCGGTAGTAAGAAAAGCGCTTCAAATTAAAATTATGGCAGGCAGTGGAGTCTCCCGACGCGTTTCGTCTTAAAAGACTTCTTCTGGGGTGCTCACTCACTGCTGCCATACCCCTTAATATAGATATCTAAGCCCCCTTAATGAGGATACAGCTCGTGTCTAGATTTCAAAGGTACTTCCGGGTTTAGCCAAGATGGCGGACCCGCGTGCGTTCCACGCCTCAGTTGGGTGTGTGTATATGCGTTCCAGCATTATACTGAGAAGTTGCTATAAGATATAATCAAATTATGTGTAGGGACAAAGTAAGAATATAATAAGAATAGAAAACACTTCCTAGCGAGGATATTCACAATATAAAACTGTTATTACCACTCTCTATATCATAGTGGAGATAGGGAAGAACGAGATGCCGGATGCGCGTCACCCGTTCGGACGGGATGAACACACGTCACTTCCCTTCACATGGACCGCTATAGGTAAACAGCGGTTCAAGCCTCATTTTGATGTCTATCCACCTATCAGTGGAGCGTGCATCGCCACATCAAACGGGGCGAGAGCACGTGACTCCCCATCACATGGGCGGCTGAAAATAAACCTTAAGTCAAGCCTCATTCTGGTAACGGACAACATAGTGACGTCAGTAAAAAACTCTGTATGAACAACAGTGGGAAAGCACAATGTGCAATAGCATAAAAAATCTACGCCACAGAGAATATGATCTTTAAATGAATAAATGAGTATATTAAAAAATTTGGAAATAGTATATCAATGACTATTAGTGTATTCAGTGAACAGTGATAGAAAAAACTAAGTAGGACATGACGTAACGATAAAAAATAAATAAAAATAAAAATAAAATTAAAAATAAAAATAGAAATAAAAATAAATATAAAAATAAAAATAAAAATTAAATAAAGAATAGAAAACAGATAAATGAATAAAAAATAAACAATAAGAAAATAAAAAATAAGAAATAAATAATAAAAAAATAAAAATATAAAATATAAAATATAAAAAATAAAATAAAATTGAAAATAAATAAAAATAAATAAAATGAAATCAAAATAAAAATAAAAATAAAATAAAAATAAAAATAAAAATAAAATTAAATGAAATACAAATAGTGAAAAATAAAATTCAAAAAGAAAGTGAAATGAAATTGAAATAAAGTAAAATTAAATTTGAAAATGAATATGGAAATGAATAAAGTGAATATAAATGAATGTGCATTTAAAGAGTGGTAAGGAAATTTTCATTTACATATACCACCTCAGAGTATTATAATGTGGATCAAAAAAGTTGAGTCTGAAGTGTGAAAGATCATTGATAGTGACATTATCCATATCGGTGAAGTCTTTGTATATATGTGCATAAATTTGGCCTCCATAGACTCGAGATATACTCTCAAAAGAGTTCTCCACAATTAAACACCAGTATACAAAACTTATGCTTACTCTAAAGTGAAACTAAGAATCATTGATAAATGCATTAATGTCAATTTCCATATTCATACCCCTTGGGGAGAGGGACTGTAGCTCATGTATCCAGAAAGTCTCTAGGCGGGAGACACCCTTGGTCTTAGCACCCCCTCTCCAAGGTGGAGTGTATTGGTCGATAACTAGAAATTGTGAACCTAGTGGGTTACCGTTATGGAATTCTTTGAAATGTCTAGGTACGCTGTGTTTAGACTTCCTCCCTTTAATTAGGGCAATATGCTCACCCACTCTTCTAGTAAAAGTTCTCGTTGTGCGGCCAACATATTGTTGGCCACATGGACATGTAATCAAATATACCACATATCTGGAGTTACATGTGCAGAAAGGCTTGATGGTATACCTTTTCCCTGTGACTGTCGACATAAAATATGTAGTCTTGCGTCCCGTTAATGTATTATGTTGGCATACAACACATTTCTTACATGGAAAAAATCCAGTCAGATTGTGGAAAAATGAAGGACGAACTGGAGGGTTCGTAACATTGGGTGCTACTAGGCCACGTAGGGATGGTGCTCCTTTAAAAATTAGTTTGGCTTGTTCCGGTAGCATCTTAGCTAAAATATTATCTTGCTTCAACACCCCCCAGTGCTTTTTCACAATATTTTTAATTTGTTTGTGTTGCACTGAATATGAAGTTAGCATTGCCCACTTGAATGTGGAATCTGGTTCTCTGTCAGGTTTGACTTCAAACAGGGAATTTCTGTCAATATTAGTAACTCTCTGAAGGTCCAATTCTAAAGTAGTGTTGTCATACCCCTTGTCTAGAAACCGTTGTTTTAAAATGTTTGCTTGTTCTATAAATACTTCCACGTTTGTACAGTTCCTACGAAGACGTAGAAACTGACTGCGAGGAACTGCGTTAAGCCAAGATCTGTGGTGGCAGCTATGGGGATGAAACTGTTTCGATCTGTTGGCTTAAAATAGGTATTGAATTCGAATTGATTGTTAACGATCTTGATTTCTAGGTCTAGGAAGTGGATCACATCTTCACTAGCTTCATAAGATAAGGAGATACCTCTATCATTATTATTAAGGTGTTCGAAGAATTGTTTCAATGATTCTGGAGTACCACTCCATAGGAGGAGGATGTCGTCTGCACGCTCCACTGATAGGTGGATAGACATCAAAATGAGGCTTGAACCGCTGTTTACCTATAGCGGTCCATGTGAAGGGAAGTGACGTGTGTTCATCCCGTCCGAACGGGTGACGCGCATCCGGCATCTCGTTCTTCCCTATCTCCATTATGATATAGAGAGTGGTAATAACAGTTTTATATTGTGAATATCCTCACTAGGAAGTGTTTTCTATTCTTATTATATTCTTACTTTGTCCCTACACATAATTTGATTATATCTTATAGCAACTTCTCAGTATAATGCTGGAACGCATATACACACACCCAACTGAGGCGTGGAACGCACGTGGGTCCGCCATCTTGGCTAAACCCGGAAGTACCTTTGAAATCTAGACACGAGCTGTATCCTCATTAAGGGGGCTTAGATATCTATATTAAGGGGTATGGCAGCAGTGAGTGAGCACCCCAGAAGAAGTCTTTTAAGACGAAACGCGTCGGGAGACTCCACTGCCTGCCATAATTTTAATTTGAAGCGCTTTTCTTACTACCGAAATGTAAGTTGTTTGCTTATTTTAATAAATCTGTTTTCCCAAACGGTATTATGCTATGTGGCCCCCCTTCTTTATTCTTATATGGACTATCCATCTGAGATGACCCGTGGGAAGGTTTGCCATTCACTTTGAGTTCCGTCAGAAGTGTGGACATATATTGAAGCTTTACCACCATCCAGTCGTGAGGTTCCTCCTTTTGATTACCCGTTGGGGTTACAAGCTTGATTGACTCATTGAACGTATGTTCCTATGAGTTCAATCCTTCTGGTAAGCCTTCATTTTGTCCTTATGTGGAGGGTCCATCACACTTTTGCATGTGTTATCCACGTGGTGAATAAGGAACTATACATACCTTTGGACTAACATCAGTCCTTTTCAACTTTTAAAACATCTGAAGAAACATCAGAGACTTTATTTTGTTTTTTTGTCAAGCTAACATATTTTGTAACTTCTGTTTGACACAGACGTTTTTCCTTTATTCTTATATTTTTATAAGTTTTTTAAACTCACAGCGCTACACTTGTATATGCATTTGAAATTTTGACAAAATCCTTATTTGTTGTGTGAGCTGCTTCCTTGTTGGGTAAGCGCAGGGTTACACTCTTGTCTTCTCAGGAGAGGCCGATGGACATTACAACTAGAGAATGGTCTGATAATACGGTGTCTCTGATTTGTGCTTTTAAGACCAGGGGGATCGCGTGTGTGAGGACTAAAATGTGATCGATTCTAGCATATGTGTGTAATGAGGAGCAGAGTAGTGGGTGAAGTCCCTAGTGGAGGGGTTCAGTTCTCGCCAAACGTCTGCAAGACCTTGAGGAGTGTATTAATTTGGCTATTTTTTGGCTGGCTTTGAGTGGGCGCGTTGTTACCCCGGGGGCTTAGATTTGTCCATTCCTTGTTCAAAAGCAACGTTGGAGTCACCGCTTAGAATAACTGTGCCTTCTAGTAGGGGGTTGAGGGCGTCAAATAGACCAGAAAAGAAAGCGGCTTGTCCCTTGTTAGGGGCATAGTAAAAAACCAGGGAGTATAGTTGACCCTCTATTGTGCCCTTGACTAAAAGAAACCTGCCCTCGGGATTCTCAGTTTCCGAGGACCAGGAGAATTTGCATTTCTTAGAGAATGCAATGGCTACCCCTTTGGTCTTGTTTTCTGTGTTTGCTAAATAGAACTGAGGAAAGTTTGCATGTAGGAACGTCGGACTGTACCGGATCGGGAAGCGTGACTGCTGGAGCATAATGACATCCAGGTTGAGAGACTTGCAGAAATTGAAAATTTTCCTGCGTTTAAGAGGGGAATTCATCCCTTGAACGTTATGGGAAATGATCCTGAAGGAGTTTAGTGTGGAACTAGCCATTGGAACAGAGGAGAGGGGTGTGGATGCATTCACTGACACTTAAAAAAGGAGAAGTCTTCGCCCATGGTTTCGTGCGACTGGAGTTTCCCCCTTGAGCTGTGGGGTTTTCTGGTGAAGCCTGTTGAGACAATCTGTCATAGATAAAATTGTTTGCTGTTTGATAGACAAGAGAAGTAAAGAGAAATAGGATACAAAGAGAAGTGAAAGCGAGGAACTTCTCCCTATGAAGGAGAAAGGTCCCAGGGGGGAGAAGGGATCCCCAGGAGCCATCATCTATCGCCAAATGTAGGTTGACCGAGCTCAAGGGCTCAGCTATCCTGTTCCCTGGAGCCGCAAGAGATACAGGAAAGAGGAGGCACATGGGTACCACCCTAGACCAGGGGGCCCAAAATAAACTATAGTTTAGCAATGATGAACACGAACGCAGTAGGAAGGATCATAGAAACAAAACTGACCGATTCGGAAACATGCATAAAAAAAAAGAAGGGGGAAAAACAGAACATTATAAACATCGACATTGAGCATATTGATTGTACCCCATGAGGTATCTCCCACTCCAAAAATTCTTGAGTGCTTATTCCAATGTAAGGTGAAAACAGAAAAACTTGGAGGGAAGTATCGTCAGGAAGGGTATATAGGGGGAGAAGGGAGAGGGGGGAGGGGAGAGGGTAGAGACTAGGAAGGGAGGATGGGGATTAGATGAGACTTTGTAGCAATAGAAATAATTGTCTCATTCTGTTCTGTAGCGTGTGAGCGACTGAAGAAAAACTTAAAGCACATCAGGGTAGGAAGAGTATCCAAAAACTCCAGACGCCCCTTCTCAAAAAAAAAAAAGGGGGGTGGGATAAAGGGGGGGGGGGGGAATAGGAGAGCCTCATGTTTAGAGTGGATGAGAAGGGGGTCGGAACCCCAAGCCAGCAGGATGACCCAAGTCAAAAGAAAGGAGATCTAACAACCGTGTTAGACAGTCAAAGAGGAGCCAACTGGAGTGTGCGATCATGTTGAACCTTTGTTATCCGATCTTCGAGCATTTGGTTTGTTCCAAAGGGGGGGCGATGGGCTGGCTGGTGGAGGCCTCTTGGTTGATCCAGAGGAGGAGAAGGAGGAAGTTTCCATGTCTGAATCCTGGGAAATAATTTTCAGATTTAAGAGCTCCTCTCCTGTTGCACAGTTGAAGGCCTGTTTCTGTCCATTGTAAGAAAATTTAACAGCAAACGGGAATGCCCACCTATATTTGATGTCCTTCTGGGTCATTGCGGACAGAAGTGGCTTCAGGGAGTGTCTACGTTGAATTGTTGAAGGAGAAAGATCGGCGAAAATCTGGACTGCGTGGCCTTGGCAGGTCACCTGAGGCATGGTGTGAGTTTGCTTCATGACAGCTTCTTCTATCGCGTAATAGTGTGGCTTGACTATTATGTCCCTAGGGGAGCCGTCCTTCCTGGGGGGTCCAGTTCTATTTGCTGTTGTTGGGTGTTCGGCAGCAGGGAATTGGTTAGGTCTTGGGTCGCCGCCGATACATCTGCGATGGTTTCTGGTAAGCCCCCGATCTGGAAATTGTACCGTCTGGACCTATTCTCCAGGTCATCAATGTGTGACAAAGCGGTATCAAGTTGGTCATGCAGAGTTTGGATCAGGTCCGAGTTTTGGTTAGACAAGGTCCAATTTACTTTCAATCGCTTCTATCCGGGAACCTATATTCTGCAGGTCTGATTTTATGTCCCCTGTTATTTTGGCCGCAGTAGTAGCTAAACCCCTTTCTAGGAGGGCTGACAGTTTGTCATATAGGTCTGCTGCATTAAAGCTGTGGTCTTGGGGGTGCAGGCCAGGGGTGGTGAAGTCATTCTAATAAGACCTGTTAGGCCCTGTAGGGGAGAAAGCCTGATCTCCCATGGTGTGGCCAATGAGGGATGATTTTGTGGAGGCAGGGGAGGGTGTCATCGCCTGCTGGCTGATCCCATGGGATAGAGGGGTATATAGTTCAGGATAGCTGGGGTGAACACTTGCCCTTGTTCAGAGCCTCTGTCCATGGTGGAAGCATGAGGTCGAGAGCCTGCAGCAGCCGAGGCAGCCATCTGGGTACACCCGGCTCGGGTGGAGGCCTCGAATTGTGGTCCCAGCTCGTGGCAAATTGCTGAGTTGCTCATCCGGGGGACTGGTCCCCTAACTGGGTGCCTTCCTGGGGCAAGTTACGTGCTGCTGTGGGCGCCGTTGATCTGTGGTGTCACAGAGGTCCCGGCTCAAGCGGCCATATTGGATCTCTCGCGCATGCGCACTCATGAGATCCCCAAGTATTTAAAGGGATCCACTATTTTAGGCGGGGCATCTATCCTTTCCTTAGTTTCCGATTCTTGCTGCAATGGCATAAGAAAGGACTTCTGCCAGTTAATCTTAAGCCCCGAGTACTGACCAAAAGTGTCTATTGCCTTTCCCAGTGTGCTCTGCATATCCCGCATAAACAATATAATATAGTTAGCGTAAAGTCCAATATGTTCTATGTTGTCACCCAGCTCTATCCCCTGGTATTCTTCAGTTTGCCGAAACCGTAGAGCCAACAACTCTATTGTAAATAGCAAACAAAAGAGGGGATAAAGGGCATCCCTGCCTCAGGCCCCTAAATAAATTTATTGACGGGGTCAGTATTCCATTAATCAATAACTTTGATTGTAGGTTTGCATATAGTATTTTAACCCACTGTTTAAATCCATTACCAAAACCAAACTTCCCCAATGTTGCCTGCAGAAATCTCCACTCTACAGAGTCGAAGGCTCTAGCTGTATCAAGAGATGCCAGGGCCCCCCATCTCTGGAATATATTCCCGCATTTGTGCCACTAATTGCGTTCTGCGTATATTTATCAACGTGGATTTACTTGGTATGAAACCTGTTTGGTCTGTATAGATTATAGATGTTATTACGGTGTTTAATATCCTGGCAAATATCCTAGCCAAAATTGTATAGTCACAATTTAACAAGGATATTGACCTATATGAGGTACATTCATGGGTCCTTATCAGGTTTTGGAATTAAAGTTACCGTTGCCTTGTACATTGAGTTTGGGAGTTCCCCCCTAGTAAATATCTCTGTTCACCCTGGTCAATATTGGGGCCACCAATATATAGACTTTATACTTCCAAAAAGTTATCCCATCTGGTCCTGGAGATTTACCACTAGCTAGCGAGGAGATCGCCTCCCTCGCTTCTTCTTCCATAATCTCACCATCCATTCATTTTGCATTTTCTCTTGATATTTCAGGATACTCTAGCCCCTCCAAATACCCCTCTATATCCTCCTATGTGCATGTTAATGAAGTGGCATACATTTTAACATAATACTCCTGAAAGCATTTCAGAATTTCCTCTATTGCGTAGGCTAGTCTCCCCTGTTCATTTCGGATTTTTGAAATCGCAGAGGTTGTTTACCAATAAATGGCAATAGTCTACTAGACTGATTCCCTTGTTCAAAAAATTCCTGCCTAATAAAAAATTGTTTCCGTTTGGCCTTCATTGCTAGTTGACCTTTATACAGCCCAAGTAGGCTTTCCCATCTTGCCTGATTCTCACTCGAGTAATTAGATACAAATTCACCCTCTCCTTGTACACATAGCTCAGCTAGTTCCTCCTCTTCTTGCAGATTGGATTGTTTAATATAGGATATAAAAAGAAGTGAAAATGGGTCTATAAACACGGAAAGTGTTAACCTTCTCACTGCTGATAACGAAAAAATGTGTATAAGTAGTGGTAATCCAATAAACCCTCCCCTTTGCAGGTGGGGATCAAAGTAATCACATAGTAGCATAAAAGTAAACAATTAAACATGCGAATAGTGACAATAGTTCATAAAAAAATCAGTGATGAAATAAAAAATGTAACGAAAAAAATCATAAAACTAAATATAAAAATGGATGAAACCAAGTCCATGCAAGATATTCAGTGCCAATAAAGTGGATGAAAAAACTTTTCATGCAGTAAATTGTCTTCCACTCTTATGGAGCCACACTCACCGAAAAGTTATGCCTTGCACTCTCATGTTCGGCCAATAAGCAGGAATATAGCCATCCAGGGGCTAACCAAAGCAAATGAGACTGTATTGCAGCAGAAGGCGTCCTTCAGTCAGCAGCGCTCATCCATCATAACCACATGAAAGAAATGATAATGCCTGCTGTTTGTTCCTGGTTCCAGTCCAGCATCCAGTTTTCTCATCTGGTGAGCAGACCGGAGACTGGATGCTGGACTGGAACCAAGAACAAAGAGCAGGCATTATCATTTCTTTCATGTGGTTATGATGGATGAGCGCTGCTGACTGAAGGACGCCTTCTGCTGCAATACAGTCTCATTTGCTTTGGTTAGCCCCTGGGTGGCTATATTCCTGCTTATTGGCCGAACATGAGTGCAAGGCATATCTTTTCGGTGAGTGCGGCTCCATAAGAGTGGATCACGATCACGGAAAAATTCCATGATCTAGAAGCACATTGTTCACTCGTGTTTCTTATAATTAGTAATAGGGGCCATTACCACTTCACAACCTATCCTTCATTACATTTATTCACATCATATAAAGGGAGTGTCGCTGCAACCAGTAGTAACAATTTTACATCCATTCTAAACCTCTCACCCCATATAAATTCAAAATACTTTAATAATTCAAGGTGTAATAAATTTAACAAATGAGACATTGCCTGCATATGGCATTGCCGATAATGCAGGCAATACGTAAAGTGTCCAGCCTGTTTAACTTCAAGAGTGCAGCTATTGTATTCAACCTAGAATATCTATATATCCCTTGCCAAAAAAAAAGCAGAAAAAAAACAAACCAAAATGTAATTTTTTTTTTTTTTTACCAAAGAGATCCTCCCCCTCCCTCCCCAGCCACAACCAGGCTTAAAGTGGATGTAAACCCAATGTCATCCTTTCTAAACTACTGCCATAGGGGTTATCTATAAGGATATACATGCCTCCTGCATGTATCTTTACCTGTCAAATGTCTCCCCTCTGTCTGTTATGAGAGCTGAAAAACTGCAGATTCTGTGGGTGGGTCTGTTGTCTGGAGCTCGGTGGGTGGAGTTGTGATGTCAGTAGACTCCTCGCCCACCTCTGCACTCCCCTTGTCAATATGTGTATTTCTTAAACGGAACTTCTGCTATGATCTCCAGTGAAAAGACAGGAAAGTAATCACATGACTTCAGCATGCCAAATCATGCTGAGGTGTGGAACAGCCAATCCTTGCAGAGCTGCTGAAGAAAGGAGTGGGGGTGAGAATTAAAAAATAATGCATGTCTCTAAGGCTAGTGCACGAGATATGTAAATCACCTGTCACTCACAGCAAGGGGGAGGATTTGACAAAGTTTTTCTGTCAAGATTTATCTCACTGAACAATAAAAGAGGATTGCTCAGAGCTGGATTAACTCTGTGTGGCAAGACTGGGCTCAAATGATAGCAAATCTTATATTCTACATTATGACATAAAAACAAAAAAAACAGTTTCGGGTTTACATCCACTTTAACCGGTTCAATACAGGGCAATTTCACCCCCTTCCTTCCCAGGCCAATTTTTAGTTTTCAGCGCTGTCGCACTTTAAACGTCAATTGCGCGGTCGTGCAACGTTGTACCCAAAAAAAATTGACGTCCTTTTTGCCCCACAAATAGAGCTTTCTTTTGGTGGTATTTGATCGCCTCTGCGGTTTTTATTTTTTGCGCTATAAAAAGAAGAGCGATAATTTTGAAAAAAAACACAATATTTTTTACTTTTTGCTATAATAAATATCCCAATTTAAAAAAAAAAAAAAATTAATTTTTTCCTCAGTTTCGGCCGATACGTAAAAAAAAAAAAAAATCGCAATAAGCGTATATTGATTGGTTTGCGCAAAAGTTATAGCGTCTACAAAATACTGGATAGATTTATGGCGTTTTTTAAAAAAAAAATTTTTTTTTTTTAGCGGCGATCGCAATTATGGCGGACACATCGGACACTTTTGACACATTTTTGGGACCATTCACATTTATACAGCGATCAAAGCTATAAAATTGTGTAAATGTGACAGGCAGTGAAGGGGTTAACCACTAGGGGGCGGGGTTAATATGTTTCCTAGGGAATGCTTCTAACTGTAGGGGGAGGGGACGCACAAGGGGAGGAGAACGATCAGTGTTCCTCCGCGCTGGGAACACAGATCGCTCTCCTCTGAGCTGACAGGCTGTGGATCTGTGTGTTTACACACACAGATCCACGGTCCGGCCAACGGGCAATCGCGGGTGCCCGGCGGACATCGCGGCCGCCGGGCACACGCACCGGCGGCGCGCGCGCGCCCCCTAGGCGGCCGGGAATCCCAGGACATCATATGACGTCCACCCAGGATGGGAGATCCCATCTGTGCACGTCATATGACTATACGCCGGTATTGAAGTGGTTAATACTCCCCTAGTCCACCTTCATCCAGTCACCCTTAATTTCTTAACTATATCATTACTTAAGTCCATCCTAAGTCCATCTGTGGAGAGAAAAAAGGGAGTAAACGGCACAAAACAAAGGTCAATTAGTCCAGAGAGATCTATTTTCATTTGCCCGATTCCTTAGAGGATGTCCTCACATTAGTCAATAGCCATTCTTGAGTCTGTTCTATAGTGGTAAAAAACAAAACCTTCCCTTTATCCTCCACTCTTAACCGAGCTGGATAAGCCATTGAATACACAGTCCTATTTTGACATAACTTCTGCTTGATCTCATTAAAGCTAGCCCACTGCTTTTGCAGCTCCAGTGAAAAATCTTTGAATATTGAAATTTTTACATTTTCATATTGTATTGTCCCCCTTTTGTCGGGCCTTTCACAAAACTAATCATGATCCTTACAGTTCAGTAAGCGTACAAGGAGTGGCCTTGAAGGAGCAACGTGTTGCAGTGGTTTTATGGGTACTCTGTGTGCTCGTTCAACCGTGAAAATTCAGGATCAGGAAATGTAGCCTTCAGCCACCTTTCCACAAAATCTCCTGCATTCTGACCTTCTGCTCTTTCTGAAAGACCTAGGATTCTGATATTAACTTTGGCGCATGCAATTTCCTAGATCGTCCAATTTCTACTGCCACATTGTTACATGTTTCTTAGTCATCTGCAGCTTACTGACCATAGGTAAAACACTATCCTTCCAGAGTTAACACACTATTTTTAGCTTCAGTCATCCACTCCTGCTTACATTGCAGATCCTGTCAAGCGAGGTACTTTAGCAGCATACACCATTGTTACTCTTTAAAACTTCAGTTACTTTTTCTTTTTTTATTTACTCTACTACACGTTTATGCTATTGGTCAACAGAACATTCAATCAATTTTGGATAGTTACCTATTGACTTGCAAGATAATGTTCCAATAAGTGCCTTCATTGTCTTTTGTTTTTACTTCTACACAGAAACAGATCAACTGCACTTCTCTGCAGCAACACTCACACTCTATTATTCAGCGGCAGGCATTTGGGCAGGAGCTCACACTCCAACTAGCCTGCAGTTCTTGCAATTGGGATAGGTGCTTACCCCTCTCGTTCCTTTGTCCCTGGTCATGGGTCTGTCCCCTGTTTCGGCTGCACTTGCCAATCCATGGGAATCTAGTTATGAGCAACATTCTCCCCCTGGTTGTATTTATCAGTGATTAGCTCATCCATGTAAGTATAATCCCATTTGCTGTGATGTCATCATATATGTGCAGACATGCATTTTTTGTTTAAAGTAAAACTTGTATGTTAATTCATTAATATATATATATATATCTATATATATATATATATATCTATATATATCTATAAATATATATATCTATCTATATATATATATATATATATATATATATATATCTATCTATATATATCTATATATATATATATATATATATATATATATATATAAAAATATATATATATATATCTATATATCACATAATTAGTGAAATGTCCACCTGTGTGCAAGCTAAGTGTCACATGATCTGTCATTAGATATATACACCTTTTTGAAAGGCCATAGAGGCTGCAACACCTAAGCAAGAGGCACCACTAACCAAACACTACCCTGAAGACCAAGGAACTCTCCAAACAAGTATGTTGTTGAGAAGTACAGGTCGGGTTTAGGTTATTAAAAAAAATCAAATATTTGATGATCCCTAGGAGCACAAAGCATCAAAGCTATCATAACCAAATGAAAAGAACATGGCACAACAGCAAACCTGCCAAGAGATGGCTGCACACCAAAACTCACAGACCGGGCATAGAGGGCATTAATCAGAGAGGCAGCACAGAGACCTAAGGTAACCCTGGAGGAGCTGCAGAGTTCCACAGCAGAGACTGGAGTATCTGTACATAGGACAATAAGTTGTACGCTCCATAGAGTTGGGCTTTATGGCAGCCATTACTTTCAGCAATAAAACAAAAAGGCACTTTTGCAAGGCACTAAATATTTTTTTTTTTTCAAGAGGATTTTATTGAAATAAACAAGAACATACAATGCAAAACTGCTGATTCCAATCCACCATTAAAGACAAAAATGATACACACACATCCACCCCCCCCCCGGACCCTCACAGCGCCTTCATATAGAGGTATTCTACCCCCCCCCCCCCCAAATACCTATCACATTCACATCCAGAGCAAAATCAATTACCATTTTACAGGAGAAGCTTGTCAAGATCTAGGTCAACAGGGAAAAGGCCCGGAGTGTCTAACCAAGGAGACCTTAGGGCATCAAATTTTCCAGGTTGGCCTCTATGCTGGAAAATGTATTTCTCCAACCTCAGGGTGTCCCTCATTTGGGCAATCCATTCTAGTAGGGCAAGAGGCTCTGTGGCTTTCCAGTGTCTGAGGATGGGCTTATGTGCCTGGAAAAAAGCTCTGGCTATAGCCTGCTTGGAAATATCCTCAATAGGAAGGTAATCTAAAATACCTAATAGACAGGGCCTGGAGTTCATTTGGATATTGACCTGAAATAACCTATTGATGGTATTAACTACTGTTCAGTACAGATGTAGCTTGGGACAGCGCCATAAAAAGGTAAATAAGGTCTCCATGGTCTCTAGAGTAGCGGGTACACTCAGAGCTATCCCTGACCCCATTCTATAAAGCCTTGCGGGGGTGAGGTGCACCTGCAATACAATATACAACTGGGAAAAGCACTGTGCCACATTGAGAGAACAAAATTGCACCGCCTGTAGGGCCTCCTCCCACTGCTCATCCTCAAATGTGCTCACACCTCTTTCCCAATTGGCTGCCGCTCTCAAAAGGGAAGCCTTTCAAGTATGTAGACAAAAGCATAGAATAACAGTGAGATATGAATGCCTTGTATTGAGATACTTCTGTCATAATGAAAGATGGGGGCCGGGGATTGCATCCATGACACTCCTTCCGACTGTGCTCTAACTGCATGATGTAACTGCATGATGTAACTGCATATAGGGAAAATACATTGACTGAGGGAGATTAAATCTAGTCTGCAAATCTGTGAAGGAGCACAATTTACCATTGTAAAAATTGTGCATCAATCGTGTGACTCCACATAAATTGCCATCATGCATGACATGGCAAGGATTGTAATTCCTTATAGTATCCGTTGTCCCATATGGGACTGTAGCCAGTAAAGCCATCAACCTCCTGTAATTGTCCAGTTTTATTCCATATCTTCAGCAACAAGACATATGTGGGAAAAAGTTTATTAGATTTAGTGTAGGCCAGAGCTTCCAGGCCCATGGCCACATTGTGTGTAGAGGTCGACCGATATGGGTTTTTCTCTGGCCGATGCCGATATTTAGAAATCACGGTGGCCGATGGCCGATATGTGATGCCGATTTTTTTTTTTTCCCTTCATCTCATAAAATCTAACAGTTAGACCCCTTCCACACTGGGGCATTTTTCAGGCGCTTTTTAGCTAAAAAGAGCGCCTGTAAAGTGCCTGTAAAACGGCTCCCCTGCAGTCTCAGTGTGAAAGCCTGAGTGCTGTCACACTGAGGCGATGCGCTGGCAGGATGTAAAAAAAAGTCCTGCAAACGGCATCTTTGGAGCGGTGTATACCACTGCTCCACCACTCCTGCCCATTGAAATGAACGCGCACCACTGCCAAAGCGCCTGCAAAGCGTTTTGGCAGCGGCGCTTCAGGGGCGCATTTAACCCCTTCCTCGGCCGCTAGCTGGGTTATAAGCGCCCCGCTAGCAGCCGAATAGCGCCTCTAAAATGACGGTAAAGCGCCGCTAAAACTAGCAGCGTTTTACCATCAACGCATGCCTGCTCCAGTGTGAAAGCAGCCTTAAGTAATAAGTGATACAGAAATTTTTTTACATTTAAACATTAAACAAAACAAACCTCCAATCAGTTCACTTGTATGTATAATTTAGAAAAAAAACAAAAAAAACCCACTATCTTAACCACTTGCCGACCGCCGCACGACGATGTACGTCGACAGAGCGGCACGGGCAGGCAAAAGGGCTTACCTGTACGTCCCTGCCTGCCCGCGGGTGGGGGGTCCGATCGGACCCCCCCCCGGTGCCTGCGGCGGTCGGCAAATGTCCCCCGGCGATCGGTGGTGAGGGGGAGGCCATCCATTCGTGGCCCCCCCCTCGCGATCGCTCCCAGCCAATGGGATCATTTCCCTGCCTCTGTATTGTACACAGAGGCAGAGGAAATTATGTCATCTCTCCTCGGCTCGGTATTTTCCGTTCCGGGCCGAGGAGAGAAGACTGAACTGTGAGTGCACAACACACACACACACACACACACAGTAGAACATGCCAGGCACACATTACACCCCGATCCCCCCCCGATCGCCCCCCCCCCCTGTCACAAACTGACACCAAGCAGGTTTTTTTTTTTTCTGATTACTGCATAGTGTCAGTTTGTGACAGTTAGTGTGTTAGGGCAGTGAGTGTTAGGCCCCCTTTAGGTCTAGGATACCCCCCTAACCCCCCTAATAAAGTTTTAACCCCTTGATCACCCCCGTCACCAGTGTTGCTAAGCGATAATTTTTCTGATCGCTGTATTAGTGTCACTGGTGACGCTAGTTAGGGACGTAAATATTTAGGTTCGCCGACAGCGTTTTATAGCGTCAGGGACCCCCATATACTATCTAATAAATGTTTTAACCCCTTGATTGCCCCCTAGTTAACCCTTTCACCACTGATCACCGTATAACCGTTACGGGTGACGCTGGTTAATTTGTTTATTTTTTATAGTGTCAGGGCACCCGCCGTTGATTACCGAATAAAGGTTTAGCCCCCTGATCGCCCGGCGGTGATATGCGTCGCCCCAGGCAGCGTCAGATTAGCGCCAGTACCGCTAACACCCACGCACGCAGCATACGCCTCCCTTAGTGGTATAGTATCTGTACGGATCAATATCTGGTCCGATCAGATCTATACTAGCGTCCCCAGCAGTTTAGGGTTCCCGAAAACGCAGTGTTAGCGGGATCAGCCCAGATACCCGCTACCACCTGCGTTTTGCCCCTCCGCCCGGCCCAGCCCACCCAAGTGCAGTATCGATCGATCACTGTCACTTACAAAACACTAAACGCATAACTGCAGCGTTCGCATAGTCAGGCCTGATCCCTGCGATCGCTAACAGTTTTTTTGGTAGCGTTTTGGTGAACTGGCAAGCACCAGCCCCAGGCAGCGTCAGATTAGCGCCAGTACCGCTAACACCCACGCACGCACCGTACACCTCCCTTAGTGGTATAGTATCTGAACGGATCAATATCTGATCCAATCAGATCTATACTAGCGTCCCCAGCAGTTTAGGGTTCCCAAACACGCAGTGTTAGCGGGATCAGCCCAGATACCTGCTAGCACCTGCGTTTTGCCCCTCCGCCCGACCCAGCCCAGCCCACCCAAGTGCAGTATCGATCGATCACTGTCACTTACAAAACACTAATCGCATAACTGCAGCGTTCGCAGAGTCAGGCCTGATCCCTGCGATCGCTAACAGTTTTTTTGGTAGTGTTTTGGTGAACTGGCAAGCACCAGCGGCGTAGTACACCCCGGTCGTAGTCAAACCAGCACTGCAGTAACACTTGGTGACGTGGCGAGTCCCATAAGTGCAGTTCAAGCTGGTGAGGTGGCAAGCACAAGTAGTGTCCCGCTGCCACCAAAAAGACAAACACAGGCCCGTCGTGCCCATCCTGCTGCATTCGCCAATCCTAATTGGGAACCCACCGCTTCTGCAGCGCCCGTACTTCCCCCATTCACATCCCCAACCAAATGCAGTCGGCTGCATGAGAGGCATTTTCTTTATGTCCTCCCGAGTACCCCTACCCAACGAACCCCCCCAAAAAAGATGTCGTGTCTGCAGCAAGCGCAGATATAGGCGTGACACCCGCTATTATTGTCCCTCCTGTCCTGACAATCCTGGTCTTTGCATTGGTGAATGTTTTGAACGCTACCATGCACTAGTTGACTATTAGCGTAGGGTACAGCATTGCACATACTAGGCGCACTTTCACAGGGTCTCCCAAGATGCCATCGCATTTTGAGAGACCCGAACCTGGAACCGGTTACAGTTATAAAAGTTAGTTACAAAAAAAAGTGTAAAAAAAAAAAAAAAAACACATACAAAAATATAAAATAAAAAAAAAATAGTTGTTTTATTTTTCTCTCTCTCTCTATTCTCTCTCTATTGTTCTGCTCTTTTTTACTGTATTCTATTCTGCAATGTTTTATTGTTATTATGTTTTATCATGTTTGCTTTTCAGGTATGCAATTTTTTATACCTTACCGTTTACTGTGCTTTGTTGTTAACCATTTTTCTGTCTTCAGGTACGCCATTCACGACTGAGTGGTTATACCAGAATGATGCCTGCAGGTTTAGGTATCATCTTGGTATCATTCTTTTCAGCCAGCGGTCAGCTTTCATGTAAAAGAAATCCTAGCGGCTAATTAGCCTCTAGACTGCTTTTACAAGCAGTGGGAGGGAATGCCCCCCCCCCCAACGTCTTCCGTGTTTTTCTCTGGCTCTCCTGTCTCAACAGGGAACCTGAGAATGCAGCCGGTGATTCAGCCAGCTGACCATAGAGCTGATCAGAGACCAGAGTGGCTCCAAACATCTCTATGGCCTAAGAAACCGGAAGCTACGAGCATTTTTTGACTTAGATTTCGCAGGATGTAAACAGCGCCATTGGGAAATTGGGAAAGCATTTTATCACACCGATCTTGGTGTGGTCAGATGCTTTGAGGGCAGAGGAGAAATCTAGGGTCTAATAGACCCCAATTTTTGCAAAAAAGAGTACCTGTCACTACCTATTGCTACGATAGGGGATATTTACATTCCCTGAGATAACAATAAAAATGATTTAAAAAAAAAAAAAAAAAATGAAAGGAACAGTTTAAAAATAAGATAAAAAAATAATAATAAAGAAAAAAAAAAAAAAAAAAAAAGCACCCCTGTCCCCCCCCTGCTCTCTCGCTAAGGCGAACGCAAGCGTCGGTCTGGCGTCAAATGTAAACAGCAATTGCACCATGCATGTGAGGTATCGCCGCGAAGGTCAGATCGAGGGCAGTAAGTTTAGCAGTAGACCTCCTCTGTAAATCTAAAGTGGTAACCTGTAAAGGCTTTTAAAAATGTATTTAGTTTGTCGCCACTGCACGTTTGTGCGCAATTTTAAAGCATGTCATGTTTGGTATCCATGCACTCGGCCTAAGATCATCTTTTTTATTTCATCAAACATTTGGGCAATATAGTGTGTTTTAGTGCATTAAAATGTAAAAAAGTGTGTTTTTTCCCCAAAAAATGCGTTTGAAAAATCGCTGCGCAAATACTGTGTGAAAAAAAAAAAATGAAACACCCACCATTTTAATCTGTAGGGCATTTGATTTAAAAAAATATATGTTTGGGGGTTTAAAGTAATTTTCTTGCAAAAAAAATATTTTTTTATGTAAACAATAAGTGTCAGAAAGGGCTTTGTCTTCAAGTGGTTAGAAGAGTGGGTGATGTGTGACATAAGCTTCTAGATGTTGTGCATAAAATGCCAGGACAGTTCAAAACCCCCCCAAATGACCCCATTTTGGAAAGTAGACACCCCAAGCTATTTGCTGAGAGTCATGTTGAGTCCATGGAATAATTTATATTGTGACACAAGTTGCGGGAAAGAGACATTTTTTTATTTTATTTTTTTGCGCAAAGTTGTCACTAAATGATATATTGCTCAAACATGCCATGGGAATATGTGAAATTACACCCCAAAATACATTCTGCTGCTTCTCCTGAGTACGGGGATACCACATGTGTGAGACTTTTTGGGAGCCTAGCCGCGTACGGGACCCCGAAAACCAAGCACCGCCTTCAGGCTTTCTAAGGCCGTAAATTTTTGATTTCACTCTTTACCGCCTATCACAGTTTGGGAGGCCATGGAATGCCCAGGTGGCAAAACCCCCCAAATGACCCCATTTTGGAAAGTAGACACCCCAAGCTATTTGATGAGAGGTATAGTGAGTATTTTGCAGACCTCACTTTTTGTCACAAAGTTTTGAAAATTGAAAAAAAAAAATTTTTTTTCTCGTCTTTCTTTATTTTCAAAAACAAATGAGAGCTGCAAAATACTCACCATGCCTCTCAGAAAATAGCTTGGGGTGTCTACTTTCCAAAATGGGGTCATTTGGGGGGGTTTGTGCCACCTGGGCATTCCATGGCCTCCGAAACTGTGATAGGCAGTGAGGAGTAAAATCAAAAATGTACGCCCTTAGAAATCCTGAAGGCAGTGATTGGTTTTCGGGGTCCCGTACGCGGCTAGGCTCCCAAAAAGTCCCACACATGTGGTATCCCCATACTCAGGAGAAGCAGCTAAATGTATTTTGGGGTGCAATTCCACATATGCCCATGGCCTGTGTGAGCAATATATCATTTAGTGACAACTTTGTGCAAAAAAAAAAAAAAAAATTTGTCACTTTCCCGCAACTTGTGTCAAAATATAAAACATTCCATGGACTCAACATGCCTCAAAGCAAATAGCTTGGGGTGTCTACTTTCCAAAATGGGGTCATTTGGGGGGGTTTTATGTCATCTGGGCATTTTATGGCCTTCAAAACTGTGATAGGTAGTGAGGAGTAAAATCAAAAATGTACGCCCTTAGAAATCCTGAAGGCAGTGATTGGTTTTCGGGGCCCCGTACGCGGCTAGGCTCCCAAAAAGTCCCACACATGTGGTATCCCCGTACTCAGGAGAAGCAGCTAAATGTATTTTGGGGTGCAATTCCACATATGCCCATGGCCTGTGTGAGCAATATATCATTTAGTGACAACTTTTTGTAATTTTTTTTTTTTTTTTTTTTGTCATTCAATCACTTGGGACAAAAAAAATGAATATTCAATGGGCTCAACATGCCTCTCAGCAACCCTCTTGGGGTGTCTACTTTCCAAAATGGGGTCATTTGTGGGGGTTTTGCACTGCCCTGCCATTTTAGCACCTCAAGAAACGACATAGGCAGTCATAAATTAAAGGCTGTGTAAATTCCAGAAAATGTACCCTAGTTTGTAGACACTATAACTTTTGCGCAAACCAATAAATATACACTTATTGACATTTTTTTTACCAAAGACATGTGGCCGAATACATTTTGGCCTAAATGTATGACTAAAATTGAGTTTATTGGATTTTTTTTAGAACAAAAAGTAGAAAATATCATTTTTTTCCAAAATTTTCGGTCTTTTTCCGTGTATAGCGCAAAAAATAAAACCGGCAGAGGTGATCAAATACCATCAAAAGAAAGCTCTATTTGTGGGAAGAAAAGGACGCAAATTTCGTTTGGGTACAGCATTGCATGACCGCGCAATTAGCAGTTAAAGCGACGCAGTGCCGAATTGTAAAAAGTGCTCTGGTCAGGAAGGGGGTAAAATCTTCCGGGGCTGAAGTGGTTAAATATTAAATACACAAAAACAGGTAATCAAAACTTTTGGACGAAAAAAAAAATGGGCTAACTTTACTGCTGTTTTTTAAAAAAAATTCATTACTGTATTTTTTTTTTTTTAATTGCGTTTGAAAGACCGCTGCGCAAATACCGTGACATAAAATATTGCAACAACCACCATTTTATTCCCTAGGGTCTCTGCTAAAAAATATATATATAATGTTTGGGGGTTCTAAGTGATTTTCTAGCAGAAAATACAGGATTTTTACCTGTAAGCAACAAGTGTCAGAAAAGATTTAGTCTTTAAATGGTTAAACTGAGAACTCCTCCCCACGGAGTTCAGTCTATTGATAAAAAGAACCTGAAAAGATACAATGTATCTTCTTATCAGATTTGGCAGGCTGCCCAGGGAGGAGAGAATCCTCTCCACAGAGAACTCAGGCAACTTGCATTGACGTCTATTACAGAAGTCATTTGCAAGTCACAGCTGAAGTTACAATCGGCCTTTTTTAGCAGCACAATCGGCCGATGCCGATTAGGTAAAAAACGCCAAATATCGGCCGATATATTGGTCGACCTCTAATTGTGTGTGCCCGTGACATGATGCATAAGAGCCGTGGTAGGGTCAACGGTCCGCTCCCCATTGGCTGCCTCCAGGGGCAAAGCCCTGGCAATGTGTTGCAGCTGTGCTGCCAAGTAATAGAGCAACGAGTTTGGCAGAGCCAAACCCCCTGATTCTTTAGGTTTTTGTAATTGCGCTAGCTTAACCCTCAGAGGTTTATTCAGCCATATGAAAGAGCAGAATTGATGATCCTAAATACTTTAAATGGAACAACCATTGAAGCGTTATGCAGGATGTAGAGGAGTTGTGGCATAAAAATCATTTTTATGAAGTTCACCCTACCCACCAGTGACATCTTTAATTTTGACCATACTTTAGTACCTCTGAGAGGGAGATAGGTTTATAGAAACACGGGTCCAGCGCGTTTTTGTCGGGCTGAAAGGGGATTTAAACCCTCTTTTTTTTTTTTTAAACAACAAACATGTCATACTTGCCTCCACTGTGCAGTTTGTTTTACACAAAGTAGCCCCGGTCCTCCTCTTCTGGGGTCCCTCAGCGGCGCTGGTGGCTCCCCCACGCATTAAGGGTCAACATTGGAGAAGGCTCTCCTATGGTGGACACCCGTGTGCACGCGCTCCCAAATCCTGCATATATGTCCATTCACACAAAATGCAGGACTCGGCCCCACCCCCGGCACTGCACCATTGGATTTGATTGACAGCAGCGGGAGCCAATGACTGCGCTGCTATCAATCTATCCAATCAGACAGAAGATGACAGCTTTCAGGTAAGTAAAACGGGGGGCTGCAGCACTACAGGTTTTTAGCCTGAATGCATAGAATGCAATAAGGTGAAAAACCATGAGGGTTTGCAACCCCTTTAAGCAATAAGACAATGTTGGCCTTGGTCATGGAGACAGGTAGACTCTGACCTTCTCTAGCTGCATCAAGTACCTTAAGTAACTTAAGTGGTAATATCCCTGCCCCATATTGCTTAGACACTTCTATTGGGAGTCCATCATCCCCAAAGCCTTAGAATTAGGAAAGGAGCTGTGAGGAATAGCTCTACTGTGATTATGGGAGAATCTAGAAGCCGATGCTATGAATGCAATAGTGACGGCAGATGAACCCCCTGTAGAAAGTTCTGCAGTTTAGTCAATGAGTACTCCTGACTAGATTGATACAGATCAGAATAAAACTCCATTAGCTCCTGCATAATACGAGGTGGGGTATGAGTTGGACTAGGGGCTACAAACAGATGACCTGGCGGTACCTTCAGATCTTGGGGAATATGATTTAGGGCTTCCTATAATTGTTGTAAAGGGCAGTGGAGATTTGTGCAACAATCTTATGTAATGGAATTATGTATGGTTTAGTGGGCTGAACTACGCCAGAAGTTTCAATCTGAAAAGTGCATAAACTTTTGACGCAAATTCAAATGTTTAGCTGTCTGGACATGCAGTGGATTTTTATGGTCTGTCAGTACAGTAAAAGGCTTTGGAGTCCCCTCCAGGAGATGCCTCCATTTACTCAGTGCAAGTTTAATTGCCAGTAGTTCTTGATTCCAAACATCATAGTTGACTATGGAGAAAATTTTAGAGAAAAATGCTACTGGGTGAATGCTACCGGTCTTTGATACAGCACTGCACCAGTCCCTACTATTTTTTTATCTTAATGCATTCCTTGCATTAAGGTAAAAAATGTTTAGGTGTCAACATTCCCACTCACTTAGCTGAGCCCTCATTCTATCCAGCACCATGCACTCTTGCAGCTCTTCTCTCCCCTCACTTCCGGGTCTCACTGGGCACCGGGAGCCTAGTGCTGCCAATCAAAACCAGAGACGAGGGAGTGGGGCTGAGTCCTGCTGTCTGTCAATGGACGCAGCAGTGAGGCTCAGGTGCGGACGCACACACAAGTGCCCCCATGGGAAGCGGCTTTCCATGGGGGCACTGGACAGAGGGGAGGGGCCCCCAAAAAGAGGGGGTTTGCAGCCGCTCTGTACAATTGCATTGCACTAAGTAGGTCAGTATAGAAATTTTAATTACCTTTACAATCACTTTCAGATGCATCAACTTGCTAAACATTTCCTTCAGTTGCTAGAAAGTGGACACTGCTTTGGAGGAGCACACTTTACCCTCTTCTTGGTCATGGCAGTAAGAGGCGTGGCAATAGATGCAACCCTTTGATGAAATGCCTGTAGTAATTGGCAAATCCCAGAAAACTTTGAAGCCCTCAAGGTGTTTTGCTGTGGCCATTGAAGGACAGCCGCAAGCTTTTGTGGGTCCATTTAAAAGCCCTCTGGGGTTATAATGTAATCCAGAAACGGTATGTGGCTCTGGATGAAAACAATATCTTTCAATTTTGGCATAGAGGCGATTCACTGTAGTACTTTTTTCACTTGTTGTAAAATGTGGTCCAAGCGAGTCTTAGAAAAGATTAGAATATCACACAGGTAATACAAAGGAGTGGAAGTTGTCCACAAAACGTTAGAGCCTTCTAGTGATGCAACATTTACGTCTACAACCTTTTATCCATTTGGAGTTTTAATAAACCTATGTATCTATCGTTTTACTTTCCATGTTTAACTAGGGTTAAATACAGTTACCCCTTTACATTATGTATGGTATTACTATGTTGGAACATATGTATAGACATGAACACATTATGTTTTTGGTACCGTTTATACTATTAGTCCATGCCATTTTTGCATGTGAAAATAAAATTCATTATTACTTTTCTACTTTATCACTGTAGCCATATGCCTCATTTAAAGTCCCAAACCCCCCCCTCTTTTTACATGTTTGAGCAGGGATGGAGGCACAGGATTTGACCAGATTTTGGCCTCATTTAAAGTCCCATCCATGTTTTTACATGTTTTTCTCTGATGTCACACAGGTAGATTATCAAAAACTTGTTTCTGAGGTTGTGAAATATTTCATTCATGAAACGCTAGAAGACAGCAGTGTTGCAGCGTCCAAACGGCATAACTAGATACTCAAGCGTCCATTGCAATTGTTGAATGCGGTCTTCCACGCATCAACTTCTCTTATACGAATCAAGTTATAGGCCCCTCACAGGTCCAGCTTGGTGAAAATACTGGCTCCTTTTAAAACAAATAGCTCTAGCATAAGGGGCAGAGGATAAGCGTCCTTTACAGTGATTTGGTTTAATACATGGTCAGAGACTCCCATCTTTCTTTTCCACACAGAAAAATAGTGCCCCTACTGAAGAGGGACGGATGGATAAAGCCACTTTCTAAGTTGTCCTGTACAGTATATACTCTTCCACAGACTTTTATTCAGGCTGTGACAACCGATATGTCTTTCCTCTTGGAAGAGGTGCACCAAAGATCAGGTTAATTGCAGCGTCAAAAGAACAGTGTGGATGTAGAAGTGTCTTGCAAAACACATCGCCAAAGTCATAGTATTCTTGAGGAAAGGTTGGAGGTAAATGACAATACGACCCCCAGGAGGTTAATTCTCCATTAACCCAGCCAAAAGAAGGCTTGTGTTGTTGCAACCATGGATACCCAAGGATAACAGGCAGAATAGAGGGTGCCAAACCTGAAGGGTGACTGTAACGATCTTGAATTCCAGTGTGCCTTTTCCTAATGGTTGTTCGTTCACAGTAGTGATGTTCAAGGGTCTTGGTTTGAAAACAAAAGAAATATTGTTCTTAGCAAAGGTGTGATCTAAGAATTTGCCAGCTGCTCCAGAATCCACAAAAGCCTCACAGGATTAAGAGTTTGTGACTAAATGGAACACTGCAGGTACCATGATCTAAGTTTTGGAGGAAGGACTTGTAAGGTCTAATCCAACTCCTGCAACATGGGTTAGACCCTCCCTTTTTACTGTACAAGCAGGGCAAAATATGTCCAGTCAACAATACAGTCATAGGGCCCAATAGGTGCCTCCTTTGTCTCTCTGCTTCAGTCAGATGGAGACAGCCAACTTCCATGGGCTTTACAGGTTTAATGGAATCAACTGAAGCTTTAGATTTAGACTCCGGTGGCGTTTTACAAGATCTCTGCACAGAACACCAGCATCCCACTTAGTCTCAGCAGCTAGTTCTGAATATCCAAAAGTGAGCATTCAGTGGCTGAAACCCTGTCTGGTTTGTCAAAAAAAGTCTGAAGAGGAGACAGGAATTTATTAGCATCCTGCAGTACGTTCCAGGAAAATAGAGATCAATGCCATGGCTTTCCCCTTTAAGAAATTACAAGTGCTGCATTGCAGAAATGCAAATGTTCAAAAAGCCTCTGCAGTCTTCAGCATCACCACCAAATTTTTTTAGGCAAAGGAAGTTTGGGAGGCACTGGAGTGACAGCTTGGATTGGAGCGGGAGCATGGACTGGTTCAGAGAAGGCTGGCAGCAAGGATTTAATCATAGCAGTCAGTTTAGCCAGCTTAACTGGTTCAGATCTGCTTTGCCGATAGTACGTCTATTGACGTCCTCCCCTTTGCTTGCTCGCCACGCCCCCCTGAAGGGTGCACGCTGTGATCACCCGAGTTAATGAGACTTGGGTGATCACAGATCCCGGCCCCTTACCACGTGATCAGCTCTCAGCAAATGACAGCTGATCACGTGATGTAAACAGGATCGGTAAACTTTTTTTTTCTTCTCACGCTGAGAGCGTGAGGAGAAAAAAAAGCTGATCACTGGCTTCTGTTTGCAGGGACATCAGTCCCGAAAAGAAAGAGCCTCATGTGCCCACCAGTACCACAAATCAATGTCCACAGTACAGTGCCACCTATCAATGCCCACCAGTGGTGCCAATTAGTGCCTCATCAGTGCCACCTACCAATGCCAATCAGTGCCCATCACTGCCTCCCTTCAGAGCCACCTATTAGTGCCACCTCTCAGTGCCCACCAGTGCCGCCTATTAGTGCCCATCCGTGTCGCCTTATCAGTGCCCATCAGTGCAGCCTCATCAGTGTACATCAATGAAGGAGAAAAATTACCTGTTTGCAACATTTATTAACAAAATATAAAACAGTTTTGTATTGTTTTTAAAAAATTTGGTCTTAATTTTTTTAACAAAAAATAAACCCAGAGGTGATCAAATACCCCCAAAAGAAAGCTCAATTCTGACCACTGGGGGGTCTGTGAGCTCCGGTTCTCTGCCTGTGTCCCCACCTGGCACATTTAGGCCGTTTCCTGTCTCCTTACATGGAAGATGGGGCGGTCACCAATGGTGGTAGGTCCCATCCCTACCACCGTGACGTCACGCGTAGGGACAGGACAGGCACTCTGATACTGACGTAGGCAGACGCGCTCGCCGCTTGTAGGAGATAAGTGTATTGTTTGATTTTATTATGTAAGCGATGTGAGTACCCCTATCACTGAAATAATAAACATCTATATTGATTGAAAATACTACACTATCCGGCCCCTTTTTTCTTTACCTCCCCTCCTGCTTCCGCTGAGAGACAAAGACATATTGAGAACCCCATCTGGTGCAGGAACATAAGGGAGAAGCTGCCATTACCAGTGACTATATGCGGCTACCTTTTACCGCAAGGTAAGAGGCCACTTCTCACCAGTGTGTGTCCTGTGCACGAAGAGGAAATTTCCACTTTTCTAGCACCTTATTGCACTATTTTGCACATTTGAATGCTCTTTCACAGAAAGAAGATATAATCCCATTGGACTATATTCTCAGTTATTTTGCACACCTTTGATTTATTTGGACTTCCATAGCCTTTGCAGTTGATACACCTTTTTGCTGTATGCGTGGTTTGCACATTGATTTGCATTTTGCACAGGAAAATTTACTATTGATAATCTTCTACATATATATAATATTTTTATATATATTGTTTTGTCAATTTGCACAGTCTATTTTTGTTGTGTAAATATATATATATATATATATATATATATATATATATATATATATATATATATATATATATATATATATATATATATATATATAAAAAGCACCTATTCGTAGTTGAATACCACATCCATTCTAGCGGCTCTATCAACTTAACTTTGCACGCTGCACTTTGTCATCAGTATTGTGTTACATTGCACGTATTGTTTTACAGAAAGTTTAACAGTATTTATATATCCTTTCAGTATTGGATGCTTCTGTGCATGTGGACACTACCTTTGTGTACTGCTACCTTTAGCAATATATTTTTTGCACTTTACTCGGAATAGCGCAGCACCAACCCCCACATTTTTTTCAATGAAGGAGAAAAATTACCTGTTCGCAAAATTTATTAACAAAATATAAAACAGTTTTGTATTATTTTTAAAAAAATTGGTCTTAATTTTTTTTTAACAAAAAATAAACCCAGAGGTGATCAAATACCACCAAAAGAAAGCTCTATTTGTGGGTAGAAAATGATAAAAATGTAATTTGGGTACAGTGTTGTATGACCGTGCAATTGTCAAAGAGTGACAGCCCTAAAAGCTGAAAATTGGTCTGGGCAGGAGGGGGGTTTAGGTGCCCAGTAAGCAAGTGGTTAACCGTTTCAGCCCCGGAAGATTTTACCCCCTTCCTGACCAGAGCACTTTTTGGGATTCGGCACTGTGCCACTTTAACTGACAATTGCGCTGTCGTGCGATGTTGCACTCAAACAAAATTGACGTCCTTTTTTCCCCCACAAATAGAGGTTTCTTTTGGTGGTATTTGATCACCTCTGCGGTTTTTATTTTTTGCGCTATAAACAAAAAGATGTGTAAATTTTGGAAAAAGCACATTATTTTTTACCTTTTGCTATAATAAATATCCCCCAAAAATATATATAAAAAATATATATATTTTCCCTCAGTTTAGGAAGACTGACCACACTAGCCATGTGCTCTAAGGGGCATGGGAAAGGAAATTGCTTGGTTTCAGAAAAGGAAGGGGAGAGCCAGGCGTCACATGAATGGTGGCCGCCATATTGATGGTTGGCTTCCCCATAGTGAGTGGCATGCAAAGGGCCCCCAGCCGGGCGCCACCCCGCCAACCTACGCTACAATCGTCAGGTCAGACGGGCCAGCCAGGAAATCCTGCTGCAGAGCTGCCCACACAAAGACATTGGTGACTGCCCCATCTTCCATGTAAGGAGACAGGAAATGGCCTAAATGTGCCAGGTGGGGACACAGGCAGAGAACCGGAGCTCACAGACTCAAATTGCAATAACCTTGGCACAAAGTATTAACCAAGCAGTATTTTACATAGAAATCATAAAATTGTATAGCAGATACAAGTAAGAGCATCCATTTATGAGACCTTACTGCACCTTTTAAAGATTTTCATTTGACCCCCTGCTTTTTTACTGTTTGCTTTTAGAGTGGCGGTCTGTTTTGTGGCTTTTACTTGCGACCCCAGTGGCCTATAGGTTCTTGGCCGGCTCTCCGTGTCGCCCGCCCCCCCCCCCCCGATGCTCATTCAAGGATTTGTTTCATGATTTCATACAGTGCTCTATTATGGCTATTCTGACAGTATACCGTACCACAATGTAATAGGTAAATATCCACCTCCCTTTAAATGACAAATATGTTATATGTATCTATCATATCCAATTGTATGTTTCTATTATAGAGAATAGTTCCTTTCTGTGGTGTATCTATACCCCTGAAGAAGAGCAGAGATATACTATTCTCAAAACGTGATAGTTATCTATATTTTGGGAACCATGTCAAATTGTGAACCACATTTGGTGGAAATAGTGTATATCCAACATGAACTATGAATCTTTGTATCTATGCTATTTAATGTTTTTATCTTAAATGTTTTTTTTTGTCAACAAAGCTTTTGTTACTTTTATAATACATGACACCATTTTGAGTGTTACATTTTTGCATATAACCCTGTTGCTGTTAAAGTCCCACTCATGAGGGTTCCCTTTCATTGCTTGTTCATATTTGGGATATTGGCAACCACATAATGCTGCAAAAAAAAAAAAAATTCCTCTTTAGAAATCAGGCAGTAGGGAAGTCCAAAATCCAGTAGTTCAGCAGTCCACACAGGACAGCACAGACCCAGGGAACAAATCCACAGAAATGGGCACAGAGCACAGGAAGTCCTGCTATTTAAAGGCTAAGCTGATGGCAGATTGACTGCAGCTGGAGCTAGTCTCAGGGGCAGAAGCACTAAGCACAGTACATTCTGTAGAGACTGATTCTCCAGTGGAAGGATGAATAGAGCTGCAGCATCAGAACCAGAAGGATCTAGGTTCAAAACCACCCAGACATTCCAAGAGCTTGGATGGGGTCAACAGAGGGTCAGAACGCACCCCAAGTCCCGTAAGGAAAGCATGGTGATCTTCCCACTGTCCAGCAGGGACGAGTGAAATTCTGAACGCAACAGCAAGTCATACAGGTATCACAGAAATCCTTTGCTGTCTCAGCAAGGCCAGGACCGGGCCAAGACCTTGGTAAACACCTATGGAGGGGAGGTCAAACTGAAAGGCAGCGCTACAACTTGGTAATGCGTGTCCCTGATAGCAAGGCATAGAAAATGCTGATGTTTCTCGCAGATGGGAATGTGCAGGTAAGCGTTCTTGATGTCTATAGGCGCCAGAAAATGCCCCCGGTGAAGGGAGGCCACCACCGAGCGAATGAATTCCAGTTGGAACTTGTGAACCCACACAAAGGCATTCAGGTCCAGGATCGGGCGAACCCCGTCCATCTTGGCAACTGAACAAATTGGAGTAAAAACCCCAGAACTGTTCTGACTTGGGCACCGAAGCAATCACTCCTTGAGAGAACAGAACCTTTACAGCACCGAACAGGGCTCTGTCCAGCGGAAAGGAATGGCATTTTATTTTGTAGCTTGACATACAGTATGTCACAAAAGTGAGTACACCCCTCACATTTTTGTAAATATCTTATTATATCTTCTCATGTGACAACACTGAAGAAATTACACTTTAAAGTAGTGAGTGTAGAGCTTGAAGAGCTTGTAGAGCTTGAAAAACAGTGAAAATTTGCTGTCCCCTCAAAATAACTCACACAGCCATTAATGTCAAAATCGCTGGCAACAAAAGTGAGTACACCTTTTAGTAAAAATATCCAAATTGGGCCCAAAGTGGCAATATTCTGTGTGGCCACCATTTTCCAGCACTACCTTAAACCCTCTTGTGCATAGAGTTCACCAGAGCTTCACAGGCTGCCACTGGAGTCCTCTTCCACTCCTCGATGACGATATCACGGAGCAGGTGGATGTTAGAGACCTTGTGCTCCCCCACCTTCTGTTTGAGGATGCCCCACAGATGCTCAATAGGGTTTAGGTTTGGAGACATGCTTGACCAATCCATCACCTTTACCCTCAGCTTCTTTAGCAAGGTAGTGGTTGTCTTGGAGGTGTGTTTGGGGTCGTTATGTTGGAATACTGCCCTGCGGCCCAGTCTTTAAAGGGAGGGGATCATGCTCTGCTTCAGTATGTCACAGTACAGGTTAGCATTCATGGTTCCCTCAATGAACTCTAGCTCCTCAGTGCCGGGAGCACTCATGCAGCCCCAGACCATGACACTCCCACCACCATGCTTGACTGTAGGCAAGACACATTTGTCTTTGTGCTCCACGCCTGGTGCCAAACACACTTGACACCATCTGAATAAAATAAGTTTATCTTGGTCTCATCAGACCACAGGACATGGTTCCAGTAATCCATGTCCTTAGTCTCCTTGTCTTCAGCAAACTGTTTGCGGGCTCTATTGGGCATCATCTTTAGAAGAGGCTTCCTTCTGGGACGACAGCCATGTAGACCAATTTGATGCAGTGAGCGGTATATGGTCTGAGAACTGACAGGCTAACCCCTGTCAGCACTCATACGTCTATTTCCCAAAGACAACCTCCGGATATGCCGCTGAGCACGTGCACTCAACCTCCTTGGTCTACCATAGCGAGGCCTGTTCTGAGTGGAACCTGTCCTGTTAAACCGCTGTATGGTCTTGGCCACTGTGCTGCAGCTCAGTTTCAGGGTCATTGCAATCTTCTTATAGCCTAGGCCATCTTTATGTAGAGCAACAATTCTTTTTTTTCAGATCCTCAGAGTTCTTTGCCATGAGGTGCCATGTTGAACTTCCAGTGACCAGTATGAGAGAGTGAGAGCGATAACACCAAATTTAAAACACCTGTTCCCCATTCGCACCCGAGACCTTGTAACACCAACCAGTCACATGACACCGGGGAGGAAAAATGGCTAATTGGCCCCAATTTGGACAGTTTCACTTAGGGGTGTACTCACTTGTTGCCAGCGGTTTAGACATTAATGGCTGTGTGTTATTATTGAGGGGACAGCAAATTTACACTGTTTTTCAAGCTCTACACTCACTACTTCACATTGTAGCAAACTGTAATTTCTTCAGTGTTGTCACATGAAAAGATATAATAAAATATTTACAAAAACGTGAGGGGTGTACTCACTTTTGTGAGAGATACTGTACGTGGTGGCCTGACCTCATAAAAGCCTTTGAGTGCAGTGAAAACAAAACCCAAGACTACAGACAACGCTGTCCCCGCTGTGGTCAGTTGCAAGAAAACCCACACCCACAGTGAGGAGCTGGATGTCGCCCAAGGCAGTACCACAGAGAATATAGCTCTGGAAGGGCAGGAACGTCAGGTACTGGAGCCACAATACCCACCAAGGCACCACAGGGAAACAGAGCTTGGGAAGAAGGGAAGCAGCAGCATTAGATGTGCCAGATGTGCACTTCTGGCCTTGGGTCCACGAGAGCCACCACACACCCGATGCACATGTCCGGTATTCCAACCAGGTCACTGCAGCGGGCCAAAAGTCCATCCTACAGTCTTAAAGGACAGAGCTCCACCCCCGGTATTATGGGTACCCAAGCAACTAAGGGGTTGAAGACACCATGAGAGAGAAGTCCACTTCATCGAGGGGCCTACCGAAGGGGTAATACACCCCAAATGCCTGGGGACCACAGAGACATTCATGGACATCCCCAGGGACATTTATGTCCATGGGATCAAAACCCCAATAGACCTATCCTTTAGGGCCCACAGCCCCAGGATATCCCCCATAGGACCTTCCTCTTCGCTGAGGGGAAGAATGCGGGCACCCAAGCCAGAGCACGCACGGCCAAACAGATTGTGCATTCAGTTCAACAGAGGAGATGCAAGGCAGTGGGGGGGGAACCCTCTTGCCGAGACCAATGAAAAGCCGAGTGGGATCAAATCATTGGTTGGCTTGACATGCAAACAGTGTCTGCCCCCACAGGCTATTAAAAGAACAAAAACATGGATGCCCCCCCATGGCCACCATATACCTGCTGGCAGGGGAAAAACCCCTCCCCGGTCCCAACGGACCAGTAAGGGGCGCCATCACAGCCCAGGTGGTTAATCCTCTTCCAGGGACCCCAAGACAGGTAGGGTGGGGGTTAATAGGGTTGATGCCCTAGGCAAAAGAGGTACGGCACAGCTCGGCCAGCACTAACCCCTTTAGCTCTGCCCACTGGCATATACCTTGGTTGCCAGGGACAGCTGACATGGCAGAGTGACATTTTTTCTGTTGTGTGCAAAAGGCCACAAAAAGATGGCTGCCAGCTGCAGTCACCCAATAGAGCCCAAGCATAGAAAGGGGCGGATGCTCATAGGCCAACCTGGGCTGTGCCATCAGCCCACCCAGGGTCGGCCCACCGCCTAGCAATGTCTTGACATGTGATGCCGACATCACTGCAGCAGAGGGCAGATGTCAATACTCAAGATGGCGGGCCTCAGAGCCCCCGTCCAGGAGGCCACAGTCGCGGCCAGGTTACCCGTGTGGTACGCTCCCATCTGCAGGTAGGCCTAGAAAGAGTGCCAGCCTGCAGCCCATAACCACCCAAGTGCACAGCTGCAGGGCCAAAGCAGTCACCAGGGAAACTACACCTCATGCTCCCCCCCCACTGCAGTAGAGGTACACCGAGTTGAAGTTGTTTTTTTTATAATTTTCCTTCAATCACTTTAATGTTATTTATCTTCCAAGTTGTTCAAAATTCCTGAAAAAAAAACCAAAAAAAACAAGCTATTTGACAGAAGCAGAATTTTCTGTGCCTGAGTCTAAACTTCGAAGACCGATTTACAGCCTTAAAGTGGTAAAAATTTCAGATTCTCCCCCCCCCCCATTTAAATAATAAAAACCTATAAATCGCTGTGTGTAGATGGATTCTAACCTCAGTTTTCGTGCATTCTGTTGTTCCCTTTCATGACATCACTGGCGCATGCATTTATTTATCCCTATTCACGACACACCCCTTGTGCTGTCAGTCCATTCATTATTCTGCCGTGGCTCTCTCATCTTCGCTTTCATTCATTATTCTGCCATGGCTCTCTCATCTCCTCTCTGCGGCATTGAAGTGCAATCTCATGTGACTTCATGCAATGTGATCGCATGGTACACAGGAGCGAGGAGATCTGCTTTATCATATGCCAACTGCATCTCATTGTCAAAAACACATAACAAGATCAAAACGGTTAATAAACAGTTTATCCTATTTTGCACTACTGTCATATATGTGTAATAAATGTATGTACTAAAAATATTTAATTTCATTTTTAACTCTTAAAAAAAAAAAATTGTTAATGTAATTCCTTTTGATTAATTACATGAATTAAGTTTTTTTTCAAATTTATATCTTGCATTATTATTGAAATCTTAATTTTGCAAGTTAATCTGTAAGCATTAACATTTTAATTATAAAAAAAATAAATATAAATATATATTTATATATTACAATTTGAATACTATATATGAAGACATTTCCAAAAAAATAGACTTAATGAATAATATTAACTATATATATATATATATATATATATATATATATATATATATATATATATATATATATATATATATATATATATATATATAAATAATTGTATTACATTCAACTTTTTAATATTATGAATTTAAATGAATATTAATTTATTGTTGGCCATTATTGGCACCTTTAGAGCAAGAAAAACGTATCTCTAAAAATGTTATGTATGTCTTCACACTGGTTTGTTGCTCTTCCATTGTGGTGTTAAAAATCCTGCTGGCTGCATTTTTTGGTCAGTTAAAAAGAAAACACAGCTCCCCGTTGAAATGCATTGAAAACACAGCAAGAACCCACCAACACACCCGTGTTACCTTTTTGATGCGGTTTTTGGGTCACATTATAATATATATACACATACATTATATGGGGGAAGGAGAGAGGAGGAGGGAGAGAGAGAAGGGGCAATTCTCAGAGATCTGTTCATTAAAAAAACCCATCTCATTCAGTAGTAGATGGAATTTAATCTTTAGTGGACTGAAAGGGTGCATATCAGCATGCTAGTAGTCTATTCACGCTCTCCACAGCTCTGAGTGTCAGTTGACAGCAACAGAATAGAGAGATTTTTTTTTTTAAATATATTAAATCAAGGTTTTCTTTTTTTTTTTTTTTTAATTGTTAAAAGGGGATATTAAAGTCTTGGATTTTTTGTTTAAAAATAACAAACATGTCATACTTCCCTCCTCTGTGCAGTGGTTTTGCACAGAGCAGCCCAGATCCTCGTCTCCAGTCCCTCGCCGGAGCTCTTGCCAAGTGCCCCTCACAGCAAGCAGCTTGCCATGGGGGCACCCGAACCCCTGTTCAGTGTATCCATTCAGACACAGCTGTGGCTAGCCCCCCCCCCCCCATTGGCTCCCTACACAGGGAGCAAATGGCGCCTGCTTTGTCTCAGCCAATTAGGAGGGGGATTCCCAGACAGCTGAGGCTTTTGTGCAACATTGGTGGATCGAGATGGGCCTCAGGTAAGTATTAGGGGGGCAGCTGCACACTGAAGGTTTTTTTATTTTTTTCAAATATTTTGATTTTCCAACATAATGGGTAACAAAACTGCATTGCAAAATAAACAAGCTGAGGCATACCCTGAGTAGAAGGCAGGCCTGATAGCAAACATTTATATTTCGCACGCAGGCGAATACTAATCAGAACACAGTAAAAGTAATTACAAACAAGAGAGGATTATGAGAGAGCGAGAGAGAGCGAGAGGCTGGTACTTTATGGATGCATGGTCATCCCTCCAAACCTGTTGGTGTCGCCCCTCCCTGGCTCTGACATCGGGAGAGGGAAGGGGAGAGGCTGGTGATAGGAAAGCTCTGGTACTCACCCCCACGGGGGGAAAAGAAAGCATCAGAGCTATATCACAGCAAAACTGGTTTAGAAACATTTAGGCCAAAAGAGAATGAGGCAATTAAGTTTACAAAAGGAGCATTCCTAATTTGGAGACTATAGAACAGTGGGGGGAATATAAACCATAGGCAGATAACACAGTGTAGCGTAGTAAAGCAGGTCCGGTGGTAGGTAGTAAAAGACCTCTATAAGCCAAAGGTTGCAGAGGGGGGGAAGGGGTATGTAAGGATGACCTAGGTTGAGCAGAAATCTATGAGTCATTGTGGTAGGTGAGGGGAGGCACTCCTGGTGTTAAATGCTGATGGGTGAAGAAGGGTTTGGGGGTGTCCGAGTTCAAGACAGTATTTGGTTTGATCCATAGTGTGATCTTAAGGTGAAGGCGGCTTTAGGAAGGAGAGAGCAGGTTTCCAGGGTGATCTGTAGCAGGTAGTTTTTTTGGAGATGAAGGGTGCCCATGTAAGTTTGAGTCGGGGAGGGAAGCCACGTCTGGATAAGCTTGCATCAAGCTTTTTTGTCCAGCAGAGAAGCGAGATCGGAGTTGACATTCTGTAATATAGGAGGGCTGGAGGAGGATCATTTTTTGAGTATAGCGCGTCTGCCTGACATGAAGCACGCTGACAGCCAAGCTTTGTTGCTCTGAGGGGTCATTGGTTGGGTTTGCTTTTGAGTAGAGGAGGTGGTTTCCAGGTGTCCGAAGAGCAGGGGGAAAATATATTTTGTAGGGGGGCGCCCTGTGACTTTGGAAGCAATGTTTTCGACTTGATTACAGAAAGAGATGATGCGAGGACAGAGCCATAGCCTATGCAGCAGTGGTCTTTCCAGATCGCACAAAGGGCATTGACGTTTGAGTGATTGTTGGGTTGAGGATAGGAAAGGGAGGTTTTTTTTTTTTGACCTAATGCATGTTGAATGCATTAAGAAAAAAAAACTTCTGCCTTTAGAACCACTTTAATATTTTATATATATTTCTTTTGGAAACCCCACGCTATGGGAAAATGATAATCTAGCAGATATGGTTACATAGTTACATATGCTAGATATGCTGGTATTTGTAATATTTTCCAAGTCTATAACAACAATGTGTTGAAGTCCTTTACGGATATTCAAACAGAATTTAACCTACCCAGACACCAATTCTACAAATATCTCCAATTAAGACACGCTATCCAGGCACAGAGGCGTTGCTAGGTCTACGAAAGATCTGGGGCTAGAGCCCATAGCAGCGTAGTAAAGAAAGTCATACGCTTGGGCGGGCATACACATGTATATACAGTAATATACGTGTGGGTGTATATATATCCCCAGAGAGCTCCCCCTTTCATCACCTTACATCAGGGTCCCCAGAGAGCCTCCTCCTTACATCAGAGTCCTCAGAGAGCCTCCCCCTTCCATCAGGGTACCCAGAGGGCTCCCCACTTACATCAGGGTTCCCAGAGAGGCTTCCTTACATTAGGGTCCCCAGAGAACCTCCCCCTTAAATCTAGGTCCCTAGAGAGCCTAGGCCTTAAAATCAGGGTCCCCAGAGAGCCTTTCCCTTACATCAGGGTCCCCAGAGAGCCCCCCCACTTACATAAGGGTCCCCAGAGAGCCTCCTCTCCCCTTGGGGACCCCTGCAGAGACTCGGGGCTATTGGCCTCAGATTCGGGGCTATAGCCCCAAAAGCCACCCCCTAGCAACGCCCCTGTCCAGACTATTGCTCTCTAGCCACCCACTGATAAACCAAGTTAGACTTACCGGTAACTTGTTTTCCAGAAGTCTTTCAGGACAGCACCTGAGAGATAGCAACTCCACTCACCGGAAACAGGAAACACCTTCTTCCTCCAAACTTTAAAGGGAGGCGCCTCCCTACCATACCTCAGTTGTTGTAGAGAAGACCTCCGGCCCCGTCTGGAACACATAAACACATACGTTAGTCACAGCATAGTATATACAATACAATAGGGCGGGATGTTGCTGTCCTGAAAGACTTCTGGAAAACAAGTTACCGGTAAGTCTAACTTGGTTTTTCCCAAGGCGTCTTTCAGGACAGCACCTGAGAGAATAACAGAGACTTACCCCCTTAGGGCGGGACAACAGCTTGCAGGACCTTTCTGCCAAACGCCTGATCATTAGCAGATGTGAGGTCCAGCCTGTAATGTTTCACGAATGTGTGAAAACTTGACCATGTTGCCGCCTTGCAGATCTGTTCAGGGGTGGCACCAGCTCTCTCTGCCCAAGTGGCCGCTAATGCTCTTGTTGAGTGTGCAGAAATTCCTGCTGGAGGAGACACACCTGCATGCGAATAAGCCTCTGAAATGGCTAGCTTCAGCCACCTTGCTAAGGAGATTTTAGAAGCCTGGCAACCTTGCCTGAAAATAGCACAAACAGAGAATCTGAACGTCTAAAGAGCTTTGTCCTTTCCAAGTAACATAACAAAACTCTTCTAACATCCAACATGTGAAAACAAGTCTCCTTCTCCCCTACTGGGTTGGGGCAGAAGGTCGGAAGTACAATGTCCTGAACACGATTTTGTACTGAAGCTACCTTTGGTAAGAATTTCTGATCTGTTCTAAGTATAACCCTATCTGGGAAGATAGATAAATAGGGTTCCTTAACTGATAAAGCATTAGGCTCACTGATCCTGTGTGCAGAGACCATGGCAATCAGAAACACAGACTTAAAAGTGAGATATCTGAGTGGCGCTTCTTCCAAAGGTTCAAAGGGACTCCTTGTTAGAGCCTGGAGGACTATCGACAGATCCCATTTGGGAAACAACTTAAGTGGTGCTGGTCTGGATCTCGTAAGGGATCTGAAAAATCTGGTTACCAACGGATCTGAGGCCACAGATCTTTCTAGGAACACTGCTAGCGCAGCCACCTGTACCTTCAAGGTACTAACTGCTAGTCCCTCGTCAGCACCAACCTGTAAAAATTCCAGAATGGTAACAAGACTCCCTGGATCCTGGTCAGATAAATTACACCATGTATTGTAAACCTTCCAGACCTTGGAATAGATATTTCTAGTCACCCTTTTCCTACTGGATAATAGCGTTGAGATTAACCGGTTGGAAAAACCTTTGCTCCTTAAGAGCTACTCTTCAGATACCAGGCTGTGAGCGCCAAAGTGGCTACCTCTGGGTGATTTACTGGCCCCTGAAATAGTAAATCGTGCCTGAGGGGCAGATGCCAATAAGGCCTGACCGCCATTTTCAGAACGGTTGAAAACCAAGCCCTTCTTGGCCAAAAAGGCGTGATTAGGACAACCGGTACCGTTTCCCTTTGAATTATTCTTAATACTAAGGGAATTAACTGGAAAGGGGGGAAAGCGTAGCAGAGATGTAATCTCCATGGATACGCCAAGGCATCTATTCCTAGTGACCCGTCGTGATTGCTTAGGGAAAAAAATTGCGGAACCAAGGCATTCTCTTTTGAGGCGAACAGGTCCACCTCTGGCAGCCCCCACTTCTCGACAATCATGGCGAAAACCTCTGCGTTCAGCGACCATTCTGCTTCCCGAAAGGGGTTTCTGCTCAGGAAATCCGCCACCCCGTTCAGGGATCCCTTTAGATGGACTGCTGATAAAGACAGCAAGTGTCCTTCTGCCCAACGGAGAATGCTCATGGCTAGTACTTGCAGCGATTTGCTCCTTGTACCTCCCTGCCTGTTTATATAAGCCACGGCCGTGGCATTGTCTGTTAGTATTTGAACATGCTGGGCCCGAAGCCCCTGAGCAAATGACTTCAGAGCCAAGTCGATCGCCTTGAGCTCTCTCCAGTTTGAGGACTTGGTCGCCTCTTTCCTGGACCAGTTTCCCTGAGTGAAACCCTTTTCTAGGTGGGCTCCCCAGCCCCAGGAACTGGCATCGGTTGTCAGCCTTTTTTCGATTGGAAAGGCCCAGACTAACCCCTCCGATAGGATATCCTGCCTTTTCCACCACCATAGTGACCTCTTCACTTGGGTTGGAATTCTTACCTCTGAGTCTAGGGATTCCAAATTGTGATCCCAAGATTTCAGAAGAAAAGCCTGCAGATGTCTGAAGTGTAGTCTTGCCCACTGAACAGCTGGCATTGACGAAGTCAGAACACCCAGGGCTGACATGACCAATCTTACCGTCAGCTGCTGGTTGGTCTGCAAAAAAGACACTGTATCCTGGATTTTTCCTTTCTTTTCTGAAGGAAGAAAATTTTTTTGGCTTACCGAATTTATTATATACCCTAGAAACCGAATCTCCTGAGATGGTTCCAGGGAAGATTTTTGGAGATTTAGGATCCAACCTAGAGACTCCAGATGGCTGCATGCTCTGCTTAAATTGCTCCTCAATTCCTCTCTTGAGGGGGCGAAAAATAGCAGATCGTCTAAGGAATTACTGCGATTCCCTGAAGACGCAGCGGAGCTAGGGCCTCTGCCATTACTTTGGTGAAAATTCGGGGTGTAGATGATAGCCCGAAGGGTAGGGCTCTGAATTGCAGATGCTGAATTCTGCCTTCCAACCTTACCGCCAACCTGAGAAACCTCTGGGACTGGGATGAGATTGTAATATGCAGGTATGCATCCTTTAGATCCACTGACGCCATGAAACAACCTGGAGTCAGAAGATTTCTGGCGGTGAAAATTGAGTCCATCTTGAACCTTCTGTATTTGATGGCTCTGTTTAGTGGCTTTAAATTTAGAATTAAACAAAATCTTCCTGTTGGTTTTTTTACCAGGAAGACATGTGAATAGAAGCCCTCGTGCCATTCTTCTGGTGGCACTGGGATTACTACACCCTGTTGCATCAGTTCCTCCAGAGAGGATTTCATGGCCAGGGCCCTTATTGGATCTCGAGGAGCATTTGTTACCAGAAACCTTCCTGGGGGGCTTCTGGAAAACTCGAGAGTATAACCCTGCGAGAGAGTGGTCAGAATAAACTGATTTGAAGTTATCCCTGACCACTGCGGAAGAAACTCTCGTAATCTTCCGCCGACCCGCAGAGATGAGTCATTGTGAGTTTTCGGCCTGTGAAGGAGGACGGAAGAGAATTCCGCCTTTGCCCTTCGCCTTTTGCGCGGACCAATTTTTTCTCCTGCCCTGAAACTTATTTTCCTGCTGTTGCTGTTGAGTTTTTTGAGGTCGAAAAAGACGTTTTGGGGTCTGCTTTTTCTTTTTGACCGGAAAGGACTTCTTATCGGCAGTTCTGTCTAGGATATTATCTAGATCAGGGCCAAAAAGAAGGTCACCTGAAAAGGGGATACCACAAAGTTTACTCTTTGAAGCTGTATCACCTGGCCAGGTTTTTAGCCATAAAGCTCTTCTCGCAGCATTTGCTAAAGCTGCAGACCTAGCTGACATTTTGATAGCTTGAGCCGAAGCATCTGCAATATAAGCAACCGCAGAAATCAGGGTAGGAAAGGAATCTAAGATCTCCTGCTTGGGGGAATCTGCCACTATATGAGATCTAAGTTGGTTCACCCAGTATTCCAGATTCCTGGCTACACAGGTTGTGGCCATAGCTGGTTTTAAATTGCTCATGATTGATTGTCATGATCTCTTGAGCAAAAGATCCATGCGTTTGTCCATTGGATCCCTTAGAACACCCATGTCTTCAAAAGACAGGTCTGTGGATCTTGAGACCTGTGAAAAGGCCGCATCCAACCTGGGCACCTTATTCCACACCGCAGAAGGGTCCTCTTCAAAAGGGAAGAACCTTTTGTGGGCTCTGGAAAAAAAGGGCTTTTTCTCTGGATCTTGCCATTCCTTAGTAATGGCGTCAGAAATGACCGAATGAACCGGAAATGTTCGCCCCTTAGGCTCATTTAACCCTGCATACATGCGGTCATGAAGAGATAACTCCTTCTTTTACTCACTTAAGCCAAGTGTAACATGGATAGCCTTAAGGAGTCCGTCTACCTCCTCTAGGGAAAGCTTAAATTTGGAAGGAGCCACCTCCGCTTCCTCACCCTCCTCCTCCGAATCTTTAACGGAAGGAGTAGGGGACTGCTCTTCCCTGATAGAGGGGCCTTCAGGTAAAGCTTCTACCATGGGGAAAGAAATAGAACCCTGGGAAGCCTCAGAAGTGGATGGCTGACTAGCAGCTGGATTAACTAAAGAGTCATGAAAAGTCTGAATCGTGGCGTATAGTTCCTTCTTTACAGAGGCAACCAGATCATCACAAACCGAAGCCGATTCCTCCTTAACTAAAGAAGTAATGCATGTACTGCATAAGACTTTTTTCCAATTTTCTCCCATTTTGGCCCTGCAAGAAGGACATCTCTTTTTTGGGTCAGAGCTTTTAGCCTGTGAGAGAAAAAACAAAAAAGGGAAAAAAACCAGGGGACCTTTTAGTGAGACCTGGTCTCAGCTACACAAGAATCACCCACAGGTGCACTAAACCAGTCAGCCTCTAGTGCCCAGACAGGCCCCTTGCCACTAGGGGGTAAGAAAAAAGAAAATAGACCAAACCCAGGAAAAGGAAGAAAGGCAGACTTAAACTGCTGCTCCTACCTGAGCTTTACTGGCGCCTGTGCCTGTCCCCACCGCTGCAGACGCTGAGTCCTCCATCTCTGGTGTGCAGCTCCCCACTTGTGGCTTCATATGCCGCTTCCGGACTCCCATAGTGCATCTGCACCGGACCGGAAGCGGAAGTAGGCGCCAGTTCCCGTCCTCCCCCCTTGCATCCACGCCGGAAATGATGCTTCTGCTGACCCAGTGACCCGCCTTGTCACTTCCGCCGCGCCTGCCGGCCAAAAAACATGGCGGCGGCGCACGCGCACCGCCGCTCCTACGACCGCGCGGATCACCGGGTCTACGGCTCTCACCGAGCACCAGGAGGGGAAGAGGAGCCCGATTGCTACCGCTGCAAAGGCTTGGGTAGGCCGGGAGGACAGCGGGTCTCGTAAAGGAGGAAAAAAAGAAAGGAAGCCCCGTCTCCCAGGAGCATCTGAGAGACCCTGACTCCCCTTCAAAAAGATGTTCCCTCCGGGCCGGAGGAAACACAAAAACTGAGGTATGGTAGGGAGGCGCCTCCCTTTAAAGTTTGGAGGAAGAAGGTGTTTCCTGTTTCCGGTGGGTGGAGTCGCTATCTCTCAGGTGCTGTCCTGAAAGACGCCTTGGGAAAAGGGACATTTTTGATGGTCAAGAAAAAAAAGGGCCTGATCTCACATATCTACTCAATCCTACTGGCATCGGGCACAGGACCCTGCGGCCCTACCGTGTAGAAGGGGTTGGACAGAGGACCTAGGGGAAATAACTGACGAAACATGGGAATTAGGCTTGCAATCTGGACCAATCACATCAGTATCACCATCACATAGGCTATCAGCTATTGTTACATAGGGCATACCGCACTGCCATTCAGTTGCATCGTTGGGGAACGAGGGACCCCCCCCTCTTTGCCCTAAATGCAATAGGGAGGGACCTCTAATTCATCTAATCTGGTGCTGTCCCAAACTACACCGATACTGGGTTGAAATAACTGAAGCTATCTCCACAGTTTACCAGGTTAGGGTCCCTTTGTACCCCATGGTGTGTGTATTAGGAGCTATTGATAAGGAAATCTATCCCTCACCTTCCGATATAGCAGTGATCAGATTAATATATCTTGCCAGAAAGGTAGTGGCCAGATTCTGGCTATCCCCCCCCCCCACGAAATAACAATGGGTGGACCCGGTTAATTACATCCTTGTTAGGGAGCACCTAACATATCAGCATAGAAATGCATCTCGCAATGTTTATTCTATATGGCAAGCCTGGTTGGAAACTCCAGGACTAGTACCTCCGCAATTAGTTTTACATCGGCTGCTACAGGTATGAAACATGATGACAAAACGTTAGCCGTTTAGAATGTGTTGAAAGTGGATAGACACAAAGTCGGGTATGGATATCACATAGCAAACACATTCAACCCCTGTATGAAAATAGGAGAAATTCTTACAAGAACAGGTAGAATATGAGCGATTCAGGTCTCTGTTTGGCCCGTCGGCCCTCAGTTTTGCTGTGTGAGTGGGAGGGTGTTACCTCACCCACTTGGCATAGATTCTTTTTTTTTTCCTCTTCTTTCTTTTCAAGATATGTCGTTGTACTATATGCAATGTCGTGGATTTACATCATTGACTAATATTTCGCATAACCTATTGATCTGTTAACTGATTATGTTTTTTCTTATATCTGTTTTGCTTCTGTTATGCAACATGTAATGTATAACACGCACCCCAAGTTTAGGAGGGAATTTTAAGGAAAAAAAAACTTACATTTAAATGCCCATCAATGCAGCCTCATCAGTGTCATTGCAGCCTTGCCCCAGTGCAGCCTTGTCAGTGCAGCCTTGCCCCAGTGCAGCCTTGTCAGTGCAGCTTTGCCAGTGCAGCCTTGTCAGTGCAGCTTTGCCCCAGTGCAGCTTTGCCCCAGTGCAGCCTTGTCAGTGCAGCTTTGCCCCAGTGCAGCCCTGTCAGTGCAGCTTTGCCCCAGTGCAGCCTTGTCAGTGCAGCTTTGCCCCAGTGCAGCCTTGTCAGTGTAGCTTTGCCCCAGTGCAGCCTTGTCAGTGTAGCTTTGCCCCAGTGCAGCCTTGTCAGTGCAGCCTTGTCAGTGCAGCTTTGCTCCAGTGCAGCTTTGCCCCAGTGCAGCTTTGCCCCAGTGCAGCCTTGTCAGTGCAGCTTTGCCCCAGTGCAGCTTTGCCCCAGTGCAGCCTTGTCAGTGCAGCCTTGTCAGTGCAGCTTTGCCCCAGTGCAGCCTTGCCCCAGTGCAGCCTTGTCAGTGCAGCCTTACCCCAGTGCAGCCTTGCCCCAGTGCAGCCTTGCCCCAGTGCAGCTTTGCCCCAGTGCAGCTTTGCCCCAGTGCAGCTTTGCCCCAGTGCAGCCTTGTCAGTGCAGCTTTGCCCCAGTGCAGCCTTGTCAGTGCAGCTTTGCCCCAGTGCAGCCTTGTCAGTGCAGCTTTGCCCCAGTGCAGCCTTGTCAGTGCAGCATTGCCCCAGTGCAGCCTGGTCAGTGCAGCATTGCCCCAGTGCAGCCTGGTCAGTGCAGCTTTGCCCCAGTGCAGCCTGGTCAGTGCAGCTTTGCCCCAGTGCAGCCTGGTCAGTGCAGCTTTGCCCCAATGCAGCCTGGTGAGAGCAGCCTTGCCCCCCAGTGGTCAGTGCAGCCTTGCCCCCAGTGTCCATTACATGCTTGCCTTGGACATACACAAAGCGTGTAGTTTTAAATATGGCGCCTTGGAGTTCGGAGGGACTCTGTGACTGGGCGGAGCCGAGATACACATAGATGAGTGTACTCGGCTCTGTGTAGCTATGTGTATCTCGGCTCCGAGATACACCCAATGTGATCTCGGCGGCGCTCGTTCAGCCCTGCCGAGTCCCTCCGAACTTCGCGGCGCCATATTTAAAACTAGGGGTGCAACGGATCGTTGCCGATCCGTGATCCGTACGGATCACCCTCCGCGGATCGGCACACCCGCGATCCGCGGAGCACTTTTCGGGCCTCAGCCATAGGAAAGGCCCCGGCTTCGGCCTAGCTCCGGAGCCGGCGGCCATCTTGGTACACCCGGAAGTGGCCGCTGTCTCCACAGGAAGTGACATTTCGTCGCCGCCATCTTGCTACACCCCACACTCCTGCACAGTACAATAATAATAGAGTGAGAAGGGGGCAAGCGGACATCTTGTTACACCCACCGGAGTTTTAAATTTAAAAGCCATTTTCAACACAAAACTGAGCTTATATGCACAAATACTGTATTTATGCATATAAGCTCGGTTTTGTGTTGAAAATGGCTTTTAAATCTAAAACTCCGGTGGGTGTAACAAGATAACAAGATTTGTGTGTTTGTTTTTTTTTTGTTTTTTTTTTTTTTATGCTGATCCGAGGATCGATCCGATCCGTGACTCTGATCCGAGGATCGATCCGATCCGTGAGATTTTTGATCCGTTGCACCCCTATTTAAAACTACACGCTATGTGAATGTCGGCGGTGATCGCTCCGATAGATCACAATTAGCGGGGATCGGCGTATAACACGCACCCACGATTTCCCCCTGATTTTAAGGGGAAAAAAAGTGCGTGTTATACGCCAATACGGTACCTTGTACGACACAATAACAAAAAACTCTCTGATTTAAAAAAAAATAAAATTTATATATAGTTATTAATATTAGTCATTAAGTCTATTTTTTTGGAAATGTTTTCATATATAGTATTCTCTCTCTCTCTCTCTCTCTCTCTCTCTCAAAAAAATTTAAATGTTAATGCTTACAGATTAACTTGCAAAATTAGGATTTCAATAATAATGCAAGCAATAAGTTTGAAAAAAAACTTAATTCATGTAATATTGAACCAAAAGGAATTACATTAATTTTTATTTTTTTTAAGCGTTAAAAAATTAAATTGTTAAATATTTTTAGTACATACATTTATTACACATATATGACAGTAGTGCAAAATAGGATAAACTGTTTATTAACCATTTTAATCTTGTTATGTGTTTTTGACAAAGAGATACAGTTGGCATATGATAAAGCCTGTGTACCGTGCGATCACATTGCATGAAGTCACATGGGGTGTACCAGGAAATTGTGAATGGGCCTGTACTCTCATGAGATTGCATTTCAATGCCGCAGAGAGGAGATGAGAGCCACGGCAGAATAATGAATGGACTGGCAGCACAAGGGGTGTGTCGTGAATAGGGGTAAATACATGCATGCGCCAGTGAAGTCATGAAAGGGAACAACAGAATGCACAAAAACTGAGGTTAGAATCCATCTACACACAGCGATTTATAGGTTTTTATTATTTAAATGGGGGGGGGGGGGTCTGAGTTTTTTTTTTTTTACCACTTTAAGGCTGTAAATCGGTCTTCGAAATTTAGACACAGGCACAGAAAATTCTGCTTTTGTCAAATAGCTTGTTTTTTTTTCCAGGAATTTTGAATAACTTAGAAGACAAATTGGAACATTAAAGTGATTGTAAAGGAAAATTATAAAAAAAACGAAAACAAACATGTTATACTTGCTGTGACGGGAGGGCCCGTGGAACTCAGAATACATCTTATGTCTAAGTCACCCTGTGCCATCCTGGCACAGGGTGAGTGAGAAAATATATCTTGGACTACTTAAAATGGGACAGTAATATTTGTCCACAATATCTCCCAGAATGTATGTAGAGACTATTATTGGTTTTGTTGATTCTGAACTCAACCTGTTAATTGAATGAGCTGATGACAATGTCCTCTATACAATGTAGGAGACGGGACAACTCCTATTGGAGCTGCTGCTATATGTCCTGTGATAATTAACTCAGTCTGGGCAATAGGTCATGTCTCAGTCACCTAGGCTGTATAGAGGACTAGTTAATTAGCTCATGTCAATCATGTTAATTAGGTTACAGTTGTATTGTTAGAGGAGGTTCCAACGGCATATAAAGTCTTGTAATTTTGATTCTAAATAAAACAGTTCTTGGTAGCAACAAGCAAGTGTTGCCTTGTTTGTGCTCAGAGAGGTTGGAATATCTGTATACAGACTGGGAGGAAGTGGTATATGACGAAAGCACTCAAGCGAAGTGAGGGACGTTCCGTGACACTTGCCTGCTCTGTGCAGTGGTTTTGCACAGAGCAGCCCCAATCCCTCCTCTTCTCAGGTCCCCCGCTGGCGCTTTGAGCCCATCCTCCTCGCTGAGTGCTCCCATAGCAAGCCGTGTGCTCCCATAGCAAGCCGCTTGCTGTGGGGGGCACTAATGTGCGTTTGCTCTCGAGCCGGCTCTTTGCGTACATAAGACACAGGGCGTGGCTCAGCTCCAACCCCTGCCTCACTGGCTGTGATTTACAGCAGCGGGAGCCAATGGCTCTTACATCTCAGCCAATCAGGAAGGAGAGACCTGGAAGAGCCTCGGGTCTCGTGCACATTGCTGGATCGAGATCAGGCTTAAGCTGCACACTTAAGGTTCTTTTTCTTTATGCATAGAATGCTTGAAGGTAAAAAGACGTCAGCCTTTACAATCACTTTAACCCCCTTAAACACAAGACTAATAGATACTACATATATGAGCTTCAAGCCTTTCAAAAAAAAAAAAAACTGAAGAAAATATGAATGCTTATTACAAAAATTTTAAGAAAAGCAAAACAATATTGAAAACATTTTTTTTACTAGGCTGAAAACCAAAAAGATAAGTGCTTAGAAACCCGCTTACATGTTAAAACCAATTAAAATGCAGAAAAAGCCACTAGGTCAGATGACCCTGAAATTACAATATAGCCACCTAACAAACAAAACAAAACATAATAGTGAGTAAATTGCAGAGGCAGCAACATTCACATTAATACCTAGCAGAGATTGCATTCCATTCAAATGAGACCAACAGTCTTGAGAAATCACAAGAAAAACAAAAAACTATTCCTGAATACAGTATATACTGTATAGAACATGTGTAAAAAAAGAAAATGATATATATATATATATATATATATATATATATTCACACACACATACAAAGGAGTATATAAATACATGGATCAGACAATCTATTAGGATTGGTCTTGTAAATTCAGGGTCATGTGGCCTTTTCTGCTTTTTAATTGGTTTGAACATGTACGAGTTCTGAACATTTATCTTAGCTGTCATCCTAAGATGTATTTTTTCATGTTTTCTGAAGAAACACCTGAAACTTCTATGATATAGATTATCTCCTGGACCCTGTGCTGTGAATCCTGTGCTGGATAAGGCTGATTCGGTGACTAGGGCCACAATTTGGAGAAAGTTAGTAGTTGTAGTGTGCTTGTAGGTAACAGAGCAACGTGCTCAAGATGTGGCCTGGAGTCAGGGGGAGGGCTGAGAATCTCCCATAAAGGATGGGACCATGAACAAAGAACGCGCTATTGTGCGCCATAATGTGTCAAAGGGGCCGAGTCAAAATCTCCTTAGCCTATGTGAAGTGGAACAACCTAGGTCATGGCCATTACAAACAAACTGTTGCAACACCCCCTGTGACAGACTATTTCTACCCAAAGGAACTATCTCTGCCCACCCCTCTACGCCCAAGGAAGGGGTCCAGGGACTACAGCTAGGCTGGGGTGAGGAATAGGTGGGGGGTTGGGGGACTCAGCGGACTAGGCTACTGACACTCACCAGGCTAGGTCTCACCGCTTCACCTACTTTTGGAGGGAATACCTCTCTTCTGTGGAGAGGGGTCTTCAGGGACTCTGAAAGCCACTGTTCTGAACCTGTTGTGCACTGCAGCCAATTGTACTGTGCTGCAAAGCGGTAGCCAAGGCTCAGCACAAAAAGGCGGGTCTGGTGGAAAAGTCAACATTACATACTGGCCCTGCATCTTCAAAATGGCTGGGTCTGAATACACTTTCCCAAGGTGCTGTTGAGGGGCAACAGTTCTGCCAAGTGCAATCGTATTGTTGTAGTGGGATTAATGCAGCCAAGGGGAGGAGGACTTCTCCATGTTAAGAACCAAGTGTAGTCAATCCTCCTGCTCCCAGTAGAGAGAGATTATCAATCACTCAAGGACACTAGCAAAAAAAAAAAAAAATAGAAACTATTTTCAAGATTCAAAGAGCTTGCATTGTATGATTAGGAAAAGGTTTGGATTTGGCATGAACTATAGCATACAGTGTGTGTCTGAATAGATTTGATTTAGAAAAACAATTACTTACATTATTGAACGATCCTATTGTAGCTTTTTTCATAAACTTGGTGATGGGCATACTGCCAGCAGATTTTCTTTTGCCAGATGAAGGAGTTGCTTGTGTCTGTCCGCCAACGGTTATAATTTCATCTCTGCTGGGCAAATTCAACTGGGTGATATATATCCACTGACATGGTACAGGAAGACTCTCTTGCTGAAAGCTCTTCAAAATGTCACTGTGCACATACCAACACAAACGATGATCTGGGCGTTTTTCATACATCGAATTCTCAGAAATGATACGTTTCAATCGTGCTTTGGATGGTATATTAGTACTGCTGGGTGTCTGGTGGCACGCATTTGGACTAGTGGATTCAATGTTGCTACCGTCACCCAAAGAAATGATGCCACGCCTGCAACACTCTTGAAATTCCTTGATAATGATTTTGCTTCCATTGACATTTCCATGAAGCAAAGGGAGAAGATGCATAAGTACTGCATAAAAGAAAATGCATATAATTTTAGAAACATCCTTATTTGGGGTAAACACACACTAAATAAAGTCAGATAATGCAACACAAATAGTTTTAATAGCCTTAGACCCCTTTCACACTGGGGCGGTTTGCAGGTGTTATTGCGCTAAAAATACCGCCTGCAAACCGACCCAAAACAGCCGCTGCTGTTTCTCCAGTGTGAAAGCCCGAGGGCTTTCACACTGAAGCGGTGCGCTGGCAGGAGAAGAAAAAATCTCCTGCAAGCCTCATCTTTGGAGCAGTGAAGGAGTGGTGTATTCACCGCTCCTAAACCGCTCCTGCCCATTGAAATCAATGGGACAGCGCGGCTATACCGCGGCTATAGCCGCGCTATACGAGTGGTTTTAACCCTTTCTCGGCCGCCAGCGGGGGTTAAAACCGCACCGCTAGCGGCCGAATACCGCGGTAAAACAGCGCTGTTTTACCACCGACGCCTCCTACCGCCCCAGTGTGAAAGCAGCCTAACCTTAGATACCTCTAAAGCCCCATACACACGATAGGACTTTCCCTTGGATTTTTGTACTAAGGGCGTTGGCCAGAAGTTTGTCTTGCATACAGACGACAGGACTTTTCCAGCCAACTTTCACCAAATCACGTGTTTTTTCAGCTCTTTACCACCACCCTTTGGTCAACTTCTGTATTGTAGTCTGATATTGTGTCAATCTCGCCACTTTTATTGGCGAGATTGACACCTTCACACTGGTGCGGGGATCCGACTTGGATCCCCGCCAATGCCAGGCACTGTGTTTGGTATGAATCTTGAGGGGGAACTCCACGCCAAATTTTTAATAAAAAACCAGCATGGGTTCTCCTCCAGGGGCATACCAGGCCCTTAGATCTGGTCTGGATTTTAAGGGGAACCCCCTACGCCGAAAAAAACAGCGTGGGGGTCCCCCCAAAATCCATACCAGACCCTTATCCGAGCACGCAGCCCGGTCGGTCAGGAAAGGGGGTGGGGACGAGCGAGCGCCCCCCCCTCCTGAGCCGTACCAGGCCGCATGCCCTCAACATGGGGGGCGGGTGCTTTGGGGGAGGAGGCGCCCTGCGCCCCCCCCCCACCCCAAAGCACCTTGTCCCCATGTTGATGAGCACAAGGGCCTCTTCCTGACAGCCCTGGCTGTTGGTTGTCGGGCTCCTTCATTATCTTCTGCTCTTTTGCTAGCGGAGGAGCCCGAACATCTGGATCGTCTTCTTCCCTCTTCTCTTCCAGAGATGTTGACACGACGCTCTCTCCAGGTGTAATGCGGTCTGTGCGCTCTGCTATGACTTATATAGGTGGTGACCCCGCCCCCCTAAGACATCACAGTCCAGAGGCATGCTGGGACTGTGAGGTCATAAGGGGGCGTGGTCATGTGATCACATGACCATGCCCCCTTATGACCGCACAGTCCCAGCATGCCCCGAGACTGTGATGTCATAGGGTGCCGGGTCACTGCCTATAAAAGTCATAGCAGAGCGCACAGACAGCATTACAGCCGGAGAGAGCGTCGTGTCAACATCTCTGGAAGAGAAGAGGGAAGAAGATGATCCAGATGTCTGGGCTCCTCCGCTAGCAAAGGAGCGGCAAAAGAGCAGAAGATAGCGGAGGAGCCCGGCAGAAGGAAGAAGGCACCGGAGAAGAACCAGAGAGTGCAGAGATGACACCAGAGAGAGGGAGAAGAGGCCTGAGACACCCCCGAAGTCGCCAGAAGACCCCCGGAGCTGCCTAATAAATTACTTTTAAAATCTGTGTAGTGTTTTTTTTTTATTGGCACTTTTTTCCCCCCTAGGTCAGGGATATGCAATTAGAGGACCTCCAGCTGTTGCAGAACTGCAAGTCCCATCATGCCTCTGGGTGTCATGCTTGTGGCCGTCAGACTCTTGCTATGCCTCATGGGAATTGTAGTTCTGTAACAGCTGGAGGTCCGCTAATTGCATATCCCTGCCCTAGGTGAATGGGTAGGGGTACCATGTACCCCATACTCACATTGGGTGGGGGGCCGGGATATGGGGACCCCCTTATTAAAGGGGGCTCCCAGATTCCGATAAGCCCCCCGCCCACAGACTCTGACAACCAACGGCCAGGGTTGTCGGGAAGAGGAACTTGTCATCAACATGGGGACAAGGTGCTTTGGGGTGGGGGGCCCCCCATTCCTTATATCTCCTAGTCCCCTTTACATGAAAGCCCCCCACTTTAACATCACATTTCCCCCATCCAATCATAGTCTTTCGCCAACCTTTCCAATCCTACCTTACACAGCAGTTGGTAGGCAGAAGGCATGGTTTGTCTGGACAGAGGGCGGGACTGCCCAACTTTTCCTGTTAACAGTCAGGAAATTGGTTGCTAGGACCGCCCCACTCCCTAGCAACAAATTAACAGCTTGTAAACTTGAAGTGGTGTATACCAGTGGTTTTACAGAAAATTATACAGGTAAAAGCCAGTAAATTAGAATATTTTGAAAAACTTGATTTATTTCAGTAATTGCATTCAAAAGGTGTAACTTGTACATTATATTTATTCATTGCACACAGACTGATGCATTCAAATGTTTATTTCATTTAATTTTGATGATTTGAAGTGGCAACAAATGAAAATCCAAAATTCCGTGCGTCACAAAATTAGAATATTGTGTAAGGGTTAAATTTTGAAGACACCTGGTGCCACAAACTAATCAGCTGATTAACTCAAAACACCTGCAAAGGGCTTTAAATGGTCTCTCAGTCCAGTTCTGAAGCCTACACAAACATGGGGAAGACTTCAGATTTGACAGCTGTCCAAAAGGCGACCATCGACACATTGCACAAGGAGGGAAAGACACAAAAGGTTATTGCTGAAGAGGCTGGCTGTTCTCAGAGCTCTGTGTCCAAACACATTAATAGAGAGGCAAAGGGAAGGAAAAACTGTGGTCAGAAAAAGTGTACAAGCGATAGGGATCACCGCGCCCTAGTCAAGATTGTGAAAAAAAACCCATTCAAAAATGTGGGGGAGATTCACAAGGAGTGGACAGCTGCTGGAGTCAGTGCTTCAAGATCCACCACCAAGAGACGCTTGAAAGACATGGGTTTCAACTGCCGCATACCTCGTGTCAAGCCACTGTTGACCAAGAAACAGCGCGAAAACCGTCTCACCTGGGCTAAGGAAAAAAAGAGCTGGACTGCTGCTGAGTGGTCCAAAGTCATGTTTTCTGATGAAAGCAAATTTTGCATTTCCTTTGGAAATCGAGGTCCCAGAGTCTGGAGGAAGACAGGAGAGGCACAGGATCCACGTTGCCTGAAGTCTAGTGTAAAGTTTCCACCATCAGTGATGGTTCGGGGTGCCATGTCATCTGCTGGTGTCGGTCCACTCTGTTTCCTGAGATCCAGGGTCAACGCAGCCGTCTACCAGCAAGTTTTAGAGCACTTCATGCTTCCTGCTGCTGACCTGCTCTATGGAGATGGAGATTTCAGGTTCCAACAGGACTTGGCGCCTGCACACAGCGCAAAATCTACCCGTGCCTGGTTTACGGACCATGGTATTTCTGTTCTAAATTGGCCAGCCAACTCCCCTGACCTTAGCCCCATAGAAAATCTGTGGGGTATTGTGAAAAGGAAGATGCAGAATGCCAGACCCAACAACGCAGAAGAGTTGAAGGCCACTATCAGAGCAACCTGGGCTCTCATAACACCTGAGCAGTGCCAGAAACTCATCGACTCCATGCCACGCCGCATTAATGCAGTAATTGAGGCAAAAGGAGCTCCAACCAAGTATTGAGAATTGTACATGCTCATATTTTTCATTTTCATACTTTTCAGTTGGCCAACATTTCTAAAAAATCCCTTTTTTGTATTAGCCTTAAGTAATATTCTAATTTTGTGACACACGGAATTTTGGATTTTCATTTGTTGCCACTTCAAATCATCAAAATTAAATGAAATAAACATTTGAATGCATCAGTCTGTGTGCAATGAATAAATATAATGTACAAGTTACACCTTTTGAATGCAATTACTGAAATAAATCAAGTTTTTCAAAATATTCTAATTTACTGGCTTTTACCTGTAGCTCTGCATTAAAAAAAAAAAAAAAAAAAAAAGTTTTTAACATCTTTAAATTACAATATTGCTTTTGTGGCAACTGTATATGCTATATTTTGCTTTTAATTTGCTGTATTTTTCTTCTACGGAAATGGAGGTCCATGTGAGTAGCAAACAACCTTGGGGCGGCAAGAGAAAATATGATTCCAGATTGAACAGAAGGATAATGCAAATGGTAGACAAAGAAAAAACTTTGAAAGAGACCAGCTGAGCTCCAAGGTCAAAGTAAATCAGTGGTGTGATCACACAACCTGCTGCTTTTTGAGCGACAGCTAGCTTAAAGTGGTTATAAACCTCATGTGAAATTTGAAGAAAGAATATCCCTCTATAGTGTGTACTGCATCAATCACTTGTGACAACTTTTCCTGACTCCAAGAGAAAAAGGTGACAGCCGGGAGCTCCAGCTGATGCCTCTGCTCTGTTCTTGTGTGCAGGGAGTTGTGTCCCTTCCCTCAAGCTTTCAGAGGTCTCCTCATTGAGCTCTGCAGAGTGTAATTTCAGCTCCCTGCCTCATTTTTTGAATGCTCAGACAAGCTTTATACATTTTAGAAGTTTAATGGCTGTAGAGAAAAAAACACTGCAAACAGGCACAACTTATATAGGATTTGTTTTATCTCTATGTATTACCTGAGGCCAGTCACTTCGCTGGGTATATGTAAGAGTTTACAACCACTTTAAAGATAAAAAAAAAAGCCAGACTGGAATGTGCCAAAATGCATATAGGCACTATGATCACAAAAAATATGAAGCTTTTTCAAAAGAAAAGAAGCCATACCAACTATGAAACAAGGAGGCAGGTTGATCATACTAACTATGAAACAAGAAGGCGGCTTGTTATGATTTGGGGCTGCTTCGCTGCTATATGGCATAGTGAGACCTTTATTGTACTATAGGACATTTATTCTGCATACTGTATATTATGTTATCCCAGGTCACGGACCAAACTGTTGTCATTTATTTTGTATACTGTACATTATATTTTAGGTCACAAATATCCGGACCACATGTATGTATGACTTAGTGATACCCTTGATCCCTACCCATGTGGCATACCTCTCAGTTTTACATTTCCTATGTCTATCTATGTAAGTACTGTCTAATATTATATGTCCCTCCAGTAAGATGCCATCCCAACCCGTATAATATTGCCCATCAGTATTGCTTCCCCTGCTATGGCAAATAAATTTACTATACATGCATCTTTTTTCTCTTTATAAGATGCACAATTTATGTGCTTCAATCTACTGTATACTAGCCCTATATTGGGATCTGTTATCCGCCCGGCACACAAAGCCGCCTGAGCGATTTGTAGCTCACGGTGGCGCTGTGTGAGGTACAGTGTCATCCACACTGTCCTCCATCTTGCGACCCCAACGGACATGCGCAGTCCGTTGGGGAAGCTAGACGTGCCGGCGGGTGTAGTAGACGTGGCCACGCCTCACGACGTCTGCGTACGCATGCGCTGTGAGGGCCTGGCGGCGCTCGCTCCACCCGGGGGGCCAGTCAGAGCGCGTTCGTCCCTCCTCCACCATCCACGATCAGCTGTTGTCCCTTTCCTATCAACAGCTGATTGGTGGGGAGGGCTCTATATACTCAGTCCTTGCTCACACCAGGCGTCATCTGCTTTGGACAGGACGCTGTCGGTGTGAGCTGCTGTTACACATTGTGAGTAATCTGGATATTTATTGACTTAGACTATCACTGAAACTACTAGCCACGAACTTCAACTGACACCTGTACTTTCTATGTGCTTCTTTCTTCCTTCTACTGCTTTCTTTCCCTGTTTTCTTTCCCCATTCCTCCTCCCTCTCTTGTCCCCCCCCCCCCTCCTTCCCCGTCTCCTTTCTTCTCCCCCCCCCTCTCTCTTTTTCCCATAGCCCCCACCGCCCCCTTTTTTCCCCCTCCCCCCCCTTCTCTTTCCCCCCCCCTTTTTCCAACCCCCCCCCTTTTTTTCCTTCCCCCTCCCCCTCCCTCATATTCCCTCTTCCTCTATCTTTTCTTTCTCTTCCCTTTCCCCTCCTCCTCTCTTTCCTACTCCTGCTTCTTACCTCCTCTTCCTCCCTCCCCCTTTTCCCCCCCATTCCTTTTCTTTTCTTCTTCTTCCCCCCCCCCCCCTTTCTTCTCCCCCCCCCTTTCCTCCCCCATCTCCTTTTCTTTTCTTTCTCCCCCTTCTTCTTGTCAGTAACACTCAATCAGGGTTTTGATATACCCTTTTTCTCCAGGTTGATTCTCCAGCCATTTGGGTCTCACCTGATTAACACCCATCACCAGCTGTCGATTCCTACACTGTAGGCTGACCAGGTAGGATACATCTTAGGACTCCCTACCTATTACTCTAGCTACTTATATGTTTGGCCAACTTGTACTCATTTACATATTTTCATAACCTACAGGACCCGCATTTGGCCTCAGTGTGATTTCAGATCCAAACATCCATATGCCTCTGACTAATGGGCTTCTCTTCCTATTGAATAGGAAGTAAAACTACCCCATATATTTCTACCTATTGATTTCCACCTCGATAGAGGCTATACGAATATCTTGGTTACACCCTACTAAAGCTCTACATACCATGACCAGGGGACGCGTCTGATGGGCAGTATATGTCAATACGTCTGTCTTCTTTTAAACCTCTTTGGAATGCGTAACCAATATCTATAGATACCAATGTAAGTGTAAACGAATATATGTATATTTATGTAATTGTATGTTTTTTGGTTTGGATTTTTACGTATATTTACTATGTCTATGTTGCATATGCCATTCCCCATACAGAAATTTCTGTTTAAAACTTACAATCACCCCTGAAGGAGGCAAAAGCAATCTCCGAAACGCGTTGGGTGCAAGTGTATTGGTATCACTAGCTTTATATCTATGGAACTGCATTCCCTGTTTTTATTCATGTTATTTGTTTGATATTTACTTGAGGAACTTTTTTGTAATAAATAAACTTCTGTTTACTCTATATACTCTCTTAAACATTCCTTTATATGTGCCTTTAAAGTCCACCAGGGGAATTTTCTCTGTTTCTATATGGCATAGGGTGCATAGGTCTCATTGAGGGCTACAGAATTTGCTTTACTAATTGATGTGGACACATTTAGCGCTGTATACTGTATTTAACATCAGCTAAATACAGTATACAGCATTGCATTCCTGCAGCAATACAGGGACTTAATGTCTGCCACTGGAATAAAATCAAGTCAGGCTGGGAGCTCATCAGTCATTCATAGGGAGCCTTGTATTTTGAAAACTATTACTGTGGGGTTTAATACTCTTGTTGTCTAGGGTACCATTAAAATCAGTTTTACTTACATTTTATCTTTCTTCCACAGGCTCTCGCCTCTTCATGTAACCAGTTCCCCAAAAGGGAACTTATCTTTCACAGTAATGCAACATTTGTCCCATTTATTGATTTAAACTCTCTTTAAAGCAGAGCACCACCCAAATGGGGAAGCTCTGCTTGATTGCTTCCCCCCCCCTCCGCTGCCACAATTGGGACCTTTCAGGGGGGAGGCACCCACTCTGACTTCCGGGTAAGATTGCCACAATCATTATGCGACGAACTATGAAACTTTTAGCTACCCTAAGGCTTGCTTGTAAAAAGTCCTTTGATTAAGGGTATATAGCTATATATTTGGTATGGTTAAATATAGACACCAAAACCATCCAGTTCAAAAGTATTGGGTCACATGCCTTTACACGCACATGAACTTTAATGGCACCCCACTCTTAGTCCATAGGGTTCCATTATGGAGTTGGCCCACCCTTTGCAGCTAACTCTTCTGGGAAGACTGTCCACAAGGTTTAGGAGTGTGCCTATGGTAATGTTTGACTGTTATCCAGAAGCACATGTGTGAGGTTAGGCACTGATGTTGAACGAGGAGGCCTGGCTCACAGTCTCCGCTCTAATTCATCCCAAAGGTATTCAGGGTTTGGCAGAACTGCCAATAAAACCATATATAGTTTCATATAAAATAACCCAGAAATACAGAGAGAGAATAAGGGAAAGAGGGAAAGAGAGAAAGGAAAAGAAAGAAAGAAAGGAAGAAAAAAGAATAAGAGAAGGGGGTTGGCTCGGGTGCTTATCTGGCTATTAATTCCAATACAACTTTTACATTACACAACAAAGAATATTACATACATACGTAAATTACATAAG